>JAJHSJ010000003.1:46332076-46612425 GCA_021015155.1 Magnolia officinalis
GTAACATCGAGAAGATGATATCCTTCATCTTTGCCTTCCTGCGTCCTTACTTGCGTTATTAGCACTCCAAACCTCCAGAATATCTTAGAACCTCAACTATTCCTTCATTCTTGAAATTTATGAAACCAAAGCGTGATTTGCCCATAACTCATTAACCATAGGATCAAAACGGTAATGTCGAGAGGAACCGTAAGCTCCTGGAAACCTTTCTAGGATAGTCGTTTGATCATAGGCACCAGGGGAGGATTACCGCCCACTAAAATATTATAAATGAGAAACTTGAACTTTTTAATAAATTTGATATCTTCCCAATGTTATGAATAATCAGACTATGGAATTACGGAACCGTACATTTGCGAAGTATTCGTGGCTTAGCCCAATTCTCGATCCCGGGTGAATACCAACGGACTCACTGCTTTGACCGAGCAGAAGACCAGGATCTACCAAGACTAGGAAGGGATACAACGATCTTTCTGCCCTGGTCAGGCAGAGGATCGACGTATGGGATCAAAGCCTACCACAACCGCTTTTTCCGTATTAACTTGATCATAAGGCGTAGAATATACCACCCTTAGATAAAATTTATCATCAAACACTTAGCACGATAATGATGATTTTGACATTTCTTTTCAAACCTCAAAGGTGATAGATAACAATGAGCTAGACTAGCGTTTTTATTAAATACCTTAAAGCGTATGTAAACTCGAAACCAACAAAACCTAAGCAAATGAAATGATAATATCTTTACTTATTACCCTTAAGCAATTTCAGGGATGAAATTATTATTAAGGGGGTTAGATTGTAACATCCTGGATTTCACTGTTTTGGATTTCCAAAAATCTTTAAATTTTTTTTATTTAATTAACTTATAATATCACTTAATGACCATTAGCACTCAATGTTACTTTATACAGGGGTGGTACCAGTAAAGAACCGCACAAGTCCGATTAATCAGTCGTAGGAAGCCAGCGAATCCGCCCGATCACTTGAACATCAGGTGTAGCCCCATGATTTACTCACATAGGACCCAAATCAAACTGACCCATCGCTAACTAATTAAGACAAGCATAACCAAATTAAAGATCTAACCAAAGCCAAGTCAGATAAGGCGCAGATCTTAACTAATAGACCAAATCAACCTCGTTACTCTTTTAGCCTAAAACCGATGGTTTAGTGTAATCATGATCAAATCTCCACTTTCACCAGTTATAAATGGGTCACATTATGAACATAACTAATCCAAAACCTAATCATTGCCCACGAGAAATCTCACTACCAAATTCAATCCAGAAATGCCCCGATTTTCCGAACAAGCTCTAGACTGCTCGTTGGCAGGCCACTAGTTTCAAAATTATAGAGTAATGTCCGTCTTATTGCGCTTGACGTCTATCGCGGGAGTCAGGCCTGGGTGTTGTCCATAACCGCTCAACTTGAGCCGAAGGACGAGTGCATGAGAAGTGCAAATACCCTAAAGAAATGAGTTGAAACTTAAGTGAATTGGGTCGTCCACTCTTATGCAAAGTTGAGGATTTCGGACAGTTGATTTGTGACCAAACTTCACACGTGGAGTAAGAATATTTCCCTATTCATATCCGTATAGCCGCAGCCCCGATCGACTATCGGTGACCGTTGAATAGACTTCTAATCATATCTGTTGATCGGCGCATCCAAATGGCGGGCCGATCATATCAATACGTAGATCATCATTAGGGCTAACTATCCTACGGTGTAAATCAATGTGTACACCCCATAGGGGACCCTAAAGCTTAGAAAGACCCTCTTATAGGTCTAGTATAGAAAAAACCTAGCCCTTAGGGCCATTTCCGCCAAATCTGGCATTATAAAAGGGCCTCATTTGGGCACCCCCTCTCCCCATACGATTTTACCCTAGAGGAAGGGAAGAGAGAAGAGAGAAAAGGAAGGAGAGAAAGGAGGAGAAAGAAAGAGGAAGAAGAAGGGAAAGGAGTATGTGGTAAGAGATAGGGCCCAAGAAAGCTTGGAACCTTAGAGAAATACCTTCCCCTTCCCATAACCACAACTACAAGCCACTTCCATCCAATTGGGGAAGTAAGCACCCATCCTTTTTTTGTAATATTAGGGTTGGAGCTTGGAAATGCATGTAATCCTAACATGCAAGTCATTTGGCTCAGGATCTCTACGAATCGACCCGCGAGTTTGGCAACCCTATATCATTTCCTAAAGTCTTCAATGATCCATAGGTGCGGACTATTATCCTTAGGTGGCCTAGCACCAATTTTAGTATGAGTTTAATGATTTTGATTGCTTGGATGATGTATTTGAAGGATCTAGAGAGAACCTATGAAAGGCCTTACCTTGATTCTTTCAATCGACATGGAATAGTTATGGAATGTTGTTGTCTCTCCCATGAATGGTATAAATTTGTGTTGCATGTGCATGTCTTGTTGATTTGGGTATGATGTTACCTTGTAGCATGTATGATTTATTAACCTATCTGCATTTGTTCCTATGATATATGTATATATATGTGAAATGCTTGCTTCCTCACAAATCCACACAACACACATGTACTTGGTGTCACAACAATGTTAGCTTTGCTTGGTAGGAAATTTGAGTTCTATGTTGAGAAATATGAATGCGTGATATTGCATATGCTAGATGATAACCCTAAATGTTGGCATGTTACGGATTACCATCAGAACCCTTGGGTTGGTCAAGAATATGAGGCGAGTGAAGGTGGTCTCGTCGGTAGGACTATCATGAGGCTAAAACCATGAATTTGGGCGGGTGCGTGTGAGCAACAGTAGTTAGACTACATGGGACGCTCGTGCCCGATGTCGTCTGCCACGTGCTTGTTGGAACTCGTGCAGTTTAGTCTACTTACTGACCAACCTTGTCTGTTAACCCTGTTTGCTCTTATATGTATAGAACCTAGAACATCCTTCAACCATTATAGCCCATTGCTAACCATTTGAAGCCGATCTACCGACTCGTGAGTCGGGCATGGTGGAATGAGACACTGTGTCCGAGCTATCGGCTTACGCTGGGGTGACGAACCTCATCGTAGTGACCGCGAGCGATTCCTTTTCTTAGCACTCCCCATGTGCTTGAAGTCAGGGATGGGGAACCCGACAGAATCAAGGATCGCGGTGGCCTGGTCTTACATGTTGAGGGGGCTTGGCACCGCAACTAGTTGAGGGCATTGATATGTGGGGTGTATCAGTTTCCCTAACCTAGTGATGAATGGAATTAACTAAGAACTTGGCTAACATTATTATCGCATCGCACTAGTTAGGTTGGCGACTCGGCAGTCAAGGTCGCTTTGAGGGAGTGTTGGTCATGCGCGAACGTTAGATGGAGTCGCTCGAGGGAGTATTGTGGCTAGGGCATGCATCATATCATCTGTCATGCATACGCATTAATAAGATTAGTTAGGTGTTTATGAATGATTGCTTTTCATTAAATCCATAATATAACTGATGTTTGTTACAACTTAAGACTATACGCACCCACTGAGTTGATCACTCACTCCCACTTTGGGATGGTGTTTTAAAACACCAATCAGACTCTCTCGTAGATGCAGGTGACACAGAGTACGAGAAGCCTGGCTATGCGAGTCTTGACGAGGAGGACGAGCTGTCATACTTCCAGTTGATGGGCGGTCCTCCATCGGTTTCATAGACGAGATTTTGGATCATTGAGTAGTGGACTCAGCTTCATTCTTTTGGGCATCTTATTTTTTTGTGATTTTGTTGGGCAACGCCTTGTGCGGCCCATTTATATTCTTTTGGACCCGTATATGTTGATCTCTTTTCATTTCAGCAGACTAGTTGTGATCGTGCTTCATGTTCCAAGTAATTTCATGCTGCGCATTTAAGTCTAATTAAACGCAAATTTGTAAAATCGGTTAAAAGTGATACCCGAGAACTTGGGAGCCGAGCGTGTGCACGACCCCCGATTTTCGGGGTGTTACGTCAGTTTGGTTCTCGGTTTGGGGTATGTAGAATCGAATCGAACTGTGAACCGAACCGTAGATCCAAACCGTGGAACTAAACCATGGATCCGAACCATAGAACCGTTACCTAGAACCGAACATGGATCGGACCATATATTTCAAAAAGAAAAAAAAAATCCTAAACTACTCATTCTCCCTATAGTCTTCATGCGCTACCCCCCTGTTGCAGTGTTGTGGTTGCCCCATCCATTCTTCTCTCTCTCTCTCTCTCTCTCTCTCTCTCTCTCTCTCTCTCTCTCTCTCTCTCTCTCTCTCTCTCTCTCTCTCTCTCTCTCTCTCTCTCTCTCTCTCTCTCTCTCTCTCTCTCTATCTATCTATCTATCTATCTTTATTTTTCACACTGGCCAACCATCGCTGGCCTCATTACTACCACAGTTGAGCTAGATTATAAAAAGACCGGAACCGTAGAACCGAACTGGTTTTGATGGTCTGGTTCCAGTTCGATTCAAGGGTGCTAACGATTTGGTTCCAGTTTCGATTTTCATATAACCGTTAGGAACTGTTCGATTCCAGTTTCACCTTATAACCAGACCAAACTGACCTGTGTGCACCCCTAATGGGAACTTCCCATGAGGTCGAGCTATGTGGGGCCACCGTGATGCGTGTTGAACATCAACACTATGCATTTGATTCACCATTCCATGTTGGGCCATAGGCTTAAAAATCAAGTCAATCTATGACTTGGGTGGGCCACACCACATATAATAGTTGAAAGGGATTACCCTTCCATTGAAACATTCATAATCATTTATTGGGCCCACTAAGGTGTGGTTCAGAAATCCAGCGCATCCATTATGTGTGTCCCACTTGGATGAGCAATCAAACCAAGTTTCACTCACACCCAAAACTCGAGTGGGCCCCACCAAGCGGTTTTATGTATTTTAGGCATGGTTTTAGATGGTATGGTACATGAGTTCCGTATATGGCTAATTTTAAGGGATATCCCATGACCTAAAGGGGACCCATCAATTGCACCGCGTTGATGTTCAACATGCATCATGGTGGGCCCCACACAGCTCAACTCATAGAACCTTATGTGGTCAAGCTCATGGGAACTTCCCATGAGGTCAAGCTGTGTGGGCCCCACCATGATGTATGTCGAACATCAACATCGTGCATTTGATGGGTCCCCTTTAACTTATGGGATATCCCAAAAATCAGCTGTACATGGAACTCAGCCAGGCCATACCATTTAAAATCATGTAAAGACCTACCTAAAACATATAAAAGCGCTTGGTGGGGCCCACTTGAAATTTGGATGCGCCTTAAACTTGGTCTAACCTCTCATCCAAGTGGGACACACATAATGGATGGGCTGGATTTATGAAACATATCTCGTTGAGCCCAAAAATACGATTGTGAATGTTTTAATTGGAGGATAACCCCTCTCAACTTTTGTATGTGGTGTGGCCCACAAAAGTCATGGATTGACTTGATTTTTAAGCCCGAGACAGACCATGGAATGGTGCATCTGACTGATGGGGGAGATGTTCGACACACATAACAGTGGGGCCCACACTACTCATCCCTCATGGAAAATTCCCATGAGCTCGGCGCATAGAACCTTTTCCATGTGTGTGTGTGGGGAAAAGGTTCATGTGGTTGAGCTGTGTGGGCCCCACCATGATGCGTGTTGACCATCAACACCGTGCATTTGATGGGTCCCCTTTAAATTATGGGATATCCCAAAAATCAGCCGTATACGGAACTCAGGTGGGCCATACCATCTAAAATCATGTGAAGACATGCCTAAAACATATAAAACCACTTGGTGGGGCCCGTCTGAAATTTGGATGCACCTGAAACTTGGTATGACCCCTCATCCAAGTGGGACACACATAATGGATGGGCTGGATTTGTGAACCACATCTTTGTGGGCCCAACAAATGATTATGAATGTTTTAATGGAGGGTAATCCCTCTCAACTTTTGTATGTGGTGTGGCCCACACAAATCTCGGATTGACTTGATTTTTAAGTACCAGGCCCACCATGGAATGGTGCATCTGACTGATGGGGTAGACGTTCCACATGCATCACAGTGGGTTCACACAACTTAACCTCATATGGTCTCCTGCCCGCTATACTGCAGGAGACCTTTTACGCACCTTTTACGGAAATTGAATTGCGTGATGAGTTACTCAGTAGGCTCTCATCGTACTGAGTAAACTCAGTTGGCCCACCTTATATGTATGTGGTCTATCCATGCAGTCCATCCGTTTTTCCATCTAATTTAAGGGGGTGAGCCGAAATTTAAGTATATCCAGATATTAAGTGGATCATACCACAGTAAACAATGGGGATAATGATTTCCACGGTTGAAACCTTACTAGGCCCCACAGTGTTGTTTATTTATCATCCAACTTGTTCATAAGATCATACAGACATGGAAGAAGGGAAAACACAAATCTAAGCTTGATCCAAAACTTTTGTAGCCCCCGGGAAATTTTAAACGGTAAACATTCAGTTCAATTCATAAGAAATTTTAAACAGTAAACATTCAATTCAACTGTTTCCTATGGTGTGGTCCATTTGAACATTTTATATGCTTCATTTTTGGTCTCAAGCGTAAAATTATCTGGTAAAATTGATGGTGGAGCGGATAAAATACATAAACCATGTGGACCCCACAGAATTTACTCAGTGCCTAAGCGTAGTGAGTTACTCGACGCAATCTGCTGCCCTTTTCCCCACCCGTTATGCAACTTGTCCATTGTGTTTAAGGTGGGTTCACCATAACATGTCCGTTAAATCCACATCGTCCATTAAGTTTTAGATAGAAATTAAGCCACAAGTCACAAAATTTTGTAGATTTGTGAGCTGGGTGAGCCACAAAAAGGAAAACAGTGAGAGAGGAGGGAACCTACCTTTGAATTTTTACTGGGCTACCATGATGTTTATATAAAATCAACTTCAACCACTGGCTGCTTTGTAGAAATTAATTCATGGAGACCAATCATGATGCCCATATGTGATGTAAGTTGGCCACACCAAGTGAAAAAGTTTGGATAGTGGCCATCTAGGCACTGTTTCTGCTTATGTGGCCGGTTGGGATGTTGTTGTTGTAGGTTGAGACCTTGGGTAGCCACCTGATTGTTGGTCAGTGCTCCTAGCCCAACATTAATGTATTTATTTAATCTAAGTCATCCATTTCATTTTACAAGCTATTGTATAGCATGATCCCAAGAATGAGCCAGATTCAAATCTCAGGTGGACCATGCCACATGAAATGTATAGGGATGCCCCACCATTAAAACTCTCTTTGAGGCCACCAAAGTTTTGGAAGAAGTTGATATTTTGTTTTTCCTTAATCCAGGCCTGTAGGACCTAACCAATAGGTAGGATGGCAAATAAAAATTACAGTGGACCTTAGGAAGTGGGAGTTCAATCCACTATTTTCTTATGGTGTGTCCACCTGAGATTTGGATTGGCTCATTTTTTAGCTCAATTCATAAATTGAGTTAGAAAAATGGATAGATAGCTTAGATTAAGTACATACTTAATTGTTGGGCCCACCAGCACCTTACCAAAAATAAGGTGGGTACTGACCGTTTCAGCATGAAATCCACCTGTGGCTCCACCAATATAGGGACGACTGAAGGTGGGCCCTCCTTGATGTGTTTATAAAATCCACTCCAACCATAAGGGGCATGGCATGCGCTAATTTAGACATGCAAATTAAACATCAACCGCATTCATCATTCTAATAGACCACAAGAAAAAATAGTGTGAGGACGCCCACTATCCAAACTATTTCACTTGGTGGGACGCACCTAAACCACAAACCATTATATTTTTGTGCCCAAGGCTTAATCACTATCACAGACTTAATAGACGGAGTGGATTTCATAGACACATTACAATGAGGCCCACTTCAAACACGCTTAGACAAGTTCCAAAAATCACCCGTATACGGAACTCAGGTGGGCCATACCATCTAAAATCATGTGAAGACATGCCTAAAACATATAAAAGCACTTGGTGGGGCCCACCTAAAATTTGGATACATCTGAAACTTGGCTTGACCACTCATCCAAGTGGGACACACATAATGGATGGGCTGGATTTGTGAACCACATCTCGGTGGGCCCAAAAAATGATTATGAATGTTTTA
The DNA here is from genome assembly GCA_021015155.1 of Magnolia officinalis. Lineage (NCBI taxonomy): Eukaryota > Viridiplantae > Streptophyta > Magnoliopsida > Magnoliales > Magnoliaceae > Magnolia > Magnolia officinalis. The sequence goes on from JAJHSJ010000003.1 coordinate 46,340,183, forward strand.
ATGGTGGGTAATCCCTCTCAAATTTTGTATGTGGTGTGGCCCGCACAAGTCATGGACTGACTTGATTTTTAAGCCCTAAGCCCACCATGGAATGGTGCATCTGACTGTATACTATATATATATATATATATATATATATAGGAGAGAGAGAGAGAGAGAGAGATAGATATAGAGAGAGAGAGAGAGAAAGAGAGAGAGAGAGAGAGAGAGGAACGCTCAACTACACACCGGTTCGCACGTCATTACATGCAAACCTTCCTATCAACCGTCGGATAAGGTAGACGGTCTAAGTGAAGGCGCTCTTAGCGCAAGCTTAAAAAAGCGAGTTTCATTCTCTCGCATGCCTCTTCACCCACTATCCGAAGGATGCGGCGAAATCCTTTTCACGTCAAATTCTTCCGCTAGGATGTTAAGTGGGTCTCACCAAGATGTTAATGATAAATCCACGCCGTCCATACATTCTTAAAAATAATTTTATGGTATGAACCCAAAACTGAGGTAGATCAAATTCTCAAGTGGGCCACACAGTGTTGATTGAGCTCTCACCATTAAAAACTTCTTGGGGCTGCCAAATTTTTGGATCAAGCTGATATTTGCTTTTTTTTCCATCATCCAGGTCGGCATGACCTAATCTACAGGTTGGATGTCAAATAAATATCATGGTGGACCCTAAAAAATATTTAACGGTGAGAATCATTATCACCGCTGCTTCCTGTGGTGTGGTCCACTTGAGATTTGGATCTGCCTAAGTTTTCGGATAATGCCCTGAAATGATAATGAAAAATGGATGGACGGGGTAGATTTCTCAAAAACATCATGGTTGGCCCCACTTAGATTTCCAACGAACTTTGTAAATTGCGTGAGTCATCAGGGGACAGATTTGATTTCCTGTGAAAGCCTTTCGCAGGAAGTTCCTGCGCAAGGATGTTGGGCGGGGCCCACCACCATGTTTTTGGAAAAATACTCCATTCATTCGTTTGTCGAGCTTATTTTAGGAAATCGACCAAAAACGAGGTGGATCCAAAACTAAAGTGGGCCACACGAGAGGAACTTCCAAAAACTGTATAGCCCACATTTATCTTGGATCTACCACATTTTTGAGTTAATAGCTTAAAATGATGAAAAAAGTGGATGGACGGACCGTAGAAAACATTACGGTGGCCACTCAAAGCTACCTCCTGTTCCAGAGACGGGCAGAGGTAGGACGTGACATGCGTCCACAGACTCCCTGACGAAGTGAACGTCACCAAGTTCTGTAGGCCACACCATGATGTATGTTTTGTATCTACACCGCCCATCCATTTAGGGAGATCATATTAGGTCATGATCCAAAGAATGAGTCAGATCCAAAGATCTAGTGGACCCCACCACAGAAAATAGTGGGGAGAGTGACGCCTGCCACAGTTTCAAAAAGTTCTGATGGGCCACAACAAGATCTCATGGTGGACCTTTTGAAGGTTTCAACGGTGGGCGTCATTCTCACCACTATTTCTATGGTGGGCTCCACCCTAGCCTTAAATCTACCTCATTCTTTGGACCATATCCTAAAATGATATCTCCAAATGTATGGACGGTGGGGATACAACACATACATCATGTGGGGCACACAGAACTTGGTGACATCACTCCAGTCATCTCTGGCTACTCAACCTACGCCAGTATCCAATCCGTGTCAACCTCTGTGGTGACGCGGATTTCCTACGAAAGCCTTTGGCAGGAAGTTCCTGGGCAAGGATGCTAGGTGGGGCCCACCACCATGTTTTTGGAAAATATACTCCGTTCATCCGTTTTGCAAGCTAATTTTAGGACAAGCAACAAAAAATGAGGTGGATCTAAGACTCGACTGGGCCACACGAAGGGAAACAGTAGGGCTTCAGTGAGAACCGTTGAAACATTTTTATGACCATAAAAGCTTTTTTTAAAGATAAATTTTCTATATTTTCCCTTCATCTCTGTGTTAATGACCTTATAAACGGATTTAATGGCATATAAACATCAAGGCGGAGCCCAGGAAGGTTTCAACGGTAGGTATTTCTTTCTCCAATTTTCCCTCTCGTGTGGCCCACTTTAGTTTTGGATCCACCTCATTTTTGGTCAATTTTCCTAAAATGAGCTCGACAAACGGATGAACAGAGTATATTTCCCAAAAACATGGTGGTGAGCCCCACCCAGCATCCTTGCGCAGGAACTTCCTGCGAAAGGCTTTCATAGGGAATCAAATCTGCCCCCTAATGATGCAACAATTTGCAAAGTTCGTTGGAAATCTATGTGGGACCAACCATGATGTTTTTGAGAAATCTACCCCGTCCATCCATTTTTCCTTATCATTTCAGGGCATTATTCCAAAACTGAGGCAGATCCAAATCTCAAATGAACCACACCACAGGAAGCAGCGGTGATAATGATTCTCACCGTTAAATATTTTTTAGAGCCCACCGTGATATTTATTTGACATCCAACCCATAGATTAGGTCATGCAGACCTGGATGATGGGAAAAAAAAAAAAAAGCAAATATCAGCTTGATCCAAAATTTTGGTAGCCCCAAGAAGTTTTTAATGGTGAAAGTTCAATCAACACCGTGTGGCCCACTTGAGAATTTGATCTACCTCAGTTTTGGGTTCATATCATAAAATTATTTTTAAAAAATGTATGGACGGCGTGGATTTATCATTAACATCTTGGTGGGACCCACCTAGCATCCCAGTGGAAGAATTTTACGTGAAAAGACTTTCGCCTCATCCTTCGGATAGTGAGTAAAGAGGTGTGCGAGAGAAGGAAACTCGCTTTTTTAAGCTCGCACTAAGAGCGCCTTCATCTAGACTGTCTACCTTATCCGACGGTTGATAAGAAGGTTCGCACGTAATGACGTGCGAACCGGTGCGTAGCTGAGCGTTTTTTTTTTTTTTTTTTTTCTCTCTCTCTCATGTGTGTGATATATATTATATATATATATATATATATATATTTATATATATGTATATATATATATATATGGAAAATGTTCTATGCTGTCGAGCTCATGGGAACTTCCCATGAGGTCGAGTTGTGTGGGCCACCATGATGCGTGTGGAACATCTACCCCATTAGTCAGATGCACCATTCCATGGTGGGCCTGGAGCTTAAAAATCAAGTCAGTTTGTGACTTGTGTGGGCCACACCACATACAAAAGTTGAGAGGGTTACCCTCCATTAAAACATTCATAATCATTTGTTGGGCTCACCGAGATGTGGTTCACAAATCCAGCCCATCCATTATGTGTGTCCCACTTGGATGAGGGGTCAAACCAAGTTTCAAACATATCCAAATTTCAAGTGGGCCCCACCAAGTGCTTTTATATGTTTTAGGCATGTGTTCAAATGATTTTAGATGGTATGGCCCACCTGAGTTCCGTATACGGGTGATTTTGGGATATCCCATAATTTAAAGGGGATCCATCAAATGCACGGTGTTGATGGTCCACACCCATCACAGTGGGGCCCACACAGCTCGACCTCATGGGAAGTTCCCATGAGCTCGACCCCCTCAAAGCTCTCTCTCTCTCTCTCTCTCTCTCTCTCTCTCTCTATATATATATATATATATATATATATATATATATATATATATATATATATATATTCACTGCCAACTGGTTCTCACGAGTTTAATTTTTTGAGAACTCATCACATGCAATGTGAAATCTGAACCATCCACGTGATGCAGTACCCCATGAAACCTTAGGGTCCAACTTTTACTCTGATCTAAAACTTTGGTCGGCCATGGAAAAAGAAAACAGTTTCCTCTTTTGATTTGCATCTCTCTTTTTTACGGCCAACCAGAGTTTTGGATTAGCGTGAGAATTGGTCCCCCGGAGTTTCATGGGGTGTTGCACCATTCAGATTTTAGGCTTATGATACGTGTGCAAAGGTACACACGTGTGTAGGTTAGCGTGCCTCTGTATATACACAAAGGAGAGGATTTCTCAGCTGCGCCACCAGTTCATGTGAGAACCTTTTGAGAACTCATTTTTGGTGACAGCTCAAAATCTGAACTATCCACCTGATGCAGCAGCCCATGAAACCCTAGGGCCTAATTTTTACCCAAAACTTTAGTAGTCCATAACGAAAGAGAGAGGTAATCAAAGGTGGAAACTATTCCTTTTACTATGGCCCACTAGAGTTTTGGATCAGGGTAAAAGTTGGACCCGAGAGTTTCATGGGGTGCTGCATCAGGTGTACGGTTCAGATTTTGGGCTCATATCACCGAAAATGATGAAAAGTTATCAATGAAATTCATGCTTTTCCTCTCAATTCAAATTTAACACAGGGAAAGCGCTGATTTAAATGGAAAGTGCATAGAATCTAGTGTCGGCTCAAGTTGTAACAGTGAATGAACAATAGGGCTGAAACTTGGGCAGTTTGGGTTGGGTTGGTGCTCAACCCTAGCCCAACCCAATGTTCCTATACCTCAACACTAACCCAACCCAACCCAACCCAAGGTTCCTATACCTCAATCCTAACCTAACCCAACCCAACCCAACCTCGAGTTGGGAATTCTCAACCCAAGCCCAACCCAAGCGAGCACGGTCGGGTTGGCTAGGTTGGTCAGGTAGATATATGCTAATATTTTCATTATTACATTAGTCTATTATATTTTCAATACAAGTCTTATTTTTTGTACCTATAATTTTATTAATTATATATGTAGCTATTTATTGTAAAGAAGTTCATTTTTTCTAAACAAACAAGTTAAAACATAGGACAACTACTTCTTTAAAAGTCGTATTGTGTATCAAGCAATCTATTTGCGAGAGAGAAATCAAGCGTATCTTGTTCGCTTGAGTCATCGGAAATGACGTGGACCAATGAAACCCGACAGTATTGGAATTTCATGTGCCTTCAACACAGATGATCCACACTCAATTATAATTAATTTATAAGGAATTTATATATTGATTGGGTTCGGGTTGGGTCGGCAACCTGAGACCTCAACCTGAGCCCAACCCAAATTTATCGTGTTGGTGTTTGTATGGCCCAACCCGAGACCAAACCCAATACAACCTGCCCAAGCCCAACCCAATGCTGGGTCGGTTGGGTTGAACCCACCCAACTTTTAGCCCTAATGAAAAATGCAAACAGGTTGTGACTAAGAAGGAGAGCGATGTAGAAAAGGGCGTGGATGCTGCAAATACGAGTCTAGGAAAAGATGGCATTACCTAATCATGGCAGATTGCTACACAAGCTGTTGATCAATCAAGTGGAGCTAGAATTAGGGTTGTTTGGACTTGTGCCTCTTATGCTCAACAACCCATAGGCAATTATTACAAAATACTAATGCACGGCCAGCTCCAGTATGGGCCAAAGCCTTCCCAACCACTTCCAAGCGCTTGTGCTGACTATTTTCCCATCCGCGTGTTTCTGGGAGTATGGTATTGTACTTTGAACTTTTTTCTTTAAAAAAAAAAAAAAAAAAAAAATTAAAAAAAAATTAAAAAGAAGGAAAGAAATAGTACTATTCTGAGAACCCAATAGACAAAAGAATTCTTATTATTCTACGTACCACGATAGCCTGTTCAGTTTCATCTTGTACAGATGAGTTCAAAACAGTAGCTAATGTGACAGTTCATCTGAGTCATGTCGATTAGGGTGAGCTGGAAATATGGCTACAAGCTGAAGATTCCTGGGTGTCTGTAGAAAGAGTGAGGAATCATGCAGACTACCCTGTCGTATAGAGGGTATTCATCTCCATGAACTAGCTTCCTATTATCCAGTTAGTCCCCAAGAAACCAGTCAAGTTTGAGAACACATTGTCAGGCGTGGGCCAGCCCTCTTGAGCGATTATGACAGACTTGAACGAGAGAGAAATCCAGGGCCTACCACAAACCAACCACCATTGAAGGGGTCATTGTACAATGCCCAGGCCAAAAATTTGTGCAGCACGGTCCAGGTTTTGAATTTGTACAACTGGACCCCATGGTTCAGCGACCCAGACCTTTCATATGATGTGCTCACAGGGAATGCTTATGCACCAAAAATACCTGACCCGGCGACAATTGCTAGCTGTAGTTGAATAATTTGGTCTTCTTCTTCTTCTTTTTTCTTTTGGTTGAATTTGAACAATTGCTCTCTTCTTTTGGGTGCTTGGGCCATCCAATGCGGTACACATTATCAACAATTTGGATCACTGAAACACAGGCCCCACTGGTACAAACTGAAAACCAATGGTATACAAGCTCTTTCAACTGGCCATGGTAATAATACCTATGAGGAGTGCAACTAAGGGGGTTGGGTGGGTTGAAGGTCAACCTGAGCACAATCTGACCTCAAGAGGACCCAACCCGACCCAAATTCCGACCCAAGGTGCCTAACATAAACCAAACCTGAAGTCCTCTAGATATAACCCAAACCAACCCAAATACAGGTGCGTATTTCCAACCTGACCTAACCTGACCCGAATTTGCTCAACTGCCAAACTGACCCAAATACAGGTGAGTATTTCCAACCTGACCTAACCTGACCCGAATTTGCTCAACTAGAACCCTACCGAATTCAAATCGGATTGGCATTTTGCAACCTGACCCAAATACAGGTGAGTATTTCCAACCTGAACTAACCTGACCTGAATTTGCTCAACCGGAACCCAACCCAAATTCAAATCGGGTTGGTGACCTTGACAACCTGACCTGAACTCAGATTGGGTCAGTCCGGATCCAGTTAACCCAAACCCAAGTCGCAGCCCTAGTACCTATTCCCGAAATCAGAGTTGAGATTCGCTCTCCGAAGCCAGCCAAATTGACTCAACTACATAATTCACAAGTTCAGTTGCAACTTTTTGAAGGATTGCCTCTTAATCAAATCTTATCTGGCTTTCTGAACCCCAATACCACTGAGTGAATGGATGTGGTGATATGAACAAAACAATCGCCTAAGAATAGCACAATCAGCATCATTTCTCACACACAACAAAGCAAAGAGTTAGAAGAAAGAAAAAAGAAGAAGAAGAAGCTGCAACAGAACCCTGATTCCTTTCTGAAATGGGAACTCATCAGGCACGGCCCAAGGACATTGACTTGTCGTCAAACCAGGTCTTTCCTGCCAACATGCTTGCTGTGTATGACATCCATACCATGCAAACGGTAGGCCCATGAAAATCAGGCTGGTGCTCATCAGGTGGGTGGGCCACACATTTCGGATCAATGCACCACCTGACGAGTGGACCAGCCTTACTTCTGTGATAGGTAATATCTATGGTGGTGCCTACTGTTTGCTGGGCATGTATGTCCTATTCAGTTGGCTTGTTGGTAGTAAAGATTTGGTTGGACAAGAGTACTTCCAGCTGTACCTGATCAATTTCTTTTCTGAAATCACCCATAAACATATATTTTTATACATTTATGCCACCAACACAATGTGGTGTTTCTTAAAATAAATCAATTGGAAGGAACGGAAACTGATAGGCCATCTATGTGCTACCCCGCCAAAACAGAAAATTCTACCAAGTACAAAGACACCCTCAAATAGGGACGATGGACGAGAGGTTTACATCACCGAGCAATTGCACTTGGACTCCAGCTTTGGCAGTTTCGTACTGTCAACCTTGTTTGGAGCTATTGAATCGTGGGGCAGAGATTCTTCGATGTTCTCATCATTTTCTGTCTTGGTCGATGTGGTTTTTGCATCTGCTTCCAACCGCCTTTGCCTTGCCTTTTGAGACTTCGGCATGCGTTTGCTGGAACTCCTGCCATGCACGTCTTGTCTGTTGTAATCAGATTTACCCAAGATGGTGAACATGGGCAGAGAACCAACAAGGGGAACCACGTCCTCCTTTTCCATCGCAATGGTTGCAGCCTCGTAAGTCAGACTGTGAATGATAGAGCTGCAGAACAGTATGGTATCAGTTGCTTCTTCCAATGTCAAGCTTCTTGATTTATTTCCTCTTGGGCCATCAACTGTTACTGTAGGCTCTTCTGTCAAAGCCAGGAATTAGCCGTAAATTACAAACAAAACAATCCACTGCAGGTTTAAGCCAGATTTCAGTTGACACCTCTATTCAAGATTGTTAAACAATCCACCGCAAGTTTAAGCCAGCTTTCAGTTGAAAACTCTGTTTGATGCTATTCAAGATTGTTAAATGGTTTGAAACAAAAGCATGGAGAGGCAGGTAGGGTACTATCTTTTTCAATAGTCATTGTTTCTTGACAGAGAATCCCACTCAAACTCTACTACATCGACACAATTATTGAATCTTAACAATGTTCCTAACTAAAATGAGTGTAGCTTATGGAAAGGACTCTATAAACAACTTTTTAACTACTAGAAAACATATAGGAAAATATGAAGTCCTAGCGGGGAAGGGAGGGAGTACTATCTTTTTCAACTGTCGTTGTTTCTTGACAGACATTGTTTGTTGACAGAGAATCCCACTCAAACTCTACTACGACACAATCATTAAATCTTAATATCATTACTAACTAAACATGAGTGGAGCTTATGGAAAGGACTATAAACAACTGTTTAACTACTAGAAAACTTATAGGAAAAATACAGAGTCCTAGCAGACAGCAAACTATTGCCATTTACTAATTACTTCACTTTCCAAATCGTACCTAACTACCAACTTTATCCTAGGTTATTAGTTCAAACTAATTCTTATCTAGCCCATGTTACCATGGTTTAACCTGGTTAATCGAAGGAGACTCAGCAAACACTAAATCATTCCAATGAGCACTTATGATGCCCCCAAACATCATAGCCTACATCTGGTCAACAACTCCGTACCCCATGGCAACAAGGTCATAACCTCAATTCTTATCCAGACTGGGGAATCCTGGTTCCATTGGTAATGTAACTCAGCAGGCCATCCAATGGTACCCATTTTGCTCCATTTTGAAGCTGTTTGACCTTGGAAACATGCCACCTTCTTGAATGATAAAAATTAGCTTGGCCCATAGTTCAAAATAATGAAAATTTGACTCAATGTCCAGCTGAGAGTTGGTTCGACTCAATATTTAATTATTAAATTATTAAGGATATTTAAGTAACGATGGCTATTAACAGCTTTTAAATGTAAAAATTCATATAAATGGTCATTAATCAAATGTGGCTTGTGGGTAGAGTCAGTAGGCTCTCAATGATAGGTCAAAGTTTTGAATCTCCCACTCTGCTCTCTTCTTTTTATTCTAAAATATATATACCAGCAAGTCTCCAGCCAGTCGACCGGGCTCGACATATCATCGAATCGAGTTGACTCGGCCGAGTTTCGAGTCAACTCACCAAGTTTTAGAACTATGGCTTGGCCCCTGCAAGATGTAAAGATCTAGGACCTCTTTATCAGTATCCCTATTTTGCGACTTGAGTTTTGAAGGCCATTAGTTTGGACAAAGACAGGACTTGGAGTAGCGCAATTATTGAGAACCTCATCGTAACAGCAACTTAAGTAGGAAATTCTTCAGTTCTGTTGTGTTAGTGTCACACTCAGACTGAATCTTTAGAGAGATCATTTTAGAATTTAGTAAAAGGGGATTCTATAACCGAAGAACAGAGCTTTCATTTATGGAGTCTGTTGCCTGGGTTTTGTTGGATTGTAGGTTTCATAAACATGGTGATGAGACCAATGGGAACATCTGTTAGGCTTGTTTGTGGACAGTTGCAGTTTGAAACATACTGATGAGGTCTGGAAATAATATTTGGATTCTATATTCAATTGATAATGCTTCCCTGAGTTATCTGAAATTTATTACGTCAATGTGTTTTTTTTTAATGTAGCAATTTTATTTTATTTTTTGCAGAGGGGAAAATTGAGTTGCAAGATTGTGAGAATTGTACGTACCAATGTAAACCTTCAATCTTCACATTGGATGCCACAAAGGAGATTTTAACCCAATAAATGGGCTGAAGTATTGAAGTTCCAGCAGCCTCCTAGTTTGCTCAACTAGAAAAGGAAAATAAACTCAATCAAGATGGAGATGGACTGCGGGTGAATCCAACAGCCTTTCTAGTAAAAAAATCCACTAGAAGAAAAGACTTGACTCCTCTAAAAATGAAAATACTGTTCATACGTATGGATCATGTGCCTCTTTTTATAGGCCTAATCGCAATGTAATTCCTCGGGAAAGTTAAATGCCAATCTAAATTCTTGTTTGGCAACATATATCCTCCCTTATTTAACATGTAACCTACAAAAGTTGTAATAAATGAGGAAAAGTAACTGACAAAAAGACACCATCCAACAGACTCCATGATCTCGTCAAATTCTCTATATAGACAACCTATAGGGATGTACAGCTATACAAAACCCTAAGTTACTTTACACAGTTATGTGGTTGCATTGATCCATGCCCCAGATTCCTCTTTATGCTGCTCCTACTTTACTACAGTGCTGCACCTTAAAACCATAAAACCATGGTCATTCCACAGGATGTGGCATACTCAAGGGAATGATTACGGCTGTCAACAGGCCAGGCCTGGGGTAGGTCTCGGCCCGGATTTTGAACTGTTTCGGGCTGGGCTGTCGGGTGAGGCCCTATTCAAAATTCTGATTTTCAGGCCTGAGCCCGGCCCATTGACACCCCTAGGAATGATGTCACACCAAACAAACTCAATAAGATACAAGCATGTGCACCTGAATATATACATCAATTATCCACACAATCCAGTATGGCTTTGGGTGTTTCTCTACCTAAAGCTGCAATGCAGTTGCACCATCTTGCGTGACACCAGATTCATACTACTTCCATCAAAGATCATGTTACAAAGTTTCCCTTGGTTCTCTACTGGAGTATTGAGGATACCATTTGGAGCCAGTCTTCATTCTGGCTAATACCCCTCATAATACAAGTAACACCATCAAGACCCAGAAGCTCTGGTTATTCAACTTTTGTTCCTAGAGCTTCCTCTTGTTTCCTCTTCTTTGTAGAACTCTTCTTCCTGTTTCTTGCAGAATTGCAGATTCTGTGTAGGACAACAAGGCCTTTCCCTCCACACTTGAAACATGTATTATTATTCTGCCCTGATTAGTCACCAGTACCTTGCCATTCAAGTTGCCGCTTAATTGTGTGGACCATTGAAACTGTCATTGGTCATTGTGGAAGTGTTTTGGATACTCTATTATCTCGAGTAAAAGTCCATTGGATGAGTTGTTCAGAGTAGATCATGTCCCTGAATACCCTTGGCTTGAAAATTGTTATTTCTGGTGGCTGCCTTCTTAATTTGTTCATAGATTCTTAGGGACATTTGTTGGGCTGCATCTATGCTATCAGGTCGAACTGCCACCATCTCCCATTGAATCGCTCCTCATAGTCTGTTGTAACATACCACGGCCTGCTGTTCATTTTCAGACATCTCAATTCAGACTGAAATCATAGTATTTTTTCGTAATACTCCTCAACATACTGAGATGTGGTCTTTGAAAATGACCTCCACATGGTCAAGGTACAAGAACCTTTCTTTTAACTTATACATTTCCTCCCAAGAACACATAGGAGGTCCAGCTCATTGTAACTGGGCTTCTACATGATACTGCCAGTTTTGTGCAGTCTGCAGACCCTTTCAGTTTCATCTTATGAACAGTGAGGTTGTCTCATCCTTCAAGGCAATACCATTCAAAGTAAATCTCCTAAGGATATAACTTTCCAAAGAAGTACAGCATCTCCACATCTATGCATTCGATCTGCCTTCAACACATTCAGCATAGCCATGTTCATGATACGTGGTCGGTGTGGTTGCCTCTATTGGAGGTATAGTGGTAGTGTGGGGTTTTTTTCCCCCTTTTGCTTTGGGTGGTAGCTTTTCAGTGACAGTGTTGCTGAAGGTATATCTAATGGATTCCAGTGGATGTTTGCAGCAGTTTGTGGGCCGAATGTAGCAACAAAAAGGGATGATTTTTTGGTTGAGCTAAACATCGTGAGGGGCAGTAACGACTGTCCCTGCTGTGTGGGAAGTGATTTGAATGTCACTAGATTATCTTTTGAGAAGTCCACTTGCAGGAGGATCACTAGAAGTATGTCGGCATTTTCAGACTGGGTGGAGATGCATGAGCTGATCGATCTCCCCATAGGGGTGGGAAGTACACATGGTCCAACAGTCAGGAACAGGCAGTGATGACAAGGATTGACAGATTTCTAGTCTTGGCTAAGTGGTTGGAAAAATTCCTGTTGGTTTCCCAATGCAGATCACCAAAACCTATCTCTAATCATTATCCAATCCTTTTGGAGGTCAGCGAAGAGATCTAGGGCCTGAAACCTTTTTCATTCGAGTTGATGTGGCTAGAGGTCGAGGGATTGTCCGACATGGTCAAAGATTGGTGGGGATCCTTTGAGGTTGAGGGCTTTATGAGATTTAAATTAAGCCAGAAATTGAATCATTTTGAAAAGAAAAATGCTTGAGTGGAAGATGGATGTGCTGGGGAGGAGGGAGATTGAAATTAAAATCCTTAGCAAGATTCGGGAGCTTGACATCATAGTATGCTGTAACAACCATTATAGGGTCATAAAGGTAATGGTGGCAACCGTTACGCATTACAGGGTCGTAAAGGCCGTAACAGCCGTTACGGAAAAAATGACCCATAATGGCTGTTACAGCCCTCACAATGGCCCATTACACCGCCCGTAAAGGCTGTAATTGCCCCTAAAGGTTCATTACGAGACCGATACAATTTTTTTAATAAAAAAAGGCTGTAATGGCCGCTACCGGGGCTGTAACGGTTGTTACAACCCATATTGTAAATGTAACAGTGGTGGCCGTTACAGCCATCATTACTGTGACAGAATACCTTGCCTGACATCAAGGCAGAAGAAGCGGAACTGTTGGAGGAAGAAAAGTATCTTTGAAGGAAGTTAGGAAAAGACTACTCGAGAGATCTGAAGGAGGAAGAGATTAAGTGGAGGCAACACCTGCGTGCAAAGTGTGTCGTAATGGTAATGGTGGCCACAACGGCCACCATTATTATTGTTACGATACAGGCCATAATAGTCGTTTAGGTCCTTTTTTTTTTTTTTTTTTTTTTTTTTTTTTTTTTTAAATTTACAAAAAGGAAAAGAAAAGAAAAGAAAAAATCTATATCGGCCCCATTATAGTTGTAATGTGTGTCGTAAATGTGGGTAATTTTTTCCATAACGGCCATTACGATCATTTCGACCCTATAATGTGTAATGTTTGGCACCGTTACTGTTACGTAATGGCCATTACGACACACCTTGCCCATGTGCCACTTGGCTTAAGGAGGGCAACCAAAATACAAGTTTCTTCCACATTATAGTGAGTGCTCGGGCGAGATGTAATAAGATGAGTAGTGTCATAATGGAGGGTGAGAGGATTGAAGAGAAAGTGTGTAGCGTGGTGGACCGGTGGTCCACTTCTACAAAGAGCTATAGTTTGATAAAGGGTGGAGTAGATAAAATCTAGATAATCTATTCTTCAATAGTCTTCCTAGGAAGAAGTGGAGTTGCTCGAGAAGCCGTTTTCTAAAGTTGAAGTTAAAAAGGTTGCGAATTCTTTGGGAAGGGATAAACCTCCGGGTCCGGAGGGTTTCCCCATAACGTTCTTCTAGGTCTTCTTGGAGCTTGTGAAAGGGGACGTCATGAGTTTTATGGAGGAATTTTTCGAGCATGGCCGGTTATCTTGGGAGCTTGGGGCCTCCTTTATTGCCACAATTCTGAAGGTGACTGGTGCAAAGAGTTTGAAAGATTATAGACCGGATTAGGAATCCATGCAAGAGTCTTGCTACAGTCTTAGAGACCGGATTTCGGAGTACTCTAGAAGGTGTTATATTCAAGTTCCAAGGAGCCTTTGTCGAGGGTTAGTAAATCTTGGATAGAGCTCTTATAGCTCATAAGCATTGTTTTAAATATCGACGATATCGGCCAATATATCCCACGATATATCTTGTATCCCGCATGTGCGATACGAAACTCACAAGTAGTGCGATATATCTCACATATTCGATCCGGTGAGCATTTTTTATTTTCGGTCCTTTATTTTTTTCTATAAATCATGTTAAATCAGTGTCAAATTGTTACAAATCCATGGTTTTTGCATGAAAAATCATGGACTAGGAGTTTCAATTTCGAGATTTTGAGGAGATTGGCCGAGTTGCGGAAAATAAAAATTTCCCACTTTCTTGTAAATCAATTGCAATCCTTGTGTCCAAACATAAAATCAAACATGTATTAACTTGATCTAGTGATTCTTCTTTTGCTTTTGAATGTATTGCTTGTGTTTCCACATCTTCTTACATTTATAAATTATATGAATAGACTTTGAATATACTCACATCAATTTAGTTAGACAACACATAAATTAGGACCCCATACAAAGAAAACCTATTACGTGCACTTATTTTTTGTAATGTTTTGATATATAAATGTGTTGATGTTTTTTTTTAACAATCACTGAAGTTTCATTGAAAATTTCGACCAATTTTCCCATGTTTCCAACAACGACGATACATTACGCGATACAACCGATATATCCCATGTGATAACCGATACGTATCCGTATCCCAAGGGTGTGATATTTAATGCGATACCGATATTTCGAACACTACTCATAAGTATATAGACTCCAAATATAAGAGGTGCAAGGAGTTGTTTGCAAATTAAACATTGAGAAAGTACACACCCGTGTGGATTGAGATTTTTTGGGCTATATGCTTGGCTATATTGGATGTGGAAGGAAATTGAGAGGATGGGTAAAGGAGTGCATTAGTTCAGCCAAGTTTTTAGTTCTGATTCTCCAAAAGGATTCTTCAAGAGTTCGAGAGTCATCGGGCAAGGTGACCCGCTCTCCCTCCTTCTCTTTGTGGTAGTAGCTTAAAGCCTTACACAGAATGTTGGAGCGTGGGCATCATATCGGTTTGTTTTGTGGATTCATTGTCAATAGGTCGAGCTCCTCAATCTCCCACCTTTAGTTTGTCTATGACAAGATTCTCTTCTACAATGCCGATGCGACCATGGTAGAAGAGTTGGGATGGTGATTCAATGATTTGAAGCCATGTCGGGTTTAAAGGTAAATATCACTAAAAGTGTGATGTTGGGTGTTCGTATGTTAAGGGAAGAGATCACGCAGTTGGCTGGCTCTTTTGGGTGTGGGGCGGGATATTTCCTCTCCACCTATCTTGGGTTATCGCTTTGCATTGGTAAACCAGCTAAACATTTGTGTGATATAGTAGTGGAAAGATTTGAGAGAAAAATATTAAGGTAGAAGTGCCAATACCTTTTGCTAGGAGACCAAATAACTCTCATTACAACAACTTTGTTAAATTTGTCAATCTACTTCATGCCATTATTTAAATGTCTGAAGTTGGTAATTGGTAGAATGAATAGATCAGTGTTTGAAATATTGATATCACGTTACGTATCGCATCCTTGGGATACAGATACATATTGGTTATCGCACAAGATATATTGTTTGTATCGGGTAATTAATCGTACTTTTTGGGAAACATGGGGAAACATTGGGAAATTGTTTGAAATTTTCAATGAAACTTCAGAGATTGTTAAAAAAGACATTAATACACACTTTGAAATCATAACATCTCAAAAAAGAAGTGCACATAATAGGTTTCCTTTGTGTATGGTCCTAAGCTATGCATTGTCTGACTAAACTAATGCAACTATATTCAAATTGAATGCAAAACATTAGAGTGTATGTGATGATCATTTCATCAAACACTCATAAATACTTTGAAATTAGTTTCAATTGATAGCTGGTTGAAGGGAATTTAAAAAAAAAAAAAAAAATTTAATAAAAAATTTTAATTTTTAATTAAAAAATAATTTTTATTTTCCAAAAATTGACAATGACTTAACAAATCAATAGATCAGCCCTCATACATGCTTAATTTGTTCTTTGGAGTGCAAATTGCAAGCAATTTGGGAGAAATTGGGAAAATTTTGAATTTTCTCCAAATCGGACCACCTTTACTCAAATTTTGAAATTAGAGTATATGTGATGATCATTTAATCAAATACTCCTAAATACTTTGAAATTAGTCTCAATCAATAGTTGGATGAAGGAAAATTTACAGAAAAAACGTGGAGAACATGAAGAACCAATGGATATCGAAACCAATGCTCCAACTCCATGATTTTTCATGCAAAAGATGAAGAACCAATGGATTTGTAACCATTTGACACTGATTTAATATAATTTTAATTAAAAAACAAAGGGGATCGAAAATTGAAAATGCTCACCGGATCAAACATGTGGGATATATCAGCACTACTTATGCGCTTCGTATCGCACAGGTGGGATACAAGATATATTGGCTGATATCGGCGATATTTAAAACATTGGAATAGACTGAGGCATGAGTTTTTGTGGCAAGGATTGGAAGAGAAGAAAATGTTCCACTTGTTAAATTGGGGGGAGGTGTACAAGTCCTATGCAGTGTTGGGACTCGCGGAAGCACACAGAGCAGAATCAAGCAAAGTAATCACAATCGCACAAACAAACCCAAATAGAGGACAATCCGAATTTTACGTGGAAAAACCCTTGCGGGAAAAAACCATTGCACAAAGCGACGAATAATGCACTATGAAAACAATATTACAAGAGATAGATGATCTTAATGATTCAAACAACCCTCGAATCTCCTTTGAATCCCTAGCTATGCCCTTGAACCCTTAAGAACAACTTAGAAAGCATCAATCCTTTCCCTAATCCCGATTACACCTGGTATATATACTACCCAACTGGAATAGGAAACAAATCGCGCGCTTACCCAATTTTGTGCGTGTCTTCGATGGGACCTTTGATGACATCGACACCCATCGAGGACCAGTTGCTGACACCGAAGATCCTTCGATACCATTGAGTAGCAACCTCCAAAACTATCCAGCAATTAACTAAAAAAAATTTGGATTTTCTCAATGGGATTAAGCATCTGTTGATGGCATTGACATTTGCTCGATGGGATCGAGTGGTATGTCGATGACATCGACAAACTCTGTTACAGACAGATTTAAGATATTAGACAACAATCTCCACCATGTCTTCAATCTTCATTCTCCATTGCTCCTTTACCATCACCATCTCTAATTGCCTTCCATCATAGCTTCATTGTCGCTTCTCGTGCACAATCCGTCCTCATTAAGCCTTCGCCAAGCCCAGAGAACTTGCACAGAACTTAAACTTCTCTATAGGAACCACCTTCGTAAGCATGTCAGCCGGATTCATGCTTGTGTATTTCTACTCAAGAGTCACGCTTCCTTCCTCAAGCACTTGTCGGATAAAATTGACGCAGATCAATATGTTTAGTATGTGAGTAATAAACAGAGTTCTTTGCCAATTTTATTGTGTTTTCGCTGTCATAATTAACTAGCACGGCCTCCTGTTGAAGCCCCAACTAATTTATTATTCCCCTCAACCAAACCACTTCCTTGAATGCTTCCTTCATTGTCATATACTCAGCTTCGGTTGTGGAAAGTGCCACCACAAACTGAAGCTTCGGCATCCAACTGATCGCTCCACTCGCTAACACAAACAAGTAACCGGAAGTCGACCTTTTATTATCCACACTACCTGCGTAATCTGAATCCACATAGAATATTAACTTGTCCCCTGATTTTTCAAATGTCAAGACGTAGTCTTACGTACCTCGAATATATCGAAGTAGCCATTTCAGTGCCTCCAAGTGTTGTTTGCCGGGGTTAGACATATATCTGCTAACAACATCCACCGCACGTGAAATATCTTGTCTTGTACAGACCATGATATGCATAAAATTGTCAACTGTACTCAAATAAGGCTCACGAGACATAACTTGCTTTTCTTCATCTGTTTCAGGACACTGTTCAGAAGAAAGCCTAAAATGAGCCGTATGGGGAATGCTGACCGGCTTTGCCTTGTCCATCCCATACTTCACCAATACATTCTCAAGGTATTTTGTCCGACATAACTATGGTCTGCTCCTTCTATTTTAAAACCTTCTGGTTGCTTCATGTAAATCTGCTCTTCTAATTCTCCATGTAAGAAAACAGTCTTCACATCCATCTGTTTTAGCTCAAGATTGTATTGGACAACCAATGCCAATATGAATCTAATAGATACTTGCTTCACCATGAGCTCAAATATCTCAGTTAAGTCAACACCTTCTCTCTGAGCATATCCCTTTGATATCAACCTTGCCTTGTTCCTATCATGTTTCTTCTTAAAGATCTACTTGCACTCGATCGCTTTACGAATGACGGGAAGCTCCATTAGCACCCACGTCTCATTCTTATACAGGGAATCCATCTCGTCATGTATTACTACTTTCCACTTTTCGGCATCCACATCGTCAAGAGCCTCTTGAAAAGTAGACAGATCCCCCTCATCCATAATGAGGGCAAATGTAACATTCAAGTCATCCATATATCTCACCGGTAACCTACGATCCCTTGGCAAATTCCTTCTCGCATGTGGCTGCTCCACCTGCTATTGTACCTCTGTCTGCGTCGCAGTATCAGCTCGTGTCTCATGTCTATCTATCCGAACGTCCACAACTGACTTTTTGTCCTCCTTGTGTTCATCCTTACGGAACAAGGATCCTTCGTCAAATTTGATGTCATGAATAAGGATGATTTTCCATGTGACCCGGTCACATAGCATGTACCCCTTCACGCCATTACCATAGCCAACAAAAACGTACTTTTTAGCCCTTTGGTCCAACTTATCTCTCTCAACTGACGGTACATGAGAGTAAGCATCGTAACCAAATACTCGCAGCCCCGAGTAGTCTACCTGCTGGCCACTCCACACTTCCTTCGGAATTTTACAATCTATAGCTGTAGAAGGGGACCAATTCACCAAGTAACAAGCCATGTTAAAGGCCTCAGTCCACATTTCCTTGCCTAACCCAACATTACTTATCATGTATCGGGCCCTCTC
The DNA here is from genome assembly GCA_021015155.1 of Magnolia officinalis. Classification (NCBI taxonomy): domain Eukaryota; kingdom Viridiplantae; phylum Streptophyta; class Magnoliopsida; order Magnoliales; family Magnoliaceae; genus Magnolia; species Magnolia officinalis. The sequence continues at coordinate 46,359,030 of JAJHSJ010000003.1, forward strand.
TAAGAGAGTCCGATTCATCTGCTCTGTCACGCCATTTTGCTCTAGTGTGTGGTGCACTGTGTTGTGCCTCACAATCCCTTTATCATCACAAAACTGATTGAATTCTCCAGAAGTGAATTCCCCATAATTATATGTCCTCAACAGTTTCACCTTTCACCCCGTCTCATTTTTTCCACAATTGTCTTCCATTGTTTGAAGTTGGTGAAAACCTCGGATTTATTTTTCATAAAATAAACCCACACCTTTCTGGAATAGTCGTCAATGAACGTAACAAACTATGATGATCCTCCACCAGAAACTGCGAGCGACGACCCCCATACATCATAATGCACATAATCCAGAACCCCCTTATATACATGTTTTCCATACTTAAAAGACAACCTTGATTGTTTACCATATATACAGTGCTCGCATATACTAAAATCAATGATTTTAAAAGATGGAATTAAACAACGGTCAAAACGTACCTTCATTCCCCGCTCGCTCATGTAGCCTAGGTGCGCATGTCACATACGTGCAGACGTAGAATCCACTACAGCTACTGCAGCTCCACCCAATGAAGTACGCTTCCGATCAACCTATAAAGGTTACCATTCCTATGTATTTTTATGACTACGAGTACCCCCTTTGAAACCTTAAGGACACGATCGAACCTGGTGAATTTGCACCCTAATGCTTCGAGTGCTCCTAGAGATATCTGACTCTTCCTCAACTCAGGAACGTGTCTCACATCGGTCAAGATATGCTCTATGCCATCAAACATCTTGATGCACACTAATCCAATACCAACCACTTTACAGGAATTATCGTTGCCCATAAACACCTAGCCACCATCGCACTTACTATAACTGGTGAACCAACTCCTATGAGGGGTCATGTGATACGAAGCCCCAGTATCAAAAATCCATTCACCGTCGAAGCACCTTGATTTTGATGCGGTGAGCACGTCACTACCGCTCGCCTCCTCACTGGATTCCGCAATGTTGGCCTCTTTAAAAGAACTCTCTGATTTCTCATTCCTCGACTTAAGATTATAACAATCCTTCTTCATGTGTTATGTCATGCCACAATTCCAGCACTTCGGTTTGCCTTTGCCCTTGCCCTCGGATCTATCCCGCTCAAAATTCCTCCCCCTCATAATCAGCACATCTGTAAAAGCACCCACATCACCGCTTTTATTTCTCATCGCCTTCGACTAAAGTGCTGAGATAACGGTCTCAACGCTAATGGTTGTCCTACTAATGTAAAAAGAATCTTTGAACAACTCATACGATTTTGGAAGAGAATTCAACAGAATACATGCTTGATCTTCATCTTTTAGCGTCTCATCCACATCTAGCAATTTACAAATGAGCTTATTGAAGTTACTGATGTGGGTCTCAACGTCAGCCCCCTCCGTCATCTTCAGATTGAACAACTGTAGCTTCAGATACAAGCGATTCTCAAAAGACTTCTTCACATAGATGTTCTCTAGTTTCGCCCATGTATCTGCTGCAGTTTTCTCTCTCATAACATTATAAAGGACCTCATCCATTAGACACAACTAGATTGAGATAACGGCTTTTTTATCTAACTTCCATTCTTCTTCTTTCATGGTTTTTGGTCGCTTTCCAAGGAATGCATCTTCCAATCCTTGCTGAACTAAGATGCCATTCATCTTAACTTTCCATAATTCAAAATTATTTTTACCGAAATACTTCTTTACATCGAACTTCATATTAGATGCCATTAATACCTTGCTTTCAGATTCGATCTGCTTCCCAACGTTAACTCTGATACCACTTGCTGGGAATCGCGAAAGCACAAAAAGCATAATCAAGCAAAGTAATCACAATCGCACAAACAAACCCAAACAGAGGACAATCCGAATTTTATGTGGAAAAACCCTTGCGAGAAAAAACCACAGCACAAAGAGACGAGTAATGCACTATGAAAGCAATATGACAAGAGATAGATGATCTTACCGATTCGAACAACACCTTGAATCTCCATTGAATCCCTAGATATGCCCTGAACCATTAAGAATAACTTAGAAAGCCTCAATCCTTTCCCTAATCCCGATTACACCCAATACATATACTACCTAACCGGAATAGGAAACAAATAGTGCACTTACGCAATTACACGCGTCTTCGATGGGACCTTCTATGGCATCGATACCCATCGAGGACTAGTTGATGACATCGAAGATCCTTCGATGCCACCGAGTAGCAACCTCCAAAACTATCCAACAATCAACTAGGATTTTTTCGGATTTTCTCAATGGGATCGAGCATCTGTCCATGACATCGACATCTGCTCAATGGGATCGAGTGGTATGTCGATGACATCAATAGACTCTGTTATAGATAGATTTAAGACATTAGAGAACATGCAGAGGGAGGAGCAGGCATAAGTGAATTAAGGTTGATGAACAGTGAGTTGTTGGGTAAATGGTTGTGGAGGTTTCGGATGGAGGAGAGTGCATTGTGGAGGGAGGCAATTGCTAGTAAGTATGGGTCCTCAAAGGGAGGGTGTTGTATTAAGGAATCTTCCATGTATAAAGCCTCAACGATTTGGAAAGGGATTGCTTCTGTGAAGTCAAAATTTGTTAAGGGGATTGGCTTTACCCTTGAAAACGAGGAGATCTACTTTTGGGAGGATGTTTGGGCTGGTGAAATGTCCTTGAAATATACGTTTCTGAGAATTTCTTGCTCGTCCACGGCTCTTAATATTATGGTAGTGCAGTGCTTCTCTATTGTGGAGAGGTTATTATGTGGTCCTTCCTGTGTTGCAGATTCCTTTATGAGGAAGAGGTGAAGGAGTTCATGTTGCTACTAGATCACATTATCTATGTTACCTTGAAAGTGGGGAACAAGATCGAATGGTCGGGTGGAAGAACAAATCTGGATTATTTTTTTATTGGCTCCTTCTATCACATGCTTCATGAGCAGGGAAGCGAAGGCAAGTTTGACCTATTGAAAGACCTTAGTGCAATAGGAAGTTGAATAAGTAAAAGGATTGGATTTGAATAAGGCTCATTGGGCCCAAGCCCATGTAATAAGGCCCATAGGTCCGCACGTATTGCACATGTAATTATATATTACAATAAGGCCCATAGGTCCGCACGTATTGCACATGTAATTATATATTACAAAAGCGTATTGGGCTTAGGGTTTCACATACCCAACTCCTCTCATCTCACGTTCTCATTGCAATTCCTCTCCTCTTCTCCCTTCTTTCCCATCTTCTACTCCTTTCTTCTTCTCATTGTTGTTTCTCATTGGCCCCTAAGATTGGCAACATGTAGCCCTTCAACACGAGCAAACACGGTATGAGCATGGCAAGTCGGAAGGAAAAGGGTTTTGACTGTGGATAATCTCCGTAAACAAGCAATGATACACCTAATGTTTGCTTCATGTGTATGGCAAGCGCCGAATCGGTCAATCATTTCTTCATTAAGCGTCCGATTGTGCATCAAGTGTGGAGTGGTTTCCTCAAGAGCTTTCACATCTCTTGGGCTATGCAAAGTTCAGTTGGTAGACTTCTTATGGCTTGGCATGACGTGGGGCTTAAGGAAGCAGGTGAGGGAAATCTAGAGGCTAAACTTGTTAGCTGTCTTATGGGCGATATGGGAAAAAAAGAATAGGAGGTACTTTCAAAATGCAAGCAATGATGTCGAGCAGATCTAGATGAGGGCAATGGGGTTGGTTGTTGAATGGGCATCATGTATCAAAAGGCTGAAAGAATGTAATTTTCCTTTTGAGTTTGTAGCTTGTGGTCACCTCGGAACTTTTCTCAATAAAATTTCCATTACCTTTCAAAAAAAAAAAAAAAAAAAAACTGTTTCCATATGTCAACATAACCCGTTTCCACATGTCATTTCGGATTGGGGTGCTCTTTTGATACTCCATTGACCCATGGGTTGGAGTTATCACCTTTGAGATTCTCTTCACTCCTACATGAAATTCATTGAGTCCGTAAATATTTACAGCTGTTGCAACATTGTCTTCAAAACCCACTTTGGTCATCCCTCATATGACAAAAAAGGATTTCATGTCATGTGTGGGCATCAAAATGTTAATACCAAATTGGGTTGGAATGTGGCTAGGAAGGGGACATTTATGTTTGGGTATGGCTTTAGTATGGCAATGTTGTGATGCAAGATGATTTGATCATCCAATGGGGGACCACAAGTTATCCACTCACTGATTGGTTGAAGATCAGGCCTGTCCAATGACCCTAATGACAAATCCAACTGTCCGAGTTGACAATCTGCACCATCCAAAGTTCCAAATGTCTAGATTGAAGATCTGGACAACTATCCGCTTTGAAGATATATACCATATTAGGGGCCCATATTAATATGATGGAAGATCAGGACCACATCTTTGTTGGTATTTTAGACCAAATAAGTGTCCTGATTGGATGGTGGGACCAACAGATCAAATCGGTGGCCTGTCCAATGTGCCAATGGACCTATGATGCCTATAAAGTGTATATCCCCAAAGGTCTATATACACAAATCATATAGAGGTCAGTATTGTCAAAGGCATTCTAGGCGCACGGCTCTGCGTTTTGAGCCTGTTAAGCCTTGCCTGGAAATTGGGCAAGGCGATTAGCTCAGGTGTGCGCCCAGCTCCTAGGTGTGCCTGCTGCAGCTGTGGCTTCTTACATAGGTATCTTGATGTAGACAGGTTGCTGACAACTTCAGGATGGTCAAAATCAGAAGGAATGGGACTGAAAAGTTTGGTCTAGGGCGAAAGGGCTTAAAACATGCACTATAGCTACTGACAACCCTAACTTTGTGAACTGTTACCTGTTTCGCACAGACAATATGTCATTGGAAAGCTATCAACAAGCTCTACTTCTTGCTGAATAACCTAAGGTTTGTTGATCCCCAAAGGGCTTCACAAAATTCATTCATTTTTGGGGTCAAATTTGGGTTTTAAGTTAAAACTTACTATTCATGAAAAGAAGATGGTGATCTTCTTCCTTTATCCACACACCCGCTACATTATCCAGTGTTTTCAGTAGCGCTGTAGCATAGCATGTAGCGTACACTACATAGCATAGCGTAGCAAAAACGCTACGTAGCATACGCAAGTAGCGTAAGCTACAAGGTATGTAGCGTTGTGTGTAGCATAGATAGCATAAGCTACCTGAAATCTCATTTTTTTTAAGTGGCTTTTCTATGCTAGTTTAACACCTACTTTAAAATGGTGATGACTTGTACCTATGACACATGGCACTACATTAAACTAATCCGGACCATCCAAATTGTGGTCCATATCAGGATAGAGCACTTAGATCAATCCAGACCATCCAAATTGTGGTCTATATCATGAATTTGTGATGTTTCAATAAATAAATAAAAGAAGTTACACTTAGAGATGTCTAAGGCAAAGAGAGAGAGAGAAAGAGAGAGAGAGAGAGAGAGAGAGAGAGAGAGAGAGAGAGAGAGATTTTGCATGGAAATAAGTGGTTGATGATTCAGATTCGTAGTTAAGAACTCAGAGAAATTATGCATTTTTTTTTAATTTTATTATATTTTCTATTATTTTAATTAAAAAATATTAAGGATTGTGTAGCTCACGCTACATACTATAGAGGGCCAAACGCCATGGCATTTCATATGTGTGGGTTTTTTGGACATTTTACCACTCAACAAGGTTGCAAATAGATAAGAAAGGGCTTTTAAACCATATTTCAACTACTTTTCTCATTTCCTTGATACTAAAAAGCTTGAGATATCCTTCCCCCAAATTTCCACAACTCCCAATTTCTTTTTGTTCATGATTTCTTTTTTTGAAAAGTGCCTTAAGGTCACCATATTAGAACTTCTTAAAAACAATGGAGCTTTCATTGGTGTCATACAAGAGATTAAACCTTAAATTGGGGATTTTAGGGGAATTGAAAATTTAGGTTAGAGATTTGGGGATTTTGAAAAGTTGGATTATAGGGTTTGGAAAGTTAAGGGATTTCAAAAAAATCGTGATTTTGGATTGGTGAATTGGAGGAATTGCAAAAATTAGGGAAATTAGGGTTAGGATTTGGGAAAAACAGGAAATTAGGATTTGAAATTAGGGAATTTGGAAATTTTTTGGTATGTGGAGTTTTGGGCTTAGAGGAATTGAATGGTATTGACTTCGATTATTAAAAATCAACTTGCATATATAAATAATTAAATATTAATATTTATTATATAAAAAAAAAAAAAAAAATTATGCTTGGAATCTTTAGGCATTCGCCTAGGCATTTCGGCCACTACTAGGTTAGGTAAGCCTTTAGTGCAAGCGCAACTACACTACTAAAGATTTTGGACTTCGTATAAAACTATACATCCTTATGGGCATGTGGTTGTGTCGAAATCCTCCCTTATTGTTGACATATATTTAGTTTGGCCTTTCCTTCTTTAGTTCCTTATTTAGTTAGACTACTAAACTTTGAGATAAAATAGGCAATTTATTTGTGAGACCAACAGGCTTTTAGAATAAATTTCCTCCAAAATAGTAGGAAACTTGATACTCTTTGTAGATGCTTATATAAAGCCCAAGGCATGAAACTTTTGATTAGTATGGACATGAAACATTTGAAAAATCAACGTTATCATCTAAGCCTTATCCCAACTAATTGGGGTTGGCTACACGCATCATATTCCTTCGTTCCACAATTAAGGACCATATCCTCCATTAAATCATAGGTCATCAAGTCTTTCCTTACTACCTCCACCACCTCCTTCTGGGCCTTCCCCTTGCCCTTTTAGAGCCTTCAACTTGAACCAACTCACTACCAACTAATGCAATTCTTTTTTTGAACTATTGAAGTTCTTGATTATGCCATAAATACAAATTTATTTTGAGGTTTCATACATGATTTGATTCCATCCTCTTTAGCACATGTTGTTATGGCATGAGTTGCTTTTATCTTCTTTAGCATGTGCTGCTTCTAATTCCTTTTTCTAGTTGAATCAACTAGGGGACTGCAGGAAATTCTATTCCACAACCCCCTAGAATCCTATTTTGTGGCATCTAAGGTGAAGATTGAAGGTTTGGTTGGTCTTTTGAACTTCAAAATTTCCCTTTTTTTGTTGCATCTGTTTTCGTATTAGAAAAAGTTTTCTTTTTTTGTTTTCTATTTTTTTCCCTAGGGACTTCATCTTTCCTATTCTTATCTTTCCATTAAAAAAATCATTCTTGCTTTCAGAATTTAGTCTAAGCTAAAATTGATACTTGATTCCCAAGCCCTAACCCCATTCCTTCCTAAAATATTTAAGCGTTAATCCCAAAATTTCCCCCTAAACCAAACCCCTAATCTTCCCAAATTTCCTCAAAACCTAAATAAATATTATTTTTTTTAGAAGTAAACCTAAGTAACAGTTTCCCATTTAAAATATACTAATGCTGGAGACTGTTTGGACCAAGGCTGGTTATGTGGCAGCCCTCTACCTTGCTTTGTCTAGTTTTCTTCCTTCTCTAAAATTTTCTTTTTAAAATTTCAATTAAAAAAAAAAAAAAAAAAAAAAAAAAACACATGCTAGTAACCACTTGGAATGAATAAAATGAAGAAGGGAGATATGGAAATAAAAGGAAAACACACTTAAAGATGGGCTTAAGGCACATTATAGTTCTAGAGAGTGTTAATGTATAGTGTGTGGTTAGTGGCTCTTTTAATGCAAGTGCATGTGGACACTTTCCTCTTCTCATGCAGTGTACTATATGCTCTATTCTAATAAACATTGTGTGTTAGGGCATGTTGGCTAACACAACATTTTCCCAAACTCTTCTCTTTCTTCTTCTTCTCTCTCACTCTTCTCCTCTTTTCTCCACACTATAATCATCAAATCATCTTCTACTTGGTATCAGATCATAGATCCAAGTATTCCACATCCAATAAGTCAGCAGCCGTAGGGCTGACGTCAGCGTTGTATGGACGCATGGACCTCATTTGAGCTAAAAGTTTAGGGGTTTGATAGAACTTGATTTTAGAAGATTTGTCATGATTTTTTTAGAATTTTTTGGACCTTCTTTCATGGTGTTTTGGCCGAAATAGAGAAATTCGAAAATCAGGTCCCTCATCCATTTTTCTTCGATCTACCTCAAATTATTAAGCTTTTCTTTGGTTTCTTTATTCAAGATGGACCGAAATCTTCCTCTCAAGCTACTCATTGAGGATTTTTTTAAGCTAAGATTCATGTTTGAGTGGTTTTTAACCTCAAATGGATGTGGTTCGGCCGTTTTTCACTCGGTTGCGTCAGATTTGACTGTATTTCTTGATATTTTGACGATTTCAATTTGTTTGACTTTTATCTCTCATTCCCTTGAAGGATTGAGTGAGAAAGAGTTGTTTGAATCAATCCTTCTTACTTGGAATCTCTTATGGATGACAAAAGGCGCTCATCTCTTTTCATGGGCTCTCTTGAATCCAACCCCTTGCAGATTACCTCCATTAAGTTGAATGGTGACAACTATCTTCAATGGGCGCAATCTGTAAAAGTGTTCTTAGGAGCCTGTGAGAAGTTGTATATTTTGGATGATCCTCCAAGCTCTACAGATGTTACCCACAAGTCTTGAACAAAGGAGAATTATCGAGTTACTGCATGGTTGTTGAATAGTATGGACTCTTCAATTAGCCACTCAGTGATGTTTTTATTCTCAGCTAAAGGCATTTGGGATACGCTTCATGATATGTTCTCGGAGTCTTAGAATTTTTTACGGGCATTCCAACTTATTCAAGAAATTGGTCGGTTCCAACAAAACTCAAGATCATTAAAAGATTACTATTCGCGCTTCGGGGCATGTGGAATGAGTTAGACTTGTATCAGCCTCTTCCTTCCAAATGTAAAGAGGATCATGAGCATGCCCATAAGCAGCGGGTTGATACTCGAATCATGCAGTTCCTAGCTGAGTTGAACTCCGATTATCTTCATGTTCGAGATCAAGTTGTCATGCAGGATCCTCTTCCCCCATTGACGACAGTCTATGCATGTATCAGTGTGCTAGTGTCTCCGCTCATCCTTCTCATTCATTTGTGCCACTAGAGCGTTCGGCACATCTTGTTGGCGATCAGTCCTCTCTTGGCCTTCAGGTACCATCCTTGAATTCAGGGTGCATTTCTGGTTATGGTGGTCATGGTAGAGGCCGCCAGGGAGATTGCAATGGTGACGGTCGTAACCTTCGTAGTCGTGGTGGACGTGATGGTTCTCGCATTTGTTTACATTTCAGTGAAACCAATCACACTGTTGATTATTGCTAACAACTCCATTGGTCGTCCTATGTGTGCCACTGCTTCTGTTGCCTCCACAGTTGCTCCTGAGGGAAAGTCTTCCACCCCAACAGTTGAGCAGTCTTCTTCAAAGGAGTCTCTCATCATTTCTTGAGTTGCATATGATGCCCTGATGCGGCTTCATGTTCGTGATATTCCTAAGCCTTCTCACACAGCTTCGGCCTAGTCAAGTACTGCTCTTCTTGCATCATCCTCTCCTACCTCCTGAGTCATGGACTCTGGAGCTTCCTCCCATATGATTGGTAAGTCATAAGTCTTTTCCTCTTATTCTTCTTCTCCCCACACTCAGTATGTCACAGTTACAAATGGAACCCAAACTCCCATCTCTCGGATTGGTTCCATCCCTCTTTCTCCTTCCTTGCCTCTGTCTTCAATCTTGCATGTGCCTCGTTTTCCATTAAACTTATTGTCTATTAGCTCTTTTATTAAATCATTAAATTGTTTCATTACCTTCTTCCCTTAATATTTGTTTCAGGACCTATAAACGAAGAGAGTGATTTGTGGGGGGCATGAGCAGGAGGCGTTTATCTTCTCGATGATATACCTGTTGCCACTTCTAGTACCCTTTCTTTAGATCGAGAGTCCATGACACGGTGATACTGCTGCTTAGGCCACCCATCAATAGATATATTGAGAATTTTGTTTCCCTCCTTATCTGTTATTAAAAAGTTATGCTGTGATATTTGTGAATTGTCTAAACATTATCGTGCTACGTTTCCTCCTAGCTCTTCTGGGAGGAAACCTCAACCTTTTGTTCTGGTTCACTCAGATGTCTGGGGACTAGAGGTGTACACGAGTCTAGCCGAGCCGAGCTTTGCCTAGCTTATGCTCGACTCGGACTGCTCGAGTCTCAGCTCGTGCTCGGCCTTCGAGCTTGGAACAGCAGCTCGTGCTTGGCTCGATCAAGTTCGAGCTGAGTTCGAGCCCGGCCAGTGGTCGCTGATCAGATGGGTTCCGCTACTCGGACGGCTGGAAAAAATGGAGAGAGTGGAGGATAGGACTCACTTTCGAAGAGAAGCTCGTTCGGACAGACGCTAGAAGAGGGAATGTCGTCGGGCGAAGAGTATTGGGCGGAGCTCGTCCGGACAGACGCTGGAAGAAGGAAATGCTCATCCGGACAGATGCTGGAAGAAAGAAATGTCGTCGGACAGTCGCTGGAAGAAGGAAATGTAGCCGGCCGGATGGCCGATTTGGGCGATTTGGAGGGAGAAATGGGGCGATTCGGGCGAAAGGGAGGGAGAACGGGTAGGGTTGCTAGTTTGGGCATACTGGGTAAGGTCGGGCGACTGGGTAGGGTTTTTAAAAATTCCTTTATATACTAACTTAAAGTCGAGTCGAGTCGAGCTTAATACCGAGTCGAGCTACGTCCAGCTCGGACTCGACTCGAAATGTTCCGAGCGCCCAAAATATGGCTCAACTCGGTTCGAACAACATTTCGATCCATGTCGAGTCAAGCTTTTTTGAGCCGAGCCGAGCGAGTTACCGAGCTTAGGCTGCTCGTGTACAGCTCTACTGGGGACCAGCTCCAGTTACCTCCACTTTTGGATTTAGATATTTTGTCACCTTTATTGATGATTATTCGTGCATGACTTGGGTTTATCTTTTAAAATATAAAAGTGAAGTATTCGAAACGTTTAAAGTGTTTTATCATGAAGTGTGCACTCAGTTTCAATGTTCCATCAAAACCCTCCATGCTGATAATGGGGGAGAATACATGTCTACTGCCTTTCTGTCCTTCTTGCATGAACATGGTATTTTGTCTCGGACATCGTGTGCTCGCACACCTCAACAAAATGGAAAGAATCATCATCTTCTTGAAGTTGATCGCACCATTCTCCTTGGTATGCACCTACCTAAACATTTTTGGGGTGATGCTCTTCTAATTGCTACTTTTCTTATTAATCGTATACCCTCACGTATCATGTCTTACAAATCTTCATTTACTATACTGAATCCTCATGATAATCCATTTCTTTTACCATCTAAAGTTTTTTGTTGCACATGCGTTGTTCAAATTTTGGATGGAAGTAATGATATACTTAGCCCCAGGGCAATTAAATGTCTTCTCATGGTACACTCGGAGTCAGAAAGGGTATAAATGTTATGACCCCTTGACTCGCAAGAAATATGTCTCTACCGATGTAACCTTCTTTGAGGATTTTTTTTTTTTTTCGGCTTCAGGTCGATCTCTCTATGATCCTCTTGCGAGTCAGGGGGAGCATGACTCTATCCTCTTCATCTTTCCACTAGTGATCATGGGGAAACTCCTCTCCCCTCTGTTCAACATCATGTTGGTGATTTGAGTGACCTTAAGCCTCTGTAGGTGCATCATCGTCAAGATAAATCTTCACACGATCAACCATCCACCCTTCTGCTCACTTTGGATGTTGGCTCAGGTGACTCTCTTACCTCTAGTTTATATCTCCCAATTGCCTTGCACAAAGGGTCACGATCTTGTATTCAACACCCCATTAGTAATTTCGTTTCATATGATCATCTTTTACTGTCTTTTCAGTCATTTGCAGCTTCCCTTTCATCACAGACTATTCCTCGGTCTCTCTCATGCTCTTCAAAGTCCTGACTGGACGAAGGTGATGATAAAAGAAATGTCTGCTCTTGAGAAGAATCATACTTGGGAGCTTGTGCCTCTTCCTTTAAGGCATAAACCTGTTGGATGTCGATGGGTTTATACGATCAAGTTTCTTCCAAACAGCTCCATTGATCGCAATAAAGCCCTTCTTGTTGCTAAGGGTTACACACAGACTCATGGCGTGGATTATTTCGAGACATTCTCTCCGATGGCTAAGTTTAATTCGATTCGCGTTGTGATCTCCTTGGCCATTAATTTATCATGGTCCTTGTTTCAACTTGGTATTAAGAATGCATTTCATCAACCTCCTAGCTTTGTTGCTTCCCACAACCCTGCGCTTGTATGTTGGTTGAAGAAGGCTCTTTATGGACTCAAACAATCCTCACTTGCATGGTTCAAAACATTTAGTCAGGCTCTCTTGGAGTTCGGCTTTATTCGTAGTCATGTTGATCATTCCCTCTTTATATGTCGTCGATTGACGGGCATCATGGCTCTCATTGTGTATGTGGATGATATTGTTATGTCTGGTAGTGATTCAGTTGGAATGTAGGAGGTCAAAGAATTTTTGAAGACCAAGTTTGAGATCAAGGATCTTGGTCCTCTTCACTACTTCCTAGGAATTGAAGTTGATTGCTCCTCATTCGGGTTGGTCTTGTCACAACGAAAATATGCACTCAATCTTCTCATGGAGACCGGCATGTTAGGGTGCAAACCCGCTACGACTCCCATGGATACTTCGCAGAAGCTTCGACCAGATGATGGTGCTCTGTTTTCTAATCCCTGGATGCATCGACGACTTGTAGGCCAGCTTATTTACATGACTATTACTCGCCCAAATCTCTCCTTTGCAGTGGCCGTTGTTAGCCAATTCATGCAAGCTCCCTATGCTTCACATCTCACGGTTGTATAACGCATACTTCAGTATCTAAAATCAGCCCCGGGTCTTGGCCTCCGCTTTCAGTCGCATGGCCATCTTCATCTTTCTGGCTATTCCGATGCTAATTGTGTAGGTAGTACTTATGATCGCCGCTCTACATCTGGCTTTTGTACCTTCCTAGGTGGCAATCTTATCATATGGAAGAGCAAAAAGCAACCGGTTGTTGCTCGATCCTCGGCTGAAGCAGGATATCGTGCTATGGCTCATGCGACGTGTGAGCTCGTGTGGCTTCGCAACCTTCTTGAAGAACTTGGCTATCCTCCTTCGGATCCTATTCCTCTTCACGGTGACAACCAAGCGGCCATCCATATTGTTCGTAACCCGGTTTTCCACGAGCGAACCAAGCATATTGAGGTCGACTGTCACTTTATTCGGGAGAAAGTAGCTTCTAAGGAAATCGTCATCCATTTTGTTTGATCTGGGGATCAACTTGCTGATGTTCTTACAAAGTCCTAGTCGAGATGCTCTTCATCGTGTCTGTGACAAGTTGGGCATGATCAACATCTATGCTCCAACTTGAGGGGGAGTCTAGAGAGTGTTAATGTATAGTGTGTGGTTAGCGTTTCTTTTGATGTAAGTGCATGTGTACACTTTCCTCTTCTCCTACAGTGTATTATATGCTCTAATAAACATTGTGTGTTAAGGCATGTTGGCTAACACACACCATTTCCCCAAACTCCTCTTTCTTCTTCTTTTCTCTCACTCTTCTCCTCTTTTCTTCATACTATAATCATCAAATCATCTTCTACTATAGTGTCACTATTTTTAGGTGATATTCGTACTCTACTGGTGGTTGAACTACTTTATAAGGGGATTAACACAAATCCACCTCTAGGATACAATAAGCTCTCTCCTAAACCGGAGAAATGTGTCTTGCGAAACCAAAAAATCGCACCCTGAACACACTTTAGCAACATACACCACTGACTTCTTCTTTTTCGCAGTTACACCTTGAGTTTTTTAGTATTTGCAATTTTCCCACTGAAATTTCTACAATTTCTACATTAAAAAAAAAAAAAAAAGGCTAGAAAAAAAATGCTGGAGAAGAGAATAGAGAGGGTATTGCTGGAGATTGTGATGTTATTGAATGACCCAAGGTGGATTTTTATAAACTAAGAATGGACACTTTGAGTCCCTTTTATGAAAAGGCACATGCTTTTTCATGGTGTCTTTTCATTAATGGCAACTTTGCATTGTTATTGAATTTATATTTACTCCATTTCATTAGTCACCATGATTCGCAACCAATTGTCACCAAGAATCACCAAAAGCCACAACCTCTTTTCTATTTGGTTTATTTTATTTTATTTTGAAAAAAACTAACATAAAATATTGTTCCAGTGATCTTATAACTACTTAATCATGTTCTAGCTATATGGCCACAAGTGCTAATGTGACACACGTTAGAGATTGGTGACAACAGCCAAGTGGGCTTGCATGATTTTTGGGCCAAATCATCTTAAGAGGTGGGGTTCACCTATAATTGGCCCTAGATACTACACAAATGCTTCTACATCCAACATTAGCAAATGCCATTTGCCTTCCTCATCCATGCAAGTGTAGCTAACATTAATCATCATGAGTGTATCATTACACATACATAAGGAAGTCAACTTGTTGAATGATTTGGATCTTGAACAAGCTTTCTACATTGACACATGCAAAATATCTTCATGTGCACCCATGCATCGTGTGGTTCCCTACTTGCCAATTAGTCTAAACCCTAATTCCCTAAAACTTCCTCAAATTTATCTAACCCAAACCTCCAACCCAAATCATTTCTACAACTTAGATCTCAAAGTAATGGTCTTTTCTAGCTCAAATACCCTAACCGTACCCTAAAAGCATCCCAACTTTAACCCATTAACTACCTCAATTCTCAGCTGCAACCCGTACTTAAATCTTTTGAGACGAAAACATCATTTTATAAAAAGAGAAATTTCAGACAGGGAAGCAAGTTCTCATTGAGAAGAGCTTAGCGCCCTTGCTCCCTCCTTGGCAAAAAGATTTAGCCTTTGAATTGCTCTCTCTACAAGAGTGGGTAGACAAATGCTTAGCCCAAAGATAGGGGAACAAATTTAATGGAAGACAAAACATAACTCAGCAAGGAATGACACATTCCTCACCCATTTAACGGTATTAACATAAGCCCCCTCAATAACTACTTCTCCCAAGAAGTTGCCCAAAAAAACACAAAGTACTTTTCACAAGGAGGGATGATACCGCTAACGCCTCCCTTCTAGAGAAGTGCTGAGTCCCACTTTCTCAGCCGCAGCCCATAATCCTTTTTATATGATAAAATAATTTTATTAAGAAGGAAAAATTGTGAGAGGGAAAGCAAGTTCCCAAAAAAAAAAGAGCATGGCTCTTTGCTCCCTTCTTAGCTAAAGATTAACATCTGAATTATTTTCCTTAAAGAGTGGAAAATGGAACTTTAGCCCAAGGGCAGCAAAGATTCTTCATTGACGACAAAAACATAACTCCCGAGGAATGGCACCTTCCATCTTCCCCCATTTAGTGATGTCCACATAGGCCCCTCAACTACTCCATAGTCCCAACAACTTGCCCCAAAAGATACAAAGTGCTTCTCAAAAGGAGAAGGAGGAAGCTACTAATGCATCACTTGAAACCATGTGAACACTACCATTGACATGCCTAAGGATAATACCCCCAACTAATGAGAGGATTTCCACCCTTGGTTCCATAGAAATTAAGCTTCCAACACCCACGAGGAAGGGGACCAACGAGGGCTGTGGAGACTCATACTTCACATAAGATCCACAAATGTTCCTTGTTGAAAGGTTGATGGTGAATAAGGCCCATATTACCCAAGTCTATGTAATAAGGCCCATAGGCCCCAATCACGTTTTTACTATTATAAATAAGAGTAAAGGCTAATGTTTCAATAGACCCTAAGCATCTCATGTTCTTACTCTCTCTCTCCTCTCTCTCTCTCTCATTGTTTCTCTCTTCCATCTTTCCACTCATTTCTTCTTTTCATTATAGCTTGTCATAGGCCCTCAAGATTAACACAATGTAGCTGCATAACATGGTATTAGAGCCTAAGTGCTCTTAAGGTTTCTTCTTCTCTTTCTAAGGTTTCTTCCTCTTTTTTTAGGGTTTCTTCTTCTTCTTCTAGGCTTTCTTCTTATTTTCTCTTTTCTTCTTTTTCCTTCATTTTTTTTTTTTTTATTCTTCAATACTTTTTTAAAGATTTTTCTGAAGGACTTGCTGATTTTTGTGTTGCCTTAACTAGAGTTTAATGAATTTTCCCTGTTGAAGCATATTTTTATGTTGCCTTGGCTAGAGTTTTCTGGATTTCTTTTATGAAGCAAATTTTGTGCTGCCTTAGCTAGGGTTTGCTATTTTTTTTATTAGAGAATATTTTTGGGAATTTTTTTTGTATTTCCCATCATAATCCTCAGTGGTTCCCCTCTTTCCTTTTTCTTTTTCTTCTTTCTTTTCTTCCTTTTCCTCCTAACTCAATGAGTTTATGTTAGCCCTAGGTCCAAGTTGAGCCTTATTAGGATGCTCTAGCTGGAGGGGAACTGTTGAAAGTTTGATAGTTGAATAAGGTCCATGGGCCCAAGTCCATTTAAGGCCCATTGGTCCCTATTCACGTTTTTACTATTATAAATAAGAGTAGAGGGCTTGGTTTTCAATAGACCCTAAGCATCTCATGCATTCTTGCCATCTCTCTCCTCTCTCTCTCGCACTGTTTCTCTATTCCATCTTTCTTCTCCTTCTTTCTTCTTCTTCTCATTGTAGCTTCTCATAGGCCCTCAAGATTAGCACAATGTAATTGTTAAATATTCCTTGGCTCGAACCTTGAAATCCTGCTAAGAGTGCAGGATGACTGAGCCTAGAAAATTATTCCTTCTTCAATGATCTCTCTCAGCTGTGCCTCAAAATTCATCACATAAAAATCCCCAAACCATGTCCGTAAATCAACCCAAAGATAGCAATGCAACATCTTAATAGCCTCTAAAACCAACCTTCAACTTGTAATCAAGCCCCACCACAAACCTGAATACATTTCCACAACCTTACCATCCTAACCACTCTCAGCTGTGCCTCAAAGTTCATCACATAAAAATCCCCGAACCATGTCCGTAAATCAACCCAAAGATAGCAATGCAACATCTTAATAGCCTCTAAAACCAACCTTCAACTTGTAATCAAGCCCCAACACAAACCTGAATACATTTCCACAAGCTTACCATCCTAACCCACACCCTCACCAAACTGTAGTGTATCTTCAGTTGTAAATCCCATCCCCATAGCACCAAACCATATTCCCACCATTCATATACCAGCAATGCCCAGATTGCAGCCTATTTTCAGGCCTTCAACCCATACAATAACCCTAATGATGTGTTCCGGTGATGTGGATTGGAAATGAGTTGGGTCCATTTTTTGTCCGTAACCCTGTACTAAGGGCCTTTTCTTTCTTTTTTCCTTCTGTAGGTGAAAATAACAAAAAGTAAAAATAGCCCGAGTGTTGTCTTTGATTTAAAATAATTACATTTTCGACAAATAGTCTCTCCTCCCCTCTTTCATCAAGAATACCTACCATCTCTCCTCTCTCTCACCATCTCCATCGAAACCCAATCGCCAATGCCTAGAAAGACTTATTGCCTCTCTCTCTCTCTCTCTCTCTCTCTCTCTCTCTCTCTCTCTCTCTCTCTCTCTCTCTCTCTCTCTCTCTCTAAGAGAAGAACATATTGAGGCCAAACCCAAAATTCTCAATATCATATCTTTTACCTTTCCAATATTTTTCTTGTTAAGATGCCTTTGAGAGGTGGACATACCTATTCTTGGTACAGTTATTCCTACTGAAGTTCTTGTACATGCTATGATTTGTTAGACTGTATTGTGGAATGTAGGATTGTTTATGTACCAATTATGGAGATCATAAAACTGAATCTAAATCTGAAATGCATACTTGGATTGGAAGCCATTCTTACTTTTAGCATTGACAAGGATATTTCTTGATGAACTTGGCCTTCCGCACCTTACACCCTTTTGAAAACCCTTTTCAATGAAACTTGAGTTTTTTGTACGTGTGGGGGAAGGGACTAAGACTTGTATTTATAGAAGAGGGGCCTGGAGTAGTTCAACCATCACAACTACTCCCCCCTCAGGAGTCTCCACACTAGATAAAATCCACGTATAATTATAGTACTATGGATACATAACATAGTCCAAGCGCACCACCGCATTACGTATCTGAATCGATCACAACTATTGTGGGGACCATCGATATGTTCAATCTAAATATCCAACAGTTAGATCATCCAAACCATTGATCACATGGGGCCCACCTAATAGAAGTCTAACATTCTCCCACTTGGGCCACACTGATCATCAAGAAAAACAATGAAGTTTTTTTAAACAATTTAACAAACACATTTGTTTGAAACTTCCTAATGCATCCCCTTTATTTTAAAAACACCATTGTTGGATTACATGCGCAACACTTCTTAGATCTGGTCCAATAAGACCACTGATACTGGATCATGGTAGTCAACACAATATTTAATTTTTCCGAAGTGAGAATGAATTACGGTCACGAATACCAATAACCTTAACGATATAGATCAAAGAAATGGAAGTGTGGTATGAAGATTACATGTCCAATGTGATAATATGTGCCTATCTCCAAGTGATTTTACTGTCTTTGTTAAAAGTTTCACATATCTCATTCCACTTGCTCAAAAAACGAATGTGCACACTGAAGGAGAAGCAAAAAATAAACTGTATAATAGAATTGTCAAAATAAATGAGATGTCTAAATGTTTGTATATGAACTGGATTAAACTAAAGCTCCCATTAACCCAATACTTCTTTGAGGTCAACAACTCCCACAGAAGGCATGCCTCATAAGTAGCATGACAAAATGGCCTTTAGGGAGTAGATCTAACATCATTTACTTCCCATTGATGAATTCTACAGATACTAGACAATTCTGTATTGAGTAAAACTTGAAGCAATATCGCATTATGCGTAGGCTTAAGATAAGCTACGTATTTTACTTCCACAGTAGGTGAAGCCATACTATTTTATGCCCTCATGATATAATTTCATTATGAAAACACATCTAGAGATAGAATTCATACTATTAAGGTAGTCCAGAATGTTTGCCTGTATGCCCAATCAATTCCAAATGATTGGATTTTTAATGTGTGTGAGTGAAGTCCATTATCCGTTTGTTAAAAGCACAACTCTAACATTGATACTGAAGATGATGTTTTCTTAAAAACCAATGCCTCTAGTCATTAAAACCCCTTAGCAATTATTCTGGCTTTATATCTTTTAATGCTACTCATAGCCCCGTTTAGTTTTTAATAACCATTCGTTACCAATCGGCTTAATCCCCTTCCCCTTGGGTCATTCAACAATATGCAAGATTTTATTGTCCTTCATGGTTTTCAATTCATCTTTATGGCATTAATCTGGAGAGTTAGCACTCTCACTATTTTTAGTATCCTTAATAAACCTAGAGTTCCTAGTATCCACAAACCTAATCAATAGAATGTGGAACCTTTTAACCTTTTTATGCATCCAACAAGTAACTATTTTGGGGTCAAGTTTCTTTCTTGCGGGTTAAACACTTGGCTTCTATAGGACAATCCCATACATGAAGGTGTCGCAAAATAAAATTTTCGATACAACCTTGCTTAATACCTGATTAAGGATGTGCATAGTGTATTATGTGACAATGTTACGGTCCTGTGGGTATTCTATAAATTTAAAGGCCACTAAAGTAACTTATTTATCGTGTATAAGGCATGTATACAGTATATCCATAATGAGAGTAGCCATCTAAAGGTGATAAAATACTAACACCCATACCAAAATGCAATAGAGAACAATCCACAAATGCCTGTATGTATCAACTTTAAGAGTCCTACACTCTTAGTAACACCCTTCTAATGTCATGGTCTATTTGTACTTAATGCGATCAATACAAACTCTAATCCGTAAAATCCAAAGACTGAAGAATTCCTTCTTGCACAAGCCTTTCCATCATCTCATGAGAGAGATGGCCCAATTGCATGTGCTACAATGAACTTTCATTCTCTATCTTTGCTGGTGTAACTCCCATTTCCATGTAAAGAACTAATGCTAAAGATGTATGAGACATTCAGGTCCAGTCGACGAAAGTTATTAACCAAAATGCCAGTGCCAATCACATTCGAATTATAATAAATACCAAGCTTCCCATTTTCAAATTAAACACAACCATAACCATATTGTCTAAATAAGAAAATAGAAACTAAATTTGTGCCTTATGGAAGGTACATAAATAGTATCTACTAGATCTAAAATTTGGCCTCATCCTAACCTAAGCCTACGAACTTTAATTGCCTCCTTGTCTGCTTTAATGTCATTGACCACATTGGCTTATAAAAGATCAGGCCACCGAAAGGGTCCTAATCAAGGATTTGGATCATCCAACCACCCAATTTGAAGATTTGGCAACCTTTTGAGTTAAAATTGATCTATGTCAAATTAGTGGTTGTTTAGTCAGTTGTGAAAGTTAGAGTTAGTTGTAGCCACTTTTTTAGTATCAAATGATGTTTGAATGATAAGAAATTACTCCCTTTACAAGCCTATTGAGTAGGCTTTTAAATGAGCCCAAAACTATGCAATTCTAATATTGCTTTAGTGAGTCGTGACCAATTAAAGCATGAATTGCTTGAAAGGGGTTTATGGATATTTTAGTCATTTTTAATGTTTAATTGAAATATAGTTAGGATTATAAGCAATGGATGGCTAGGATTGTATTAGAGTCTCTTTTACAATGAGGAAAAGTATAAAACTTTTGGATTAATAAAATATATTTTTCTTTCTTGTCTTGAGATGGGATTAAATTTTCTGTATGGTGCAATGCCTAAGAGTTTTGTAGAGCAGCTCCAACTTTCAATTGTTGTTGTTCATTGTTCATTTGTGGTGTGTTAGAGATCAAATTGTAGCACACGAGGAAAAGGTTTGCGCTTCTAGATTGGTATGTATTCATCCCTAATTAGAAGTTCAAATTCTTTTTCTAATCTTCCTTCATCATCATGTGAGGAGAGATTAAAGAGGTCAATCACAACAAACTTGCCATGTGGCATGTGTGCCACGTGCAATGTTCCGATTATCAGAGATATTATTGATAATATTGCCAATATTATCAGTATTGTCGAGGCAATACAAATAAACTAGTATAAAAAAATTCCAAGTATTGTTAATATATCGCTAAGTATTGCCACTGTATTGATATTGCCAATGTATCACCAATGTTTTTGATCGCGTAAATTTCAGGTGTCACTTATACCAACAATTAACAGCGATATATCTATATCACCAAAAATCTGTTTATTAAAAAAAATTCCATTTCGATTTTTTTCTATGGGTGCATGGTTGTATTACAAAATGCATATTTGTACTCATGTATATGCATGCTTGCATGGATGGATGTATGGATCATGGATGTATGTATGTGATGCATGGATGGGTGGATGGATGGATGTATATATATGTGTGTGTGTGTGTGTGCATAGATGGATGGATCATGCATGAGTGTATATATGTATGTGTCATTATATGTGTGTATGTGTCATTATATGTGTGTATGTACGCATTGATGGATGGTTGGATAGATGGATGGATGGTTGGATGGATGATGGATGGTTGGATGGATGGATGGATGGATGGATCATGAATGTGTATTTGTATGTATGTACGTGCATGCATGTATGGATAGCCATTTTCCCTATGTTTCCCTAAGTCAATGATACATGCTTTTAGGCCCCCATTAAAGGGAAACTTGTTATTTGATTCCTAAAAATGCAAATATGAGTCTTTTTTGCTATTATTTGATTCTTAAATGTTGAAATATGTGTATTTTAGCATCTCCTGAAGTATCATTAAAAAATTCCACCATTTTCCCATGTTTTCCCAATGTTTCCCTAAGTCAACACTACATGTTTTTAAGCCCCATTAAAAGGAAACTTATTATGTACGAGTCTTTTGCAATTGCTTGATTCCTAAATATGCATAGTTCAACATCTCCTAAATTTTAATTAGAAATTCCACCATTCCCCCCTATTTCCCTTAGTCAGCGATACATTTCCGTGTATCAGCAACAATATCGGTGATATCAATACACGTTTCCGTATCCCTAGCCAACGATACATGTAACGATACTGATACTACGAACACTGGCCACGTGGAACTTGTGTGTGACATCCAACCATATATTAGGTGGGCCTCTACATGAACATGGTCAATCCCAGAAACCAGGCTTGATGAAATACATGTACATGTGTATGATCAATCCCAGATTTTGCTCAAGTGTGCCATGTTTGCACATGTTTTGTGTTTTACCTCTTTAATCTCCTTTTGCAAAAATCGCAAAGTGAACTATGAGTCTATGACAAATATACTTCTTAAAGATAGAAACAAATATGCAAATGCAATGCTTCAAATGTATTTCAAATTTGGAAGTCTAAAACAGATGAGTCTTGGAAACTTTCCAAAATGAAAGTCCGTGAAAGGAAAACAGATCAACTTAGTCTAAAGGAAAAGAGAAAAACTTTGAAACTGTGGAAAAGTGTTATGGATGATATTCAAGCATATAAATTACTTAGATTTTGCATACATGGAATTCAAATAATTCAAATCAAGCTGTCCACATTGTGCTTTCCAGTTTAGATGTATCCTGAACCAAAATTTATGCTTATTTGATTATATGACTATCTGATTAGTGGACATTTATTGGATGCTTAAAAAAATTTCGGTGGTCCTTTTTCAACAAATTAGTGCCCATGGTATAATTGTTTTACCAGTATAAATTCTGACTTTTGGCTTGGAGATGGTAAGTACCACAATTTAGTCGGTTTAATGTGAGTTAATATATGCCTTGTTTGCAATTTCTGAGTGCCTGCATATTAAGCATCATATGCAGCTGGAGTATTAAATAACTCCCCAAAGAAAAAGGAAAAGATGGCATCAAATCAAGTAGGGAAAGAGTACATACCATCATTACATTCTGCATTATCTAACATGTCAACTATTAGGGATGAAAATAGACCCTTCTCTGATGTTGCTGAAATGGAAGGCTCCTGGAATGCCTCCACATTGTTCTTTGGAGAAGATGCAGAATCATTTTTTGAAACTGTGGTATTACCATGGACATTTTCTAATATTCCTGATATTATAACTGAAGAAGCATCAACTTCATATAAAATGACATCTTCCAACGTGACAGAGGGCTCGGCAGTCCTGATTACCACTTCTATATCTGACATGCTTCTTGCATTGCTTGGGTTGAGATCATCCACATTACCAGATGAAACAAGGTCTTCATCATGTACAAACTCTGCAGCTAAGTTTTCCTCTAACAGGACATTTCGTGTGTGGCTAGGTAACTCCAACGTAGAAGCATCCGTTCTACTGCAACCATCAGTGCAGTCAAATTTATGTTCCTCAAGAACAGCTGTACTGGCAAAAGGGGAATGTCCATCAAACACTTCTATACTTTCCAAATCACCTCTAGTAGCTACTAGCATTTCTTTGAGAGCCTCATACTCCTCACGTCTGACAGAATCATCAAAGGTTTCTTCATTTGTGTTCTTTGCATGAACTAAAGCCTCATATGCATTGTTTGAAATTCCAGAAAATGATCTTGCGATTAGAGGTTTTACATTGGAATCATCCCTGAAGTTTCCTAAGTCGGCTTTCCTGCTGCTTAACTGACGTTGAAGACGGGCCTCTGTTTGCCTAGATGATCCCAAATCAACAGACGAAGAAGCTGAAGCACTGCCCCGCCCAGTAAAACTTTTCATAGCATTTGAATTATCCCTTGCGTAAGAGGGGTCATTGTAAGGTATATTTGTAGCAGTAAAAGCCCTTCCTTCAACAACAGGCCACTTGCTACTATTTGACCTTTTCAGTAGAAGTACAGAAATACCCACACCTTCTGAACTGCCAACCTTTAAGTTTGGATGGCCATTAAAATGTTGCAAATGTTGATTTGCAGTGCCACACTCAGATTCGATATAACTAACATTTGGCTGGCCCAGAAGATGCTGATCGTTCTCAGACTGCCACTCCTCAAGATGTTGAACCCCTTCTGCCACCATCAACTGTAGAAAACTGTCTGGCAAGCAACCAAGGCCCTGCTTAACATGCCTTTCTTGTTGGTTGGGCATGTCTTGACCACTAGTCATTTTTGGCAATTTAGGTATTCCCATTGCAGGCTCCAATTCATCATGAAATTTATTTTCTTCCAAAGCCATCTCAGAGTGGATTGTGGTGTTCTGAGTGACTATCAATAGTCCACTTTTCTTTGCGCATTCTCCACAAACATCAGCATTCCCATCCATTCTTTCCATAAAACGGGAGTTCTAACACACAACAGCAAGAGCAAGATGGCATCGTTTCATCACAACCAACATCTGAAAGTTCACCTGCATCATTTGCAGGTTCAGAAGCAGTTTCGTCAATTGCAGCTGCCTCATAATTACTGGTTAACCTTTCAGACTCTCTTTTCTCGACTTTGCATATAATGCTTCCATCACAGTTTCCATGCCAATCGCAGGGTTTTCCATCACAGACTTCATGCTGAATATCGTCATTTACCTCCTCCACCTTATAAAAAATGAACAGTTCCTCTTGAGCATCAGGGAGGGACGCCTTTGCACATTCAGTAGCCAGATCTTCCTGGTTGTGATCACTACCCTCAGTTTCTGGTGCAAAACTGGCACCTTGCTCAGAGCTTGCATTACTGCTAGTTGAGACTGAAGAGTTCCTACGATGTACAGATGTTGCTTTCCCAACATAGAAGGTGGTACTTGGGACACTTGATAAAAGTGGCCTAAACATATTCTGAGGAATTCTGTGATCATCCTGCACCAAAATATGGAGAAATGTAACTTTCACGAGGTGTAGGATGCAAATGGCAAAAAGCAAACCAGAATAGGAGTAAAACATACTAAAGATGCAAGCACACAACTTTAGAACAGACCTCCCTGCTTGTGTAAAAATTAATAAAATGATAACCTAAAATGAGTGCCAGTGATCTCAAGTGATTTTTACAGAATTAAACATAGAAAATGCAAAATTTTAGAAGTAGAATTCTCTTAAATGTAATTCTTGTGTGGGGAAGTCCAAACTTGGAAATCTTTCTTTTTGATCAATAACATATTTTATTCAATGTCAAAAATCTATACTACTCCTTGAACTGGAGTCTATTTTCTTCCATTTTTATTTTCTCTGCCCCTACAAAAATAAAAAGCATTCCCTCCTAAACCGTGTTTGATCAAAATCTCAAGGGCATTTTATTAAAATTCATGTACTTCAATATTTTGCTTTATTTAATTTTATTATCTATTTCTCCCACACCTGCTAAAAGACAATTCTATAAAAATACTACTCAAAGCAAATTGCCTCCTCATTCTCCTACCCCATAAAATTATTAAAATACCCTTGTAAAGTGATTTATACATAACATATTAGTAATATTTCAGTGACTTTAGAATAATCTTATTCTAAAGTGATTACGATGGGGTGTGTGTGTGAAAGTCGGCTCGGAAGAGTGGGCCCACAGTATATGACGATCTACACAATTTTTGGAACCTTCGCAAAAGTCATTGCTGAACGGTGTAGGTCCAATGGTCTGCCTAGACACTACAGGAGTAGAGAGGTCTAATCACCCCTCTGATTCTACAATAAAGATGGCCCCAAGTTATGATCAATTTTTTACATCATGTAAGGAATGGGCTGGATGGACATATATGATATGTTAATTTCCCTCTCTATTTTTCTCTTTGGACTCGTAATTACAAGATAATTTTCACGAGAGATCTCCTTCCTATTTTATAGGGAAGCTTCAGGGAGTTTGGATGAGGCGGAGGTTATCCGGTTTCATCCAATCTCAGCCTTATCCAATCTAAGTTCGAAGTTGAATTCAAAATTTAACTTCAAACAACGGAGAGAAAACACGGATGAGGAAAAGAGGGAAACTCCCGTGGGACCCACCCCCTAATGGTTGCCCACAAGTGGGCCCCACGACACCATGTCCAACCATGTGGATGGGATCCAACCGGTCGAGCAAGGTTGCCCCACTATGAAAGTTGGACACCCCAAAAATCAGTCCAGTTTAATTGTCACGCAGGCACCACGTGAAATTGGAGATTTTAGATGGTTGTCCATTATTTTTGTATGCTCCGGCCTACCTACTGATTTTATTGTCCTGATTTTTGGGACATCCAGTCATCATAGTGGGATTCAAATAATGCATGGGTTGGATGGCATATACACAAGACGGTGGACCCCACCATAGAAAAAATAAACAACCATTCAAAAACCTCCAAGATCACCGGTGTCCCACTTGGTGGTTGGCTCAGCCTCACTTTTGGATCTTCCAACTTTGAAGTTTGGGAATCCTATTGGATGGTTAGATGCCATGGATACACCGTGGGGGGATCCAAACAGCACTTGTTTGTGTGTGTGTGTGTGTGTGTGTGTGTGTGTGTGAGTGATGGGTAGCGCTCACACAAGTGTAAGAAACAATCCATGTCATTTCCTCTACCTTGAAGACTTGGCATTTTAGGGATTACAACAATGAAAGGGCTGGATTTCCAAACAATTTTAATCAATGCATATAACTGTAATTAAGGCCCGAATAGAAATGCTTCTCTTATCAAGAGATCCTTGAAGCAACCAATGTATTTCATAAAGGTATTTGTGTCACGGTTATTAGGAAAAGGAGAAAAGGCCCATTTTAATTATCTGGTTTTTGCTCTTGAAAGCTTGGATTTTTTATTTTTATTTTTGGTAATAATTAGATTTTCTATTTGGAGGAGAAAATAAAGACATATTTTCTCTTCTTTGGGTTTTGACGTGAAAAGCTATGGAATTTCACTTTGATGGGCATTAGATTATTTTTGTTGTTAGAGTTCGCTTGCTTTTCTAGGCATCTTATTAGATGTTTGACGAACCAAAACAAAATAATAATAATAATAATAATAAAGAAAAAAATAAAGTCCAGTTGCTTCATGGCTCCATGGTTGATGGGGTAGTTGTAACCGTTGTTTTTGGACACAAAGGTTTTGGTCAGATGAATTGGTCACGTGCTTCTCCAAAAGGCATCTCATATGTTCATAAAATACAGGTTATTGTACTACTCATACATCAGGTTCTTGCTTTACTTTCTATATTTCCTGTCAATTTCGCAGATTTGGATTAGTTCTTACATTTCTTGGAAGAGGCCCATGTTTCAAAACATCCAAACCATCAATATGCCCGGATCGAAGAATTCTAAACCTGGCCACCAAATAGAAGCTCACATGAGAGAATGCAGCACATCAGCACTGATCTATATTCAGCGGGACAAAGGTGGAATATTCAATGGCTAGGATCTTTCCATCTCAGAGTTTTTTCACGGATTGGTATCACTGAACCATGGGCTATGCTGATACAAGACTACAACCCAAGCAAACCTTGGATATTCTCATTTTCTCATCTTGAATTATATTATACATACTTCTTTCTCGAGTTCATCTGATATTAGTGGTTAATTTCCTCCATTGATCAGAAGGTTAGGACAGTCTAAATGTTCCAATTACCGTCATTTCAATGCAAACTTGAAAATCCAAGGAATTGTGATCAGGGAGTCTGGTTGTCATTACAGTTAAAATCTTGCCACCTTCCTCTTCTTTTATTTCTAATAAACTTAATAAATTGCAATTCTGTTCAATTGAGCATCCAAACAAGTCCTATTGGAAGTGTCACATCCTGGACTTGGGGTCCATCATAACAAAAAATTCCTTAGGGTGCATTTTGTTGCACCAAATCTGTGCAAAATATCATGAAATCTCATGATATTTGGTGCAGCCAACCACCCACTTAGCCTAGATTGAAATCATTTCACAATTTGTGGCCCACAAATCTTTCTATGGGACCCTGGCTTGCTTCTTCTTGAATAGTGAGATGAATTAAGCATGCTACAGTGACTATCAAGGTTGATGTAGGGTGTATGTTTATGCTGAATGCATTGTCTGTGTTTTCCCTAAATATGTTGAGCCATTTGGCTCCTTGTATTGGGAGGACGTTCCCTCTTCTTTTATTTCTGATAAATTTATTGATTATCTGTCAAGAAGATAAAGGAGGATTTGGTGATTCCTTCTGATATGCAGCTGGATCCTTAATGGAACAACCTTACAGCTTTCAGCATATAATTAGGAGAAATGGTTATCCAACAATATGATTACTAGGTTGAAAATGCAGGCATGAGTAAACAATATGTTCTTAGGCCAGAGGCATTTAGAGGAGTAAAGCACTAAAGAGTAATGTGCCTGCATATGCTATAGGTCAATGTCATAACTATGTTGACTCTCCAGGTGTATGAGCATGCCATCTAAGTATGCAGGCCATCTCTTACATCAGCTTCTTACCTATGTCCACATGTTTATATGTTGTTCTTGTCATGTACTGGATCCATGGAACAAATGATGCTCCCAAAGTGTTTTTGCATGCATATACTAGCGCTAAAAAATAGCTGGATAAGGCAGGCACTACAGTGGACATCCTACACATGATAATGTAGCTATCAAGGGAAAACCTTTATTTATTTGTTATCATCATCTTGATTTTTGATTTGAGATAATCAGTATTTATATAGTATCAATGAATGTCCCAACTTAGATTTGATATTATATGTGTTTTCTTTATGAACTGATATTATATCCACTGTTTTCAGTATCGGTATCAATGGATGTATCGCATCCTTGGGATGCGAAACATATTGGGTATCACATGGGAAATATTAGATGTATCGCGTAATATATCTCTTAAAAGACATTACTACACACTTAGAAATCAAAAGATCACAAAAACCAAATGCACGTAATAAGTATCCTTTATATAGTCCTAAACTATGTTTTGTTCAACATGAGTAATGCAACTATATTCAAAATTAGTTCATATCATTCATAAATCTAAGAAGTGTCATGATAGGTGTTTGTACTCTGCAGAACAGTGCAAGGGAAGTTATAGATAAAGCCCAACGGGGGGGTGCAGAGAGTAGAGAATGGTTTGATAATTATAATGTGAAGAAAAGAGGAGAAGATTGAGAGAGGAGGAGGAGGAGAGTTTGGGAAAGATGTTGTGTTAGGCTTGCTTGCCCTAACACACAATATTTTATTATAATAGAGCATATAGTACACCGTAGGAGAAGAGGTAAGTATGCAAATGCACTTACACTAAAAGGGCCAAGGGCCACTACTATACACCAACATTCTCTATACTCCCCCTCAAGTTGGAGCATAGATGTTGATCATGCCCAACTTGTTACGAACACGATTAAGAGCATCTCGACTCAAGGACTTTGTAAGAACACCAGCAAGTTGATCCCCAGATCAAACAAAATGGGTGATGATTTACTTAGAAGCTACTTTCTCCCAAATAAAGTGACAGTTGACCTCAATATGCTTGGTTCACTCGTGGAAAACTGGGTTACGAGCAATATGGATGGCCGCTTGGTTGTCACAGTGAAGAGGAATAGAATCCGAAGGAGGATAGCCAAGTTCCTCAAGAAGGTTGCGAAGCCACATGAGCTCACACGTCGCATGAGCCATAGCACGATATTCTGCTTCAGCTGAGGACCGAGCAACAACCGGTTGTTTTTTGCTCTTCCATGTTATAAGATTGCCACCTAGGAAGGTATAGAAGCTGGATGTAGAGCGGCAATCATAAGTATTACCTGCACAATCAACATCAAAATAGCCAGAAAGATGAAGATCACCATGCAACTGAAAGCGGAGGCCAAGACCTAGGGCTGATTTTAGATATCGAAGTATGCGGTAGACAGCCGTGAGATGGGAAGTACGAAAAGCTTGGATGAATTGGCTAACAATGCCCACCACAAATGAGAGATTTGGGCGAGTAATAGTCATGTAAATAAGCCAGCCTACAAGTCGTCGATACATCCAGGGATCAGTAAGGAGAGCATCATCATTTGGTCGAAGCTTCTGCAAAGTATCCATGGGAGTGGTAGCGAGCTTACACCTTAACATGCCGGTCTCTATGAGAAGATCGAATGCATATTTTCGTTGTGACAAGACCAATCCGGATGATGAGCGACCAACTTCAATTCCGAGGAAGTAGCAAAGAGGACCAAGATCCTTGATCTCAAATTTGGTCTTTAAAAATACTTTGACATCCCTCATTCCAACAGAATCACTACTGGACAGAACAATATCATCCACATAGACAATGAGAACCATGATGCCCGTCGATTGACGACATATAAAGAGAGAATGATCGGCATGACTATGAACAAAGCCGAACTCCAAGAGAGCCTGACTGAATTTTTTGAACCATGCACGTGGGGATTGTTTGAGTCCATAAAGAGCCTTCTTTACCGACAGATAAGCGCAGGGTTGTGAGAAGCAACAAAGCCAAGAGGTTGATGCATGTAAACTTCCTTGCAAGGTCCCCATGGAGAAATGCATTCTTAACATCAAGTTGAAACAAGGGCCATGATAAATTAACGGTCAAGGAGATTACAACGCGAATCGAATTAAGCTTAGCCACCGGAGAGAATGTCTCGAATAATCCACACCATGAGTCTGTGTGTAACCCTTAACTAGCGATCAATGGAGCCGTCTGGAAGAAACTTGATCGTATAAACTCATCGACATCCAACAGGTTTATGCCCTAAAGGAAGCGGCACAAGGTCCCAAGTATGATTCTTCTCAAGAGCAGACATTTCTTTTATCATCGCTTCGTCCAGTCAGGACTTTGAAGAGCATGTAAGAGAGACTAAGGAATATCTGTGATGAAAGGGAAGCTGCAAACGACTGAAAAGACGGTGAAAGATGATTGTATGAAACGAAATTACTAATGGGGTGTTGAGTACAAGATCGTGACCCTTGCGCAAGGCAATGAGGAGATCTAAACTCGAGGTAGGAGAGTCACCTGAGCCAATATCCAAAGTGAGTAGAAAGGTAGATGGCTGAGCGTGTGAAGATTTATCTCGACGCACCCGCAGAGGCTTAGGGTCACCCAAATCACCAACGAGATGCTGAACGGAGGGGAGATGAGTTTTCCCATGATCACTAGTGGAAAGATGAAGAGGATATGAGTCATACTCCCACTGACTCGTAAAAGGATCACAGAGGGATTAGCTTGGAGCTGAGAAAAAGAAATATCCTCAAAGAAAGTTACATCGGTAGAGACATATTTCTTGCAAGTCAATGGGTCAAAACATTTATACCATTTCTGGCTCCGAGTATACCCTAGAAAGACACATTTAATTGCCCTGGGGCTAAGTTTATCATTACTTCCATCCAAAATTTAAACAAAGCATGTGTAACCAAAAACTTTAGGTGGTAGAGGAAATGGATTATCATGAGGATACAATATAGTAAATGAAGATTTGTAAGACAGGATACGGGAGGGTATATGATTAATAAGAAAAGTAGCAATTAGAAGAGCATCACCCCAAAAATGTTTAGGTAGGTGCATACCAAGCAGAATGGTGCGAGCAACTTCAAGAAGATGACGATTCTTTCGTTATGCAATACCATTTTGTTAAGGTGTGCGAGTGCACGACATTCTAGACAAAATACCATGTTTCTGCAAGAAGGACAGAAAAGCAGTAGACATGTATTCCCCCCATTATCTTTTGAAATCTAAAATGAAGTGTTTGATGTGTTTAAAGTGTTTTACCATGAAGTGTGCAACACTTCATTTTGTTGAACTGTGCGAGCGCACGACGTTCTAAACAAAATACCATGTTCATGCAAGAAAGACAGAAAGGTAGTAGACATGTATTCCCCCCATTATTAGAATTGAGGGTTTTGATGGAACATTAAAATTAAGTGCACACTTCATGATAAAACACTTTAAAAGCATCAAACACTTCATTTTAGATTTCAAAAGATAAATCTAAATCATGCGTGAATAATCATCAATAAAGGTAACAAAATATCTAAATCCAAAAGCGGAGGTAACCGGAGCTGGTTCCCAGACATCCGAGTGAACCAAACAAAATGTTAAGATTCCTCCCAGAAGAGCTAGGAGGAAACGTAGCACGATGGTGTTTAGACAATTCACAAATATCACAGCGTAACGGTTTAGTAACAGATAAGGAGGGAAACAAAATTCTCAATCTATCTATTGATGGGTGGCCTAAGCGGTAATGTCACCGAGTCATGGACTCTCGATCCAGAGAAAGGGTACTAGAAGCGGCAATAGGTGTATCATCGAGAAGATAAATGTCTCCTCGCTCATGCCCCCCACCAATCACTCTCTTCGTCTGTAGGTCCTAAAACAAACAATAAGAAAGGAAAAAGGTAATGGAACAATTTAATGATTTAGTAAGAGAGCCAGCAGAAGTTTAATGGAAAACGAGGCACATGCAAGATTGAGGACAGAGCAAGGAAGAAGAAAGGGGGATGGAACCAATCCCAGAGATGGGAGTTTGGGTTCCATCTGCGACTGTGACATACTGAGTGTGAAGAGAATGAGAATAAGAGGAAAAGAATTGAGACTTACCAGTCATATGGGAGGAAGCTCCAGAGTCTATGACCCAAGAGGTAGGAGAGGATGACGCAAGAAGAGCAATACCTAACTGGGCCGAAGCTGCGTGAGATGGCTTAGGAATATCACGAACGCGAAGCCGCATAAGGGCATCATATGCAGCCCGAGAAATGATGAGAGACTCCCCTGAAGCAGACTGTTCAGCTGTCGGGGAGGAAGACTCTCTCAGGAGCAATTTTGAATGCAACAGAAGCATAGGACAACCATGGAGCTGCCAACAATAATCAACGATGTGATTAGTTCTACCGCAATATGAACAAATGCGGAACCATCACGTCCTCGTCCACGTCCACCACGACCACAAAGACTACGACCGCCACGACTATAATCATCCTCGCGGCTCTACCACGACCATCAAAACCAGAAATGCGCCCTGAACTCAATGATGGTACCCAAAGGCCAAGAGAGGACTAATCACCAGCAAGATGTGTTGAACGCTCTGGTGGCACAAATGAATGAGAATGAAGAGTAGAGACAATAGCGTGCTGACACATAGCATAGACTATCATCAATGGAGGAAGAGGAGTCCATACTATTCAACAACCATGCAATAACTTGATAATTCTCCTTTGTCCAAGACTTTTAGATAACATTTGTAGAGCTTGGGGGATCATCCAAAATATACGACAACTTCTCACGGACTCCTAAGAACACTTTTATAGATTGTACCCATTAAAGATAGTTATCACCATTCAACTTAGTGGAGGTAGTCTACAAGGGGTTGGATTCAAGAGACCTATGCCAAGAGATGAGGGCCCATTGTCAGCCATAGGAGAGTTCAAGAGAGATAAACCTATGCCAAGAAAGACCTATGCCAAGGAGGATAGATTCAAACAACTCTATCTCACTTAATCCTTCAAGGTAATAAGAGATAAACCTAAAACAAATAGCAATCATCAAAAATAACACGAAACTCAGTCAAAAACGGCCCAACTGCACGTCCATTTGAGATTAAAACCCTCTCAAACATGGATCTTAGGTAAAAAAAATCCTCCATGGATAGCTTGGGAGGAAGATTTCGGTCCATCTTAAGCAAAGAAACCAAAGAAAAGCTTACCGATTTGAGGTAGATCAAAGAAAAACGGAAGATGGGCCTGATTTTTTAATTTCTCTATTTCGCCCAAAATACCATGAAATGAGGTCAAAAAAATTCTGAAAAAATCATGACAAATCTTTTAAAATCAAGATCTATCAAACCCCTAAACTTTTAGCTCAATCAAAGTTCATGTGTCCATACAACGCTGACGTCCGTCGTACAGCTGCTGACATCAGCAAGGTGACGTGTTGCCTCTTAATTTGTTGGATGCGAAATGCCTAGATCTATGCTCTGATACCAAGTAGAGAATGGTTTGATGATTATAATGTGAAGAAAAGAGGAGAAGATTGAGAGAGAAGGAGAAGAGTTTGGAAAAGATGTTGTGTTAGGCTTGCTTGCCCTAACACACAATATTTTATTATAATAGAGCATATAGTACACTACAAGAGAAGAGGAAGGTGTGCAAATGAACTTACACTAAAAGGGCCAGGGCCATTACTATACACTAACATTCTCTATACAGAGGGCTTGCCCCCCACTTGGGAGTGGGGGTTTGGTTGCAACGGCCCCAATCCAAATTGTATAAGGACCGAACCGAAACCCATTTCAAAAACCCAACCTGACTGAATAGGGTATTTTGGGTATTTCTATATACGGGGTATATATATTCTCTATGGGAGTTGAATTGGGGTTATGCAAGGGAAACTCTTTCTGGGTACTTTTGAGTGCTAGAAAACTTTGAGGTTGGTTGAAATAATATAATGGATAAAAGCAAAAAGTTTGAGAGAAAATGGTTTTTTTGACTTTTTACAATTTCTTTTTTTGAATTTTCCGGAAGGGGGATTGACGATACATATCAATAGTATCATTGATACCAAGAAGTATATAACAGCAATATCTTGAAACATCACAACGTATCAATTTATCATTGATACATTGTGACATTTACCGATATTTCGCACGATAGTTGGAAGTTTGTAACTTCTGGGATGTTTCATATCATTGACCTGCGATACCAATAGTATCGGCCGATACTATCAATATTGCAAACACTTATTGTATCTTTTAATGTCGTCACATATAATTTATATAATTTCTTCTAAACAATTCATATATGATTTTATGGATGTGTCTGCATGTTAGATTGATTTTCTAGAGCAGGAGTCAGGACTTCAGCTTTAGAATTTGGGTCATCTTCCAACGATCCAAACCGTTTATACGAAAGGTCTCACTTTGCATTCTAGCAAACGTACCTCATATATATGCAGAGGACCCATTTCGTATCTTTGATCTCTTGTGCTGAATGATTTCAAATCTTGCTTTGGTGGGGATTAGATAATCTGGTAGGAAGAAGTGGGTATCCAGAGGTTTACTAAGAAGTCCTGATTGACAGCAAGTAATTGCGATTAAGCAGCTTACAAGAGTTTCAACAGACAAGCAGAAACAGAGAATTATTGACTGAGCTCAGGATGACTGGACACATCTGTCATCTGAAAATCTTGTCATGTTAGGCTGCCGCATCGACAGCGGCCTTAATCTGATCTTTGAATTCTCTTTGCATGAGTCCATCTCTTCTCTTCTCCAAGATAACAAATTGTGCAATCGTTCATCATATTTGGAATATTTAAGTATTTGATGGGGAGTCTTGAATTCATATTCTTTGGGTATGGGCCTTTGGTAAATGAGCATTGCCCACTGATGGATTGGAAAACATGATACAAGATTGTCGTTGGGATGGCCTGCAAACTTCATTACTTCGACAAGGAGTGTCAGTAGCAGATCATCCATAGAGACATGGGTGCTTTAGTTGACTTGATCAACCCATCAAAGATTATGGGTGTGTTTGGATTCACTATCCCATGGAATTGCAATTTTTAGTCTAATAAAGTGTAAATAACTATATTGTGATATCCTCAGTGTTCATATTGAATGTCTGGACTCCAAATTGTGATTATATTACTTTCAAGTTGAATTTGAAAGAAGACGATCACAATTTGAGGGATGCATCCTCATTGCAGATATGTCCAACTCCAAGCCCAGTCCAAAGTCTAAAGCCGGGCTGTATATTAGGCAAATAGTCTTCTCTGCAAGTTTTTTCACCAATCAAGTAATCCATTTTGAAAATTTGCAATAGACAGAAAGGTTGTGAGGCCAAAATCAATGCACTCATACCCCCATTCTCCACCTTCTGTTTGAATCACTTCCTTTTTGTGTGGACCACTTCCGCAGACTCCATCTAGGCTCCATTTTACATGCCGGTCCAAACACCTAGTGAATCAAGAACTCTACAAACCATGATTTGTAGTACAGCCAAATTCTGCATGAACCACTTTGAAATCTCAATTTGCTACTCTTTGGAATTTTAGTACTTCTCATACTGTGAAATTTGTTCTCTGTCACACATCTGGATTGGGACCAGCGAAATGGCTTCCATCTCAAAGGTAATCTGTCATGAATCATGCCATCGAAGGCACATTTGGATATGTGTGTTCAAGTCTGTAAATGTTGAAGGTTGATCATGCAATCAAATTCTGATATGATTAGGTTATCCTTACACTCGATCATTGGACATTTTCCTCAGACTTGAACTGTTTTACTACATTTTCCTCATACATGAACTGTTTTACTACATTTCATTTTTAATGTCCATTAGATGTCCACCAATCTACACGGTAGGATCAAATGGATCATGCTTTAATTTCTAAAATAATATGTAATATCTTTTTAAAAACTATTCACACACTTTGAAATCTTCCATGTGCAATGCACGTGTATCTTACTAGTAATATATAATATCTATTGAGATAGTGGATATTGGGGGCTAACATAAGGCTTGTTCGTACAACACCCTCCTTAGCAAGAGTATTTGCTATATATTTGCTTTCTAGGAATACAAAAATGAAGCATGTATGAAAGACGAAGGCTTAGAAATCAACTTTTTTTTTTGAAGATTAGCAAAGAAATCAACTGAATGAGCTCACATGAAGCTTCCCTGGACCACATGCAAGCCAAAAGGTTATACCAAATTGAACAGAAGTTTTTGGGCATTTAGGGTGCGTTTGGATCATAAGTTACTTAAGATAAGCTACTTATTCCTAAAGTAGCTTATCTTGATTTCTACTTATTAAACTGAAGTGATTAAGTGACTTTAAATAAAAAAGCTACTTATAATTGATCATAAACCAAACTTACCTATCCTAAATAAGTTACTTATCTACTGCTGTAAATAGAAAAAGTAACTTATTTGGTTGTATCCAAATGGGCCCTTAGTAGCTTATAATTAGTCATATGAGAAAATCAAATCACTAGAATGAACTTGTGATAATCACAATGAGTTAAACAATGAGAAACATACCATTTGTTTAACTGCAGAATCGATGTATCTTTTTGGAGCACAACTTGAGGGCAGTGATCTGGTTGGCTTCTTCGAATAGGCCACAGATCTGCTGTTTGAAAATGTTTCATTTTTCCTTGCAGTTGGATGGTTCGATCTTCCCACAATTACGGACTGCAGAGAGTCCATATCATCATCACCAGATGATGCTACAGAACCCTTGCTCTGGGAGCTGAAGAGATCTCGATCATAGCTGTACGATGAGCTGGCACTTCTAGAAGCAGTCGGTGACATTGATTGCCTTCTGACTTTCGGGAATGAACCCTTCCCATTCCTTGATGCTGGTGATGAGCCCTTCACATGTGATGCTGGGTGACCTGATAGAGAAGTCCGAAGATTGGGAGGAGGATCCACAGAGAAACCTGGGAGTGTTGATTGCCATGCTCGTAATTTAGGTGAAGCAGAATTTCCACGAGTTGACCTTCCTGGGGAGGTCCCCCTACTGACGGATGAAGATTGTTGGACACCTGTGTTCGTCCGCTGGAGTGTGGGTGTAGATGATCTTGGAGCAGGTGCTGATAGTTTATTTGGAGTGGATGGTCTTCGTGAAGGCGTCGTGGAACGTAAAACAGGAGTGGGACTAGAACGAGGGGCAGAGGATGGCCTCCCTCTTGATTGAAATGTACAGTAATCAGACCGAGGGGATGGACTTGATCGATGTGGACTTTCACTAGTTCTACTGGTCCTGTAACTCTTCTCTGTCTGAGATCAGATACACATTATTAGAATTAGAGAGGTATAGATAGAATTCTGAAATACCCAAGAAATTTCTGGAGGAAGCATACAAATTTATTTATTTATTTTCTTTTGAATGATATCTCAACCAATTTTATTGAGAATCAAACAAAAGAAAATCCAACGAGATCAATAAAGAAAGGTGAAGATGGGAAGCAGACAAATAATAAGAACTGCTTCTTCCAGACAAGACTGTGGGTAACATGCCTTGGTGGTTCTCGAGATGGAAATGGGTTGACTTCGAGGTCTGCCCCTACATACAAGATTAGTGGCAGGAGTCTCATCATCCAAAGAAGGGAAAGGTGGGGTGTCGGGGGGCGTTAACAGCCTGGAGTTCAATGAAACCGAGCATGCCATTAGTACTGCATACAATGAACTACTACTAGAGGCAGCAAAACAGTGTGACAACCAGAGAAGGAAATAGAACATCTTTCTAATTATAACTTATAAATAGGCATTCCCATTCAGAAAAATGAAAAAAAAAAAAAAAAAAAAAACCTTATTAGTAGGAATTCTAGCTTGAAGAGTCAAGAAAGTGTATGAAGGGACTGAGGACATAAACAAGTAGAAGTTGTGAGCATTGACGCTGAGATGCTAACAGCTAATCAGGTTTTGTACTGTGCATCTCTCGTTGCATTAAAAATGTATGAATTATGCGTAAATAGCATATAAATGCAATCAAGATACGCCCATACATGATTCAAGCTTGGAAAAGAAGCAA
Organism: Magnolia officinalis; assembly: GCA_021015155.1. Classification (NCBI taxonomy): domain Eukaryota; kingdom Viridiplantae; phylum Streptophyta; class Magnoliopsida; order Magnoliales; family Magnoliaceae; genus Magnolia; species Magnolia officinalis. The sequence goes on from JAJHSJ010000003.1 coordinate 46,397,303, forward strand.
AGTTCTAATAACCCTACATTATGAGCACGGATAAAAGCAATAGGAAAATGACCTACCAATCATAGTCATTTTTCTCGCCGTCTGCATTAAGCAGATCACTGCTCTCTCCCTGAACTGGAATGGAGATGCCAAGGTTGAGGTCCGAGAAGTATGTCAATTTTATTGCTGTGATAGAAGGAGGAGGATAATGAGCAGTAAGGAACAAATGTCTTATAAGCCAGATTAAAAATGAATACATAAAAGCATAAAAATAAAAGCTAATACATGGAAGTAGATTAGAGAATTACAGAGGGACTCGTCAAAATCTTCCACAGGTTGCAGCAAGAAATTGTCCCTCTCCCTGTTCTGCATATCATTGAACAGTGTGAGATCATCGTCTTTCTCCTTGAGGTGTAATCCGCTCTCGAGACTGTGTCCCCTCTTGTGATTTTCTCTTCTAAGCTCCCTTACCGGAGAGAACCTCAATGCTGGAGAAGGGGGCATCTTCAACCCCCAGATGCTTACAGTGATTCTAACACTGGATCCAGCAACATGTTCCTCTGTCTGTACACATGGAATAAACTCCCAAAATATCCAAAATCCAACCGTTCAATGATGCAGTTCTCTTCAAACTCGGCCGAAGAAAAGAAGCCACTACCCAATTTTCCTTATGGATCACAAAATTTCACCTTTGTACATATCATTGAACAGCAAAAAATTGTCCACTCTGTCCGTATGCATGGAACAAACTCCCAAAATCTCTATAATCCAACCATACAAAGATGCAGTTCTCTTCAAACTTGGCTGAAGAAAAGAACTCAGATTTGCGTACAGATTGCAAAAATCGCACCTTTATACATAAATCTAAAGCACAACCTCAAAAACCTACAACCATGGAAGCACCCATTTCAAGTCATTTACTCCCAACCGGAAAAAAAAAAAAAAAAAAAGACAAACAGAATTTCTCAAATAACAAGAACTCCACATCCCTATCTTCGTAATTGAACCCTAATTCTCCTTTTTCATTAATAAATTTTCATAAAACCATAACAGGATCCCACTAAACAAAGAATGGAACTTCCGGACAACACAGACTTTTGAATTATCATTGTACTCGCTGAAGTTGAAAATATATGAAAATTCAAACCATAAAATCTTCATGCATTCTCTAAAAGAGCGGTTTACTGCACAACCACGAACCCTAACTTCAAAGCAATCTAACAGAACTTCAAAAAACAAAAATTCTTATAAAATTCAGTACCAGCGTCTGCTCATCTTAACGTTCCGAGAGCCAAAGACTTTCCGGAGGAGATCTCTCTCTCTCTCTCTTCCTGTCGAAATTCGAAGAGATTTCAAGCAGAAAGAAGTTCAATTCCGTTCCTGAGATGGAGAGAACGGATTCAAAGGCTCGGATCTGCCGCATTTCTGGGATTTTGCGAGAATCGAGTGTGGGTGGAGAGATTGCAGGAACCCTAACTGCGAGATTTTTTTTCTCTCTCTCTCTCTATTTTTCATGAGATTTTCTCTTTCGAAGGAGTGCTGAGATTTCCTTAACAGCAAGTTTCTTTTCTTCCTCTCGTAGTCACTCCTCTCTCTCTCTCAGCTCTCGCAGTGTATTTTATTTTGTTTTTTATTTCTTCCTGGGGGAATTTTTTTATACTCTGGTAAGTATGACTCTGATACGCACGCACTCAGAATTGTAAAATCAAAATGAACTGACTAAATTGTAAAACTCACTGTTGCTAAGTCACCGTCCATTGTTGGAACAATCTCAATGTTCGATTCGCGGACACTTTTTTTTTTTTTGTTTTTTTGTCAAAGTAAGGCCATACGATTATTTTTTTTTTTAAACCGTCCAATACATATCCACCGATCCGATGATCAGTTAATAAAATAAGCTTAGATTTTGTTTTATCAGACTATAAACTCGGAATCACAATTTGGACAGTTTGATTTTAAAATTTTAATGTCAGCTATCCATTTGTAAGTGCTTGCTTATTATCTGCCGTCTTCTGCTGGAGTATGAAATATTTTCTCATCTTCTTTTCCGGTTGCGATTTGATAAAAAGGGTAGCGAATTGACGATAATGCCACTGTTTCCGCGCAAGACCGAGATTGGCGAAAACGGTACAGGTTAACCAACTTTTATTAGGAAGTTGGGAAATACTTAACCGATTCGCGCGAGTGCATGATGAAGAAGTGAATCTCGGCACACTTGTCAAAGATGCACGCGTATAAAAAATCCTATGCGTGAAACAATTGGTTCTGCATCTTAAAAGGATAAGAATGAAAATATAAGCTTGTAAATTCTTTTTTTGGGCCACACAGATGCGTTGAATATAGACCGTCAATTATAATCCATCCATTTTCATGAACGGGTTTGGCCATTTTTAGATACATGTCCATGTATGCAGGTAAATCCAGATTGTCCAATTCGTAGGAGGGTTCTTTTGGATACATGGAAGCCTGAAAGATTTCACTGATCCAATGATCCCAACCATCTGAGATTGCATGTCCAATTTTTGGCAGCCAACCAAGGTTGCCACCATTTGGACGGTTATGATCATTTGATCATGTGATTTCAAGGCTACATGGGACACAGGTTGAATTTAATAATCGCCCTTTTTTTAGCAATCGAGATTGTCACTTCCAGTCGGTTGCACCGTTAATTAATCGTCCAACAAGCTGGTAATATCATTCTGTCATATTTGTATGACATCCAACCTATACAAGACGTTGAGCCCACCATGAGTATCACGACGTGCTCAAAGTCAATCCAATCCAACCATCAGATGGGCCACACCTATACTTTTTATTACATACGCGGCTACCTGATGTTTCCTATGGTATGGCCTACCTAATTGGTGATACGATTCATTTTACGCTCGACCACCTTTGTAGCGGGGCTAACCTATTGAACTGATGGAAGTTGCGTGACATGAACAGTTGGAACTTTCCGCCTGTGGGATGGTAACATCTCCATCCAAACTGGTTAGACGTGAGCATTTCTCCTAGGACGGCGCTGGGTACCTACCCATTTGAGTGTAACTTTTGTGAGATCCAGCCCGTCCATCAGGCTCTCTGTATCATTTTAATTATTGAACCCAAAACCTAGGTAAGCTGCACTGATGGAAACATTTAAGATGGAACACCTCCGTGCATCATCTGATGCTCCCTCGTTAAGATGAAATAATTATCCAAAAATTACAATATTTTAAAACTCATGCGGCCATATTACATGAATTTAAAGTTTAGATATAATTTTATGAGGTGGCCCACCTGAATGTGGAATCATCCTGATTGGGATAAGGCCTAAAAAAGTGGCGTTGGAGGTGATGGACGGCGTGAATTTCATACACGTTAAGTGTTTTCCTTTTATTACAGGCGGGTAAGAAGCCAAAGGAAAGTCAGCTACTGTATGGCCATCTCCATAATGCACAAAATAAAGGATTCACCGTGTCCGGGTTATGGCCCAAAATTACACGTGTTCTTATCATCACCATCTGATTAATTGCCGACAAACAAACAGTTGAAAGAAACATGGTCATTGAATGGAAGACCGTGATTGTCCCTCTTCCTTGAATTTTGGCATGCGGGCCCCCAAAATGCAGCCGCACTTTGACTACTGTAAGCTTCCGACATATGCAACGCTGGAATTCATGTCTGACCCTTTTGCCCCTCAACCGCATTAACGGCTATTGTCCTAATCATCCCATCGATGGACAGTTAAAAGAAAGAAAAAAAAAAAATTGCCAAAGTTTGGAAAACTGTTATTGGTTGGAAGATCATGATCATAGGAACTGGCCCACTGCCTCTAGATGGATGCACGGCCCTCCAAAAGGGTACATGTGGCCCATGTATAAGATCATCCAAGCCAGACATCCTGCTGGCTCAGCCTTTAATTGGCCACTAACTAAAATGTGCTTTGTTTAGGATAATCTGACACAGGATGCACGTGATGAAGTCGATCACCGTCTTCTTCAAGGATAGCTACTCTGAATCCACATAGCTTCTCTGGACTTTTTATAGAAATTTTTCGAATACATGAGGAAAAAAAATAGGAAAAATAGAAATAAATTCTATAAAATTCATAATTTAATTAATAAATAAAATAAACGAGTTCACAACCATTTAAATAGGGATATTAAGCAATAGGAGAAATTTTAGAATCAAACTGCAACTAAAACTTTTAGAATTCGTAACTTACTATAAATAGTAAATTTTCTATTTATCGTAAGCGTCCTATGTGGCTTAACCATGTTATTCTCCTAATTTTTCTAAACACTTTTTATGTTGGAAACAATTCCTAAAGCCCAACGGATGAAGAGTTATAATCAAACTGAAATTTACTAAAAATAGTAAAAACGGAAATAAATATGGAATTCAACCGTTGATATGATGGAATCTCGCAAATTCAGTGTGGGCAACCCGGCTGGTTGGCTAAAGTAGCTCGTCCTACCCCAAAATCATATTGGTATGTCGAGTAACTCATTCTAATTTGCGAGATATGTCTATTTTAAGGTTCTGACGGTCTTGATGACTTCCGCCTCCGATCGGGTCTTCTCTGGTTTATCTTGGACATGAAAGTGTCTGCAACCCACAGTACATCAATCCCCTCCACTTCAAAAGAACTCGTCCTCGAGTTCTCGTGCTGCTTCGGTTCTTGATACTCGGTCTGGTGCGTCATAACGATACCTGGATCAAAAGTTATGATCAATTTACGGTCCACCTTCTTTTGGTCCAACCATGCTAGGAATATATCTGTGACACATTCTAGATCAAACTCCTTCACTTAGAAAAAAAAACTCGTCCTCGAGTTACTCAAGGAACTCAGCTTGTGATTCTAAAATAACTTCTGACGCCGATGTTTATTAACTCTTTTTTTGTACTTGACATTAAGCTCTTAGGTTGACACAGTACATGTACTCATGCTTTCCTTGACTTGACTAGTATTGATCACTTCCTTCACTTCTACTTACAAGATCTGACATTCTTCCTGATTTACCTGAATGTGAGGGCGGTTGGGCAAGCTAGCCACAGGGACAAGGCATATGTGATGTTGGATGTCCCTCATGTGAGACAATCCATCGAGTAAATCTTCGGGCCAGACTTCTTTAAATTCATCAGGAATTACCTTAAACTTGGAGGAGTGTCTAAGGGCTTTGATTCCTCATCCTTTACCATTATGGTATATACCTCGTCGACTTCCTTAGATTCCTCCACGAAATTTCGAATGGTCAAGAGGGAGCTCCCGTCCACTTTAAAAGCTTCAAGGTGTTTCTCTGATGTCATAAGGGGAAGGATATCTTTCGACCATCCTTAACGAAGACAAACATTATCTCGCTCTCGGTGGGTCGCATCACGGTCTAATTGACATGATCAACCAAGTAACATATGACATGCTTCCATGTCGACCACGTCACAAAGTATCCGATCCTTATAAGTTTTACCAATTGAAAATGAGACAGTGCATTGTTCAATTACTTTGGTCTCATTTACCCTTTTAATCAAACCAATTAAGTAAGGGGAATGATGTTTTGCCATAGGTAGCTGCAAGTTTTTCACCATCACTTTCGAGACGATGTTTTTGCTACTACCACTGTCTATGATCACATCACAGACTTTTTTGTTGACGGCGCACCGCGAACGAAATATATTATGTCGTTGTAAATGTAACTCCTTCCGTGTGTGCACAGTAATCGCCTGATGACCAAAGACTCGTCATGATCGTCGGCCATCCATCCTTCGCCACTAACTCCTTCCTCAGTGGTTTGTATATCTCGTATGACATGCAATTTATTAGGGAGTTCATTGAGCACAATCACCTTGAACTCCTGCAATACTAGTTTTAAATCCTCTGGGATGTTCACAGGGTACATATATTTTTCTTTTCAACTAATGTATCTACATCTCCTGTTTCCTTAGATTGTTTAACGAAATCATGTTTGGGTATAAGAGAGTGTTCTTCAACCTTATAATTCTTGGGTTGGTTCTCCGTTCCCATAGGGGTGAGGATAATTTTATTACTATCTTTAATAAATATAAATATGTTATCCAGACCTCTATGCGTAGCATCAATATTATATTGTCATGGTCGACCGAGTAACATGTGTCAAGCTTCCATGTCGACTATGTCACACATTACTTCGTATTTATAATATTTACGAATGGAAAAGGATATACGACATCGTTCGGTTACCTCTGTTTTATTGACCTCCTTAATCCACCCAATCGTATATAGAGATGGGTGCCTTTCTGTTTTCAGTTGTAGCTTTTCCACTATTATTTTTGACACGAAATTCTCATCGCTCCTGACATCGATGATTACATTACAGACTTTTTGGTATGCAGTGCACCTTGTTCAAAAGATGTTGTGTCATTGTAAATTTATCTCTACCTTTGGCATGTACAATGGCTTCCTCATGTTCACGGTGATGGCCTACGATTCACCATTATTGGTGGGTGCTCTACGGAAATCGGGGTTGTTTCGTACCACGACCATAGGCGGTTGAGCATCGCCTTGGGCTCGGGGGCGGAATTAGTGCATCCGCAATACGATTGATGGTTGCCTGCAGCCTTTGCATGATCAACTGACTCTCCAGGTGGAAAGCTTCTGTCACGCCCCAAACTCAGAAACTGGGCTCACAAAATTTTCGATCGCCGAATTCGGCGCCGACAGCTTCCGTAGTACCCCATTCTCGGCTCCCAGCACCCATATACCAGATTCTGATCCTGGGATCCTATAATGAGGATTTTCAATATGATTTTTTTTGTAAAGGAGCATAACCACAAGTATAACTAAGTCACAAAACAACATCACCACATATTCACTATAATAAATCATTTGAGTACAATGCGGAAAGGGAAATACAAGGTGATCAAAAGCTCCAAAATAATCTACCACGCGCTCCTGCCTCAGCGCTGCTGCGATCCAACGTCATGTGCACGCAACGGTCATGCATAAGCTTATGAAAAGCTTAGAGGGTGGTGTAAGTGTGTGCGCAAGGCAAGTGCCAAGTATGCAATATTAAAGTAATGCAGAAATATGCTAGTAAGTCCATAAATACCATTAGCCTTATCCAGGCTATGCGATGCAAAAACATAATAAGTCATTATCATATAATGAGGAAGCAATGTAGATCAGTTATGCAATGCAGAGACATAATAAACAGTGGATACACCAAACCTGATACTGCATATCCTTCCTTCTACAGCAAGGGGTGATATAGACTGCTTTGCCGAAGCTCACTGATTTAAAACGCATTACAACAATTAAGGAAGGAATCCAACTTATAGCCATCACAACATCGGACGATGCTTCCGATGTGGGACAAAGTTCCGCCTTTACTATGTGCACAGTAGTCTGCCAGCACAGTAACCTGCCAACCACTAGTAGCTCGCACAAGCCCTTAAGCCCCACTCACATCAGTGTCCGCCCACGTGTGCCCGCCCACATGTGCAATAGTGACAGAGCGTCACAATATCCCTTACCGAGGGCAGAGCCGAAGTACAATAAGTGAGCTTCTCATAACACCCCGAATTTTCGCTATTTTGAAATTTCCAAAAATTCTTAAATTTTTTTCTTTATAACTAGCCACGTCATCACTTACTGACCCTCGATACTCGAGATGGGCATATATGCGGCTGGTACCGATAAAGAACCGTACAAATAGGATTGATCGACCGTAGAAGACCAACGAATCCGCCCGACCACTTAAACATTGAGCTTAGTCTTGAGATTTGTTCATGTAGGGTCCAATTCTAGCCTACCTATCACTAACTAATTGAGATGATCGTAACTAAATAATTAGTGGATTAAGCTCGGGCCACCATTTCCACAAATGAGAAGGCCTAAAACTATTAGTACCACTGACTCAACGTCCCTTAAAGACCTAGGTAAAATCCCAAGAGCCTGTCGCTCTCGGGAGTACATTGAAACCCCGTATCGGACCTAGACCGCACGTCAAGAATTCGATGACCGTGAAATTATAGGATTACGTCCGTCCTACTGGGATTGACAACCATCGCGGAAATCAAGCCTAGATGGTGTCCAGAAATGCACGACTTAAGCCCTGAGTGAAGTGTGCGAGAAACGCGAATATCTTTAGAAAATGTAATGAAACTTAAGTGAATTGGGCCATTCGCTCACACGTGAAATTGGAGATTTTGGACCGTCAGTTTTTTTACCAAACTTCACCCATGGGAAAAAGAAATTTTCCTGCATGTATCTGTATACTTGTGGCCCCGATCAAGTAAGTATGACCGTTGATCTGACACAGGTCCTCCACGGTCGATCAGCTTATCCGATCGCACCGAAATCATAGCCTAGCATAGATCCATTGTCAGAGAACATACCCTATGATGTAGGTGAGTAGTGGGCCTCCTTGTGAGCCCTGTTTGTCAGAAACAGCTGGCTAAAGGGTATAACCCATGTATATAGTAGCCCTGGGGCCATTTGCATCACTTCTGGGCTTATAAATAGCCCTTATATCACCCCTCCTATCTCATATACTAATTACCCAAAACCCTAAGGGAGAGAGGAGAGAAAAGAAAAGAAAAGAGGAAAGAGAGAAGAAGGATCTTTGGTGATCGTTGCAGTGATTCTCTCCCACGACTCCACGCACCGAATCACCTCCCGTTACGCTATACAATCTGTTGCGGCCACGATTTGGGTAAGAAAACCTAACCCTAGTATCGTTGTAGAGATCTAGATTGATTAATCGTCAAACTAGCTAACCTATTTCGTTATTTAGGTGCCCGATGTTCCGTTTTCGAGAACGTAGGATTTGACTCGAGTCCGAATAGAGTATTTCCACGAAATGTGCGGACTATAAATATTTAGGTTATGGTTATCAATGCTTTCAATGTCAGCTAATGATTTATGTCTGACTTGATTGCTATCATACTGTCTTAGATACGCCACTTTCGATATAATATATGTGTGAACTATGTTGAACAAAATATGCCTCTCGTGTGTTTGTTGAAATGTTTGAATGATCATGTAAATATGATTCGTGCTTGCCATGACTACTAATTTAGGAATCATCGTTGTCATATGCATGTTGACCTCTCTATATAAGGATTTACTAAAATACATGTTGTAACTAACCTAGTCTATATATTTAATGAAGTGTAGCCTAAGCGTTTGATGAATTGTCTGAACGAGAAAATGTCGATGATTTGTATTTATTAAGAGTATTAAGATAGGATTCTCAATTACCTTAATCATATGTATAGTTTCTTTCATGTAATCATATTTGCCGCTATGCAATATAAGGATAAAATGCAAGTGCTAGGTGATACGATCAAGGTGTTTGATGAAATACTCAAATGAGGAATTTATTTAGATTATTTGTTAAATGCTGACATGATTATCACATGTGTCTACCTATTGCATCTGAGTAAGATTGGGGCTACAACGTTATCCAGGCAATCGGTAACGGTTCCTGTTCGGGTGGCCGAATTAGTCTCACCACATTGGGTATATTTGATGAATCCGGGTCGTACGACGATTGTCGACAGTGGTTAGGCCACGAGGGGTGCTTATGCGCTCCATGTCGATTAAGTCAGCGTGTGCCTGTACCAATCAGATTTTCCTAACAAACCGATTGGCCTATTGTGTGTTTACCATGTATGGACACTACTGCTTGAATCTAAGGTACCCCTTTCCAATGTAAAGACCCTCTCTAACCATGGTACCACGATCCGCTAAGACTCATGAGCCGGGCATGGTGGTATGGGACACAGTGGTCGAGCTGTCGACCTACGCTGGGGTGACGAGCCTCCCCGTAGTGACCAGTGAGCAACCAAGACTCATGAGTCGAGCATGGTGGTATGGGACACCGTGTCCGAGCTGTCGGCCTACACTGAGGTGGCGAGCCTCCCCATAGTGACCACGAGTATAAACTTTGAATTTGCCTATCGACTGTTTTTCATTAGAAGTGATGCCCTACAACTTGCCTATCGTATGTGATTAACTAGGATTGACGACCCTAGATGGATCCTTCGGTTCAGGTTGATGATATAAAGGGAGGTACCTTAGCTTCCCGAACCTGCTGTATGAATAAGTACTAATTAAGTACTCGGCTAACACGACCATGCATTGCATTGCATTAGTTAGGATGTGCCTTTGGTGATGAAGTTGCACTTTTTTAGGGAGTGCTGACATATGCAAAAATGGTTGTCGGAGTCGCTTTTTAAGAGAGCTTTGTTGTGAGGGCATGTATCATTACTCGTACTTCATTCCTACATTAACAAGAGTAGTTAGGAAGTGATTGTTATGTTGCTTTATCATTACTGCTTGATTGACTTGATAACATATTAACCTTTACCTTATAGTACCACTAAGTTGATCACTCACTCCCACCTTGGGATGGTGTTTTAAAACACCAACCAGACTCTGGTTTGATGCAGGTGTTGACGAAGTCTATCCGACGGAGCAGGACTTCATGGATGAGGAGGAAGAGTTCTCCTATTTCCAGCTCTCAGACGGGTCTATGTAGACCTCGTGCTGATTCTACGGGAACACAGGGATACTTGGCTTAGTTGGACATCTTACATTCTCACATTTTATATATTTTGAAACAATACATGTATATATTCAGCCCAGTTACATACTCATACTCTGGAGGTTGTGAAACACTTACCTGTTCAAATATATATGTTTCAGTCTTCCGCTTGCTTAAATTAATTATATCCGGAGTATGATATGCTGTTTTAGTATAATCTCACTTATGTTTAACTCATTAATATGGACGAAATCTGAACGTCATCATTCATGTTGCATAAGTGATGTGCTGGATCTCGGAGTAGAGCTTTGCTCGACCCTCAAAATTCAGGGTGTTACACTTCCTCACCCTCTCTATCGCTCAATAAACTAGACTTCCTTATGGGGCTCAATATATACACAAGGTGGACTCCAAGGTGTGGGTAATTCTATAAGGCATGGTGTAAGGTACCATCATCAATGGGGGCCTAATGGTTTGGGTTAGCCCAATGGGGATAGATGATCATGCAAATGGGGCCCAATGATTAGGGTCAACCCACTTAGAGAATGATGAGAATGGGCCTAACAAGGCTTAAGGGAAAGTCACAATGTGGATATTTAACCATCATTGCCCATCAATGTGGACATTTAACCAACATTGCTCTCAATGAGTGGCCCTCATAGGGCAAAAAATATAGTGGGGCCCATGGCCTCACATACAACATAATGGGCCTCACATAAGAGCTCAATATAAATCATAATGGGCCATATCACATGGGCCTAATACACATCATAATGGGCCGCATCACATGGACCTTATATACATCAAGTGGGCCACATCGCATGAGCCTCATATACATCAAGTGGGCCGCATCGCATGGGCCTCATATACATCAAGTGGGCCACATCGCATGGGCCTCGTATACATCACAATGGGCCGCATCACATGGGCCTTACACAACGCAATGGGCAGCATCTCATGGGCCCAATGCACATCATAATGGACCTCATATACATCATCATGGGCCGCATCACATGGGCTTCTCATACAATACATTGGGCCTTACGTATGGGCCTCTCATGCATCATAATGGGTCTCATCAAATGGCCATAAATACATCATAATGGGCCTCATCAAATGGGCCACAATTACATCTCAATGGGCCTCATCACATGGACCATACATACATCACATTAGGCCTGATATATGGGCCTCAAATACATTACAATGGGCCACATCCATGGGCCTCAAATACATAATCAAGTGGGCCTCACACATACAACCTCAATGGGCCTCACATACGGCCACAATGGGCCTCAAATACATACGGCAGGTGGACCCTGCTTTTGGGCCTCCAACAAATACCATAGTGAGGCCCGGGAGATTACAACGGTGGGCGTTAATCCCTGTTGTCCAGCAGCATCCGGATCAGGCTATTGGACGGCATGGATTTAAACATACATCATGGTCAGCCCTATGTCTAGATGGACGGCATGGATTAAATCACTTATATCACGGTGGGTCCCCACATCCAGATGGACAGTGCAGTTAAAACACATATATCACGGTAGGGCCCACCGTCATATGGACAGTGTAAATAAAACACTTACATCAGGCTGGGACCCACTGTCCATGGGCTGGATGGTGGATGAAACACATAAAGGTGGGTCCCACTTGAAATTTATATCTATCTCATTCTCTGCCATAAAAAGATCTCTACAAATGACTGGACGGTATGGATAAAACACACATACCATGGGTCCACGTGATGGACGGCTAGAAGAACACATATGTCATGTGGGACCCAAATGGACAGTCTGGATAGCTGGTCCTCAAGGTGGGCCCGTGATCTGGCAAATGGACGGTGCAGATAGAATTCATGCACTAAGGGTCCCACGGATGCACGGTGTGGATACGAAATACATACATCATGGTGTGGTCCACGTCCATGGACTGGACAGAGTGGATAAAACATTTACATCATGGTGGACCCACGCCCATCAGCTGGATGACATGGATGAGATCCATGCATCACGGTGCGTTCCACATAGCACCGTCCAGATTTGGACGGTGTGAATACAACACTACATCATGGTGGGCCCAGAACTTGCTGACGTTGAACAGCAACTGAGGCTGCTCATCCAACAGATGGACGGTTGGATGTAACACATGCCTGATGATCAGGCCCATAGAACTTGCAGACGTGGTGCAGCAGCTATGCTGCTGGGACCCACCATCCCTCCAACGGATAACTTGGATACAGAATGCATACATCAATGTGGGCCCCACCTCCACATGTGCAGCACGTGTGGAGTGGGTCCCACGACTGTTAAAAACAGACAGACGGTTTGAATATAAAGCATAACTCATGATGGGGCCCACAGAACTTGTTGACGCCAGTCAGCAGCTACATAGTTGGTGTGAGGTACTCCAGCCAATCCTTTTCCACCATGTAATGATTGGACAGTGTGGATAAACAGACATCAAGGTGGGTCCCACACGTGTGGGATCCACCAACTACTGTACCAAGCCGATATTTGTATTTTCCTTCAATCAGGTCTGTCCAAACGGACTGCTAGGTTGGCCTACTCAGTGGACGACATGGATAAAATACATGTATCATCAGGTGGGCCACACATCAGAGAGAGAGAGAGAGAGAGAGAGAGAGAGAGAAAGAGAGAGACACGTGTGTGTGAGGGAGGAGCTCCACCACTATGAGCTCCTCTCCAACCCTTAAAACACATGTACATCAAATGGGTCCCACCACATGTGGGCCTATAAAAAAATGAAATCAAGGTGGGGATGCCATCCCCACCACAAGATCGAGGGTCTAGATGACCTCTACATGTTGAGCATCAAATAAACATCATGGTGGGGTCCATAAAGAATGACCCCATCATGGATTAAACATATGTATCTTGGTGGGCCATTGGCCTCACCTTGGATCCAAAATGAGATCCATACCATCAATCGGTAGGCTCCACTTGGCCCATCATCAAAATCACAATCTAGTCCTATAAACACCCACCGTTGGATCTTCTTGGTTCTATGGAATGCCAAACTCTTTGGCTCTCTCTTTGATAAAGGTTAATGAAGGTTAGAGGGTTGAGATGGGAGATGAGAGGGGTAGGAAGTGAGCTACACACAAAGCTCTCTCTCCTTGGAAGTGCTTAGACGTCCACCTCTCTTAATTGCTTGGGAGAATGGTGGAGAATGAGAGAGAGAAAGAGGTTGTAAGAGAGGTGATGGGTGTGAGTGATGGATGTGAGTGATGGGTGTACTTGACTTGAGAATTGACTTAGGTAGGTTGCTTGCCTTGGGGAGAAAGAAAGCATGGGCTATAGATGTGATGTGTACTTGACTTGACTTGATTGATTGATGGGATAGGTTGTAGAGATTCTCTTGAGATTGCAAATACGCAGCGTTTCTTTGAGTTAAACGCGGGCCTGGGTATCACATCGGTGCGCAAGACACAACGTTGGAACCACGGCGATGGTACGGTCACAATGGCACAAGTCTCGAGTTAAGTCAACTCAGATTTACAGGATGCGACTTAGGGTCACGCACAAACGCTATCTACAGATCGTAGATTGCCGTAATTCGACGGGGAGGGTCGTGAGAGTTTACGAAACGGTACGGATTAGGATACGAGCCTTACAGCTTCCATTCTTTCCGAAATATAATGAATCCCTATATCACCGTCCACAAGATTTTAGTTCATACCTTCATTGTTTGTCATCGGCTGAGGGGAGTCCTTGCTTTGATACCAATTGATGCAGGGATGAACATGATGAGGTCGATCATCGTCTTCCTTAAGGATAACTACTCCGAATCCATAGAGCTTTTCTGAACTCCTCACAAAGACTTCTCGAATCCATGAGAAAAAAAACAAGAAAAATAGAAATAAATTCTATAAAATTCGTAATTTGATTGATGAATGAAATAAACAAGTTCACAACCCTTTAAATAGAGATACTAAGCAATGTGAGAAATTTCGGAATCAAACTACAACTAAAACTCATAGAATTCACAACTTACTATAAATAGTAAAATTTTTATTTATAATAAATGTCCTATGTGGCTTAACCACGTTACTCTCCTAATTTTTCTAAACACTTTTTATGTTGGACACAACTCCTAAAGCCAAACAGATGAAGAGTTATAATCAAACTCAAACTTACTAAAAATAATAAAAACGGAAATAAACATGGAATTCGACCATCGATATGATGGAGTCTCGCAAATTCAGCTTGGACAACCAGGCTAAGCCGAGTTAGTTGGCTAAAGTAGCTCGTCCTAACCCAAAATCATATATGGTACGTCGAGTAACTCATTCTGGTTTGCGAGATATGCTTGTTTTAAGGTTCTAACGGTCTTGATGACTTCCGCCTCTGATCGGGTCTTCTCTGGTTCATCTTGGACATGAAAGTGTATGCAACCCGCTCTACATCATAATCCCAACCATCTAATATTTTGTGCTTACACCCAGCCTAACACAATCAAGTCCAATAACTAGGAAGCCACCATGTGGCAGTAGATCATATGAAGATCACCATGAAATTCCTCTGGCCAATATGATCAGTGGAAGAAAGTCATGGAACAGAAAGTAAGCTCTCTCCTAACAACACATGTTATACATTCGAAACGTGAAAGCATACCATTGTCATCATAGACACATGGCAGGATCGTATCGACCATAACTAATATAATAGCCTAAAGAAGCACACAAGACGCAAGGTGGATATCTTCTCCTCAACTTGCAACAAATCATAATTGATAACTAGAAGATCATACAATGTAATGCCCTGAAAATTGGGGGTCGAGTAGCAACTCAACTCTCGAGTTCCAAAACATCACTTATGCAACATATATGCTTATGATTAAATGTTGTCTGTGTTAGTGCATTAATCATGAGTGGAATTATACCAAAACAGTAATTCATACTCCAGATCAAGTTATAAAATGCATGCAGAAGACTGAAAGATATACATAAACGTATATAAGTCAAAAGATCACGATCGGTCTCCAGAGTATGAATACATCACTGAGTCACCATATACATGTAATAGTCTCAAAATCAAAATGTCAAACAGTACAACTACAATGATAATCCCTGTAGCCCCATCGATCCGGATAGCCTAAGCAAAGCTATCGGAGAACTGTAAATAAGAGAACTCGTCCTGATTGTCATAGTAATCAGGCTCCGCCTCCTGAGTCGCATCATCATCTACATCTAAGACAGAGTCTGGTGGGTGTTCAGAACACCATCCCAGAACGTGAGAGTGAGTGATCAACTCAGTGGAATCATAGAGCAAAGGTTAACATGTTATCAATTCAGTCAAGCAGTAATGATAAAACAGTACAATCAAACAGTCCTAGATACTCTTATTAATGCAAGGATGAAATGTAGTCATGATGCATGCCCTCGCCTACACTCCCTCATGTGACACCATCTTACGGTCGCGGCATGCTTTCTTCCCTCTGTACTCTCCAACCCGGGGCACATGCAGTGCGATGTTATGAGCGTGACTACCAAATTTTTTATTAGTCCTTTTCATACAGTAGGATTGAGAAACTAAGGTACCTCCCTTATATCATTCCCAAACAAGGATCCATTCTAGGGTCGTCAGTCCTAGTAAATCTCATACAATGTTACGGTTCTAGGTCGCTGCAATGGGCTCGTCGCCTCTACGCAGGTTCAGAGTATGCTCAAGGTCACTACAAAGGGCTCGTCACCAAATCAGTGTAAGCCGACAGCTCGAATACAGTGTCCCATACCACCGTATTCGGTTCACGAGTCTGGGTTGCTCACTGGTCACTACGGGGAGGCTCGTCACCCCAGCGTAGGCCAACAGCTCGGCCACGGTGTCCCATACCACCATGTCCGCCTCATGAGTCTTAGCGGATCGAGGTACCATGGTTGAACGGGGTTTTGCTGGTGAGTTCGATATCTTAGGTTCAAACAATAGCGTCCATACATGGTGAACATACAATAGGCAAATCGGGTTACTTGGCGAGCTAGACTAATACGAACGCACATTGTATCGATCGACATGAAGTGATAAGCACTCTGTGTGGCCTAACCACTGCCGACGACCAACGCACGACTCGTGTTCGTCGAACACGTCCTACGTGGCGAATGAATCTCAGCCACGAGCTCAGGGCCGATTACCGATTGCTTGGACTGTATCCTAGTTCCAACTTCATTCAATTTCATCCAGTAACCATATGAGACAGTCAAAGCAATAAGAACAACGAATTCACTTCGTACAATAATATGAGCATGTTGTGAAATGTACACAGACATGATTGCACACATATTCATTCCATGAATAAAACAAACATCATGATGTAACCTAAATGTAGGAAATCATACACATAATTAAGGTAGCCGAGATTCATATCTCAACCCTCATACAAAGTACTCTTTAGTAATACTTAGCACACTCAGACATTTCTACAAACACTTAGACTACATACATCGTCATATATGATGTATGTTGTTTACACATATATTAGGTCAAATCCTTTCACTAGGGAGTTGCCCCGCATACCATGCGCATATACCCACGACGGATAATCATGGCATGGATGAATCCGGGTTCCATATTCATTTACGCATTTCCACAAACACTTGGGCTACACACTATCACATATATCATATTTTTGCCGTGATGTGATTTAGGGCAAGTCCTTTCGCTAAGGAGTTGTCGCATAGGTAACAAGCATATATTCACGACAGATAATCATGTTAGGTACAAATCCAAATTCCATACGTATCCAAATATCTCGACATATACATAGAATGCACTATATGCCACATAGTTCATATATAACTACAACATGAAACAGACGACGCATTTTGCATGTGAAATAGCACCCACATCAAGAATAAATCATTAACCGACATTGAAAGCCTTGCAAACCATAACCTATACGTCTATAATTCGCACCTTACGCCATAGAAGCGTAACGAATTTGCTAGAAACTCTAAGGCTTTGTCAACGATGGAATGACAACCTATAGCACTAGTTGAGTCAGCTATCTCATCACTTGTAACAATTGAAATCCTAGAACAGATTAGGGTTAGGTTTTCTTACCTAAGAACGAAGTCAGAATTGCTAGAATAGCGATTAGATAGGGATGGTTAAGCGCGTAGAACAGCAGGATAGAGTACCAGGAATCATTTCCCACTTCTCTCACACTTTCCCTCTCTTTACTCTCTTCTCTCTCCTATGTTTTCTCAAATTCGTATGGAGTGAATGGGAGAGGGTTTAAGGTCCTTATATAGGCCTAAAACTGATGGGAATGACCCCAGGGCCAAGGTATACTTAGCTTATGTCCAAAGAGCGTCTGTTTCAGCTCAACGGAGCACTTCCGGAGCCCCCTTGAGCCAAAGGTCAAACTTAAGCTCCCTGACTATGGATCTAGGTCGAGTTAAGTTTTCAGTCCAATCGAATTTACAGATCGCCCGTGGCGGACCAATTTCAATTCAACGGTCCACGATCATCGATCAGGGCCACAAGTACACTGACCTGTATATGAAATTTCCCCTGATCCGAGGGTGTATTTGGGTCAGATTTCGATGGTCTGATTGCTTATATCTGGCCCGCAAGCGACACGTCTCAAATTACTTAAATTAGATTTAATTTCTAAAGAAAATCACGTTTTCTCACACTCTTCGCTCTGGGCTCAGGCGAATAGCTTCGAGACACTATCTCGACTTAATTTTCGAGTTGGTGGTCAAGCCCAGCAAGGCTGTCTTAATTATATAATTTCGTAGTAATCGGACTTTCGACGTGCGGTCCAGATCTGATACGGAGTTTCAATGTGCTCCTGAGAGCAATTGGGTAATGAGATTGATCCTAGATTTTAGGGTAACCTAGCGTCAATGATTCTACAAGTTTTGGGTCTTGCAGAAAGTATTTAAAGTGGATCAAGCGAATTTCGCAGCTAATCTAGTTTAGCACCTGGTTAAACTTGTCTAATTTCTAAAGGATTTGGTCCTGAGTGATTTCTGCCTGAGGTGGTACTCGGGTCTTTGTACGGAATTTTCTGAGTCGTTACATACAAGAATCCACAAAGATTTGAAGAAACCTGATGGGCTAATCTTACCTAATGATTGAATGATTTAGTAGGAAATTAAAAAAGAATCCTTCTTAAGGATAAAAATATGATCGGACATGACTCTTAATTAAGCCAACTAATCGAGTGAAGATTGTGGAGGTCGAATTCGAGTACAACTCTCTAGATACGGCCTCACAATTTCTTTAACTTCGGCAGAGAACAAAGAACTCCAGGCCCTTGCTAATCCAATCTAAGCCAACGCTTTATTTTTCATTTATATTGTCATTTATTTTTTATCATCATTTCTCTTTATTTTTTTTAGTCCAATGCCTTTACTAGTAGAATAGAATAGCTTCACAATTCGAAAAGATTTATGGAAGTTGAATAGATTGCCAACAAGGCTCTTTAACCTACGAGCTAAGAGATTTCATTGATCATTGGGTTTACGAAGTTCAATCAATGACTAGACAAACATTTGGTTATTCCATAATGACTATCTTGCTTAAGGGCTCTTGATCAGATAACTAAATACTTGATCATTCAAATTCTTCCTACTTTCTCACAAGATTGTTTAAGATCTGTCCATTATCCATAACCGTCTCACTTACGAAACGCATCGGCTAGACAAACATTTCACTATTTCGCAATGATAGTCTTGCCTACGAAGCTACCAAAGAGTAAATGAGATGATCGTGTTCAACAACTGTTTTGCCTCCAAACAAAACAGATGTTGATCATCATTTTCATTTATTATTATTATACTTTTATAAGCAAAGAACAATGACATATATATTATTTTATTGACTGTGGCCAAAGTATTTCTTTTATTAATATGGAATCATTATCAAACTAAGTTAGCTATCACGTGTGCTTAATTGAAAATCATTGCTCCAAGGCAAAACTAACTCACTAGAAGGACAAATTCTCCCCTTTGCCAATTTCCTTATCCTTCATGATTGGTAGCTGAATAGACGATCTTGTTCACCTGAACCCAGTCTCTTGGTCTCTTTGGCATCTGGGGTCACAAGGCTTCGGTTCGAGTTGAGCTAACATTGGCTTTGGAACACCTAGCTCATATGCACACATGTATGTAACATGTGCGACCGAATTTGAAACTAACAATTTGGATGTTTTCACGCTGAATGCCAACCATTACTGATCTTCATATTTTATGTGGCATTTATTTTATGCCAAAAACAATGTTAATTTTTGAAAGATGACATGTCCATCATTTGACTTCTCAAATGAATGGTTTCAATCTAGCCCGTGCATGTCTCATGTCTAGGTTGACTCTATTGGAAATAAACCCATATGACTCACTTATGGGCAACCACTAGTAGGTGGGTCCCACATGTTCGCATATCAAAAATTCCTTTTTAAAATTTCTCTCATGAATTCAATTAAATTTAAAATTCAAAATCTTACCAATTAGATTGGGATGAAAGAGAGATATCGTACAAGATGGTTGTTATGTCAAAATTTCATATGAGGGATTGAGATACATGTGCTCTAATAAATAACAAATAAATTTCAGAAGGAAGAACATTCATCATTAAAATATTCATTTATCTGAGTTCTATTACATTACTTTAATTACATCCCTTTTAGAAGTCCCTTTTATTCTAAAACAAGATATATTTAAATATGCATCATTAAATGATAGCTAGAAAGCAATTCCAGTAGCATTTTGGCCCCTGTTTGCAGTCCACCAAAGTGATGGAAGTGTTGTGTGGGTTTAGAACCCCATCTTCATGCTTTAAAAATGTGATTGAATTGTCCTAGGCTGGAAACATACTTAACACTTGACCCAGTACATAGTCAACACTTGACCCAGTAAAACTGGGGGCAGTTGCGTGGTTGCACAATACAACTGAGTTCCGCAGCCGCACAACTCCTTAGGGCTTTAAGACTTCTACTTATTCCTTCATGAGATACAACTAAATTGGTAAGTGCATGACCTCTCAAGAAGGACTTATTATGCAGTTATTCCTTGTTACCTTTCAGTTGTTTAGATGAAATCTTTGAGGAGGCTTTGGATTCTCGAAAGTTCCCAAATGAAAGGGCTAGGGGGTATTTATAGCCATTCGCACGTGTGAAACCCAATTTTTGCACAACTCAATATTGTTGCTCATAAAGAAAAAAAAAATTGAATTAAAATTATTGGGCGGTCATGCAACTTTTCTTTGTTGTGCAGTCGCACAACATGACTGAAATAATGAACATAACCTGACTTGTCTTTTGACCATTCTATTTTTGCACAGTCACTAATTTCTTTGTGTGGCCACACAACGACCCTGATGATTTTAAATGCCTTAACATATGCCCCCTCGATCTCCTTTGATCTCTTCGAAGATGGAATCAGAGGTGGATCAATTTCCCATCAATCACTTTGATTAGAAGTGCAAAATGTCATGCTAAGTGTCTGTCGAGCGACCTTTACTATTGCGCGGCTAACATAGTTGCACGGTTGACACAGTTGCGTATCTAACACAGTTGCATGGATGACACAACTGTGTAGTCGAGTTCATGCAACTTTATTGGGTCCAGTGCCTATATAAATACCCTTTGCCATTTAGTTTGCATTCATTTGTCATATTTCCTGTTATTCCATCTTTAGTTGATATAGTTGTGCTACCGCGCAACTTCCCTTCACTTTGGCAAAAAAAAAAAAAAAAAAAAAAAAATTTAAGTATCAGAACTCCACGCAACTGACTTCGTAAACCAGCGCAACTCCTTCATTTCGTGCGAGTCCTCTATTCTCGCATAATTCCTCTATGAACTTGCGCAATCCCCATTCTTTAGCATCCCTCCCTTATTTCTTCTAAGAAATTACCCCTTCTTAATCTTCTCTAAAGCTTACTTTCCTCTTTTAAAAGTTTTCAACTTCTTAACTTTCTCTCCATTCCTATTGCAGACCAAAAAAAAAAAAAAAAAAACCAAAACCAAGAACATCCCTAGAGCTACTTCAGGATCTCCAACTCTTCTACCCAAACAAGGAGCCAAGCACAACCTTCACCTGGAGCTTCTTAGCCCTCCTAGTCACCTTCTCCATTAGAACGCCTTACTAAAAGGGCCAAGACTACAGTTAGCAACCCAACTTTATTCAAAATCTGGCAGCGCAGGAGATAGATTTTTTTAGAACAAGTCGATCATTTGACAAGTCCGATTCGGAAAGCCATCATTATCAATGACATAGAGAGACCACCCAAGAAGTGTCTCGAGTCTGACTGGGAAGAGTGGTTGAAGAACACTTCTAATATTCACACTGTTAGCACCAAACCACCGGCCAGGGAAGATATCCCACCTCTAAATCTCTCGCGGAAGAAGCAAAAGAAGAGTAAAGATCAACAACTGCAGGATAAAATCAAAGAATTCAATAAGCAAAGCCTGCTGAATTCTTGTGATAACGTCAATGTATCCTAGAGTATGATCAAGTTCAACAGTCTGTTCAAGGACAAGATGATTATGATTCCCATAAATCTTTTCCGCCACTTGTCTATCTATCCTTCAGAGCGAGTTGACAAACAGAATGGCCCGTAACAGGATTCTTTTCACAACCCATTGGGTCATCAAGGAACACAACATGTTGGAGGCCTCATTGGTTGAAAAGGGTTCCAGACAGCGAACCAGAAAGATTTCTTCAATGAGGTTTCTTATGCCAAGCTACAACCCTCACCACCTCTTCGTGACACATTACTTCAAAACCTTGAAGTAGTAATACCATACTTATGACATTCCTACCCTCTGGGGCACCTAAGAGTTTTGTACCCATGGCTTTCTTGGGCTACGCACATAATACAATGCTTGGGCAAAGACGATCATCAAGAGGCATTCTGAGACCCTGATTAAGATAGGCATTATAGATGCCATCGAAATTACATCTGATTACTTTTGTCGTGATGTAACTGATCGAACCCAAAAATTGACAACCCCAAGTGCATGGCTGCGATGCAGTAATAACTCGATGAGACCAAGGTCGAATCTTCAGGGAATTGAGAATACAACTTAGAACTAATCTAAAGGTAAAGGATGTCTAGGTTTTTAATCCAGTAAGGTAAAAAGGGTTTTAAAATAATAAAAATAAAAGACTTAAGGATCCAAGAGTCCCCTTATAACAATCACAATATTTCGTTCATTGATTCAATGTATAACTCAATTAGAATTGAAGTCCTGTCATATTCAATCGAAAGATAATTCTATTAAACCAATCATCAACACTAATATGAATATGAATTCGATTGAACGATTCTCTCATAAAGCACTTGAATCTCAATCATAGGGAATCAAAAGCATTTAAATATGCGACATAACTTTCAAGTGTTCATCATATTTTGTATGCGCTAAGTTACGTGTTTCATGTGCCACCGTACATGGTTAGTTGCCTCACAACATTTGTAAGCACCCTCATGGGTCATATGTAGTACTATGCATTTTCAAGCCCACAAAAATGTAATATTATAATTTTATCAATGCTCTTACTCCAAAGTGCTTAATAAACCACTCCAAAATAGCTAGTCAATGTTAGTTATGTGAGGTTTGGTTTCAGGTCAGCATATGGTAGGAATAGATTATCATGAACAAATAGCTTACCAAGAACTGAACTTTGCATGTAACCAAAAGACTCAGTTTGAGACTTGATGAAAGGTTATCTTTGTTAGAGTATGGTCGTGCAAGCACGTGATTTCTCTCCTTTGATGGCCATGCTTGAACAATGGACAATAGCCTAAACATCACATAAGTTAGATAATTTACTGTCCATTAATTTCGTTAGTGTGACCGAGTGAATGGCTCAGATGCCCTAGACATGTGACGTGTTGGAAAAAAGAATTTTTTTTACAAAAGACTACTTATTAATATAGAATTTACATTCCCATACCTTTTTAAATATGGTTTTCCAAAATCTACATCATTAATTGAGATAATAATCAAGCCAATACCTTTCATCAATAGTTGGTGTACAAGAAAATGGGTCTGTGGGTTGGGTGGGCCTCACCATGCTGTTTACATAAAATCCACCCTGACTACTGGTGCTTCACCCCATGTTTGGCTAAGAACTAAAAAATTAGCTCCATCTATGATTCGGGTGGGCCATATGATTGAAAACTATGTACATAGTGTATAGGGCAACACTCGCCCTCCAAATTGGTCCCATTAGTATGGCCCAACTGAATCACATATGGGTATGATTTTGGGCCATAGATGTAAATTCTTATGTGGAATCTAACTGTTGGAGTGGATTTCATATCATTATCATAGTGGGCCCTGTAAAAATCAAGGGTAGTGATGTAGAGTGGGTCGCAGACACTTTCATGTCCAAGATGGACCAATGAAGGCCTGATCGAAGGCGAAAGTGATCAGGACCGTTAGAACACTAAAACAAACATATCTCACAAACTAGAATGAGTTATTCGATGTACCATATATGATTTTGGGGTACGAGAAGCTACTTTAGCTACCCAACATATTACGACAGGTTGCCCATACAGAATTTGTGAGATTCCATCAGATTGACCATCGAAAATCTTTTTTAAATTTGTTTTTACTATTTGTTGTAAGTTTTAGTTTGATTATAGCTCTTCATCCTTTGAGCTTTAGGAGTTTTGTTTAACATGAAAAGTACCTAGAAAAATTAGGAGAATAACATGGTTAATCCAAATAGGACACATACTATTTTCGACCAAAAACCATGAAGTCTAGAGGAATCATAACCGTCTATAAATTTAAAGTTTACTATTTATAGTAAGTCACGAATTTTAGGGAGTTTGAGTTGGAGTTTGATTCTAAAATTTTCTTCCAAGGTTTGGTATCACTATATAAAGGGTTGTAAATTCGTTTTTATCATCCATCAATCAAATTTCATGTTTCTAGAATTTATTTCTATTTTCTTATTTTTCCCTTGTGGATTCAAGGTATCTCTGTAAGGAGTTTGTTAGTGCACTCATTTTTGCACCCTGGTTTGTCAATTACATGAGTCGTTGTGTCGTAAAGTCAGTTGAGCCCTTAGATGTGAAGACCAAAGACACAGCGGAGCAGAAGCATCAAGGTGGTAAGAACATGTAAACAAGTGGCCTTGGTGATCCTAACCCTTGTCCTAAAACAACTCATTAACCTCTAGATGATTTGGACCAAAATGGGAAAACTCACTTAGATCATCTATTCAAGTCATTCATATTTTTCATCATTCTAGAGTTAGCTTAAGAAAGAATGAAGTTGTTGAAGATTTAAAAGATAAAGAATTTAAATAGGAAAATCTGTCCAATTTAAGTAGCAGAATGTGCTACCGAAGTTGTTTAGGTAGCAGCATGAGCCATCGAAACTGCCACCGAAAGTGACTGTTTTTGTCCAGCAACTTCAAGATATAATTTGGTACCACCGAAATATAATTCAGTACCACCGAAGCAAGTTCGGTGATACCGAACGTATCTTCGGTAACACCGAGAACTAACCATTTTCTATCCGTTGAAACTTTCTCTTTATAAAAGCAACTTGTAGAAACTTGCAAAAATGATGGATTAAGGCATTTTAGAGACTCTAGTGCATCCCAAGCCTAATTTATAGCCTAGAACTCTTTTCCATTAAGATTCATGTCCTCTTCCTAGTGATTCATCACTCAACAAGCAGTCCATGCTTCTATCAAGGAAGAACATGATCTCATGCCTTCTCTAGAGTATAGAGACCAACCATATAAGTATATCTATAGTCTCTATGATAATCTAGAGTGTCCATCGGCTGAATTACCTAGGATAAACAACTTTCCATTAGTTGTAGGAGATTCAACCCACTCCCATCACCTTGGTCATCTTGAAGAAGAATCAAATGCAAGGAGATTGATTGTGGAGCTGAAGCCTTGGCGAAGCAGCGACAATATGTTTGGGGAGCATCGGGGAGCTGATTGAAGCACAGGAGAGCAGAGATCAAGCAACCCAAGAGGAGCTACAAAAAGGGACTCAATTCGACAAATAAGTGTCATTGTTAAGAGTCTAAAAGTTAACCTCCTTCCTTAGGAAGGATTGAGGCTAAGAGTTTGCTATCCACAAACTCGACTAGGTTTGGGATTAGGACCTTGGCCTATGTGGACTAAACTATTGGGTTATGGAGTAAGACCCCTGCTCTTGTGAAGAGCATAAATCTTAGGTTCGGGATTAGGACCTTGGCCTATGTGGCCTAAATATTGGGTTCGGAAGTAAGACCCTTGCTCTTGAGTAGAGTATAAATTTTAGGTTCGGGATCAGGACCTTAGCCTGTGTGGCCTAAATTGTTGGGTTCGGGAGTAAGACTCTTGCTCTTGTGAAGAGCATAAATCTTAGGATCAAGATTAGGACCTTGGCCGGTGGGCCTAAACGTGGGTTCTAGGTGTAGGACTTTTACTCTTGTGGAGAGCATAAATCTGAGTCCTTATGTAGGGCTGTAAAGGTTTGAGGTGAACCTGATTCGAAACCTCCGATAGTGAAATCCGGTACACTCATGGGTTGAGTGCGTCCGCTAGGAGTGGAGTAGGCACGTAGCCAAACCACTATATATGATCATGTTTGGGATTGCTATTTACGTATTTATTTAATTATGCTTATGTGTCTTGGATGTTTAAATATGATGCATGATTAGATGGATGTTTAGGATTGACTGGAATCACTTCCCACACACTCATATACACTATCTTATATGGGTAGTTGCTTAACTTGCATATTTAGTGTAACCTATGTGATTGGACCCTCTATTGGCTTGGAAGCCTTTAGAGTTATATTGCCTTGCTTAGTTTAATTGTAAATTAGTTTAAGTTAGGCAATCAGAATTTTAAATTGACATAATTTTTAATTGGTCCTAATCACCCCCCCCCTCTAGGACTTAGTCTGCATTCTATAAGCTCCGCCACATTCCGTACTTAGACGCATTGCGGCTCATTACCGCAATTTCAAAGTCCAGATAAGCTTCGTGGATTCAGAGTACTTATTCCCTTAAGAAAGACGATGATCGGCCTCATCACATCCATCCCTGCGTTAATTGGTATTAGAACAAGGACTCTCATTGGACCAATGATAAATAATGAAGGTATGGACCAAAATCCTGTGAACAGTGATTCATGAATTCGTTATCTTTTGGAAAGAATGGAAGCTTTCCACCAGGACAGTCAGTTGATCATGTAAGGGATATAGGCAACCCTCTACCATCTTGATAATACACTAATTCCACCCCGAGTCCAACGTGATGCTCAACCACCTGTGGTTGTTCTATGGCATAACCCCGATTTCCGTAGAACACTACCAATGGTGAATCACATGGTTACCCCAAATGATTCGAGCTCTAGCAATGATGGCTTTGCTAGATGAGCAGTCCATGGAGATGATCATCTAGATCGCGCTGAAAAAAATTATCGAGGTAAGGCCGAACTTTCTAGTTTTAATGGCTTATCACGTATAGAAGATTTCCTTGCTTGACTAGCCAAAGTAGAACAATATTTTGATTACATGGATGTGTCGGAGCATGAAAAGATAAAATTAGAAGCATTTAAATTAAAATATTATGCTTCTGTATGTTGGGAGCAATTATAACTCTCACGTGCCCGAGAGAATAAGGCACTCATCTGATCCTGGCCACGAATGAGATGCCTTCTTCGATAACAATTCCTCCTTAATGATTACGAGAAGGTATTGTTCCAGCAATACCAAAATTGCTGATAGGGGAATCAAACCATCACAGATTACACTAAAGAATTCCAAAGCTTAGCAACGCAAAATGACCTGTTAGAAATTGAATCGAAGGCAGAAGCACGATTCATAGGTGGATTACGATCGATGATTCAGGACTGAGTTCAAATGCACCCGTTCGGGACCGTGGATTGTAACGTCTCGGAAAAATCCGTATAAGGACCCGAGTACTACCTTAGGCAGGACTACCCAAGGACCGCATCCTGTCGAATAATTTAGGCAAAAATTGGTTAAGTACTAAACTAAATAATCGGTGGATTAAGCTTGGGCCACCATTTTCATAAATAAAAAGGCCTAAAATCATTAATACCACTAACTCAACGTCACTTAAAGACCTAGGAGAAATCCCAAGAGCCTGTCACTCTCGGGAGTACATTGAAACTCTATATCGGACCTAGACCGCACGTCGAGGGTCCGATGACCACGAAACTATAAGACTATGTCCGTCCTACTGAGCTTAACAACTATTACGGGAATCAAGCTTAGATAGTGTCCAGAAACGTACAACAAGAGCCATGAGTAAAGTGTGTGAGAAACACGAATACCTTTAGAAAATGAACTAAAACTTAAGTGAATTGGTCGTTCACTCTTACGCGAAATTGAGGATTTCAGACCATTAGTTTCTGACCAAACTTCATTCATAAGGAAAGAAAATTTTCCTGCACATATCCGTATAACTGTGGCCCCGATTGAGTAAGTATGACCGTTGATCTGACGTAGGTTCTCCACGGTCGATCGACTATCCGATCGCACCGAAATCATGTCCTAGCATAGATCCATTGTCATAGAGCATGCCCTATGACGTAGGTGGGTCGTGGGCCTCCCTATGAGCCCTGTTCGTCAAAAACAGTCGCCCAAAGGGTATAAACTATGTGTATAATGGCCCTGGGGCCATTTTCATCACTTTTGGGCTTATAAATAGCCCTTATTTCACCCCACCTCTCTCATATACGAATTTCATCAAACTCTAAGGGAGAGAGGAGAGAAAAGAAGAGAAAAGAGGAAAGAGAGAAGGGAGATCTTGGGAGATCGTTATAGGAATCCTCTCCCACGATTTCACTCACCAAATCGCCTCCCCGTCGCGCTACCGAATCTCTTTCGATTACGATTTTGGGTAAGAAAACCTAACCCTAATGTCATTGTAGAAATCCAGGTTGATTGTTCCTCAAACTAGCTAGCCTATTTCATCATTTAGGTGCCCGACGTTCCGTTTTCGAAAACGTAGAGTTTGGACCGAGTCCGAATCGAGAATCCCGATGAAAGGCGTGGACTATAAATGTTTAGGTTGCGGTTATCAATTCTTTCATGTCAGCTAATGATTTATGTGTAACTGATGGCTGTCGTATTGTCTTAGATACGCCAATTTCTGTATAATATACATGTATGAACTATGTTGAACAAAAGATGCATCCTATGTGTTTGTTGAAATGTTTGAATGAATGTTTAAATATGATTTGTGCTTGCCATGATTACTGATATAGGATTCATCATTGTCATATGCATGTTGATGAATTGGTAAAATATACGTTGTAACTAACCTAGTCTATATTAGGTGTTTGATGAATTGTCTGAACGAGAAATTGTTGATGATTTGTATTTATTACCAGTATTAAGATAGGATTCTTAATTTCCTTATGCATATGTATAGTGTCTTTCATGTAATCATATTTGCCTCTGCGCAAATTATTGATGAAATGCAAGTGTTTGGTAACATGATGAATGTGTATGATGAAATGCTCAAATGAGGATTTCACTTGGATTGTCTGTTAAATGCTGAAATGATTATCACATGTGTTTATTAGCTGCATCGGAGTAAGATTGGGGCTACAACGTAGCCCAGGCAATCGGTAACAGTCCCTGTTCGGGTGGCCGAATTAGTCTCGCCACATTGGGTATACTCGATGAATCCGGGTCATACGATGATTGTCGACAGTGGTTAGGCCACGAGGGGTGCTTATGCGCTCCATGTCGATTAAGTCAGCGTGTGCCCGTACCAATCGAACTTGCCTAACAAACCGATTGGCCTATTATGTGTTTACCATGTATGGACATTACTGCTTGAATCTAAGGTATCCCTCACCAATGCAAAGGCCCACTTTAACCATGGTACCATGATCCGTTAAGACTCATGAGCTGGAATGGTGGTATGGGGCACCGTGTTCGAGCTGTCGACCTACGTTGGGGTGATGAGCCTCCCCGTAGTGACCAGTGAGCAACTAAGACTCATGAGTTGGGCATGGTGGTATGGGACACCATGTTCGTCCTATCGGCCTACGCTGAGGTGATAAGCCTCCCCGTAGTGACCACGAGTATAAACTCTTGAACTTGCCTATCGACTGCTTTTCATTAGGAGTGATGACCCTACAACTTGCCTGTCATATGTGCTTAACTAAGAGTGACGAACCTAGATGGATCCTTCGGTTCGGGTCAATGATATAAAGGGAGGTACCCTAGCTTCCCAAACCTGCTGTATGAATAAGCTTAATTAAGTACTTAGCTAACACGACCATGCATCGCATTGCATTAGTTAGGATGTGCTTTAAAGGCGATGAAGTTGTACCATTTTGAGGAAGTGTTGTCATATGCGAAATAGGTTGTCGGAATCGCTTGTGAGGTAGCTTCGATGCGAGGGCATACATCATTACTTGCACTCCATTCCTGCATTAAAAAGAGTAGTTAGGAAGTGACTGTTATGATTGCCTTATCATTACTGCTTGATTGACTTGATAACATGTTAACTTTTGCCTTATAGCACCACTGAGTTGGCCACTCACTCCCACTCTGGGACGATGTTTTAAAACACCAACTAGACTCTGGTTTAGATGCAGGTGCTGATGAAATCTATGCAATGGAGCAGGACTTTATGGATGAGGAGGAGGAATTCTCCTACTTTCAGCTCTCGGGCAGGTCGATGTAGACCTCGTGTCGATGCGCAGGGACCACTGGGATATCTGGCTTAGTTGGACACTTTACATTTCCATATTCTGTTCATTTTGAAACAATTCATGTATATATTAAACCCGGTTACGTACTCATATTCTGGAGGTTTGTAACACACCCACATGTTTAAATATATATGTTTCAGACTTCCGCTTGCCTAATTTAATTATATCCAGAGTATGCTATGCTATTTTAGTATAATCTCACTCATGCTTAACTCATTAATAGGGACGAAAACTGAACATCATCATCCATACTGCATAAGCGATGTTCTGAATCTCAGGAGTAGAGCTTTGCTCGACCCTCGAAATTTAGGGCGTTACATGGATGGTAGGTAGGTAGGGAAGAAACATAGCTTGCAAGAGTCCCTACTCAGCCTTACCCTTCAACTCGGCCCCCCATGACAAGTTCCACACCGGATTCAGTGGTGGCAATAAGAAAAGAACTAATAAGAGGATGTTCTTAACCACCTGCAACCGCAAACTGTGATACGGTGAGTGGCTCATCTAAGCCTTAACGTGTAGCACCCACAACAGCGGGTCTGAGTAAGATTCAAAATTCTTATAATCGGCCAAGGCCGAAATACTTGTTACCACTGTGGCCAACCGAGCTACTTATAAGATTCCAAATCCTTATGGTTGGCCAAGGCCGAACACTTGTTACCACTGTGGCCAATCGGGCCACTTATTAAACACCTGCCCTCAGTGTCCCGCGGGCACTTGACCATTAATGAAGGGGGTACTAAAGGTGATGAAGAAGAAGAAGACCCTGGCTTTGTAACGCCCCAGATTTTCGCTAACCTGGAGTTAGATGTCCTTAGGCAAGGGGTTGATCCTAAACCCTAATTAACCTCTCAAACCTCAAATCCTTTAGAAATTAGACAAGCTTAACTAAGTGCTAAACTAGATTAGCTGTGAAATCTGCTTGAATCACTTTAAATACGATCTGCAAGACTCAAAACTTGTAGAATCATCGACGCTAGATTACCCTAAAATCTAGGATCAATCTCATTACCCAGTTGCTCTCGGGAGCACATTGAAACTCCATATCAGATCTGGACCATACGTCGAAAGTCCAATTACTATGAAATTATATAATCAAGACCGCCTTGTTGGACTTGACAACCACCTCGGAAATCAAGTCCAGATAGTGTCCCGAAGTAATTCGCTTGAGCCCGGAGTGAAGTGTGTGAGAAAACGTGGTTTCCTTTAGAAATTAATTCGAATTTGAGACTTGTCATTTGTGAGCCGAATATAAGCAATCAGACCGTCAGAATCTGACCCAAATACACCCTCGGATTAGGAGAAATTTTATACACAGGTCAGTGTACTTGTGGCCCTGATCGAGTTTCAGTGACCGTTGAACTGAAACTGGTCCGCCACGTGTGATCTGGGAACCCGACTGGAACGAAACCTTAACTCGACCTAGATCCAAGGTCAGTGAGCTTAAGTCTGACCTTTGGCTCAAGGGGGGGCTCCGGAAAGCTCCGTTGAGTCGAAACGGACTGGTTTTGGACATAACCTAAGTATACCTTGGCCCTGGGGCCATTCCCATCAGTTTTGGGCCTATATAAGGGCCTTAAGCCCTCACTCTCTCATCCCATACGAATTTGGGAAACCCTAGGAGAGAGAAGAAAGAAAAGAGAGAGAGAAGTGGGGATTCTTCTTGGGATTCTTCCCTGTTAATCCACCTGCTGAAACACCACTCCCGTATAGTTCTTCCGGTGTTTCCAACGCCGTATTTGGGTAAGAAATCCTAACCCTAACCTGTTTTAGATATTCAAATAAAATAGTTGGTAGAATAGCTAACCTATTCCCTGTTATAGGTTGTTCTGGTGCAGTAGACAAAGGCTCAGTGTTTAAACTGATTTCGTTACGCTTCTACGGCGTAAGGTGCGGACTATAGACACTTAGGTTATGGTTTTCAATGCTTTCAATGTTAAATAATGATAGATTCATGATCTGGATGCTATTGCACATGTACAAAGTGTTGTCCGTTTCGTTTTTTAGTTATATGTTAATTATGTTGAATATACTGTATTCCATGTATTTATAGAAAATACCGTATAGTATAAAATTTAAAATTGTGTTGGCCATGATTAACTGCTATATATGTATGCTAGACTTACTAGTATTAACTTCTGGGTGAACGGATTTACCCTAAAGCATGTTATATCAACATACGTTGTGTATGTTATATTGTGTAGCCTATGTGTTTGTGAAAATGACTGAATGAGTATAGAATTCACATTCGTGCTCGCCATGACCAACAGTCATGGATATATGATGGTTGTATAAGTGACAACCCTTAGCGAAAGGATTTGCCCTAAATCACGCCACGACTAATGCACGTATATATGTCTAAGTGTGTAGCCCACGTGTTTATGGAAATGATTGAATGAGTATGGAACCCGGATTCATGCATGCCATGATTATCCGTCGTGGTATATGTGTGTGGTATACGGGGCAACTCCCTAGTGAAAGGATTTGGCCTACTACCTGTGTGATCAACATACGTCATGTATGTTGATGTACGTGTAGTCTAAGTGTTTATTAAAATGATTGAATGAGTAAGTGGTTAGTAAATTAAAATTTATATGGGTGTTAAGCTATGATTCCCAACACCCTTAACTATGTGTATGATTTCCTCCATGTACCGTATATTATAGCGTCTGTTCTATCTATGGAATGCATGTGTGGATTTATGTTTAAGTTGTAGTCTATAAAATGCAGAAACAAATCCGTGACGGGTGATGGGGGAGCGGTGTAACGATTCCGTGCAACAGCCCTGGCAGCCCTAAAGCGGACATTATTGGACCTTTGATTATATGATTTGCAATCTTGATTCATAACTGGTTTAACTATCCTCTAGGATATTTTGTTGTAATTGAATGTGATGAGGCTATCGTATAGTCCAAGCAATTGGTAACAGGCCTTGATGTTGTGGCTGAGGTCATTTCGCCACAAAAGACACGTTCAATGAATCCGAGTCGTACGATGGTTGTCGACAGTGGTACCTTGTCGGTTACTTCAGCGTACGCTCATACCAGTCGAACTTGTCTAATAAACTGATGGGCCTATTGTGTGTTCACCAGTTTGGACGCTACTGCTTGAACCTCAGGTACCAAACTTACTAGTGAAACCCTGTTAACCTTGGTACCTCGATCTGTTAAGACTCATGAGCCGGACATGGTGGTATGGGACACTGTGGTCGAGCTGTCGGCCTACGCTGGGGCGACGAGCCTCCCCGTAGTGACCAGTGAGCAACCAGACACGTGAGCCAAATATGGTGGTATGGGACACTGTATTCGAGCTGTCGGCCTACACTGATCAGAAGACGCGTTGTGCGTGAGCCTCATGTGGGCCATTGCCAAACAAAACTACCGCTGCGCACTCTGATACCTGTTGGTTGGACAATATCTGAAGGGGTGTTGCGATTGCGTCAGCCCCGGATAACGCGTTGGTGTAGTGACCTCGAGCATACTCTGAACCTGCGTTGAGGCGACGAGCCTCTCCGTAGTAACTAGAGTATAATTAGGTCTGCATTGATAAGGCGACGAACCCTTTGCAGCGACCTAGAACCATATCATCGTATGAGATTTACTAGGACTGACGACCCTAGAATGGATCCTTGTTTGGAAAGTGATATAAGGGAGGTACCTTAGTTTCCCAATCCTGCTGTATGAAAATGACTAATAAAGAACTTGGTAATCACGTTCATGCACCGCATACGTGTGCGTTTAGCGTTGATGGTCAAGCACTGAGGGAGTGTGGCATGCCGCAAATGTAAGGAGTCGCTGAGGGAGCGCAAGCGAGGGCATGCATCATACATACATACCATTCTTGCATTAACAAGAGTACTTAGGGATGTGTGATTTCCTGCTTTATCATTACTACTTGATTGAATTGATAACATGTTAACCTGTGCTTTATTGTTCCACTGAGTTAGCTACTCACTCCCACGTTACGGGACGGTGTTGTACACACCAACCATACCCTGTTGTAGTTTCAGATGATGGCGATGCTCGTGAAGCGGAGCCTGACTTTTATGATGATGAGGAGAGTTTCTCCTATATGCTGCTTTCAGGCGGGTTCATGTGAGCCATCTTCTGATTGACGGGAGTACAGGGATTACTTTAGTTTGCACTTGTGGAACACCCATGTATATTCCTTTTGTTCATTTTTGGTGTATACATGTCTATCTTTAACTTGGTAACATGTTCATACTCTAGAGACGTACAACAGTCTATATATTTTATATATTTATCACAGTCTTCCGCTTGCGTAGTTTAACTATCTCTGGAGTATGATATGTTGTTTTGGTATAATCCCACTCATGTTTATTGCGTTAATATGAACAACATTCAATCATCATCATCTATGTTGCATAAGTGATGCGTTGGAAATTGGGAGTGGAGTTTATGCTCGATCCCTGATTTTCAGGGCATTACAGGCTTTGATGAAGATAAACAAACCACTGAGGAAGGAGTTGGTGACAAAGAATGGATGACCGATGATCATGAAGAATCCTTAGTCGTGTGGCAATTACTGTACATCCCATGGAAGGAGTTACATCCACATCAGCATAATATATTTTGTACACGGTGTACTATCAACGGCAGGGTCTATTATGTAATCATAGACAGTGGTAGTAGCGAGAACATCATTTCAAAAGTGATGGTGGATAAGTTGTGGCTGCCTATGACAAAACATCATTCCCCTTACTTGATTGGGTGGATAAAAAAGGTAAACAAGACCAAGGTAACCGTACAATGCCCTGTCTCATTTTCAATTGGTAAAAACTATAAGGATCAAGTACTTTATAACGTGGTCAACATGGAAGCATGCAATAAGTTACTCGGTCGACCATGACAATCGGACCATGATGCAACCCAGCGAAGATGAGACCATGTTTACGTCTTCATCAAGGACGATTGAAAGATGGTCCTTGCCCCTATAGCACCAGAGAACTACCCTGAAGTTTCTAAAGTTGAGGGAAGTTTCCTCCTGACCATTCGAAATTTCATAGAAGAATCCAAGGAAATTGGTGAGGTATACGTCGTAGTGGTAAAGGGCGAGGAATCAGAGCCCTTAAACATTCCCCCAAGTTTAAGGCCATCACTAAACAAGTTAAAAGAGATTTGACCTGAAGAGCTACCCGATGAATTGCCCCTCATGCGACATATCCAACATCACATAAACCTTGTCCCTGGGGATAGCCTGCCCCCTTCAATATTGGATGAGTCCAAAAGAGTGTGAGATACTTCAGGGGCAGGTGCGGGAATTAATCGGTAAGGGTCTTTTGAGAGAGAGTATGAGCCCATGTGCCGTGATAGTGTTGTTATCGCCTAAGAAAGATGGGAGTTGGCACATGTGTATCGACAGCTGGTTAATTAACAAGATTACCATTAAATATCGGTTCTCATTACCACGGTTCGACCACATGCTCGATATGTTAGAAGGTGCCAATGTGTTTTCTAAACTAGATATGAGGAACGGGTACCATCAAATTCGTATCTGGCCTGGTGATGAGTGAAAAATGACATTCAAAACTAAGAAAGGGTTGTATGAATCATTGGTCATGCCCTTCTGTCTATTGAACACACCAACCACTTATGCATCTGATGAATCAAGTGTCGAAGTCGTTCATTGGCCTGTTTGTGGTAGTATATTTTGATGACATCCTGATATATAGAGAGAATGAGACGGAGCACATGGAATATATCAGAGAATTTGTTCTTTACACAGACCATCAAGCCTTAAAGTTTATTAATAGTTAGGCTAACATGAATCGTGTGCGTGTTAGATGGGTTCTATTTTTGTATAAATTCACGTTCGTTCTGAAGCACAAGTCAGGGCAACAGAATAAGGTAGTTGATGCACGTAGCCATCATGGATCACTACTTGTTACAAGGAGCAATGAAATAATCAGCTTCGACTATCTCAAGGAGTTGTATGCCGAAGACAAAGACTTTAAGGATGCATGAATGATGTGTCAAGAAGGTCATCCTAGTGACCTACATATGCAAGATGATTTAATCTTTAAAGGAAATCGATTGTGTATCCCTCAAAGTTCTCTGACTGAGTAGATTATTCAGGAGCTACATGGAAGGGCCTTGGTGGACACCTTGGGCAAGACAAGTCGTGAGCTCTTGTGAATGAATGGTATTACTGGCCACAATTGGTACGTGACATGGGTAAAACGGTGCAGTAATGTCATGTTTGTCAGACCTCCAAGGGGTAGTCTCAGAATACGGGCCTCTACACACCCTATTACCTGTTCCTGACGGCCCTTGGGAGGATTTATTTATAGACTTCATGCTTGGTCTCCCATGAGCACAATGTGGTATGGATTCCGTGTTCGTGGTGGTAGATCGTTTCTCAAAGATTGCGTACTTTATT
Organism: Magnolia officinalis; assembly: GCA_021015155.1. Taxonomy (NCBI): domain Eukaryota; kingdom Viridiplantae; phylum Streptophyta; class Magnoliopsida; order Magnoliales; family Magnoliaceae; genus Magnolia; species Magnolia officinalis. The sequence continues at coordinate 46,433,879 of JAJHSJ010000003.1, forward strand.
TCATGCAAGAAGACCCTCGATGCGACACATGTGGCGAACCTTTTCTTTAGAGAGGTCATGCAGCTACACGGGGTTCCCAAAACCGTTACTTCTAATCGTGACACGAAATTCATTAGCCACTTCTGGTGGACTTTATGAAGTCGGTTTGGTACACAACTTCAGTTCATCGGTGCCTACCACCCACATACTGGTGGGAAGACTAAAGTTGTGAATCACATATTGAGAAATCTCATTCGATGTATTTCAGGTGCAAAACTAAAGTAGTGGAATTTGGCCTTGTCTCATGCGGAGTTTTCATTCAACAATATGGTGAACCGCTCGACAGGGAAGTCTTCGTTAAAGATTTTTTATGATCGTGTGCCTCGTCACACACTTGACTTGGTCCTTTTACCTAAGCTTCCGGGTATGAGCATTGTAATAGAAAATATGGCAGACCGAATTATGAGCATTTATGCGAAGGTGCAAGCCAAGTTGCATGCCTCAAACAACAAATACAAGGAGCAAGCCGACAAGCATTGGCGACAAAAGGCGTTCGAGGTGAGCGACCAAGTTATAGTCCATCTACACAAGGAGAAATTTTTGACTGGGACTTACAACAAGTTGAAGAACAAGAAGATTGGACCAATACCGATCCTCCGAAAGATCAATGACAACGCTTACGTTATTGATCTTCCGGATGACATGGAAATTTCACGTACTTTCAATGTCGTAGATTTGACCGAGTATCATGAACCGAAGCGGGATGAGAACTCGAGTACGAGCTCTTTTGAAGTGGAGGGGACTGATGTTGAGCGGGTCGCCGACACTTTCATGTCTAAGATGGACCAGAGAAGGCCCGATCGAAGTCGAAAGTGATCAGGACTGTCATAACACTAAAACATGCATATCTCGCAAACTTGAATGAGTTATTCAATGTACTATATATGATTTTGGCATAGGAGAAGCTGTTTTAGCCACCCACCTACTATGCTGAGTTGCCCATGCCGAATTTGCGAGATTCCATCAGATCAACAGTCAAAAATCCTTTTTTAATTTCATTTTTATTACTATTTATAATAAGTTTTAGTTTGATTGTAACTCTTCATCCTTTGAGCTTTAGGAGTTGTATCCAACATGAAAAGTGCTTAAAAAAAACTAGAAAAATAACATTGTTATGCCAAATAGGACACTTAGTATTTTTGGTCGAAAATCATGAAGTTTAGTAGGAATCATGACCATCTATAAATAGTAAGTTACGAATTTTAGGGAGTTAAAGTTGGAGTTTGATTATGAAACTTATTCCAAGGTTTGGTATCACTATTTAAAGGGCTGTAAATTCATTTTTATCATCCATCAATCAAAATTTGAATTTCTAGAATTTATTTCTATTTTCTTTTTCTTTTTTTCCTATGGATTCAAGGTATCTCTATGAGGAGTCTAGAGAAGCTCCGTGGATTCAGAGTAGTTATCCCCTTGAGGAAGATGGTGATCGACCTCATCACGTCCATCCATGCGTCTTGTAGACATCTCTCCTAACTGTTTCTCTAGTATGACCTACCATAATCACCGATTATCCCGATTTTTTTAAAATCTCCATGGCCTAATATAAGACTAAATATTTAATGGTCGAAGTGCACTCACATGAACCTTATGGTCGGCCCTCCCAAAATTGAGAGGGCCGGTGTCCGTACAATTCACATTTTCTCATGAATACTCTCTGTAAAGAGATAGAGGGATGCCAAGACTTGATTTTTAGCAAGACCCACTAGATGTGTATGAGAGATCCACTCCGACCATTAGATGTGTAATCCCAATTAAACCCAAAGCCAAAAAAAAAAAAAAGAGGCTAACTCTTGATTCAGGTGGGCCACACCAAAAAAAAATAGAGAGAGAGACGTCCACCCTTGATTTTACAGGGTCCAATGTAATGATTATATGAAATCCATACCACCCATTAGATGCCACGCCAAAGTTTATGCCTGGGGCATAAAAATATGCCCATCCATGCTTTTGGTTGGTTCTGGTGGGACAGTTTGAAGGTCCTACGCTGTTCCTGATAATGTCATCCATCAGAATTATAGATGGAGCTGATTTTTAGATCCTTGTTATAATGTGAAGGGATAGAGCTGATTTTTGGATCCTTGTTGTAACATCAGGTGATGCTTAGTGGTTAAAGTGGATTTTATATAAGCATTACGGTGGGACCCACCTAAGCAGCTTACCCATTTGCTCCCACACCCACCCAACCACCGTTAAAGAAATGCAACAGAGGTAGTTAAATGATAATTATATTTATTAAAGAAATACAATGAAAGGTAGTTAAATGATAATTATATCCATATTAATAAAGTAACTTCTTGAAATTTTAAAGAGTATGGTAACGTAAATTCCATTCTAATTAGGTAGTTGTTTTGTAAAAAAAAAAAAAAAAGAAAAGAAAGAAAAGAAAAAGAGTACGGTATGCCTGTGGTGCTGAAAGCTGTATATCATCATTCTCAAACAACATTGGAAGAGTGTGGAATTATCTGGTCGGTGGCTGCAACCAGGCGGTAGAAACCATGCAATGGTTCGCGTTCTGGTGTTAGGGAATCTATTATCAAGACCGTTATATTGCGGCCCACTTGGCCAAGGTCATCGTAGAATCGTTCCACGTGCAGATTTAGTTGGTCAGATCCTCATATAGGTGAGCCAAATGCACCCTTTTAGAAAGCGACAGATCATCCTGCATGTAGGGCGGCACGTCATGCATATTACATCAGACATGCAGTAAACGAGCAGTCATAAGTTTCTACTCTCCCCAAGCATGACCATGGCACGTGTTGGCAAGATCATGCTATTTATAACGTAGGGCCCACACCAAGCATGCCCTGGATGAAAGGAAATGGTTGTCTCATCAGGTGGGCCAAGAAATTATGAGAAAAGTTGATGTTAGAGTGCAATGACCATTGGTCCATATCCAACATACACGTGCAATGACAGATCATGTTAGAATATGAATTACATGCCTCGTGTTTGGGTCAATGCATGTTTATGGGTTTACTGCCAGATGAATGGTCCAGATCTCGCGTGAGTATGCTACATGGGTAAGTATCAGACAAAGAAAACTCTAATTTCTCACCGCTGATATTAACGTAGCATTTCTCTGTTATAATTATTTTATTGTTATGTGATAATTGAATTTGACTTCCTTCAATCACAAGCAATTAATCTTCTTTTGGGAATCTAATCCTCAAGCAAGTAGACTTTGACTAAAATATCCCTTGAATGATAATCAAAGTGTACCGAAATAGGAAGAGCGTGCAGCACCCAGCTCTGTGGGCCCACCATGATACGTGTTTCATCCACTCCGTCCATCAATTTTGAAGCCTTAATTTAGGATTGATCCTGAAAATGAGTCTGGTCCATGACTCTTGTGAGCCACAATATGGGAATAGTGTGAATGGGGATGCAAACCATAGAAACTTTTCTGGAGCCAGCTTGTTGTTTATATGCCATCCAACCCGTTCATCAGGTGAGTCCCATCAAGATGAAAAGATATCTAAGAGATAATCCTGACACAACTTAGACACGCTACTGTCCCTGCCACCATCCAGTGGCTAGTGGTCGGTGCTCTGTGGGCCCATCATGATGTATGTGTTTCATCCATTCCGTCCACCCATTCTTCCATATCATTTTATGGTATGATCTCAAAAATGAGGTTGATCCAAATCTCAGGTGGACCGCACAGTGTTGATTGAACGCCCACCATTAAAAACTTCTCGGGGGCACAAAAGTTTTGGATCAAGCTTATATATATATATATATATATATATATATTCCCTTCATCCAAGTCTGTATTACCTAATCAACCGGTTAGATGTCAAATAACCATTATAGTGGAGGTTTTTAATGGTGGACATCCAATCACTACTGTTTTCTCACGGTGTGATCCACCTGAGATTTAGATCTACCTCATCATGGTGGGGTCCACATAGCACCGACGACTAGCCACCTGGCTGGTGGGGGCGTGACTAGCTAAACCCCGACCTGAATTTAGGGGTTTTACTTGTGATAATTACATTTTTAAAATGGTGAAAAGTACATGAGTTTTGGATCTAACTGACATTTATTATGTACGAGGTGCCTCAACTGATGGATGGACTGGATTTTATGTAAACACTACGGTGGACTCAACACAGCTGGGATGTTGCACGCACTTTTATACAACAAGTGTTGTAGCTTCACGTCCAACCAGAGGATCCCGACTCGAGGGGTATTTTGTACAAAACTATTGTTTACCAGTCATTTTCAAAGACCCGCATTTGGCGGCTGACCAAACAAATCCAGCTTAGCTGCTAATACATTATAGTTGGAAGGCATTTTCATACATTTTTTTTTGTTCTTCTCTCTCTCTTTTTAATGGTCGAGGCTCCTTTTCACTCCCCAGAGTTGGTGAATGCTGGTGATATAGATGCGTGGTGATCGTCAAATGATAGATCGAGACCATTCACTAGGTTCAACCATACTTTTCATCATAGGCTCTGGAGATTACACACTGATTGAAGGTATTTCTTCATCCGATCAAAGCTATAAAAATGGACGTTGTGGATAAAAAAAGGTCCCATTATAATATGAGTTGTCGATTGGATGGACTACGTACGCCTCCAAGAAATCTTGTGATCAGTAACTATAATCCTCTAATTGGTGGCTTGAAAAACCTACTATTAGCATTCTCCTATCATGATGAGTTTTTTCATGGTTATTTCATGCCTCTAAGTTTCAACTCATGGCTCAGTGGTAGAGATTGTTAGAAAAATGTTGGATATGCCGAAAAATAAAAGACAAAGTTTAATTATATCATTTCACTAGGCTGAATCACGTAAAAATATATGCTGTCTTTAAAGCGTAATTCGTCTCCTTATCAATTGCTGATGAATTAATGGCCAATTACTTTCAGGATAAGACAAGTCTGTTTGGATCCGGCGTGCAACAATCACGATAGATCTAATTAGGAACAGTTCAACGCAGCAAATCTTTTGGCAGAATCAAACAGTGGATGTAATTACAATATTCTATGAAGGAGATGCTATCTGGAGAATCTAATGGAAATCGAGAGATTTGTTTTTTAGATGATTGAATTTGGACCGGAATGGTCCAGTTTATATAAGCATCAGGGAGTGGACCGTTGCTAGCTGGCAATCAATGGTTCAGAACATTTGAAAAACGTTTCTGACCGTTAATCATTAATTTCATTCGTTTCCGGTCGTTGGATCGAAAAATCTGACCGTTGGATCATCATGGCCCGTCCGTTTTCGGACCGTTGTGGCTTTCAAGGCAGCTAGCCATTTTCAGAAACAGTCAATCATTTCGGATTAAAGATCCGACCGTTCTCAGTCGCCTATAAAACCCGGTCTCATTTCAGATTCATGGCACCTAGGCTCATACTAGACCACTCGCACCACGATCACACCGTATCGTGACAGTTCGCGAGGGAGCGACCACTCTTCGACACAATGCGCACGTGCGAAGTGCAAAGTGCAAAGTGCGCCACTACAACCACACTGCCCATGCCCTCGCCCTCGTCCACACCCACGCACCCAAGCATTTCAATCTCCAAAGCTCTAAGTAAGAATACTACACACACATCCTCATATAAACCCCAAAACTCCTCCTATCATTTTTGATATGGGACAAAAGCACACACACACACTTTTCCTATTTGAAATTCCTGAAAATCATTTTGGCAGAAAAATTCTGAGATTTTGAAATTTTAAATTATTTTTTCAAAAACCACAAATGTCAACAATCCCTTACTGGTTTTTTTAAAACAATAGAAAAATATCTTTCAGAGATAGAACAGTTATTATGCATAAAGAAAGATATTTTAGTATTTGAATATTTTCTTAGTGTAAGTATTTTAAAGTTATTTCGAAATTTCTAGTTGCCGCAACATTGAACCTGTAGCACCGCTTTCGTGTAGTTAATTATACGCATACCTAGACATATATCCATATAATAAGGAATACATTAAAAAATTAAACATAATGAATCGGCATAAATGTTAGAAGTAATTAAATTTGGGGGACGAAATTTTGTTTAAGAAGGTAGATTGTAATACCACGAACCTTTCAATACCCAAGTTTTGAAAGTTCTCGAGTGTTACCATGAAGTTTAACTTAGTATGTACATATGTACGATACCAATTTAGCTATCATAACCCTACATCTATTCTTCAACATGAATCTAACCGTTAAGAATGATCTTCATCCATAGATCAAGTCATCCGACTGTTGATTTTAAGATCAGACCATCCATCATGTAATTTGATATATGTGTCTTCTCTTAATTAAATTGGTGAATAACTCTTTATCTATAATGATTTAGATGTAAATTTTTTTATAAGAATTATTTAGAAATGTGCATATAACTATATAGAACCATTAGATTTTACAAAACTCTTAGATCAATAATAATTACAAAAATGACATTCACCTATACTATTGAATTCTAGATCACATAGTTCTCATGATCCGTTTCATGCAAAATTTTATATTGTGCCTATTTATCATAAATTAACCATACATGTCAAATTTCAACCTTTAGATCATTGTAAAAGTGACCCAATTGACAAGTCAGCCCCTTAACTGTTGATTTTGGTGTCCATCAAGTGAAGAAACCTTGTGGGTAGTCGTAGTAAGATATTTCACTTCATATAAATGACATAATATGGACCAAGTGTGAAATATGAAGATCCCACACTGGTATGTTTTTCCTTAGGCACGAAGTTATCATTTTGAGGCTTACTAACTCCTTATAAATCTGGATCTTCCAATTTAACCACTTCCTGCCGTCCATCGCAACATGAATTTGGACCACACTTTGGTCTCATATGACTACGTGAATATACAAAATTCAGACTCCGATCTATAATCCTACACCGTTGAATATTGAAGTCAATTCCTTACTTTCGGTACAAAAAGTGAAATTTTATATTTAAGCGTTTTTCACTATCGATCAACCACAAATTTTGTTCAACCTTTTGCCTATCCTGACTACACATTTCTCCCAAAATTGGGCCCTGATCATTAAGTGTAGACCGTTAATTGAGATCAAGTTTGTTTTGGCACCCGTTAGGAGAATTTTCAAAATAGATCAATCTAAATTTCGGATCACTAATAAAATCATATACCCCGGTCCTATTCAACAACCCCGACACATTGAACGAATTGGATTTAAAGAAAGATTAGTAAAAAAAAAGTTCAAATTGGAGAAACACAATCCAAGTGGGATGTGAAACACACCCTCTCTCACACGCCCACTCCTTTATAAAAGGAGGAGTCGTTGTAACACCCTGAACTTTTCAATATCCGAGTATAGAAAGTTCTCGAGTGTTACCATGAAATTTAAAGTGACATGTATATGTGTACGATACCAATCTAACTACTCTAACCTTACATTTAATCCCTAACACGAATCCAACTGTTGGGAATAACCTCTATTCAATAAATCAAGTCATCTGACCATTGATTCTAAGACAAGTCCATCCATCAGATGATTTGACATATGTACCTTCCCTTAAACGAATTGGCAAATAACTCTCTATCCGTAATGGTTAGATGTGAGTTCATTTGTAAGAATCATTTAGAAAGGTGCATACAACCATGTATAACTATTAGATTTCACAAGGCTACTAGATCAACAATAATTACGAAAATGCCATTAACCTAGACCCCTAAATCTTAGATCACATAGTTCCCATGATCCGCTTGATGAGAAAATTTATATCATGCCTATATATCACGAATTAACCGTACATGTCAAGTTTCAACCCTTAGATCGGCGAGATCTATAGTTAAAACAAAAATGCACTTAATATGGACCGCCTAAAGATCATGACTGCCTGATACCTTAAGACAGGCTGTGACTAGAACCGATAAGGCAAATGAACAGAGTAGATTTAACATAAATCTCATGTGGGCCCCACATCTCGACCGCGTGTGCACAGGGAATGCGCTCCCACACCGCACCGAAACCCAAGGCCCGGTCAAACAACGTTTGACCGGATGAAACCCGACTCCTTCCTATTTTTGTGGATGCTCCCATGCTAGGAGGTTTTGAAACCGACCGCGGATTCAAACAGAGATGGGACCCACCATCAAAGACTCCCTTGATGATCTGAGCCATCCATCTAGTAGAGAGGCCACCACCGATCAACCCCTACCTATTTCCAACCATTGGATCACACACGAGTGCACACAGGCTCACGTAAGAACCGGATTACGTGTGGCTGCTTCTCCTTCGAAAGTGGAAAGAACCCCGAATCCTTCTATTCTTGCACTCGCACATGCAGCCACTACCCTACATCTCAACCGTCCGATCTTTCCTAGAGAGAGATCCGACCAAAACCAAGAGGCCGAAAACATCTTGAAAATCCCCCACGAATCAAGGAATCCCTCCGCGAACGGTTTCCAGAAAGAAATCAACTATTTTCCAGAACCCAACACGGCCGAACATGAAGACCAAATTACAATATGGACCATCCATAATTAAAGAGAAGGGGTTCCGATAGTCCCAGAGACGTCGAAAAGGAGATTCTGCATTTTGGGAAGTACTAGATTGTCTGGACATTCGCGAGCCACGAAAAAATCGCCGCACAGCGATTCAATATCTGGGACATTCACCATGTAGGGCCCACGAGTCTCTTAGGGCCCATCTAAATTGACCCAAATCCGATAGAAAAGAAAGGAGGAGAGGAGAGGAAGTTTACCTGGAAACAACCTCCGGTTTACGCAGTCGTTCACACAGTTTCCCCCATGTGCAAAATACGTAGGACCGATCGCATGGGTATATTCTGCGTACGCAGAAAGTTCTCGAAACCCAGAATTTTATAAATACGTACCTCCTACGCTGGGAAGCACGCCAGCAATAAGAGAGAAAGAAAGAGAGAGGAAGAAAGAAAAGAAAAGAGAAGAAAGGAAAAGAAAGGAAAAGAAAAGAAAGGAAGAAAACGAGAGGAAGAAAGAAAGGAAAAGAAAGGAAAAGAAAAGGAAAGAGAAGAGAAAGAGAAAGAGAGAGAAAGAAAGAAAGAAGGAAAGAAATAAGAAGCGCTTACCGTACGTCGAGTTCCATCAGACGCCAACCACAATTCAGGTCAGGCTGAACTCATCAGTTGGTGAATCAATATTCTAAAAGCTACCCGAACATTAAACCTTATAAGACATCCAGGCAACCAAGGTGAGAGTTTTATCCTTTAAGCTTACAGTAATTTATGTTGATATGCTTTATCTTACCTGTTACATACTATGTTTTTGTGTTGTTATGATTTTCTTCCTGCAATTATTTTATCATCAATAATTATCTACTATTTTGGGAATTATGATATGATGTTAATTACAAGTGATCTTTATGAATTTATGTGAAGTGATGGATGCAGGCCTTGCCCTTGCCTTCATCAATTTGTTGAGTTAGCCCCCATTCGCTTTATTGAGTTGGCCATTGCCACTCTCCTTATTATTAAGTTGGCCATTGCCACTCTTCTATTTATTGAGTTAGCCATTGCTACTCTCCTTTTATTGAGTTGACCATTGTCACTCTCCTCTTTGTGAGTTAGTCATTGCTATTCTCTTCCTTACTTTAGTAGCCTTGTGTTATTTACCTTTGAGGCTTGGGCATGTGTCTTGATATTCCATAACTCCCATGATTGATCAACTTTTGTTCTCTATAAGTGCAAGTGATATCTTAAGGGGTATCATAACTAGTGATTCAAATATTTTATCATGGACATAATGCGCTCTAGATAGAGACCCTCTTGGTCGACACATAATTCCATGGGTTTTTGTGTAGTGGTGTACAAATCGATGTAAGTAATTTATAATATATTTTACATCACTTTCGGGATTGGATGTAACAAATACTCGCTCCATGAACAAATCGTGTCACGTGATTTATCCAACTCATGTGTTGTGCCACCTCGAGGTGTTCACATAAATTCACGGTAACGTTGGCCATACCGACGAATATCCGTAGCTATGGGATGCGGGTCGAGTTGGGTTTTCTCTGAATCATATTTCACATTGTGATGATCGCTACGTATGATGAGCCGCATACTCTTTGCTAGAGATGTATCTCATGTAAGTTGTTTCTGCATACTGATACTCCTTGCAGTAGTCGAATACGAGACATATCAGAACCTTTATATTGGTTTTATAAATCTCTTTAATTATTATTAATCTTAAAGGATAACCATCACTATGAATAGGGCGTTGACCCCCTCCAACCGCACAGATGATGCATGTGACGTACAAATTGAAGACCTAGAGGACAATCTCCCTTTGGAAGGTTATGTTGAAAGAATAAGAAGATATTTTTATGATTTAGTTTTATACTTCCGCTGTGAATTCGATAAATGTAATAAGCTCCCATTGAGAGGGCATTTGATTATTTACTGAATTCTTTTACTCTGATGAAATAATCAAACAGTCTATTTTATTCTCATGAATGTATTTGGATGTGATCTAAATGAAAAAAAAAGTACGATTTCTAAAGCATCCAATTTATACATTATTAACCCCATTTTTTCTCGAGCATGAGTATAAACTTTGGCCATGAAAATTCGGGATGTTATCCAATCACACGCCAACACTCCCAACGTCCAAGGAAGAGAGAGGGGAGAGAGAGAAAGAAAGAGAAAGAGAAAGAGGAGAAGCCTAGACGCCCATCATCCTCTTCATTCTCCACATGTGTGGTGTCTCCTCTTGCTCAAGTAATGTTGTGATTCATTTAGAAGCTTTCCTACATGGATATCTACTTACGGTTTAGATCTATGGCTAAAGTGATGGATTCCTTTAAGCTTACACTAATTTAAGTTGGTATGATTTATATTATTTTTGCATACTTTCATATTACTGTGATTTTCCACGCAATTGATTGATTTGTCAATTCAATTATTTATCCTTTTGGGACTTATGGTTAAGGTATGATTTTAATTATGCGTGATTTTTATAAATTTATGTGGGGTGATGGATACAAGCCTTGCCATTTGCCAATTTTAATAGCGATGCGTATTTCTACTCTATATTGAGTTGGCCTTTTGCTCCTCTCTCCTTATTTTTATTGAGTTAGCCTATTTGTTATTCTTCTCTTTTATTGAGATAACTTAATGCTACTTTTCTCATTTTTTAGGTTAGCCTTGTGCTACCTCCCTTTATGGCTTGGGCATGTGTTTTAGAATTCCAAAACTTCCATAATTCAATTTATTTTTCCTTTGGTGCAAGTGATGTATTAGATGTCTCACATCTAGTGATTCATATATTTTATCGTAGACGTAATGCGCTCTAGGTAGTGACCCTCTTAGTCGACGCGTAGTTCAATGAATTTTGGGTAATCGTGCACAAATCGATGTAAGTAATCCGCAATGTGTGTTACATCACTTTCAGGATTAGATGTCGCAAATAGTCACTCCATAAACAAATCGTGTCATGTAATTCATTTGATTCATGTATTGTGCAGCCTCAAGGTGTTCACGTAAATCAACGGTAGTGTTGGACACGCTGACGAATCTCCGTAGTATGAGAATGCGTGGTGAGTCGGGTTTTCTATTAATTAATTCCACATTTTGATGATCACTATGTATGATGGACCGCGCACACACTTTACTAGGCATGCATTCATATATATATTGGTTGCGCATACTTATACAACTCGTAGTGGTGGAGTAGAGACGTATTATAACCCTCACATTATTTTTATGAATCTCTTGAATTGTTGTTAATCTAAAGGATAACCATCACTATGAGTAGGCATTGACTCTCTCCAACCATACAGATGTTGCAGGTGAATTACAGGTTGATGTAACGAACGACAATCGTTCTGTGGAAGACAGGTTCAAATATAGAGGATGAGTAGTGCAGGATTAGTTTTATTTATTTCTGCTGCAAACTTTGATAATATAATAAGCTCCCATTGAGAGGACATTTGATAATTTGTTGAATTCTTTTACTCTAATGGAATGATAAATACAATTGATTTTACTCTCATAAAGGGTTACCTTCGTGAATATAATTGGATGTGATTTTTTTTTTTTTAAGACAATGTGCGATTTTGAAGCATCTAATTTTTACATTATTAACACCTAGAATTCTTGGGCACGAGTATGTACTCGAGCAGTGAAAATTCAGGATGTTACAGAACCAGTTATTCCTTAATGACATAACCGAAAATACTACACACATAATAACTTCTGCATTATGTGTTCCTTCATATTACTCGCTTGATACTTTTAATAGTCGTGTGCTTATCCTCTTTCATGAATGATCCTGAGATAACACCAACTCTCATGAGAAGCGACACCACTTCTACGTTCACTTGTTGTGCTTATCCTCTTTCATGAGAAGCGGCACCACTTCTACTTTTAATAGTCGTGTGCTTATCATCTTTCATGAACGATCCCGAGATAATACTTTTAATAGTTGTGTGCTTATCCTCTAACAAAAGATCCCTTAACCACTCAGCCTCTTTGCCTATTGCAGTCAAAGCTATGAACTCAGATTCCATTGTTGAATGTGTTATACAATTTTATTTCTTGGATTCCCAAGAAACAACTGCATTTCCTAGGTTGAATATCTACCTGTAGTGGACTTGTTGTCCCCTGCACTCAATATCCAACTTGCATTGGTATATCCTTCCAACACTGCTGAAAATTCTGAATAAAATAGTCATAGTTCTTTGGTTTCTTTTAGATAACCTAGAACTCTACTTATAGCTTTCCAATGTTCAATAATTGGATTACTAATAAATTTACTTAGTTTACTCACAACGTATGTTATATCCGGTCTTGTGCATTGCATCGCATACATAAGACTGCCTGTAGCACTAACATACTCTAGTTGTGCAACCGCTCTTCCACTGTTTTCTTTCAACTTAATACTTGGATCAAATGGGGCTTTTACCTCTTTAATTTTCAAATAGTTAAATGTTGAGTGTGAAATATTGCATATTTCTCTCATTTATACCTTAGTTTTATAAACATGATAATGCTTAATCGATTTAATTATGCATGTTTTCATGTGCGAGGTGATTTTGAAAGCTTAAGGTGAAATTGATGCAAAAAAGAAGATTTATGCTCAAAAGATTACTAAATTAAGATTTGGAGATTTAGAAGTCATTAATAAAGAATTCACATGTCAAAGATCCAAGAAAACCAAATGAGGAATGAAGAGAATCAAAGATTTGAAGTGAAGAAAAGGAATCCTGAAATTGTCTTGAAAACAAACATATTCCTAAAATTGTCATGAAAAGCATATTCGGAAACTGCATAGAGTGTTAAATTTGAGGTAGTTTAAACCCCGAGTCTATTTTGGAAAACTGTGTAGAGTACGAAATTGGAGGTGGTTTCTAGATTTTTCCAACTCGGTCCGAAAGCTGGAGTTCCACAACTATAAATAGGACTCTTTAGGATGCTCCAAAGCATCTTCTAGGGTTTGAAAGGTATCAAGGAGCATAGCACAAGGGTGGAGCAGCCGCCAAAGAGTTTTTTTTCTTCCTTAGTTTATTTTTATGCTTGTTTAAGAGATTTGGTTTCAATCATATATATGGTTAACTAAACCTCTTAGCTAGGGCAAAGAGGTGAAGCTTGTAGCGTGTTGGGATGTTTATTTTGCTTTGATTCTTGTTCTTATTGAAGTTCATTGATTTGTAGTTTGATATTAAAGGAATATTTTCAGTTTTCTATGATTTATTATAACTCAAATTACAATATATGTTGTGATAGCTTTGGATATCTTCTTTTCCTGTTTTGAAATAGTGAGATTGGTAAATCTCATTATTCATAATCGTCTCCTGGGCATGGTAGGGTAATGGAATCCCTTCTAATATTCACAATTCTCCTCCATTGAAAATTGGGTCAATGAAAAGTTCAGATTTGGTTTAAATTACTTTATCTTCCAATTGGATTGGATAGGACTCCAATTCCAATTGTGTTTATTGAATCAAGCAAGGTAGTATCTTAATAGCTACAAGTGGATCCTTGGCACCCTAGTTCCCACCTTTAATTGATAGTTTAAACATTATTCACAATTACTCTTTTTTATTCAAGAATTCAGATTTAGATCTTCTTCTAGTTCTTTTCAGAATACATACAAGTTTAGTCCCTGTGGATTCGACCTCGTTCTCACGAGTTATTACTACATCGCGACCCTACACTTGGGGTTGTGAACATTAAACTTGTTTAGTATTTTCTCAATATAATAAGACTGGCACAATGCATAACTCCCACTATATTTTTTTAACTCAAGAATATTATTACAATATAATCATTACACACCTTTGAGTATATGCATTTATCAGCAATGTTATGTGCAAAACCATAAGACAAAACTTTAGAATCAAATTTATCATGCCACTTTTTTGTGCTTGTTTTAATCCATACAAAGACTTAACAAGTCTACACACTTTCCTTTCATTACCTGGTAGAACAAACCCTTTCAGTTGTTCCATGTATACCCCCTCATCGAGGTCATCATTCAGGAATGTTGTTTTCACGTCCATTTGATGCATATGAAGATGATGTATGGATGCTAGAGCGAATAAAATCCTAATCGATGTTATTCTAGCCACTGGTGAATGTGTCAAAATAATTTATTCATTATTTCTGTCAAAAACTGTAACGTCTCAGAAAAATCCTTACAAAGACCCGAGTACCACCTCTGACAGAAATCACTAAGGACCAAATCCCTTAGAAATTAACAAGAATTAAGCAAGTGCTAAACTATATTATTTGTGAAATTAGCATTAACCACTTTAAATACGAACTGCAAGACTCAAAACTAGCATAACCGCTAGCGCTATATTACATGAAAACCTAGGATCAATCTCTAATCCTAGTTGCTCTCGGGAGCATACTAAAACTTCGTATCGGACCTGGACCGCGTGTCAAAAGTTCGATGACCCCGAAACTATACGGTTATGACCGCCTTACTGGACTTGACAACCATCTCGAAAATCAAGTCCTAATAGTATCCAAAAACGCACAACTTGAGCCCGGAGCGAAGCGTGTGAGAAACGCGAATACCTTTGGAAAATGAACCCAGATTTAATTGATTTGGGTCATTCCCTTACAGGCCAAATCTAAGGTTTCAGACCGTCAGAATCTGACCCAATACACCCCTCGGATCATGGAAATTTTCCTACACAGTCAGTGTACACGGGGCCCTGATCGAATGACAATGACCGTTGAATTGAAATTGGTCCGCCACGGTCGATCCATAAATCCGATCGGACTGAAAACTTAACCTGACCTAGATCCAATGTCAGAGAACTTTTCCTGGACCGTATGCAGAAAAGGGGCCTCCAGATGTGCTCCGTTGGCCCGAAACAGCTAACTTTTGGCTATAACCTAAGTATACTATGACCCTTGGGCCATTGAGGTCAGTTCTTGGCCTATATAAAGACTTAACCCATCCCTCTCTCATTCCATACGAATTTGCAAACCCTAGGAGAGAGAAGAGAGCAAAGGAGAAGGAAGAGAGAGAGTGAAGTGAGAGTGAAAGAGAGTAATCCTGGGTTCGACCCCGCTGCTCTGCATACTGAATCTCCTGTCTGTATCGCTATTGTTCGCTATTCTTCTTCACTCCGTTCTTGGGTAATAAATCCTAACCCTAATCTGTTCTAGGGATTGAAATAGGGTAGATGATGAAATAGCTAACATATTTCATGCTATAGGTTGTCATTGTGCCATAAACAAAGACATAGAGTTCAAACTGAGCTCGTTACGTTTTTACCGACGCGAAGGTGCGGACTATAAACATTTAGGTTATGGTTTTCAAGGCTTTCAATGTCAGCAATGATTTATGTCTGACTTGATTGCTATCACATATGCTTAGATACGATGTTTTCTGCGTATTACACATATCTATGAACTATGTTGAAATAGATGCATTCCATGTTTTTGTTGAAATGTTTGTATGAGTATGAATCATGACTTGTGCTTGCCATGATTTATGTTGAAGGATACATGATTTTTGTACGTGTGGCAACATCCTTGTGAAAGGATTCACTATAATACCTATTATAACTACTATATTACGTGTATGTTAATATGTGTAGTCTAAGTGTTTGATAAAATGCCTGGATGAGAAAAAATGTTTATTGAAACGTATTTAATGAGGGTGTTGAGGGGTGACTCCCAATCCCCTTACCTATAGTTACAATTTCCTTCATGTAACATAAATTACTACTATGTGCTTTATGTATGAAATGCCTATGCATGATAACATGTGTACTACGTGTTTGTTGAAATGCTCAAATGAGATTTGTATTTTGATTGGTTGTCACATGCTGTCTTTGACTATAACATGTGAATGCTATCGTTTGGAGTGTGATTGGGGCTACAATGTAGTACAGGCAATCGGTAATGATTTTCGAGTTAGTGGCTGAGGACATTTCACCACACAAGACATGTTTGAGGAATCCGATTCGTACGCTAATCGTCGACAGTGGTTAGGCCACGCAGATTACTTACGCACTCCATGTCGATCAATTCAACGTACGCTCGTACCAGTCAAGCTTGTCAAGTAACCTGATTAGCCCAATGTATGTTCACCATGTATGGACACTACTGCTTGAATCTAAGGTACCAACTTACCAGAGGAAAATCCGTTTAACCTTAGTACCATGATCTGCTAAGACTCATCAGCCGGGCATGGTGGTATGGACACCGTGATCGAACTGTTGGCCTACGCTGGGGCGACGAGCCTCCCCGTAGTGACCAGTGACCAAACCAAACTTGTGAGCCAAATACGGTGGTATGGGACACTGTATTTGAGCTGCCGGCCTACACTAAGGTGACGAGCCTTTCCCGTAGTGACCTCGAGTATAAACTAAGGCCTATGTTAATGGTGACGAACCTCTTCGTAGTGACCTGAACTTGCCTGTCCATTGCTTTGAAAATCAGGGGTGACGTTACCCTAAAACTTGCCTATCGTATGTGATAAACTAGGATTGACAACCCTGGATGGATCATTGTTGGGTAAATGACATAAATGGAGGTACTTTAGCTTCCCGAATATGCTGTATGAATAAGTCTAATTAAGAACTTGGCTAATCACGTACATGCACCGCATTTGCATGTGCCTTTGGTGTTGGAGTTGAGCACAGAGGAAGGGGTGCATGCTGTGATCGTGAGATGATGTCGCAGAGGGAGTGTAGGCGAGGGCATGCATCATTATTGCATACCATTCCTGCATTAATAAGAGTATTTAGGATATGAGTGTTGTACTGCTTTATCATTACTGCTTGACTGAATTGATAACATGTTAACCTTTGTCTTGTAGCTCCACTGAGTTTATCACTTACTCTCACTCTGGGACGGTGTTTTAAAACACTAACCATACTTTGTTTTAGATGCAGATACTGGCCTGACACATGAGGCCGAGCCAAACTTTTATGATGATGAGGAGGAGTTCTCATACATGTAGTTATCAGGCGGGTTTATGTAGAGACCGTTCTGATCGACGAGATTACAAGATTATATGATTAGTTGGACATCGACATTTTGTTTTTGGAAATTATACATGTAATTATTTGACTTGGTGACATGTTCAGACTCTGGGGACTTGCAATCACTTATACGATTTTATGGTGAGCTAGTGGGCATGTCTTTGCAAGCAGAGCAAGATGGGGACAGATTATCCCGCACTCTTGTGCCTATGGTTCCTAAGCCACGACCAGATCTGAAGAGCAGGCTATTCCTCGGCAAGAGGCCCCATGCAGACTCGCCTCTCAGACTTACAGCTCCACCAGCCCCGATGAGGCGATCAGACTTGTGGTGCACATACTGCAAGAGGTTGGGCCACTCAGATACCTATTGCTTTACCAAGATGAGGGATATCAGCTTCTTGCCGCCTCAGAGGATCAACTGCCAGCTTCCTCAAGATATCTCAGCCCCACCTCTCTACGGTCAGCACCAGCACACCCATCTTTTCGGCAGCCTGCACCTCGATTTAGGCCGCCCAAGTGACCAACGGCACACCACACCAACCGTTCTCAACAGGCTCGGGTGCACTCACTTGCAGCTGAGGCATCCGAGACTGCAGTTGCAGCACCCCTGACATTTGAAGTTACAGCGCATATCCAAGGTATGCCAGTCTTCTTATTGGTGGACACCGGGTCCATATCTCGCTCATATCATGCGCACAGTCAAGCGACTGTTGTTGGATACAGCTCCTACGAAGGGGGTGAGGATCCTTACCGCCATAGGGACCTTTTCAGACGTTACCAAGATGTGTAAGGAATGCTCGATAGACTTAGGAAGCAGGACGGTACTCGTTGACCTGATCGTTGCCCCACTACATCATTACAACGTTATCCTCGGTATGGATTGGCTCACCGAGATGAAGGCCGAGTTCGATTACGATACCAAAGTAGTGACTGCCCGTACACCTGAGGGCACGACCTTTACTTTCCCAGTTCAGGTCATTTGGCCCTGCTGAGTTAGTTGTTATGCTACCCTGCTAGAGCATGTTGGTGGTCCGACTTTGGGGAACACACCCGTAGTTCAGGATTTCACGGACGTGTTCATAACGATTCCTGAATTACCTCCTCAGCGGGAGATCGATTTTACTATTGATCTAGTGCATGGTGTGACACCCATTTCATTGCCCACGTATTGCATCCCTCCATGTGAGATGGAGGAACTGAGGAAACAGATCGATGATCTGTTGGATGCAGCCTTTATACGACCGAGTGTATCTCCTTGGGGAGCACCTGTGCTGTTTGTAAAGAAGAAGGATGGATCATTGCGATTGTGTATTGATTATCGCAGGTTGAACCAAGTGACAGTGAAGAACAAGTATCCTTTGTCCAGGATAGATGATCTGTTCGATCAGTTAAAGGAGGCACAGTATTTTTCGAAGATCGACTTACAGTCAGGGTATCACCAGTTGCGCATTAGGGATGAGGACGTGCAGAAGACAGCTTTCAAGACTAGTTTTTGGCACTATGAGTTCCTTATGATGTCGTTTGGACTCATAAACGCACCGACCGTGTTCATGGACTTAATGAACCGGGTATTTCGGCCGTATCTATTTCGATTCGTCATCGTGTTTATAGATGACATTCTGATATACTCCAAGAGTCGGGAAGATCACGAGGAGCACCTGCGAGTAGTCTTTGATACGCTCAGAAAGAACCATTGTTTGCGCAGTACAAGAAATGCGACTTCTGGAGGGAAGAAGTGAAGTTCCTAGGACATGTGGTGTCCAAGGAATGAATAGCTGTGGACCTTGCTAAGGTAGTCGCAGTTTAGGACTGGGAGCAGCCCGGTTCGGTTACTGAAGTGAGGAGTTTTCTTGGCTTGACAGGTTACTATCGGCGATTCATTCGGGACTTCTCCAAGATAGCCAGACCGATGTCTCAGCTGACTCAAAAAGATCTCAAGTTTGCCTGGAATGAGAAGGCAGATGCAGTATTTCAGGAGCTGAAGGACAGATGACGTCTGCCCTTTGCTAGTATTGCCAGAGCAAGGGGTCAAGTATACGATATACACTGACGCGTCTCGTGTTGGTTTGGGTTGTGTTCTGATGTAGAATGATAGGGTTATTGCATATACATCGCGTCAGTTAAGGAAACACAAGGAGAACTACCCTACGCACAACCTGGAGTTAGCGGCCGTCATCTTTACATTAAAGCTCTGGAGACATTACCTCTACGGAGAGGAGTTTGATCTCTTTTGCGACCATAAGAGACTCAGATACATATTCACGCAGATGGACCTGAATATGAGACAGCGACGATGGATGGAAACCTTGAAGGACTTCAAATTCGAGGTCTCCTACCATCCTGGCAAGGCCAACCTTGTGGCAAATACGTTGAGCCGCAAAAAGACGATAGCATTTGTGGCTCCGCTGATGATAGCGAAGTGGGATATAGTGGAGTTTGTGCGAGATTTTGAGCAGAGACTTACGGTAGAGGAGCCATTCGAGAGCATCGCACATATGCGTGTACCGTCACTGATCAATGACTGAATCATAGTGGCTCAGCGAGAAGATGAAGGTTGCTAGAGTTGAGGAGATGAGCTAGTGGTGATGTAGACTCCGAATGGAGAGTTGGTACGGATGGGGGCATACGTTATCGTGGCAGCCTATGTGTCCCAAATCTTCATGACTTGAGAAAGGAAGTTCTCGAAGCCGCTCATAATTCGAGAATGCAATGCATCCTAGCAGTATGAAGATGTATCGAGACATGAAGCACTCGTACTGGTGGGACAATATGAAAGTCCACATAGCAGATTATGTGTCCCGTTGTCTCACCTACTAGCAAGTCAAAGAGCATCGCCAACCTCCTGGACTACTTCAGCCCATGCCCATTGCAGAATGGAAATGGGATTTCATCTCTATGGATTTTATCTTAGGGCTACCGAAGACGAGGAAGGGACATGACTCCATATGGGCGATTGTGGACCGGTTGACGAAATCGACTCATTTCCTCCCTATTAGAGTTTCAAACTCTGCAGATGATCTGGCCAAGCTGTACATCAAGGAGATAGTACGTCTGCGTGGAGTTCCTATGGAGATCGTATCGAATAGACACGCGATTCACATCTATCTTCTGGACTCAAATCCAGGAAGCAATGGGTGTGAAGCTGAAGTTCAGTACTATGTTCCACTCACAGACGGACGGGCAAACAGAACGGGTAAATCAGGTGTTAGAAGATATGTTGCGGGCTTGCGTGCTTGATTTCAAGGACATTTGGGATGACTATCTTCCTTATGCTGAGTTCGCCTATAACAACAGCTTTCAGGCGAGTATTGGCATGGCTCCTTACAGGGCCTTATATGGGCGCCCTTGTCGAGCACCGCATTGCTGGGTAGAGGTTTGCGAGAAGAGTTTGATTGGCCCAGAGTTAGTACAAGCGACCTCAGAGAAGATAGACATTATTAGGCATCGACTTCTGGCAGCGCAGAGCAGACAGAAAAGCTACGCCGATACGAGGCGGCGACAGTTGTAGTTTGAGGTCAGGGACCATGTATTCTTGAAAGTTTCCCCCATGAAGGGAGTCCTTCGGTTTGGGAAGAAGGGGAAGTCACGCCGAGATTCATTGGCCCATTCTAGATACTAGATCGAGTGGGTGTGGTTGCGTACCGCCTTGCTTTGCCCACCCCACTCGTGGGTGTGCACAATGTATTTCATGCATTGATGTTGAAGAAATACGTTTCTGGTCCTTTTCACATTATCAAGTGAGGGCAGGTGCAGTTGAGTGAGGATGCTACTTATGTATTGCGACCGAAGCGGATTCTAGATAGGAAGGATCAGGTACTGCGCAGTAAGGTTATCCCGTTGGTGAAGGTACTTTGGACACATCATACTGAGGAAGAGGCTACTTGGGAAACAGAAACCGAGGTTCACAAGAACTA
Source organism: Magnolia officinalis (assembly GCA_021015155.1). NCBI lineage: Eukaryota > Viridiplantae > Streptophyta > Magnoliopsida > Magnoliales > Magnoliaceae > Magnolia > Magnolia officinalis. The sequence goes on from JAJHSJ010000003.1 coordinate 46,455,244, forward strand.
CCCTCAGATTCTCGAGGAGTACGAAAAGGTACTAATTTTGAGGACAATTTTTCTTTAGGGGGTAGATTGCAACAACTCAGAAAAATTCGTACAAAGACCCGAGTACCAACCTCAAGCAGAAATCAGACCAAATCCCTTAGAAATTAGATGAGAATTAACTAAGTGATAAACTAAATTATCTGTGAAATTAGCACTAATCACTTTAAATACGAACTGCATGACCCAAAACTAGCAGAACCGCTAGCGCTATATTACCTGAAAACCTAGGATCAATCTCTAAACCCAGTTGCTCTTGGGAGCATACTGATACTTCGTATCGGACCTGGACTGCGCGTCGAAAGTCCGATGACCCGAAACTATACGGTTATGACCGCCTTACTGGACTTGACAACCATCTCGGAAATCAAGTCCTAATAGTATCCAAAACCGCACAACTTGAACCCGGAGCGAAGTGTGTGAGAAACGCGAATACCTTTGGAAAATGAACCCAGATTTAAGTGATTTGATCCCTTGACTTACAGGTCAAATCTAAGGTTTCAGACCGTCAGAATCTGACCCAAATACACCTTCGGATTAGAAAAATTTTCCTACACAGGTAAGTGTACTCGTGACCCTGATCGAGTGACGATGACCGTTGAATTGAAATTGGTCTACCACGGTCGATCTATAAATCCGATCGAACTAAAAACTTAACCTGACCTAGATCTAATGTCAGAGAACTTTCCCTGTACCGTATACAGAAAAGGGGCCTCCAGATGTGCTCCGTTGGCCCGAAACAGCCAACTTTTGGCTATAACCTAAGTATACCATGGCCCTGGGGCCATTAGATCAGTTTTGAGCCTATATAAAGACCTAAACCTACCGCTCTCTCATTCCATACGAATTTGTAAACCCTAGGAGAGAGAAGAGAGAAAGAGAGAAGGAAAGAGAGAAAGTGAGAGTGAAAGTGGAAAATGAACCCACCGCTCTATGTACTGAATCTGCCTGTCTGTATTGCTATTCTGGAGATTCCGACTCCGTTCTTGGGTAAGAAATCCTAACCCTAATCTGTTCTAGGGATTGAAATAGGGTAGATGATGAAATAGCTAACATATTTCATGCTATAGGTTGTCATTGTGCCGTAGACAAAGACATAGGATCAAACTGAGCTCGTTACGTGTTTACCGGAGAAAGGTGCAGATTATAAACGTTTAGGTCATGGTTTTCAAGGCTTTCAATGTCAGCAATGATTTATGTCTGACTTGATTGCTATCACATATGCTTAGATACGATGTTTTCGCGTATTACACATATCTATGAACTATGTTGAATAGATGCATTCCATGTGTTTGTTGAAATGTTTGTATAAGTATGGAATCATGACTTGTGCTTGCCATGATTTATGTTAAAGGATACATAATTGTTGTACGTGTGGCAACATCCTTGTGAAAGGATTTGCTATAATAACTGTTATAACTACTATATTACATGTATGTTAATATGTGTAGTCTAAGTATTTGATAAAATGCCTAGAGAAGAAAATGCTTGTTGAAACGTATTTAATGGGGTGTTGAGGGGTGACTCCCAATCCCCTTACCTATGGTTACAATTTCCTTCATGTAACCTAACTTACTACTATGTGCTTTATGTATGAAATGCCTATGCATGATAACATGTGTATTACGTATTTGTTGAAATGCTCAAATGGGATTTGTATTTAGATTGGTTGTCACATGTTTTTTATTATAACTTGTGAATGCTATCATTTGGAGTGTGATTGGGGCTACGATGTAGTCCATGCAATCGGTAATGATTTTTGAGTTAGTGGTTGATGACGTTTCACCACACAAGACATGTTTGAGGAATCTGAGTCATACACTGATCGTCGACAATGGTTAGGCCACGCGGAATACTTACGCACTCCATGTCGATCAATTCAACGTACGCTCGTACCAGTCAAGCTCGTCAAGTAACCCGATTGGCCCAATGTATGTTCACCATGTATGGACACTACTGCTGCTTGATCTAAGGTACCAACTTATCAGAGGGAAACCCGTTTAACCTTGGTACCACGATCTACTAAGACTCATGAGCTGGGCATGGTGGTATGGACACCGTGGTCGAGCTGTCGGCCTACGCTAGGGTGACGAGCCTCCCCATAGTGACCAGTGAGCAAACTAAACTCGTGAGTCGAATACGGTGGTATGGGACACTGTATTCGGGTTGTCGGCCTACGCTAAGGTGACGAGCCTTTCCCGTAGTGACCTCGAGTATAAACTACGGCTTATGTTGATGGTGACGAGCCTCTTCGTAGTGACCCGAACTTGCCTGTCCACAGCTTTGAAAATCAAGGGTGACGTTGCCCTAAAACTTGCCTATCGTATGTGATAAACTAGGATTGACAACCCTGGATGGATCATCGTTGGTAAATGACATAAAGGGAGGTACCTTATCTTCCTGAATCTGCTGTATGAATAAGTTTAATTAAGAGCTTGGCTAATCACGTACAAAGGCCCATTTGCATGTGCCTTGGTGTTGGAGTTGAGCACGGAGGAAGGGGTGCATGCCGCGATCGTGAGATGATGTCGCAGAGGGAGTGCAGGCGAGGGCATGCATCATTACAGCATACCATTCCTACATTAATAAGAGTACTTAGGATATGAGTGTTGTACTACTTATCATTATTGCTTGACTGAATTGATAACATGTTAACCTTTGCCTTATAGCTCCACTGAGTTGATCACTCACTCTCACTCTGGGACGGTGTTTTAAAACACCAACCAGACTCTGTTTTAGATGCAGATACTGGCACGACGCACGAGGCCGAGCCAGACTTCTACGATGATGAGGAGTTTTCATACATGCTGTTATTAGGCGGGTTTATGTAGACTGTTCTAATCGACAGGATTATAGGATTATATGATTAGTTGGACATCCACATTTTGTTATTTTAGAAATTATACATGTAATTATTCGATCTGGTGACATGTTCAGACTCTGGGGACTTGTAATCACTTATACGATTTTATATACTTATCACAATCTTCCGCTTGCGTAATTTAATTCTCTCTGGAGTATGATATGTTATTTTGGTATATTCTCATTCATGTCTAATGCACTAATACGGACAACATTTAATCATCATTATCTTTGTTGTATAAGTGATGCGTTGGAACTCGGGAGTTGGGCACCTGCTCGACCCCCAATTTTTAGGGCGTTACAAAAACCCTTAGCAACTAATCTTTCCTTAAACGTTTGAATGATACCATCAGTGTGATATTTTTTCTTAAATACCCACTTACATCCTATTGGTTTAGAACTTGAAGGTAGATCCACCAGTTCCCATGTTTGGTTTAATATAATTGAATTCATTTCATCATTAATGACCTCTTTCCAAAAAACAGAGTCTCTTGAAGTCATAGTTTCACTAAAGGTTTTAGGTTCATCTTCTATAGTTAAAATCATATGTATTTTCCTAATGACCTTCTCTCACCCTCTACTAGATGAAAAGAGAGATGTCGAGAGTCTATTTGATCAAGATCAAGACTCTTCTCTACTCTTGCTCTTTGACTCCTACGAAGTTCACTTGGTGTTTCAACTTCTTGTTGTGTTTCTTATATAGTTTCATTAGGAGGTTGAATCTCAGTATTCTTATTATCCGTGAATAAAGAGTTCTCAAAGAAGTTTACATCTCTAGACTTATGATTATATTGGAGTTAGTAAGCCTTAGTATTTTGCGCATATCCTATAAAGACGCACTTGATAGCTCTTGGTCCTAACTTAGTTCTTTTAAGTTTTGGAGTTCTGCAATATGCGAGACACTCCCACACTCTAAGATATCCTATGTTTGGTTTTCTTCCTTTCCATATTTCGTATGGAGAGGTCTTAGTTTTCTTAGATGAGATTCTATCCAAAACATGGCACCTAGTGGCGCTTCTCCCCATAGGTTTAATGGCAACTTTGCTTGTATTAGCATTGAGTTGGCCATTTCAACTAAGGCCCTATTTTCTTTCTGCTACACCATTTTATTGTGGTGTATAGGGTGTTGTACACTGGTGTATTATGTCGTGTTCCTCACAATAGGTAGAAAATTCATTAGAGAGATATTCTCCTCCTTTGTTACTACGAAGGATTTTAATCTTTTTAACTAATTGATTTTCTACTTCAGATTTATAAATCTTGAATGCATTAAATGCTTCATCCTTTTATTTTAACAGATATACATACACATATCTTAAACAATCATCTATAAATGTTATGAAATACATTTTCCCTCCTCAGGTAAGAATGCCATCTAGTTCACATATGTAAGTATGCACTAAGTCTAATATTTGAGATGATTTCTCAACACTTGAGAATGGTTTCTTAGTTATTTTAGACCGTATGCATACTTCACATTTATTTTTGTCATTATCATTGTATGATATTAGGCTGTTCTTAGCCATGAGTTTTATGGTATTGTAGCCAATATGTGCTAGTCTACCATGCCACAACGTTATAGGCTCAATCATGTAAGCAGAAGAATTCTTTTCATTCAAAGAAAATTTGATCATCCCATTACAAGCATAACCCTTACCTACAAAGTTCTCGTTCTTGGACAAGATCAACTTATCCTACTCAAACACAACCCTTATCCCATATTTGCTTAAGAGATCCCCCGAGACTAAGTTCCTCCTTATGTCTAGGACTTCAGTACATTGGTCAGGATTACCTTCTTTACAAAGGTAAAGAGTAATTCCACGGTTCCTTTGCCCACAACTTTTGATCGTCATTCATTTTCCATTTGAACCTCTCGACCATTGGTCACGTTTTTATAGGTTTTGAAGGCAGATCTATTGTTGTATACATGGACTGTGGCACTAGTATCACACCACCAAATGGGGATATTCTCTTGAACTTGCTTCAGTGACCATTGCTACGATATCATCGTCTACTGCATTAACCTCTTTCTTAGGCTTTTTGTGATCCCTACAGACTCGGACAAAATGTCTGGTCTTGCCGCAAACAAAGCAAGGACCTTTGGGTTTGTTGTTTTTCTTCTTTTGGGTTTTCTTGAATTTCCTTTGATCTTTTTAGGTTTTAGGAATCATTTTTCTCAGTGTTATTGTTCTGGGATGCTCTTTTTACTGCATTCACCTTGGATGAGGATGCACTATTAGTGTCATCCTTCTTGTCTCGGTTACAAGATTCTTCTTCAATACGAACATGCTTTTGAATTTGTTCCAGGGTGAATTCTTCGAATTTATGCAGTAGCTTCTTCTTGTAATCTTTCAAGCTCAAAGGCAATTTGGCGATAATAACTCCTACTTGAAAGGATTCAGGCATGTCTATTTTTTAAAGCCTTTATCTTATTTATAATTAATTGTAATTCATGGATTTGGGCCAGCAGTGGCTTATTGTCTATCATCGTGAAGTCAAAATACATGACAATTAGGAATTTCCATGTACCTTCTTCTTCGGCCTTGTATTTGTATTCCAGCGTGCTCCAAATTTCTTTCATTGACGTGGTCCCCATGTACAGATCATACAACCGATCACAGAGAGCATTAAGAATATGGCCACCACTGTTCACAACCCCAAGTGTAGGGTCGCGATGCAGTAATAATCTCAGTAAGACCGAGATCGAATCCACAGGGACTGAACTTATGTATCTTCTGAGAGTAACTAGAACTAGAACTAGAAGAAGAAAATCTAAATCTAGAAAATTTGAGAGAGTAATTGTGAATTATTTAACTAAAACTTGTAAATTCAAAGGTGGAAAACTAGGGTTTTCAAGGATCCACTTGTAGAGATTAGGTAGATCTATGCTTGATTCACGAACACAACTGGAATCAGAGTCTCATCTTATCCAATCTGAACTTCCTTTGATCTAGTTCTCAATGAATGAGAGATATGAGAATTAGAAGTGATTCCATCACAAAACCATGCCCATGAGACAAAGCAAACAGCAAAAATTGCCAATCCACAAGCAATCTGGGAGAATTGTGAGAGTTAGGGAGGATTCCATCATCTAACCATGTCCAAGGACGATGGTGAACAACAGAATTTCTTAAATTCACAATCTCAATAATGAAAAGAACATACTCAAAGCTATCGTAGATCCATTATAATTCAAGTCACAACAAACCATTAAAAACTCAAGTATTCCTTATAATCAATATGACCACTTTAGCATTGATATCATCGTCCTCTTTCAAGAGATACATTTCACTCCTCTCTTTGGATTGAGTCGGCTTAGACATGGTGTTTGATTTTGGGGAGACGTCCCATGATTGTGTGTTTTTAGCAAGCTTATCAAAGTAGTCCCATACATCATCGACACTTTTATTCATAAATTCCCCATTACACATTGTCTTGACTAATTGGCGCATGGGAGATGTCAGTCCATCATAGAAAAAGTTTATGATGCACCACATTTTAAAACCGTATTGTGGGCATGAACTGACAAGATCCTTGAACCGCTCCCAACATTGGAAGAATGTTTCATCTTCCTTTTGGGCGAAGTTCATGATCAACTTTCTAAGGGAGTTCGTCTTATGGTATGGGAAAATTTTCTTTATGAACTCCCTTGTCATATCATTTCATCTACCAATAGATTGAGGACATAGTGAATGTAACCACGTCTTAGCTTTCTCTTTCAAAGAAAAAGGAAAGAGTTTCAACCTGACCGTGTCATCGGACATGTTTGGAAAGTATAAAGTGGCTATAATCTCATCAAACTCTTTCAGGTGTAGATACGGATTTTCAAATTCAAGCCCATAGAATTTTGGAAGAAGTTGGATTACCCCTGGCTTGATATCCATATCTCCTATATTTTTTGGAAAAACCATGCATAAGGGTGTACTTACCCCCGCCGATTGTACATAATCTCGTAAAGTAAGAGGTGGGGGTGCTTGATGCACTTTATTCTCATTGTAAGGCCCGTACCCTAGTCCGTTCCGCTCCTTAGAATTTTGTGGTCCTCCCGGTCAAATTCAGGCGACTCGCGATACGTAGGTAGCATTTGCGCGTGACGCTAAGTCGCATCCTGTCGATCTGAGTCGACTCGACTTGAGACTTGTACCCTTGCGACAGCGCCGTCGCCGCGGTTCCAACGCCGCGTCCTGTGCACTGATGTAATACCCAGGCCAGGAGTTGTGGGCCCACATTTATTTTGAGAAAACATCGCGCATGGCAAATCCCGAGAAGAGAATCTCTATAATCTATCAAATCAATCCCATCAATCAATTAAGTATAACACTCATTCCTCTCTCACCCAAAAGTCAACAACACACATACCTAGCCATTCCTTTCTTACCAAAAGTCAAGAGAACCCATACCCTCCATCCCATCTCCCTTACAACCCATCCTCTCTTTCTCATTCTCTACCCAAGCAACCAAGAGAGAGGACTGTCCATGGAGATGGAGCTCCAAGGATAGCCAAGATTGTGGCCCACTTCCTACCCCCAAACCTCCCAATCCAACCCTTCAATCCTCAACTTCCACCATTAAAGGTTAAGCTTAGGAGCTTGGGAGATCAAGGAGCTAAGAAGGAGCGAAATCGGTGCCTGTTCATAGCATTAGATCTAGATTTTGATGTAAGGCCCACTTGTGATGGGATCCATTTTGATGTATGTTTGGTAAACAAAGAGGGGCCCATAATGGCGGGGCCCTCCACTACGCCGCCTCTCTCTTTCTCCCTCTCCGTCTCTTTCATTTCTTTTGGTGATGATGTGGCCATGTGGCCCACCTGGATGGACCCCACCATGAAGTATGTATTTTATCCATACCGTCCATCGAGTGGGCCCACCTAGCAGTCCGTTTGGAGGGGCTTGATTGGAGGAAAACACAAATATCAGCTGATCCAAATCTTTGGTGGGCCACCACGTGGACCCACCTTTGATGTATGTGGTGTACCTACACCGTCCAGACTCCCTGGACGGTGGGTCCCAGCAGCCACAGCTGCTGTATAACGTCAACAAGTTCTATGGATCTCACTGTGATGCATGTGATTGATCCACACCGTCCAGCCTCCTAGACAGTGTGACCCACCTCTATGTATATATATTTATATATATATATATAATATTAATATATTAATATAATATTATGGTGGGCCCCACGTGGGACCCACCTGCAATAGAAGATGATTGGCTGGAGTGCCTCACACCAACTAAATAGCTAATGTATTGACGTCAGCAAGTTCTGAGGCCCACCATGTTGCATCTGTTTCATCCGCACTGTCCAGAAAAGGATGGTGCTGGATGCACCTGCCTATCACGTGTGGGCAGGTGGGACCCACGTTGATGTATATGTTCTTTACCCACACCATCCATCTGGACGGGTGGCGCGGGACCCGCCCCTATGTATATGTTTTATCCAAACCATCCATCCCTGGACAGGATTTGGGTGGCCACCTTGATGATGTGTTGTATGTCCACCGTCCACACGAAGGGCGTGTGGACCCCACCATGACGTATGGATTTTATCATCACCGTCCATTCGGTCTTTCAGATCATCTTAGGGCCTGGACCAAAAACGGCCGGCGTGCAGCAGCTACTGGCCACTGGCCCCTTGCTGCATGTGTTTCATATCCATGTTGTCCAAACCAATGGGGCCCATTGCTAGGTGTGAGGGCCACTACCATGTTGTATGTGTTGATTCAGGCCGTCCATCCAGCCCTTGGAGCCCAATCGTGATGTATGGGTCTTATCCACACCGTCCATTTGCTGGACGGGTGGGGCCCACCTTGTAGTATGTGTTGTATATCGGCACCATCCGTTTAGACGGGCTAGACGTGGGCCCACCATGCTGTACGTATTTTATCTAAGTCGTCCATCCTTGGATATGGACCTCACCATGATGTATATTCGTACCGTCCATGGGACGTGGGGCCACTGTGATCTATGTGTTGTATACTCACACCGTCCAGGGCAGCGGCCCACCCTGATGAATGCGTTGTACATTTAGGTTGCCCATCCATTTTTCCTGGATTATGGGCTACCCATTAGGCCCATTTGTGGTGTATTAGGCCCACCTAGATGTATGTAATGTAGGCTCATGAGATGCGGCCCATTTCGATGTGTAAGGCCCATGTGATGTACTTGAGGCCTATGGGATGAGGCTCATTGTGATGTGATGAGGCCCATGTGATGTGGCCCAAATGTGATGTGATGAGGCCCATGCGATGCGTCCCATTGATGTATATGAGGCTCATGCGATGTATATGAGGCTCATATGAAGCGGCTCACTTGATGTATGTGTAACATCTCGAAAAATCAGGGGTCGAGCATAACTCAACACCCGAATTTCCAGAACATCACTTATGCAACATAGATAATGATATTAAATGTTATCTGTATTAGTGTATTGAACATATGTGAGATTAAGCCAAAACAACATATCATACTCCAGAGACAGTTAAATTGCAAGCTGAAGACTGTGATAGATATATATACAATATAAAAACAGTGGTGGGTCTCCAGAGTGTGATAATGTTACCAGGTTAAATAATTACAAGTATAGTTCTAAAATATACCACATGTGAGAAAGTGTGATGTCTTCTATCCCAAGTACCATAGCCCCGTCAATACAATATCAGGTCTTCATAGACCTGTCAGAGAGTTACATGTAGGAGAACTCCTCCTCAACATCATAGTAGTGGTCCGGCTCTGCTTCATAAGCATCGCCATCACCTGAAACTCAACAAATCTAGTTGGTGTGTACAACACCGTCCCATAACGTGGGAGTGAGTGATCAACTCAGTGGAACAGTAAAGCATAGGTTAACATGTTATCAATTCATCAATCAGCAAGCAGTGATAAAGCAGTAAAATCAAACACTCCTAACTACTCTTATTAATGCAAGTATGAATGCAGTCATGATGTATGCCCTTGCCAAACCACCCTCATGCAACACCATCTTACGTTCGCGAATGCGTTCATCCCTCAGTGCTCCACATCTACCAGGCACATGCAGTGCAATGATGAGCATAATTACCGAGTAGTTATTAGTCCATTTTAAAAAGCAGTATTGGGAAACTAAGGTACCTCCCTTATATAATTCCCAAACATGATCCATTCTAGGGTTGTCAGTCCTAGTTAATCTCATACGATATTATGGTTTGAGAGGCATAGCGAAGGCATCACAAAGGGCTCGTCACCCGTCAGCACGGATACAGATCTCACCGTATGCGGCTCAATTGCTGGCCGTCAGCTCGAATACAGGTCTCACCGTACTCGGCTCAATCGCTGGCCGTCAGCTCGAATACAGATCTCACCGTACTTGGCTCAACTCATGCTCTAGTTGCTGTGAAGGGCTCATCGCCAATCACAGACCTTAGAGTATACTCGAAGACACTACGGAGGACTCGTCGCCCGTCAGCACAAATACAGGTCTCACCGTATTCGGCTCTCGCCGTAGGTGTCGACAGCTCGAATATAGTGTCTCATACCACCATAATCGGCTCACGAGTCTGGTTGCTCATTGGTCACTACGGGGAGGCACGTGGCCCCAGCATAGCCGACAGCTCGACCACGGTGTCCCTTACAACCATGTCCGGCTCATGAGTCTTAGCGGATCGAGGTACCATGGTTAACGGGATTTCACTGGTAAGTTTGGTACCCTAGGTTCAAGCAGTAGCGTCCAAACATGGTGAACATACATTAGACAGATCGGGTTACTTGACGAGCTCGGCTAGCTCGAGCGCACAACAAGTTGAACGATATGAAGTGCATAAGCACTTCGTGTGGCCAACCACTATCGCCAACCGAAGTACACTCGGGTTCGTCGAACACATCTCACGTGGCAAATGAAACTCAGCCACACATCCAATTCTGGTACCGATTGTCTGGACTACAATCATAGCCCCAAACACAATCAATTGCAGATAGATAAAGCAGTAGTGGATCAAGATTCAACTCATACAATCAAGGTCTGGTATTATCCATTTAGGGTTGTCAGGGCTGTTGCACGCACTCGTTGCTCCACTCTCCCATCACCCATGATGGATCATACAACGTAAATATGAATTTAAACATATGCCTTACATAGATAAAATCATAAAAGCAGTTGAGCATGTTATGAAGCACAACACAAGCATGAGTTTGTACATATTCAATTCCTAATCACACAGCTATCCAAAGAAATCATACACATAGTTAAAGGAGTTGAGAATCATATCTCAACACCCTTATACATTACAATTTACTAACTACTACTCATTCAGACATTTCAACAAACACTTTAGACTACATACATCAACATACATGACATATGTTGATCACATAGGTATTGGGCCAAATCCTTTCACTAGGGAGTTACCCCAATCATAACACGCATACACCCACGATGGATAGTCATGGCAAGCAGGAATCCAAGTTCCATGTTCATTCAGTCATTTCCACAAACACTTGGGCCACACATTTTAGCATATATAGTGTATTTTGGCCGTGGCGTGATTTAGGGCAAATCCTTTCGTCAAAGGGGTATCGCCAATACAACAATCATAAATCCATGACAATTAGTCATGGCAAGCACGAATGAGAATTCTATACTCATTCGGTCATTTTCACAAACACTTAGAATACACTATTACAACATACATGGTGTATGTTAGCAAAACATGTATTAGGGCTAACCTTTCACCAAGCAAGTATTTTATTCATGTATAATATATTCATACAGAAAATAATCATGGCAAATACATCTCCAAAATTTATACGTATACGGTACTTTCTAGAATATACAATTTCAACATACATAGTGTATATAAGCAAAACATGTATTAGGGCGAGTCCTTTCGCCAAACAAGTAATTTATCCACATATAATATATTTATACAACAATTAATCATGTCAGACACATTTTCAAAATTTGTCCGTATACGGTACTTTCTACAAATACCTAGAGTATGTTCCATATTTTTCATCTTTAATCGAAACGGAAAATAGACAGCACTTTGTACATGTGCAATTGCATGCAGATCATGAATCTATCATTATCTGACATTGAAAGCGTTGAAAACCATAACCTATACACTTAAAGTCCGCACCTTTTATCATAGAATCATAACGAATCCAATAGGTTTGCTAAGCTTCCATATTCGGCAGTTTGGCAACCTATAGAACGAAATAGGTTAGCTATTTCATAACCTACAACCACCCAAACCCCAAATCAGATTAGGGTTAGGGTTTCTTACCTAGAAACGGAGCTGGAATCGCCGGGAAAATGATTAAAACGGAGTGGTGGAGCTCGTGGACTGGCAGGGAAGAGTGGCAGGGAGAATCTCCCACTGCTCCCACACGTTCTCTCTCTTTTCTCTCTTCTCTCTCTAGGGTTTCTCTCAAATTCGTATGGCTGCAATGAGAGAGGGTTTAAGGTCCTTATATAGTCTAAAAACTCACCGAAATAGACTCCAGGTCAAAGTATACTTAGGTTATAACCAAAACGGGTCAGTTTCAGCTCTACGGAGGACTTCTAGGGGGCCTCCTTGAGCCAAAGGTCGGACTTAAGCTCACCGACACTGGATCTACGTTTAGTTAAGTTTTCGTTTCGGTCGGAATTCCAAATCACTCGTGGCGGACCAGTTTCAGTTCAACGGTCAGCGGACCTCGATCAGAGATTCCGAGTACATGTAAATGTGTATGAAATTTCTCCTGATCCGAGGGTGTAATTTGGTCTGATTCTGACGGTCTGGTTGCTTAAAACTGATCCGCAAGTAACACGTGCCAGATTACTATTTAAGATATTTTATTTTGAATTAATTTCATATTTATCACACTCTTCACTCCGAGCTCAAGCGAATAACGCTGGGACACTATCTGGATTTGATTTCCGAGATGGTTGTCAAGCCTAGCAAGGCAGTCCTAATTCCTTAACTTCGTGTTAATCGGGCTTTCGATGTGCAGTCCAGATCTGATACGGAGTTTCGAGATGCTCCCGAGAGCAGACGGGCAATAAGATTGATCCTAGATTTTAGGGTACCCTAGCGTCAATGATTCTACAAGTTTTGGGTCTTGCAGATCGTATTTAAAGTGATTGGTGCTAATTTCACAAGCACTCTAGTTTAACACTAACTAATTCTCGCCTAATTTCTAAAGGATTTAGTCCTGGGTGATTTCGGTCTGAGGTGGTACTTGGGCCTTTGTAGTTTGTATATAAAGTGATCCAAGTTATACTACTTAGCTAGTTTAAGATAGTGTCTAGGGTGAAAGTACTTAGAAAATTTTAAGGAACAAGGTGGTGAAGGGTGGAATTTGTGAAGGAAATGGGTTAAGGAGCGATTTTAGACTGTGGGATTCAGTTCTGACAAGTTAATAAGGTGTTAGGATCGACCCATTGCCTAAGGACGTCTAATCCCAAGTTGGCAAAAATCTGGGCTGTTACAATATGAGGCCTATGCGATATGGCCCACTTGACGTATATGAGGCCCATGTGATGCGGCTCACTTGATGTATATGAGGCCCATTTTGTAGCCCGTGTGAGAGGCCCATTGTGATGTGTATGAGGCCCATGTGACGAGGCCCATTGTGATGTATATATGACCCATGTGTGAGGCCCATTCTGATGTATTTAAGGCCTATATGATGAGGCCCATTGTGGTGTATTTAAGGCCCTTATGTGGCCATGGGCCCCACTATATGTTTGGCCCTATGAGGGCCACTCCTTGGGAGCAATGTTGGTTGAGTGTCCGCATTAATGGGCAATGATGGTTAAATGTCCACAATGTGACCTTCCCTTAGGCCTCGTTAGGCCCATTCTTGATATGAGTAGGTTGTCTCGGCCATCCTTGATATAAGGAGAGTACATCATTATCATATAACATGCTTAGTATGGCTTTACGATCCATGCCCATAGGCATCATATGTATGCTTGACATGAGAAGTGATTGATATAGCACATGTCATCGGTAAGCATTACTTTCGCAAGTAATCCATTGCTTATTGGGTAAAAAGATAGACGGATGGCTCGCGATTAAAGCGAGCTTATCAGAGAAAAAAGTGCTAGTTGTGGTGCGCTAGTCGCTCACGCTTCCGTTTTTCAGCTGGATTAGGCAGGCGGAGGAAGTGGACCGACCGGACCCGGGGGAGGAAGCTGCAACCAGGGGATGCGATAGCAAGTGAATTTCAAAAAAGATAAGTACTGGACGACCCGCCCTTTAGTCCCTTTAGTAAGGGCCTTCATTTTTCACCTGCTTCTGTGGGACTCCTTGAGAGACAGAGTAACCCCACATGAGCGTGTGGTACGCGTAGGTTTAATGCATGACTGGATGGTATGACTCATACATCTCGTATTTTGTGATATGACCACCGTACGACCTAGCGACATCAGGGTCGTAGCCTCCACAGGCATATCGTGGATGGCTAGATGGGACAATGGAAATATTTTTCTACATGGGGTGTCATAGATGTCCCTCGGTGAAAGTCCCTAAACCTTTTTGGTACCAGAGGACGCTACAACATCTAGACCGAGTGAATATACATGAGTGCATGAGGGCCGTATGCTAGTAGGCCGCATCTCCCACTGTGTCATGGTCGGTTGGAAGGGGGTGTGACCTTACCCACCTGAGTGAGGGGGCAATAACTAGGTTGAGTTTGACCAGCTTGAGGAATGGGTCCACTATCGACGAGTCGGGCCCGATATTGGCAGGTGGATAGTGAGGTCTCTTCCACTTACCCAGTTGTGCGCTCGGATAAGGGCGGCAAGCTAGTGTAGAGTGTACTAGACCCCAGTGATAATCCCAAAGATGTATGGTACTGACATGTGGACTTACTGAGCAAGAGTTACATACTCAGCATTTTACTCATTCATTCGTTCATTCACTATCCACTCGGGCTGGTAGTGCGCAACTAATTGGTTATGTGTACTTTCATTGTTATCAGGATTTCGATTGGGCGTGTGACCAACCTGAGATCAGGAGTTTACCACATTGAGTCTGGCTATCCAAGTTTAGGTATGGGATTTTTAGATAAAAATCTCTTGTCATGGACCACATAGCCTACGATACTATGTACTATCATCCCGACTTCACACTTCAGCTTGATCATTTCATTCGCACTGCATATTGCATTGCATCCTCAGTACATAACATTTGGTTTACTATATTGCATAGCCTAATTAAGGTTGATGGTATTATGGACTACTAGGATCTGCATATTGCATTACATCCACGGCATATGGCATTTTAGGTTGCTATGTTTCTGTATTTATATGGCCTAGATAAGGCTGACGGTGTTCGTGGACTCGTTAGGATTTGCATATTGCATTGCATCCTCAGTATATGATATTTGGCTTACTACATCTCTGCATTGCATAACTGATCTACATTGCTTCCTCAATATAGATATTGACTTATTATGTTTTTGCATCGCATAGCCTGGATAAGGCTGATGGTATTTATGAACTTGCCAGCATGTTTCCGCATTACTCTGATTTGCATACTTGGCACTTACCTTGAGCACACACTTACACCACCCTCTAAGCTTTCTATAAGCTTATGCAGGATAGATGCGTGCAGGTGACATTATGTCGCAGCAGCAGTTTGAGCTTGGAGTGTGCAGTTGCCTTCTGGAGCTTTGATTTTTGACATATGTATTTCCCTTTCAGCACTGTATTCAACTGTTTATATGGTGGATATGTGATGATATGTTGCCTTTGTGATTTGGGTAAACTTGTGGTTATGCTTCTTACGAGATAAATGTACGTTGAAAATTCCTCCTTATAGGATCCTAGGATCGGAATCTAGCGTATGGGTGCCGGGAGCTGAGAATGGGGTACTAAGGAGGCTGTCGGCACCGGATTCGGCGATCGAGAATTCTGTGAGCCCAGTTTTCGAGTTCGAGGCGTGACACTCATCCTGGACTTCCTCAGCCCTAGGTTGAAGTTGTTGATTTGCAACCATCACTTCAATTAACTCTGAGGATCTCGAGTGGTGTCTAATCCTATGATGGATAGATAACCCCTCAACCAATCCTCCTTCACTCAAAAGACGTCGAGTGTTATCACGGACCCATTTGAGCATGAAACACTCTCAGCCCTTAATTCAGATTCTAACCTAAACCTAAAAGAGAGAAAGGAAATATAAATCTAAAAATATAAAGAGAAAGAGAATTAGAAAGAAGTTACCAAATTAGAAGTTCCTAAATTAAGATCCTGCAAAACAAAACAAAACAAAACAAGTCAGTTTCTAAAAATAAAAATTCTAAAAATAGAAAGTTTCTAAAAAAAGTTAGATTCTAAACTTAATTTAGGAAAGTTTCTAAACTTAAAATTAGAAAGTTTTTAAGAATAGAAAACAAACCCTAATAGAAAAATAACCCTAATCTTAATCTAATTCTAAAACTAGCTAATCTTAGAAAAATGCAACTGTTAGTCCCCGGCAACGGCACCAAAAATTTGTTCACAACCCCAAGTGTAGGGTCGCGATGCAGTAATAATCTTGGTAAGACCGAGGTCGAATCCATAGGGACTGAACTTGTGTGTCTTCTGAGAGTAACTAGAACTAGAACTAGAAGAAGATGAAAATCTAAATCTGGAAAATTTGAAAGTAATTGTGAATTATTTAACTAAACTTGTAAATTCAAAGGTGGGAAACTAGGGTTTCCAAGGATCCACTTGTAGAGATTAGGGAGATCTATGCTTGATTCACGAACGCAACTGGAATCAGAGTCCCATCTTATCCAATCTGAACTTCCTTTGATCTAGTTCTTAATGGATGAGAGGTATGAGAACTAGAAGTGATTCCATTACAAAACCATGCCCATGAGACAAAGCAAACAACAAAAATTGTCAATCCACAACCAATTGGGGAGAATTGTGACAGTTAGGGAGGATTCCATCATCCAACCATGTCCAAGGGACGATGGTGAACAACAGGATTTCCTAAATTCACAATCTTAATAATTAAAAGAACATACTCAAAGCTATCGCAGATCCATTGTAATTCAAGTCACAACAAACCATTAAAAACTGCAAGTATTCCTTATAATCAAACTAGAATCAAAGAGAGTTTAATATAAACATGAATCAAAACAATAGAAAACATCCCATCACGCTACAAGCTTCACCTCTTAGCCCCAGCTAAGAGGTTTAGCCAACCAGAGATATGATCAAACTAAAAACTCTTAAGAAAAGCATAAAGAAAAACAACAAAGGAAAGGGAAGAAAAAACTCTTGATGACGACCTATCCACGCTTTTGCTCCCTGCTCTCTTTCTCTCCTTCGCTATCTCTCCTCTTCTTCTTCTTCCTGTTGGACAACACACTAATTTATAAGTTGCTGTATTTCTTTCCAAATCTTTCCAGTAGAGCCTTTTGCGGAGGTCGGTTTGCACTACGCTGTTCTGCATAGCGAAAACACATAAGCTGTCGCGTTTGATCTGAGTTTGGAGGGAGAGACCCTCCCATCCAATCAATCTAACCACATAGGAGTGGTTGAACTCTCCTTTGCTGTAGTCTGGATGGTCTGTATTGCTCTTTGGATTTCTGTTTTAGTTGTTCATCAGACCGGGTCATCGGGACCGATCGGACGCCCGTACTCAACATAACGTCGACTGTGATGGCATCTGTGGGCCCACCTTCTCTGATTTTTTTATAAATCCACTCCATTCATTAGGTTCCTCTTGAAATCCCATCCCTAGAAAGTGTGGTACGGATAGACCCTGTGGTAGCCCGCGGGCTCTTTCTTGTTGCCGTTTATCTTACACTCGAACATGTCCAAGCAGTTCTCGCCGCTTCTTTGCAGGCTTTTCTTCTAGGTCCTGATCAGCCGGCCCTTTGGAGTCTAATGGACAGTCCGGATCGGATGTTTTGGTCCGAGATGATGGCCCACCCGAACCGTCCGCGAGTCCCTATTTAGGAGTTTCGCAGTGGGATGCCCGCTAGAGAGAGAGCTCTCTCTCTTTCTCTCTCTTCGTGAAACACACGGGTCCCCCTTGTGTTGACCAGACTCATGGTGCTGTGTATTGCAGGTGCGTGTGATCTTGTGCACAAGCACCTTGTAGGTGGGGTCCATGGTGGCGTTCTGAAGAAATCCATGTCGTCTAATCATTTTCCCATCTAATTTAAGGGGTTGAGTCCAAAATTGAGGCATATCCAGAGATCAAGTGGCCTCAAACTATTAATGGTTGATCTGTCCACTAGATTTGGTGATTCTTGAGCATTAAATCCATACTTTTAACATCATTTTCAATCCAAGCTCTTGAATTACCTTGCAACACAATCATGATTGAAATAGAACATTAAGCATTACCATGTGCATAAAACCAAGTAATAACTGGGGTCTAATATGTAATATTTGACCCTCAACAGTGACACAACAATTCATCTTCTTGTCGCTTGATTCTTGCAATGACTTGTTCTGGAGTGTCAACATCCGTTGCTTCAGGCATAGGCTGGAGATTCGGGTCTAGGATGTAGAAGATCTTTAGAGCAATTAACAAGAATTTTAGCTTGTCCTGCCGCCTAGTGAAATTTGAACCGTTGAACCAGTCCAATCTGATCAGATCTTGTTTCATTAGTTTGATTGATGCAACACTTTCGATATCCATATTCACGCTTTAAAATTGTTAGAAAAATGTTGGATATACCGAAAAATAGAAAACAAAGTATAATTATATCATTTCACTAGGCTTAATCACGTAAAAATATATGATGTCCTTAAAGAGTGATTCTCCCCCTTATCAATTATTGATGGGTTACAGGCGAATTGCTTATAAGATAAGACAAGCCTGTGTGGATCCGGCGTGCAGCAATCATGATGGATCCACTTAGGAACAATTCAACGCAGCAGATCTTCTGGCAGAACCAAACAGTGGATGTGATTACAATATTCTACGAAGGAGATGTTATCTGGAGAATCTGATGGAAAGGGAGAGATTTGTGTTTGAGATGATTGAATTTGGACCGAAATGGTCCAGTTTATATAGGCACTAGGGAGTGGACCGTTGCAAGGTGGCCATCAATGGTTCAGAACGTTTGAAAAACGTTTCTGACCATCGGTCATTAATTTTAGCCATTTCTGGTCGTCAGATCGAAAGATCTGACCGTTGGATCATTATGGCCCATCCATTTTTAGACCGTTGTGGCTTTCAAGGCAACTAGCCATTTTCAGAAACGGCTGACCATTTCGGATTAAAGATCTAATCGTTCTCAGTCACCTATAAAACCCTGGCTCATTTCAGATCCATTGCACCTAGGCTCTTACTAGACCACTCACACCGCGGTCGCACCATCTCACAACCATGCCACTACAGCCACACTACCCACGCCCACACTCGTGCCCATGCCCGAGCCCTAGCGCGAGCGTCCATGCGCACTGGAATACGCAACCCGAGCGTCTCAATCTCCAAAGCTCCAAATAAGAATACTACAACACATCCTCATATAAACCCCAAAACTCCTCCCATCATTTTCGATGTGGGATACATGTAAAATAATCAAATGATTAAGAGTCCATTCTTTTATACAGGTTAATGCATGGTTACTTTCATATTTAGATAGGTGCGAGATAGATTATTAGTTGATCAGATATGTGGATTGTCAGATAAACGACTTAGATGATTAAATTACAATCCTAAAAATGGATGGATGAGTGGGTGATCGCATACCATGTATGGCGTATAAATGGTTGGATTTAGTGTATGTTCCACGGTTATATTTGAGCTGGTTAATGAATGAACGGTTGATCTTGGGTGTATGAGTAAGGACAGTGCACGTATACATATACATATATATGTACTAAAATGATATAATTATTAATCAACGATAACTCTAAATAAAAATTGATCACACATATCACAACTTACATACTTTATGTACGCATGCATGCATGAATGCATTTTTACATGAATGTTTAGAGATGGATGCAAGTGTGCATGTATGTAGATGCATGAATGTTCACCAAAATCTCAGGTCATTACATTCTAACTCCCTTATAAGAATTTTGTCCTCAAAATTCAAACACACCCAACGTGTGAACGGATAAGCATACTCCTCCTGATTAACGGTGTGTTTAAATGTCTGTTAAGTTCCATATGTTGTAAGGTTTAAGTGGGCACAAAAGTGTGTAAATCGCTACAGGAATTAGTGTTATTACAACTACCCCTCTTATAGGAATCTTGTCCTCAAGATTCAATCGTACCCACAACCACACTATCGTTGCGCACTCTGTTGTGCTTAAGTTCTCCCTACTTGAGAGTAACATGCAATAAAAACAACATTCCAAGCATAAATAAACAATCAATATAATTACAAAAAATAATAAACATTCAAATAAAATTAAATGTGCACCCTATCACTAATGTGCCTAAGTTTGTGTACAAAGTGTAACTTTAGGTTCTCCACAACTCGCAACTAAACTTGGCTACAACCCCTACTTAACCTTACTTAAATTGTATTTAAAAAATCTAAACAAAACTAGCTCTTAGGTTCCCTATTACTCATACCTAAGCCCTAGTGTAACCCATACCTAAGGTCCTCAGTAAAATTTAATCCCTAAGCTCTAATACCAACCTGTCACGCCACGAAATTCGGTGCCCAAGTTGGCCAGACCCGACTCTGAATCCCAGATTGTGATTAAATTTTTAAACATTCTCAAATATAAATTTAAATAAAAACTACATTACAATAAATCAAATATTTGTCTAGTACAATGTTTAGATTCACTTTTGAGTTTTTTCACTCTACTTTTTTTTCTAACACAAATAGAGAAGATCACTATGACTAGACGGACGGTCAGATCATCGCTTTGCTTCGCCCCTAACTCATCTTCGAGCCCTAAAACACTGTTAATGTGGGCGGTGAGCATAACAGCTCATGGGATCGTATCCAACCCAAATATGAAATTTATATAATTATACAAAATGTACAAATAATGAAAATACTTTGTTTAAATTTTAAAACATGAATTAAAGTACCGAATCTTAAAAGATGAGATGAATGCAATATTGGAATTGTAAAGATGCTCTGAATGCCAAACTTTTCATGAATTTCATAAATAACAAAATTAAATAGCCATTATCTCTTACAACACCATACCCAAGTGGATGCTCACGTTGCACTAACGCCTACTCACCGGTACCTTGAGGTGAGGGACCCATTTATAGGTTAGCAGGTCAGACTACTGCTCCAGTTGTACCTTTGGCGTGTGTCCACACACACAATTGTACTCATATGTTGTATATAAAGGAGACTCCAAAGGATCCAATGAGTTCTAGGGTCTTTCACCCAAGGGACACAATCGCCCTACTTACTAGCTTTAGGGTCTTCCACCCAAGGGACACAATTGCCCTACTTGCTAGCTTTAGGGATTTTCACCCAAGGGACACAATTGCCCTACCTGCTTATGTTTTTTAGGGACATCCACAGGGCAGCGCGTCTGCATTTCAACATTCATTGATAATTAAAAGTACATATGTACATGATAAGAGTGACTGCCATTTATTTAAATCGGAATTATTAAATATGCAACTTACTACGTGTTAGTTCCAAACTACATAGTTACATCGTATATTCTTCGTTATTCTCAAATTATGTATAGAGGTCGTTGTAAGGTTCGATAGCCATTAACTCAGTAATTATTGTAATTAAATAATTAAAATTCTCGATTATAAATTTAGAATTAATTTTTAATATAATTTAATAATTAATTTATCAAAATTATAATTTTAAATTTGAAGTAAAATTTCTTTATGGAATTGTAAATCAGTAAAACATAGGAACTCCTAAAAATAATCCATGTTAAATCCCAAATTCAAATAATTTAATGTATGATTTAGATTTAACAATTCTAATTTAATTAATTTAGTAATATATAAATAAAATCTAAATATGATTCTCTCTCTACTTATTTCAAACCCTACTAGTTGAATTAAGAAATATATTAATAAATCTTAATTCAATATCCTGTATTAGTACATTTTTATCTATTGGGATTACGTATGTACACAGATTGAAAATCTATACTAATCACTAATTTTTAAGATTTAAAATTTGATTGATCAAATCTCAATTTATTAAAATTATAATAAGTAATTATATATTTTATTTATTTAGAATTAATTTTAGAATTTAAATTTTTTTTCAATCAAAATTAATTCTATACTCCCTAAAATTTATAATCAAAATCTAAAGTTCATAATATAATTAAATTACTATTAATCAAACTAAGTTAAACAAAATTAAAGTAAATCTAACTTTAAATTAGTTAATCATATATTAATATTCCTAAACTGAAATTTTACTTGATTTATATTTTGCTAAATAAGATATTTAAAGTTATTAAGTTCGGACTTTAATTATTATTAAAATTTTCCGAATATTATAAATATCATATTTTTAATTAGTATGAATTATTTTGATATATTATTTTGGAATAATCTTGAATAAAAAAATTCTAAATTTTATAATTAAGTCAGTTTACATATTTATGTCAGCAAAATTAATTTAAAATATAAATTAAGTAAGATTCGGAATAATTTCGAATTTATTTCCTACATAATTCAAATAAATTTTTTATTTTTTATTTGCATTAAAGTCAATGACTTAGAAATATAACTTGGATTTTATTTTGATCTTATTGATCATTTTTTTTAAAAATATTTCAGTAATAAAATATTAGCGACAAATAATAATTTCCTACAATTTCAAAATTAAAATCAATTGACTATAACAATAAAAAAAAATTTAATAACAACAATTATAAAATTTTTAAATCAAGGATGGATCACTCACCTTGATAAAAGCTTTATGAGGCTTTTTTTTCCTCTTTCTATTTTTTTTTTCTCTTTTTTTTTTTAATCTATTTTGATTTTTTTTCATGTTGTACTCAACCTACACCTACGGTCCTATTAATAATAAATGGGCCCCACATTACCCACATGTTTAAAATGACCAAAATATATATTAAATACACACATTTTAAAAGCACCTAAATGCACACTTAAATGCCATTTATTGTAACAAAATTTATTCCCTCATGGACCCACGTGTGTGTATGACGTGTAGATTATGGTACTCAACAACGTATGCGTAACGTCCCAGATTTTTCCCAACTTGGCGATGGACGTTCTTAGGCACTGGGTCGATCATAACACATTATTAACTTCTCAGACTCAAGCACAAAGTCTAAAATCCATTTTTAACCCATTTCCTTCAAAATCTCACCTTTTACCACCTTATTCTTCAAATTTTTCTAAGTACTTTAATATTAGACACAAATTCTAAAGTTTAAGTGATGAAGAACAATACTTAAACTAAAATTTACTATAAATAGTAAATAAATAAATAAAATAGGTTTTTGAGCATTAACATTTTGGAATCTCATGAAATAAATAGGTTATTTGGATAGATCAGCTTCTCCTACCCCAAAATCATATATTACATGTTAAATAACTCATTCTAGTTTGTAAAATACACTCATTTCAAATATTAGATGGTGAAACCACCACCAGACAGGACAGCGAGCGGCAATAGCATCGCCGTGACGGCGATGCATCGCGGTCCAACGGGCCACAGCGGGCCGGGCGGCCCGTTTTCTGTAGTTTTTATATGACTTCGAAAAGTCATATCTCCCTCAATATAATCCGATTTAAGTGATTCAAAATCCAGATTGAAGCATGATAAGTCTAGTTTCATATAAAAATAAGTAAAAAATATAATAAAAATTTTAATATAGTTAAATATAGGTCATTGTGACAACTATCCGAAATTCATTAGTTTGGACAGCTGCTGCTTCTAGAATTTTTAGAATTTTTCTACAACACGAAATCTAATGAAATTTGATGGGGATGAAGTACACTTGATGAAAAACTAGTAGAAAAATAATTAAAATAATATACTAACAAAAAAAAGCTAAAAAGGGACATAGAACTACCCTAGGACCTTATTTTGTCGTAATTAGGGCAAAATTTAATTAAATATTAAACTAAACAATCGATGGATTTGGCTTGAACCATTTTCTATATAAACTACAAGACCCAAACCTATTAAAATCACTAACCCAACACTACTTAAAAACCTAAGGGCAATCTCAAAACTCAGTTGCTCTCGGGAGCACATTAAAACTCCGTATCGGACTTGGACCACGGTCGAAAGTCCGATGATGGCAAAACTATACGGTTATGACCGTCTTATTGGGCTTGACAACCAACACGGGAATTGAGCCTAACTAGTATCCATAAACGCACAACTTGAGCTCCGAGTGAAGTGTGTGGGAAACGCGAATATCTTTAGAAAATGAACTCAGATTTAAGTGATTTGGGTCGTTCGCTTGCGGGCCAAATTTAAGGTTTCAGACCATTGTATTTTGACCCAACTATACCCTTGGATCAGGAAAATTTCTCTACATAGGTTAGTGTACTTATGACCCTGATCGAGTGATGATAGTCGTTGAACTGAAACTGGTCCTCTACGGTCGATCCACAAAATCGATTAGACCGAAATCTTAATGTCACGCCCCAAACTCGGAAATCGGATTTACGGGAATCCTGATCGCCGAATCCGGTGCCGACAAACTCCATAGTACCCCAATCTCGGATCCTAGACTCCATACACTAGATTCTGATCCTGGGATCCTATGAGGAGGATTTTTTTTGTACATTTAACTCGTAATAAGCATAACCATAAGATTACCCAATTTACAAAGGCAACATCATCATCACATATCCACTAATATAATCATTTGAGTACAATATGAAAAAGAAAATACATCAATCAAAAATCAAGCTCCAGAAGATCACTGCATGCTCCAAGCTCAACACTGATGCAACCTAACATCACCTGCACACATCTATCGTGCATAAGCTTATAGAAAGCTTAAAGGGTGGTGTGTAAGTGTGTACAAGGTAAAGGTAAGTGTCAAGTATTCAACGCAATGTCATAATCATACAATGTCGAAATAGGCGCAAGGTCATGAATCATATGTTATCAGAGTAAGCGAAAATACTGACAAGTCCATGAGTCGAGCAATATCAGAATGCGCAATACAGATCAGCTATACAAATGAGGAACAATATTAGAATACGCGATACTGATCAACTATACAAATGAGGAACAATATCAGAATACGCGGTACAGATCAACTATACAATTGAGGAACAATATCAGAATACGCGATATAAATCAACTATACAAATGAGGAACAATATCAGAATGCGCGATACAGATCAATTATTCAAATGAGGAACAATATCATAATACGCAGTATAGATCAACTATATAAATGAGGAACAATATCAGAATACGCGGTATAGATCAACTATACAAATGAGGAACAATATCAGAATACACGATACAAATCAACTATATCAGATGTCGTATCTAAACCATATAAATGCAGAAACACAAGTAACCCAAAATGTCATATGCCGCGAATGTAATGCAATATGCGGTGCGAATGGAATGACCATGCTGGAGTGTGAAGTCGAGATGATAATACGTAGTATCACAGGCTATGGGGTCCATCACAAGGGACTTCTATCCAAACCAATCCCATACCTAAATTTGGATAGTCAGACTCAATGTGGTAAACTCCTAATCTCATGTTAGTTGCGCACCCCAATCGAAATCCTGGTCATTGTGAAGGTACACATAACAAATAGTTGTGCACTACCAGCCCGAGTGGATAGTGAATGAATAAATAAATGGGTATGCAATTCCTTCTCAATAAGTCCACATATCAATACTGTTCCTCACTGGGATCATCACCGGGGTCTATTACACTCTACACCAGCTTGCCACCCCTATCCGAGTGCATAACTGGGTAAGTGGAAGAGACCTCACTATCCGCCTGCCAATATCAGGCCCGGCTCGTCAATAGCGAACCCACTCCTCAAGCTGGTCAAACTCAACCTAGACATTGCCCCCTCACTCAGGCGGGTAAGGTCACACCCCCTCCCAACCGACCACGACACAGTGGGAGACGCTGCCTACTAGTATACGGCCCTCATGCGCTCATATATATCCACTCGGTCTCGACGTTGGGGCGTCTCCTGGCCACGAAGGTTTAGGGATTTTCACCCAGGGACATCTATGGTGCCCGTATGCTAGAACCAAACATTTTTGGTGTCCCATCTGGCCATCCACGATATGCCTGTGGAGGCTACGGCCCTAATATAGCTAGGGCGTACAGTAATCACAATGCAAGCTGCATGAGTCATACAATTCAGTCATACATCAATCCTGTGCATATCATGTGCTCATGTGAGATAACCTCTGCCTATCTGGGAGTCTCACAACAACCTACCCAATGTCATATGCAATGGTCAACCACATCTCACGACAAACATGCAGATGATGCGTATGGGCATGTATCATGATGTTATGTTGTCACATACTCATAATTGGTATTAATAACTGGCATCGTCAATCGACCTCGATAATGTGGACATTTAACCAACATTGCCCCCAAGGATTGGCACACATAGAGCCTAACATATAGTGGGCCCATGGCCTCACACAAGGGCCAAAAATACAACACCATGGGCCTCACTCAAGAGTTTAATACACATCAAGATGGGCCTCGCTTACAGGCCACAAATACTTCACAATGGGCCTTGAATACGGGTTGAATAAACATCACAACGGGCCTCAAATACGGGCCACATATAAATCACATTTGGCCTCAAACACGGGCCACATATACATCACATTGGGTCTCGACAATCGGAATCAGAATTGGCAATCGAAATTGGCCTCGATAATCGGCCTCGACAATCAGGATCAAGCTATAATCAGAACGGTAAATCGGTCACATCAATCGAAATTGGCAATCGGCCACGACAATCAGAATTGATCGATAATCGGCCTAACCCAAGGCCTAAGGGAAGTTCACATGAGGACTTTCAACCATATTTGCCCATCAATGTGGACATTCAACCAACATTGCTCCTAAGCAGTGGCCCACATATAGTCAAACATATAGTGGGCCCTGGCCTCACACAAGGTCCACATATACATCACATCGGGCCTCGGCACATCGGCCGGGTATATACATCATGTTGGGCCTTATACAACTCAATGGGTCATGCCACAAAGGGCCATAAAATACATAACAGGCGGGCCCTGCGCATGGGCCTAACATACATAACAGGCGGGCCCTGAACATGGGCCTCATACACATCAAGTGGGTTGCATCAATGGGCCGCACTAATGGGCCTTAAGTATACCAAAGTGGACCTCTCGAATGGGCCACGGGCCATATCCTGGCCTATATACATCACAATGGGACACATCTCATGGGCCAGAAATACATCTCATTGGTCCTTACCAAATGGGCTGAAAATATATGACAATGGGCCTCATCAATGGGTCAGAAATACATCGCAATGGGCATCATAATTGTCAAGTGGGCCGCACCAACGGGCCACTCTAATGGGCCTCAAATGGGCTCGGACCACATTAAAATCATTTCAATAGTTGTAGGTGTAACATGTGTATCATTGTACACTGTCATTCCATGGGGCACATGGCCCACAATGATGATCAGCACTGTCCAAACATTGTCCAACATCGTCTAAACAGTCTAGACGGTGTGGATGAAACAATTACATCATGGTGGTGTCCACGCTGGCAAAATAGGTGGACAGCTTGGGGATTGCTTACATCAAATGGGACCCACAGAACTTGCTGACGTTGACTGACCAGCTATATAGCTGATGTGAGGTTCCCCAGCCAAATCGCATCGACCGTCCATGGGTTGGACGGTGCGGATGCAATGCATTAATCAAGGTGGGGTCCTTGAACAGTTTGGACCCCACACACATCATCAAGTGGGCCCCACGTGCTGGAGGAAGCACGACATCGTGGATACAAACCACATACATTACAGTGCGCTCCACCCAGTAGCGTCCATGTGATGGACAGTCTAGATTATAAACATATGCATCATGGTGGGGTCCACACACGTGGCCCACAATAAAAATGGACGGTGTGGGTTTAATAATAAATCAAGGTGAGTCCCACACATCACTTCACAGACAATAAATGGACGGTTGGGATATACCCACATACATCAAAGTGGGCTATACATCCATCAAAATGGACAAACGGTGTGAATACAACACATTCATCAAGGCAGGCCTCATACAATCAGGGTGCGTTCATTTGCTGTGATGGATGGGAGATGTAAAATAAATACAATCAAGGCGAGATCCACTGCACAGGCGGCGCAAATAAAACCGTTATATTAAGTTGGGGTCCACACATGGATAGATGGCTGGATATAAGGCAGATAGACTGCCTGGATTTAAAATAAATACATCAAGGTAGGCTTCATCTACCACCGTCCAGCAATGGACGGTGTAGATATAAAACCCACACATCAAGGTGGGGTGCACACGTCCCACGTGTGGACGACCACTACATCAGGCCCCACCGTCCCCATGTGGACGGCGTAGGTGGCATAGATGAAACACATACGTCAAGAGGGTCCCACAGACCTTGCTGACATCAAACACAGTAGCAGCAATGGCTGCTGTTGAGGTACGCTAGCCAATCCACTTTCCATGGTGAGTGGGTCCCACGTGGGGCCCACCATAACGTTTCATCCAATCTATTCATAAGGTCACAAAGACCCGAGTGAAGAGGAAAAACAAATTTCATAACGATCCAACGCTTCTATGACCCAGAAAGGGTTCCAATGGTAGACGTTTAATCCCTCAAGTTTGTTGTGATGTGGGCCACCTAAGTTCCCATGGACGGCTGAATTCTTTTTTTGGATATCCCCATAATTAAAGGGGGCCATCAATTGGACGGTGGTGATGATCAACAAGCATCATGGTGGGGCCTGAGGTGGGGCCTACCCTGTCATTCTAAGCAGAGAAGGACGCGCTGCTTGCGCAGCGTCCTCTGGACGCTGACAGCAACGTCAACCACCTTTTTTTGTTAGTTACAGGTTATCATAAGTGGGGCCCACATCAGTAGAATCCACCCTGTCGGTTGGGTTCCCAGGCTCGAGACAGACCTAATAAGCTCAACCTTAAGTGTATTTGATACATATAAACATCACAGCGGCCCCTAATAGTCTATATCACCAAAACCGATGTTTTTCATGATGTGGCTCATCAGAGATTCGGATTGACATCATTTTTCGATTCAACACTAAAATGGGCTAAGGAATGGGATGGACGATGTGGATTAGTTCCATACATCAAGGTGGGGCCTACATGAGTGGCCCACCCCAAAACTTTACAAGGCTATATATTATTTATTTTGTTAGCTGTTAGTACACGCCCATGTCAATACACGCACTCCATGTTAGCCATCAACACGTCCAGCGTCCAGGGACACTGGACGGCAGATAAACACAGGCATTGTGGTGGGTCTCACACGAACGTGGCCCACATTTCATCAAGGTGGGTCCCACATGAACGTTGTCCACCTGATTTGAATCAATCTAATACTTGTGTGTTTCCACCACCATAAGGTAGGGTCCACATGACTTGGACGGTTTAGATAAAACATACATTAAGGTGGGGTCCATCCAAGTGGGCCACACATCACACAAAATGAGAAGGAGAGAGAGAGAGAGAAGCACCCACCTATCCTTCTTCTTCCTCCCTAGCCTTCCAATGCTCCAAAAATGCTCCTTCAACGGTGGAGATGATGATCCAAGGGTGGAGATGGGAGATAGAGTGGTAGGGAGTGGGCCACACATGGCTCTTCTCATGGAGAGCTTGGACGTTTCCTCTCCTTGGAGTTGCTTGGAAGAGTGAGAAATGAGAGAGAGAGAGAGGAGTGTGTGATGGAGTGGAAAGGGATGGGTCCTTTTGACTTTTGTAAGAAAAGAATGGGTTAAGCATGGGTTGCATTGACTTTGGGTAAGGAGAGATAAGGGTGAGTGACGGCTGTGATGGGATGCACTCGACTTATGATTGATGTGATTGATGGAACATATCGTAGAGATTCCATCGAAATTCACAAAGTGCGACGTTTTCCTCGAATTGAACGCAGACCCATATCTCCTAGCTTGGGTATCGGTTCGGTGTACAAGTCGTGGCATTAGAATCGCGGCGACGGCACGGTCGCTAAGGTACAAATTTCAGGTCGAGCCGACTTCGGTATGCAAGACTCGGCTTAGGTTCATGCGCAAACATCTAATATGGGTCGAGAGTTGCCGGAATCTGACCGGGAGGACCGCGGAAGCCTACGGAATGGTACGAGCTAGGATACAGGTCTTACACTTAACCTGGGTTAGATCCATTGTCAGTAAACTTTCCCCTAACCGTGTGCAGGTAATGGTTATAGCCAACGGAGCTCATCTGGCTATAACCTAAGTATACCATGAGCTCCGTTGGCCCGAAACAGATGCCCTTTGACTATAACCTAAGTATACCATGGCCTTGGGGCCATTTGCGTCAGTTCTGGGCCTATATAAGGACCTTAAACCCACACCTCTCTCTTTCATACGAATTTCTCTAACCCTAGGAGATAGAAAAGAGAAAAGAGAAGGAGAAAGTGAGGAGAAGTGAGAGAGAGTTGTGGTTTGATGCCGGGATTCGTTCCTGCCACTCCATGTGCTGAATCGCCTCTCTCGTATCGCTACACCAGCGATTCCGATTCTTTTGTTGGAAAAGAAATCCTAACCCTAACTTATTTTAGGTATCTAAATAGAGTAAATGGTGAAATAGCTAACCTATTTCATGCTATAGGTTGTCGCTGTGCCGTAGACAAAACGTAGTGTTCGAACTGAGCTCGGTACGGGTTTACCGGCAAAAGGTGCGGACTATAAACATTTAGGTTATGGTTTTCAAGGCTTTCAATGTCGGTTAATGATTTATGACTGACTTGGCTGCTATCACATATGCTTAGATACGATGTTTCCGCGTATTTCACACATATATGAACTATGTTGAAAATAATAATTTCATGTGTTATTTAAATTTTTGTATGAATATGGAATTATGATTTGTGCTTGCCATGATTTTTGTTTGGGAATACTTGATTATTGTACATGTGGCAACTCCTACGTGGAAGGATTTGCTACAATATGTGTTTAACTAACTTATTATATGTATGTGATATGTGTAGTCTAAGTGTTTGATAAAATGCCTGAATAAGAAAATGCTTGTTGAAATGTATTTAATGAGGGTGTTGAGATAGGATTCTCAATTCCCTTATCTATAGTTACAGTTTTCTTTATGTAACTTATCTTACTATTATGTAATTTATGGATAAAATGCCTATGTATGATAACATGTATACTATTTTTTTTATTGAAATGCCCAAACGAGATTTATATTAAGATTGGTTGTCACATGCTGTCTTTGACTATCACATGTGAATGTTATTAGTTGAAGTGTGATTGGAGCTACGATGTAGTCCAGGCAATCAGTAATGGTTTACGATCGGTGGCCGAACTGTTTTAGCCACGACGGATACGTTCGATGAATCCGAGTGTACGGTGATTAGCGGCAGTGGTTAAGCCACAAGGAGTGCGTATGCGCTCCATGTCGAACAATTCAACATACATGTAACGCCCTGAAATTCGAGGATCGAGTAGTAACTCAACTCTCGAGTTCTAAAACATTACTTATGCAACATAGAGAATGATGATTACATGTTGTTTGTGTTAATGCAATAAACATGAGTGAGATTATACCAAGACAGTAATCCATACTCCAGATCAATGTATAAAACGCAAGCGGAAGACTAAAAGATGTATATAGATGTATATAAAATCAAACGATTTCGATCTTTCACCAGAGTATGATTACTTCGCTGAGTCATCAAATACATGTACTGAATCAAAAACAAAAGTCAAAAAAATAGTCCAACTGTCGTGATAGCCCAATAGCCCCGTCAATCCGATAGCCTAAACAAAACTGCCAGAGAACTGCATGTAGGAGAACTCATCCTGATCATCATAGTAATCAGGGACAGCCTCCTGTGAATCGTCGGTACCTGCATCTAAGACAGAGTCTGGTGGGTGTCCAGAACACCGTCCCGTAACGTGGGAGTGAGTAGCTAACTCAGTAAAACAATAAAGCATAGGTTAACATATTATCAAATCAGTCAAGAAGTAATGATAAAGCAGTACAATCAACAATCTTAAGTACTCTTGTTAATGCAAGTATGAAATGTAGTCGTGATGCATGCCCCTCGCCTAACCACCCTCATACGGCACCATCTAACGTCCGCGGCATGTGTTCATCCCTCAGTGCTCCACATCTTCCAGGCACATGCAATCCGATGATGAGCATGATTACCGAGTTGTTATTAGTCCATTTCAAACAGCAGTATTGGGAAACTAGGGTACCTCCCTTATATCATTCCCAAACCATGATCCATTCTAGGGTCATCAATCCTAGATAATCTCATACGATAGTATGGTTCTAGGTCGCTGCAAGGGCTGTCAGGGCTGTTACACGGAATCGTTGCACCACTCCCCCATCACCTTATCAATACAAGCCTAGTTTGTACTCTTGTTGCTACGAAAGGGTCGTCGCCTCCATGTAGACTCAAAGTACTCTCGAGGTCACTACAAAGGTCTGTCGGGGCTGTTACGGAATCGTTACACCACTCCCCCATCACCTTATCAGTGTAGGCCGACAGCTCGAATACAGTGTCTTATACCACCATATTCGACTCATGAGCCTGGTTGCTCAACGGTCACTACGGGGAGGCTCGTGGCCCCAGCGTAGGCCGACAGCTCGACCACGGTGTCCCATACCACCATGCCCGGCTCATGAGTCTTAGCGGATCGAGGTACCATGGTTAACGGGATTTCACTGGTAAGCTTGGTACCTTAGGTTCAAACAGAGGCGTCCAAACATGGTGAACATACATAGGATAGATCGAGTTACTTGATGACCTCGGCTAGCTCGAGTGTACGACAAATTGAACGACATGAAATGCAAGCACTTCGTGTGGCCTAACCACTGCCACCAACCGAAGTACGACTCGGGTTCGTCGAACACATCTCGCATGGCGAATGAATCTCAGCCACGCATTCATCTCCGTTTCCGATTGCCTGGACTACTTCATAGTCCCAAAATCAATCATTTCATCATGTAATCATAGGAGGCAATCCACCGAAATAGATTCCATAGGTTCAATAATTTCAATCACATAAGCATATTATGAAACATAATTTACATTCAAAACATATTACAATACAAACACGATTTCACACACAGTCATTGCATAAGTAAAACAGAATTTACAATAAAGCGTTCATGCAGGAAATTATTCACACAATTAAAGTAACCGAGATTTGTATCTCGATCCACATACAAGGTGTACTAGACGAATGCTAGCACATTCAGGCATTTTCACAAACACATAGACTACAAACATCATCATACATGACGTATGATGATTGCACATGTGTTAGACCAAATCCTTTCACTAGGGAGTTGCCCCATATATCACACGTGTATACCCACGACGGAAATCATGGCATACATGACTCCGGGATCCGTGTTTGCTTAAATATTTTCACAAACACTTGGGCTACACATTTATCACATATAACATATTTTTGTCGTGACGTGATTTAGGGCAAGTCCTTTCGTTAAGGAGTTGTCACACATGTATTAAGCCTATATTCACGACAAATAAACATGTTAAGCACAAATCCAAAATCCAAACAAAATCAAACATTTCAACATATGCATAGAATAGCCTAAATCCTACATATCTCATATAAACTCGTATAACGAAACAAACGACGCATTTTGCATGTGTGATAGTACCCTTGTCAGTTATAAATCATTAACCGACATTGAAAGCCTTGAAAACCATAACCTATAAACCTAAAGTCCGCACCTTATGTCGCAGAAGCGTAATGATCTCGATATATTTGCTAAGTCTTCGTGTACGACAATTGGCAACCTATAGAATGAAATAGATTACCTATTTCATCATTTGCAATGATCATAACCCTAGATCAGAGTAGGGTTAGGGTTTCTTACCTAGAAACGAAGCTGAAATTGCCTGGAAAGCAATTAGAAAGAGGTGGTTAAGCTTGTATTGTGGCAGGGTAGAGTATCAGGGAGATCCTCCCACTTCTCTCACACTTTCTCTCTCTTTTCCCTCTTCTCTCTCCTAGGGTTTCTTCAAATTCGTATGGGCTGAATGAGAGAGGGTTTAAGGTCCTTATATAGGCTAAAACATAACTAAAATAGACCCAGGGTCAAGGTATACTTAGGTTATATCCAAAGTGGGTCCATTTCGATCCAACGGAGCACTTCTAGAGGCCCCTTTTCTGTGTGTGGTCGGACTTAAGCTCACTAACATTGGATCTAGGTATAGTTAAGTTTTCATTCCAGTCAGATTCTCAGATCGCACATGGCGGACCAGTTTCAGTTCAACGGTCACTGAAACTCAATCGGGGATTTCAAGTACACTGTCATGTATATGAAATTTCTCCTGATCCGAGGGTGTATTTGGGTCAGATTCTGATGCTCTGATTGCTTATATCAGGCCCGCAAGTAACAAGTCTCAGATTACTTAAATGAGATTTGATTTCTAAAGAAAACCAAGTGTTCTCACACTCCTCGCTACGGGCTCAAGCGAATAGCCAAGGAACACTATCTGGTTTTGACTTCCGAGACGATTGTCAAGCCCAGCAAGGCGGTCCTAATTCTATAACTCCGTATTATTCAGATTTTTGATGTGCGAACTAGATCTGATACGGAGTTTCGTGATGCTCCCGAGAACAGACGGGTAATGAGATTGATCCTTGATTTTAGGGTAATGTAGCGTCAACGATTCCACAAGTTTTGGGTCTTGCAGATCGTATTTAAAGTGATTCGTGCGGATTTCGTATGCAATCTAGTTTAACACTAGTTAATCCGCATCTAATTTCTAAAGGATTTGGTCCTGAGGGATTTTTGTCTGAGGGTACTCGGGCCTTTGTACGGGTTTCCGAGTCATTACAGTACACTCGTACCAATTGAGCTTGTTAAGTAACCCGATTGACCAAATGTATGTTCACCATGTATGGACGTTACTGCTTGAATCTAAGGTACCAACTTACCAGTGAAAAGCCCGTTTAACCTTGGTACCATGATCCGCTAAGACTCATGAGCCGGGCATGGTGGTATAGGACACGGTGGTCGAGCTGTCGGCCTACGTTGAGGTGACAAGCATTCCCGTAGTGTCCAGTGAGTATACCAAACTCGTGAGCTGAATACAGTGGTATGGGACACTGTATTTGAGCTGTCGGCTTACGCTAAGGTGATGAGCCTTTCCCATAGTGACCTCGAGTATAAACTAAGGCCTACGTTGAGGTGATCAGCCTCTTCGTAGTGACCTGAACTTGCCTGTCCACTGCTTTTAAATCAGGGGTGGAGTTACCCTATAACTTGCCTATCGTATGTGATTAACTAGGATTGATGACCCTAGATGGATCATTGTTTGGGTCAATGATATAAAGGGAGGTACTTTAACTTCCCGAACCTGCTGTATGAATGGGTCTAATAAAGGACTGGGCTAACACAATCATGCACCGTATTGCCCGTGCCTTTGGCGTAGGAGTTGAGCACAGTGGAAGGGGTGCATGTCGCGATCGTGAGATGATGTCGCAGAGGGAGTGTAGGCGAGGGCATGCATCATTAACACATATCATCCTTGCATTAACCAGAGTACCTAGGAATGCTTGTTGTATTGCTTTATCATTACTGCTTGACTGAATTGATAACATGTTAACCTTTGCTTTATAGTTCCACTGAATTAGCTACTCATTCCCACCTGGGACAGTGTTTTAAAACACCACTCAGACTCTGGTTTAGATGCAGGTGATGTCGAAGCCTATACAGGGGAGTTGGACTTCGTAAGCGGGGAGAAATTATTCTCCTATGTTCAGCCCTCAGACGGGTCTATGTAGACCCCGTGCTGATTCGACAGGATTACAGGGACTTATGGATTAGTTGGACATTTACACTTTGATGATTTGTAAATTTTGGAACCATATATGTATATATTCTGCCTGGTAACATACTCATACTCGGGAGGTTATGAAACACTTATATACTTTACATATCTATTACAGTCTTCCGCTTGCCTGATTACATTAACTCTGGAGTATGATATGTGTTTCAGTATAATCTCACTCATGTTTAATGCATTGTTATGGATGACATCTAAAAATCATTATCCATGTTGCATAAGCGATGCGTTGGAACTCGGGAGTAGAGCTTTGCTCGAGCCCCAATTTTCAGGGCGTTACAGTATGTATATGGCAGTGTATACATAGGTGTACACATAAAATCACTAATGTATAATGGTGGTCGATGGATCAAATAGATGGATGAATTTTAAAGTTTTATGGATAATGATGGTTTTAACGGTTGTATGCTTTTGATATAAGTTATTAAATGGATGGCCAACTAATCTTGTAACTTGGACATTTTATAATAGTTAGGTTGTTAGGTATAATGGACGATCTATATTATTGATCACCAATCCTGGTCATGTGCCTTGTACTTTCTAAAATCCACACACCCACGTGACTAATGCATGCATGTCTTTCATTTATATAAAAAATATTTATAACTTATATTTTAATTAAAAAGGAATCGTTGAATGCATGCTCTTAATATCTATTCATATTACATGAATGCAAACAGATGAGTTATATCCAAAATGGATGGTTGTGATATATTGAAAATAATATTTAAGTGGACCATGCAGTACCTTAATGAGCAAAGATGTAGATGTACAGTTGATTTTATGAATGAGTTACCCGGTTGTGAGATATGAGGTGTCGGATTTACAGTTATACGTATGGATACATGAATGGTTTTCTTTTCTTTTAAAACTATAAGTTTACCACCAAAATATATGGCTTGTGGACCTCTAAAACTTGTTAAATCATATTCCAATGTAAGAAGTACTCTATTAAATTTGTCGAGATAAATATAAGAATATTCACGGTGATTTTTGTTTGATTTTTGGGTGGTCCAATTGGCGAATCCAAGTATGATGTACGGTTGGATGATAAGATATATGTAAAATAAGTAAATGATTAAGAGTCCAATCTTTTATACAGGTTAATGCATGGTTACTTTCATATTTAGATAGGTGCAAGATAGATTTTTAGTTGATCAAATATGTGGATCATCAGATAAACAGCTTAGATGATTAAATTACAATCCAGAAAATGGATGGATGAGTGGGTGATCGCATACCATGTACGGCGTATGAATGGTTGGATTTAGTGTATGTTCCATAGTTAGATTTGAGTTGGTTAATGAATGAACGATTGATCTTGGGTGTATGAGTAAGGAGAGTGCACGTATACACACACACACACACACTAAAACCATACAATTATTAATCAACCATACACTCTAAATAAAAATGATCAAACATATCACAACTTGCATACTTTATGTACACATGCATGTATAATGCATTTACACATAAATGTTTAAATGGATGCAAGTGTGCATGTATTTAGATGCATGCATGTTCACCAAAATCTCAGGTCATTACATGTTTGAATTCAGGTAAAGTTGTGTGGCGACTAGCAATCCATAACATCCTTTCAAGAATAGCTGGTGATGGACATGTTGTTGCTAACCAGCAAATTCTTCTTTGTTTATCGAGCATCATATAACATGGTAACATAGATTGTGACATGTAAGGAACTTAAAGATTGGTTGGTGGCACAATTACACATTGATACATGTATATGTGTTATATCTTTTAGTGTTTAAAAGTTGATCGTTGCACACATGCACATGTAAGATGCTTAAACATTGACAATCATGTGCCACACATGTGCACAAATAACTCTAATTTTCATGTATACCAAAATCGTAAAGTGTCATTGAGAAGTAATTCTAACTCTCCACCAGATATACCAATCTTTGGTCTAATAACAATATATTCATGTTGTAGTTGTACCCTAAAAAATCAATGTGAGCCCAATCCATTGGCCATGTGAATGTGACAATGATGATCTTAATCACATATCATAAATGAAAAAGTGTCCTTAATGGACAAAATATTGTGCCTTAATTAATAAGCGATGTCACCTTAAACGTAAATAAATATGAGTTAAGTGGAGTGATTCCTTTGATTATCCTTAGGAACTCAAGATTAAACATGATAGTCATTAACTAGGGAGAGTTGTGGTCCATACTATATTATACCATGACCATTTAGGTTTTAGGATAAGCCTATGGTCATCACATGATGATATATCATTATGTATGGGGAAATGATAGGATGGTAATCTCC
Organism: Magnolia officinalis; assembly: GCA_021015155.1. Lineage (NCBI taxonomy): Eukaryota > Viridiplantae > Streptophyta > Magnoliopsida > Magnoliales > Magnoliaceae > Magnolia > Magnolia officinalis. Next base: position 46,493,388 of record JAJHSJ010000003.1, read on the forward strand.
ACCATCGGGGGCAATGGTATTATTAATTTCTTCACCCTATCCTACATGGGAGTGTGAGTGTGTCATGCATATAGGATCTTATTGGACCTTTTGGCACTTACATTGATTGATTGAGGTTAAGCTACTAGCCCAGGGGCCTAGCCTGGATTTTAATCAAAATTGATGTTGCATAAGAGGTTGATTAATCCTTAGACTTAAGGACATGTAAGGGTCATGATCCTAATTGAATGACTTTGGTTCTCTTTATGAGTCTACTTTGTAGTCATTAAAAGTGGGTGTGGCTAGGCACATCCATCACAGTCTATTGATTCTTGCATGAGCTAATAAGGGATCCAGTAGTTTACTTAAGGACATGTTTTGGATAAGATCTACTATATCAATGACTCTTTAAGCGATTTTTTTTGTTGGACTTAGCACTAGAAAGGTTTTATGACTTTACGAAGTTTTTCAACCATTAAACTTCTGTTTTAACCATCAAAACTATTTTAATCACACTTGATAATGATTTGATATCACCAGTCGAATGATTCACTATTTGATCAATATGGAATATAATCTCTAATGAACAGCCATAACAATGAAAGGATTACATCATAAGCATATGTATGAATAAGAGGTTAACAAGCTTTCTGCATGGTAGAGTACACAAAAGTCTATAGGGTGTTAGAATAGCATATGAGGTACATCCCTGAAACCATAACTTGCTTAGTATAGATACATATCCTATCTTGGAAAGGAGAGTAATATAGAACAAGAGAGAGTAACCTCATTGAGGTGTATGGTCATCTTGTATGAGGGGGCTGACTTAGGTCAAGATGGGTATCCACCATGAGGGGCAATGATTTCGGTAATGCTACGCCTTACCCCACATGGAGCGTGAGTGTGCCATAGTTATAGGATCTTGTTGGACACTTACATTGGTGGATCAAGATTAAGCCACTAGCTTAGGGGGTCATTATCCTGGACTTTTGTCAGACTTGATGTTTCATGAGAGGTTGATTAATCCTTACACTTGAGGATGTGTAAGAGTCACAATTTTAATCGAATATCTTTGGCTCTCTTTAAAAGGCTACAATGTGGCCATCAAAAGTAGGCGTGGATGGGCACATCCATCAGGGTTTGTTAATTCTTACACAGGCCAATACGGGATCTATTGGTTGACCTAAGGACATTTTTTACAAGATCTACTAAATTAGGGACTCATCAAGTGGTTCTTCTGCTAGACCAAACAATTGAAAATATTTAAATGGATTTATCAAGGTTTTCAATTGTTAAAGTTTTGTTTTAACCATTAAAATTATTTTGATATCACCTGATGATGATCTGATGACTCAGATATGATGGTCCACTATTTGATCAGTATAGGATACAAATTTATGGTCAATGACCATAACAGTAAAAGAATTTGATCGTAAATAGATACATATTAACATATTTTCTTCATTATAGGATACACAAAAGATTGTAGGGTGATAAAGTGCACTATGGGGTGTATCTCTAAAATCTTAACTTCCATAGTATAATTAAATACATATCCTATCTCGGAAGGGAGAGTAGTAAAGAGCAAGATAGAGCCATCAACAAGATGTATGGCCATCTTGTATGAGGGGATTTATTAGGGTCAATATGGATAGTCTCCACCATCAGGGGCAACAATGTCAATAAAGTCTTCGCCATGCCATACATAAGAGTATGAGTGTGCCATGAATATTAGATCTTATTGAACCTTTTAACACTTACATTGGTGGATTAAGATCAAGTTAACAGCTTAAAGGCCCATTTACTTGGACTTTGATCAAACTTGATATTTCATGAGAGGTTGATTAATCCTCAAACATGAGGATGTGTGAGGGTCATGATTTTGATCGGATGGCAATGATTCTCTTTATGAGGCTAATACATGGTCATTAAAAGTGGGTGTGACTGGGCACATCCATCACTGTCCGTTGATTCTTGAATATGAATAAGGGATTACTAGTTTACTTAGGGATGTGTTTTTTTAATAAGATCTATTAGATCAATTACTCATTAAGTGACTTCTCTGCTTGGCTTAACACTTGCAAGGTTTTAAATGGCTTTACAAAGGTTTTCAATCGTTAAAGTTTTATTTTAATCATTAAAACTATTTAGATTGATCTTGATGATGATCTAATGGTCCATTATTTTATTAGTATAGGATATAGATCTCTGGTAAGTAGGTGGGTTAACAAAATTTCTTCACAGTACGGTACATAAAAGTTTATAAGGTTGTAGATCACTATATGAGATGCACCTTTAAAACCCTAGGTTCCTTAGTATAATTATGTATCATATCTCGGAAGGGAGAGTAGTACGGAGCAAGAGAGAAAGTGTCATCGCCCCATTAAGAGAGAAGAAAGAATTTGCATGAGAGAGATATGTCCCTTCTCCCTCTCTTTGTTTATCGCATCCCCACATACATGTGGGGTCCAACTTGTGGACAATTGTGGTAAGCCCTTGGCCCCTACCAAAGAATTTAATAGTGGTTCTCTGCTCTCCTTCATCTGAGATTGATCAAGGAGAGACATCCTAGGTTGAAGGAATGACATTCATAAATTGAAATTTTTTATATCGCACTAAGGTATGATCTAGACCATTCATCATAAGTTTGGATATGTAGAAATATTAGATTATGATGACGGGAGTTCTTAAGGTCAACTAATTGAATTAAATGTTTAAAAAGCCATTAAATTTCATTGTATTTTTTTATTAAAATCTAATACATGACTACTTGTCCAAAAGTACATTGGTTCTATTCCCAGGGAGGTTGATAAATAATGGATGATAAGGTTGTGGCTCGTGCCCTGCACATGAAGAGAGGATGGAAGAGAAAGATCATGGAGAGAATATTGGGGAGAAAAAATACAGAAAGACATTGACAAAAAGGGGGGTGACTATACTAAAGAGAAAGAGAGAAGGGTTTTGACGGTGGGTTGCACGAACAATCCACTCGAGCTTTAGCTTTGCCTTGTTTTTGGCCTATATCCAAACATAACTCGGCACAACATATGTATGGTGTGGATGTTACAAATTCATCACAGTGGCCTTACAAAGCCTTATGTATGGGCTCCCTAATCATACGCTTTTTTTGTGGCTACATGTAGAGAAGAGAAGTGTAGGCAACTCTTCATGAAAAGATTAAAGAGGACAACAATGCCCCCAAGTTGAAGGGCTATGGCACGTGCTTTGCATGTGGAGAGAGGAAGAGAGAGATAGAGAGAGAGAGAGGTAACTAAAAAAATCATGAGAGAGAAAGCAAGTGCTGGGCATTTTGAAATAATAGAAATAGTCAATATCAATGACTTACATTTTTATGCCATATATCCCCCAACCTATATTAAAGCACCTGTAACACCTAGGCTAAACAGTGTGGCGTCCTGGGGCGTCTACTAGCGGACCCGCCGTAAGACCACACTAGACAATCACATTGTGCGCACATACGAGAGCCACCGTTGATAAGTTTGGATGAATTAAGTCGCTAACGCGAACAAGCCTAAGCGTGCTCGGGTCAGGCATGGGCCGTAATGCCAATCTACCGAGTAATACATTATGATAAACTGTAATGACAGTGTAATGCCTGTAAAAAGTCCAATAAGTCCAAAACTATAGGAAACTATGGGCCTCACTGGGCTTGAGGTCCATCGCGGATAATAAACCCAAACGATGCCTTAAACTATGCAACTTGGACCGTCAAGTCGGCACTTGAAAGGTGCGACTCTCTGAAAATCTAAACAGAAACCCTGAAATTTAAATTATTGGCCTCGCCACTAAGACAACGAATTACAACTTTCCGACCGTTAGATTTCATTCAAACTCAAACGACAGATCAGGGATATTTTCCCGCTCTTGTCCTCCAAGTTAGACCCCTGATCAAATAATAATGACCATTAATGGGAAATCGGGCCCCTACGATCAATTGACTCATTCGATTGCCACCGAACTTGGGACAACCCTTCATCTGACTATAGGACACCAATTCCATAGCACATATGGGCCAGGGGGCACAGGGACAGCCTCGGGGACTAGAAATGCACCCACTAAGGGTATATGCATTAGGACTAGCCTCCCTAGGGCCAATTGGGCTAATTTCCAGACTATATAAGCTCTAAAAACTCTCTCCCATACCCTCATACAATTTTTTCTAGTAAGAGAGGAGAGAGAGAGTAAGAGAAAGTAGAGATGGAAAGAGCTCCAAGGAGCTGAGAATTGAGGAATTCCCCTCTCCTACCACAACCCCGCGCCAGAACTCGCGACTCCGCCGCCATAGAAGCAGTTTGTTGATGATCGAAAGGTATTCACCCAATTTCTTTTTAGATTCTAGTGCACTAGACCACATGCATGTGTCATAACATGCAAATCCAATTGGCATAGGGCTCTAACGCATCAATTCACGGGACCGGCACCCTTAGAGCAGCTTCGCAAGCCATCAGTCGTCTCTAGGTGTTGGCTATTATCTTTAGGTGGTCGTATATCAAACATAGGCTGAATTTAGTGATTATAGTTACAAATTTTTTGTTTGCATGTCATTTACAAGGGGTATATTAGTAGATACGTAGTATTATCTTGATAAATTCTGATTAGGGAAGCGATGTTTAACTCCAAACCACCTTAATGCTTGCATTGTCTGATTTCCTGTCCACCATGAGAATTTAAGTATGTCACATCCCCAATTTTGAAGTAAATAGGGAAAATCCTGCTGCATGTCCCCTATGCACATGAATTGAGAAGGTTATCAGCTGAATTCATTCCATGCATGTTCAATATTTCTGTAATTAGGAATTGTACACAAATTTTCCCATGATTTTAAGTGATTTAGGACTTATTTACATGCTTATCTAGAATTCCCTTGCAATTAAAGAGTTCATGATCTTCTACGATGACAAATGATTGTATTTTATTGCCATGTATGTCTAAATTCCTCACAACTAGAAGTAGATCGACATCTACTTTAATATGTTTCATTAACACACTGCCCCCTTTTTCGGATTGGCCAGTAACTTCAGGACCCGCATGGGCAGCCCCTTTGGTAGGGTCATTCAAGAACCAATTTGACTCAGTTAGTCAAAATACGGATAGTTGGCAGTAGTTAGACTACGCGGGATGCTCGCTCCCAATGTCGTACGTTTTGTAATTCATCTAGAAGGGACAAATTAGTTCATCAGCTAGCTGACCATGTTCGTTAACCATGTATGCACATGCCTGCTTGAACCTGAGAACCCTGCGTCCATTTGCGACCATTGATAACTAGCTTATTGCAGCCCATAAGTCTTGGGAGTCGGGCATGGTAGAATGGGACACTATGCTCGAGCTGTCGGCCTATGCTGGAGTGACGAGCCTCCCCATAGTGACAACGAGCAACATTTCTATCTTACAATTGTCCTTCATATGTTTTAAATTGGGAGTGACAAACCCAACCAGGTCAAGGATCGTGAGCATAAGACCGCCACGGCCGTTTGAGTCATGTGATCAGGATAGGGCATTAATCTGTTAGGGTATCCCGATTTTCCCAAACTGCTAGATGAATAAATATATCTAATTCACACGGCTAACATGCTCACCATTACATTGCATTAGTAAGGATGGCGACTCGGCAGTCGAGGTCGCATTGAGGGAGTGTTGGGCATTGCAAATGTAAGATGGTGTCGCTTAAGGGAGTGTTGGATGGCGAGGGCATACATCATATCATAATATCATGTATATGCATTAATACGAGTAATTAGGAACTTTGTGCTTGGTTACTTTTCAATAATTTTGTCTATGGAATTAATAATATGTGTAACTTATTACTAATGGAACCCACTGAGTTGATCACTCACTCCCACTCTAGGACGGTGTTTTAAAACATCAACCAGAACCTGTCTTAGATGCAGGGATTACGGAGCTCGATGCGCTTGATGGAGCGAGCGTGGACGAAGAGGAGTTGTCATACTTCCAGATCTTTGGCGGATCCCTGTAGACCGCCTTAGGACTAGTGATGGGACCCAGGGCAAGGATTGGTTCAATTTTTTTATTTGGATATATATTATATATATATATATATATATATATATATATATATATATATATATATATATATATATTATATATATATTAGGACACGGCCCTTCACATTTACTTACATTATTATCTTTTGCTAGATATGTTTACTCCATGCTAGTTGGACATGAGTTATTATTTTTTTCTACAAGAAACAAATACATTCGATTTGGGAGATTTATTCAATAATAACAAAGAAAGGATGAGAAAACAATGATCACAAAGAATTTTATTCAATCTGAGTTCATTACATCCTCAATTTCCCTTGATTCTAAGATAGATTACAATGAATAAGCGCAATGAATGAAAGAGAAGGTATTTTAATTAGCAATTTTAGCATTGACACTTTTGATGTTTATTGCAAAGGAAAATGAGTATGCGAACTCAAAGCCTTTGATTCCACAGACTTGAGTTGTACAGGTGCACAATTGAGGAAACGCTGTAGGCCACATAGTGTTCCAGCAGAGGGATTGTGCGCTCCATTAACTAGCGCACAACAAGGATTACCAATGCCTGGATTCTCTTGAAGTCTGAATCTTCCTCTCTTATACTCTGATGTTGCTATTTAAGGCTCTCCTATCTCTGTCTAAATGAAGATGGGAGGTGTAGATCATTCGTCTAAAGGTGAGTGCACAATCCAAAGTGGGAGCACACAAGCTCCTTCAAACATATAGCGCACAGCCCTTGAGAAGTGGAGCACACAAGGCCTGCTCTCTCCCTTGAGAAGTGGAGCACACAAGGCATGCTCTCTCCCTTGAGAAGTGGAGCACACAACGTTGAAGTTAGGACAAGAGACCCTTGCAAAATGGTGTTGTGCGCTGGTGTTAAGACAAAAGAGAGATGTAGCATAAGGGAATTGCGCACAAAGGCTATCTTTAGGACAATTGTTCCACAAGAAATGGCGCATAATGGAGTTTTCTTCAGGACAAGTGTTCCATAAGAAGTGGCGCACATTGGAATTCTCTTCAAGACATGAAACCACTCAAAGTGGCACACAATGGAGGGAGTCAGGACAACATCCTTTCAAAATGGCGCACAATGGAGGAAGTCAGGACAACAGAGAGAAAGAGGTGGCGTTGGGACAAAATCCCTTTGAAAATGTGTTGTGCGCAGATCCCATGGAAGGTGGTGTGCACAAATCCTATGAAAGGCATTGTGCGGTGAATAGGTTGTGCACCGCACACCCCATCTAGCGCACAACCCTCTTCAAATAGCATGGGCGGACGGACCTCTCCACTTTCTTCTCCCCACTTCTCTCCCTTTTGTCTCTTGTCCAAATGAGGAGTGAGGAGGAGTATTTATAGGCCTCCCAGACTCCTCACTTCCTTAAACAGTGGTGATCACCACCACTTCTCCCTTTATCTCCCAACCTTCTTCCTTAACCAGTGGTGTTCACCAACTTCTTCCTTAAATAGTGGTGTTCAACCACTCCTTCCTTAATACAAGGCAACTTCCATTCTTCCTTCTTTCCTTAAGAGAAAGCACAGCCATCCTTCATACCAAGTGGCCTATAAGGCATTCTTCCGTACAAGACAATGTCCATCCATTCTTCCGTATAAGAAACGCCCATCTATTCTTCTGTAAAAGACAACGCCCATTCATTCTTCTGTACAAGACAACGCCCATCCATTCTTCTGTACAAGATGATGCCTGTCCATTCTTCCATACAAGATGATGTCTGTCCATTCTTCTGTACAAGATGACGCCTCTCCATTCTTCTGTTCAAGATGACGCCTCTCCATTCTTCTGTATAAGACAACGCCTGTCCATTCTTCTGTTCAAGATGACGCATGTCCATTCTTCTATATAAGACAATGCCTGTCCATTCTTCTACATCAAATGATATCCATCCATTCTTCTGTCCCAGAACGAAATTTTCAGAGAGAGAAAGATGGAATTTTTTTGTGTCTCAACAATTTTGGTCTTAATTTATGCTGCATGGTCCACTTAATTTCTCCATTGCTTATGAAACAAACAAATAATGCAAAATCTAAAACCCAGTATGGTACAAGTGGCACTTGGGAATTTGGGAGCTGAGTACCTACTCGGTCCTTGAAATTTAGGGCGTTACAACACCTCATACATGCTTTCAAATTTTTAGGTTGAGAACTATTAGAAGTCATATATAACTTGGAGTTTTCAAGACCTTATTCACGTAGTTGTCAATCCAAGTACATAGAGTCCATTAGTTTTGAGAATCTCATTGCTTAGAATAGTAGAGAGTAGTATATATGTGTAATAATAGTAGTGTTTTATGAGTATTTAAGGTATGGCCATTTGTGTCTTTTGTATAAGAGTCAATGGTTGTTATTGTTTGAGTTTGACTAGGATAGTGAGTGGGTGTTACACAGGTAGAGTTAGAGTTAGATATATATGCTACACATGTAAAATATGATTATGAATTGAATATATTGAGTTAATTTTGAGTTGTTAATCTTATTCCTTTTAAGTTACTTTTATGTGGTTTGGATTTAAGCAATTGGGCATCAAGTGGTTCAAGCATCGAGAACTAAGAGCCTACAAGTAGTATCAAAGTTATGGTTAAGAAGTTTCCTAGTAAAAAGGAGGCAAGATGAAAGGAAACTTTAGCTAATTGGTATGTGTTTGTGGCAATTTTGGTGCGCATACATGACATCTTACTATTATTTCTTTTTCACAATCATTCTTGATATGCAATTTTGGACATTTTCGGTTGATGTGGGCGAACACCGACATGGAGTGCATAAGCACCACGCGTGGCCCAGCCACTGTCGGTCATCTGTGTTCGACCTGAATCAATCGAACTTGCTCGGAGTGGTCAGCCTAATTCAGTCAACCCATAGCTGAAAATTTGCCAACTAACCAGACTACTCTTGTAGTCCTATTTTTCATTCTAATCAAATCGGTTAGCCATTCTAAATAAAAGGATTCACATTTAATAACTAAATTCAGTAACATACTCATTCAAGCATTTCATCGAACACGTAGGTATCGCTATACTACAATTTGCAATTCATTGGACATAAATTTAAATACGCCTAAGTTATCATGCAAATCCTACATTAGCAATCATAAATTATTTACTGAAACAATAGCATTGATAAACCGTAACCTAAGCACTTATGGTCTGCACCTATTGCTAGTACGTCTGACTTGGACTCATTCCTAGGGGTACGTTTCCAAGGAGGGATCGTCAGCCACCTACACGAGTACACGGGTTCATTGGGGTTGGGGAAAACTCATTTGAAGATCTACATGTATAAGGAATGTTCGTAGCTTTACCCTAAATCATCGTCGGAGTAGTTTCGACAGTGGGAATGGTAGCGGTTGGTCTCGCGAGTCAACGAGAAGAGGGGAAAATCTCTTCTAACTACCACACCTTCGATCTCTCTTCTCTCTTTCTCTCTTCTCCCTTTTCTTTCTCCCAATTTAGGATTGCTAAATTCGGATGGGGAGAAAGGGGTACAATTTGGGAGCTATATATAGCTCCATATGGTGCACAAATGGCCCTAAGGCCACTTCATTTGTCATTTATGTCCTACGGGAGGTCATTTCTAACTAATGGGGCCCCAGGAGGGCCTGTGGGCTCATCTGCACCATGGGGTAGGTCCCCTACCAATGGATTTATGCTAGGACACAGCCTTGGCATGATTGGACATGCAGATTGGTCGTGGGGAGTCTGTGTCAGATTAACGATCATCGATGCTCGATCAAGGTCGCTGTTATATGAATGTGTGCAGGGAATTATCTTTACCCTATAGGCGAAGTTTAGCCGTAAACTGACGGTCCAAAACTCTCAACTTCATGAAAGAATGCACAACTTAATTCACTTAAGTTTCAGGTTCTTCTCTAGGGTATTTGCACTTCCCATGTACCCGTCCTTCGGCTCAAGTTGAGCGGTTCTAGACACTATCCAGATTCGGCTCCTGCAATGGACGTCGAACCCAATAAGATGGAGATTGTTCTATAGTTTCGAGGCTAGGGGACACCCGACAGGCAGTCTAGGTCATATAAGGTGTTTCGGGGCACTCCTGAGAGGGGTGGGCCCTCGAAATTTCTCTCGAGTCTCAGCTGTCGTTGGGGCTAGTCGCGCTTGCTGTCTTAGCCACTCGTTATTCATAGAAATGGTTGCCTGACCTTAATTACTCTAATATTAAGTACCATCGTACACCTCGCCGTTACTAGCTAGTCGGGTATGGCCCTCGGGCGGCTCCGCCCGTGGTTGAACTCGGGTTTCAGTACAGATTTTTCCAGGACGTTATAGGGGACACTATTGTGGATATAACCAAACTGGTCTGTTGAGGGAAAATACAAACTAATCAGGGTAGGAACCCCTTAAAGCTGGGCCAATTAGAATACCATGATGACTTACCAAGCTGAAAGAGCACCGACAGAGAGATAAGTCATGCACCGACCTTGAACTGAGTTATTTAAAGGCAGATCTCGGTGATGGGAACCATCTCCTGAGCCGACTAGGTCGACCCTCGAGCTAGAGGGATGGAAAGCTCAAAGAGAAATTTGCTTCGAATCAAGAAAAGAAATATTTGAAATGATTCTATCCGAGGATCAGGCCGACCGAGGCGAGCTCAACAATACTTTCAGAAGTAGATCCCCAGCCAAATAAGGACCCACTAGCGAATTTGGCATATCCCACTAGGATACGCAGGTCTTGAAGCCGCCTAAACATCTTATAAGTACACCCACTGCAATTGGAGAAAGGTACGCACCAAAACCCTAACTCAAGTCTCACGTCTACTTTTAGTCTGCTCGCCTAACTTAAGCATCAGAGGGTCCCCCGACCACAATCGACACCCCTATTCTCACGCCCCAGACTCGATGACTAGACTCACAAGGAACCCGATAGCCGGTTCTGGCCGCAACAACCTCCGTGGTGCCCCATTCTCGGCTCCTAGCACCCATTCACCAGGTTCGATCCTGGAATCCCACAAGGAGGATTTATAACACAAGTCTAAATCCAATAAGAGCATCCCCAAGATCATAACATAGTAACCATAAGAACACATCATAAATCCACTAGGAATTTAAAACTTTATACAGGTACATGGCTCAAAGGGGAAATACATAAGCAGAATAAGGGAAACTCTAACAGGTCCTCGGCACGCTCCGAAAGCTCCTCAGCTACCGCGGCTGCCTAGAATCACCTGCACGCATCAATCGTGCATAAGCTTATAGAAAGCTTAGAGGGCGGTGTAAGTGTGTGTAATACCAGTGCCGGAAAGAAATATCAGAGAATGCAGAAGCTTGGCATGAACCATGAACACTATCAATAACACTAGCTATACCAAGGCTAAGCTATGACAATCATGAATGCAACAAGCCGTACGAAGGCTATGCAAAGAAATACATGAGTAATGGGCGTCATACTGAGGCGATGCACAAAAGGCCTATATAGCCAATGCCAATGTAATGCAATACATGTCAGTCCTCATATCAAGTCCACAAATCATATACAGTTCCACTATAGGGAAACCACCGGGGTCAAGTACACTACTGGCTGACTACCGTTCTCCAAGACCCGCACAGTCAAGCGAGCGTAAGAGACCTCACTACCTGCCTGTGGACAACCAATCACCAACATGGCTTGACGATAGTGGACCCATTCACGAGCTGGTCAAACTCAGCCTAGCTATTGCCCCCTAACTCAGGCGGGTAAGGCCACACCCCATCTCAACCGACCACGCTACAGTGGGAGTTGCGACCTAATGGTATAACGTACTCAGACGCTCATGTTTTCCACTCGGTCTCAGTGTTGAGGCGTCTTTTTAGTACCATGAAGGTTTAGGGGCTTTCACCCAAGGACATCCTAAGTGCCCTATATGCTCAAGAGATATTTTGGTGTCTAATATGGTCATCCACGATACTCCTGTGGAGGCTACGGCCCTGATGAAGTAAGGGTGAATATAAACCATGTAATGAAATGCCAGATGCATGAATCACGCATACCAGTCATGCATCAGCTCCAAGCATCCTATGTGCTCAAGAGGGGAACTCCATCCCTCTGGGAAGACATAATATCTTGCCCAATGGCACAACCATAACCACACACACACAATGCCAACCAAGCACACAATGATGTATATGGGTCATGAAGATGAACAATATGAGCCATGCGGCATGTACAATGTCGTACTCTCCGCCTACCAAGAAGGGACTAGGTATAGGTACTTAGACGAATTTTCATAAGGAAACAACCTCTAGTGGGGGCCGATAGTCTGGGGTAGCCCACGAGGCTAAGGAAGGACAATGACATGGGCCTAAGTAAATGAAACGGGCCTAGCTAGGGTCTATGGTGGACCTTTAACCACTCATAGAAGCAAGTGGGCCTACCTTAGGGCCACCAATGTGGATATTCAACCACTATTGTCTCAAGAAGGTAGCCCATCACTAATCGATCACGAATCAAGGCCCAAGGCCCAAACATCACCATGAATAAGAAATGGACAGCCATAACATTCCACATACATTCATATTGGGCCTCAAATAAATGGCCCAAGGCCTATTTAATACATAGGTCCAAAGGGCAACATACATAGCCCAACCCATATGCAATACTACGGGCCCATAAGGGAGGTTAGGGCCCAGCATAAGGGTCACCAAATCCATATATTGTGGTGGGCCTAGTGGGCAGCCCATTACCCCAACCACATGGGCAATAATCATGTTCTAGCCAAGCAAGTTGGGCCTACATTCTAGCCCAAGGATATAGTTGATTTGGTGGGCAACCAAGGGCCTAACCACTCGTATAATCCAGCCCACTAACCCAACACAATATCATGGGGAATATAGCCCAAGAGTCCACTGGGCCTATCTAGAAAGTTCCAGCCCATTTGGGCCTAAAGAGTCCAAAAATCTTATTACATACATGGACCCAAATAACCCAACTATGGTGGGCCTCAAGAGTGCATTAATTAAGCCTAAAATTTGGGGATTAAAGGCATAAATTTATCCCTCCAAAGTCCTCACAATATAGTGGGCTCCACTCCTTAAAACTTCAGCCAAAAGCCATGTACATTTATAACATCTTGCTGGATTTTTATTCCACCAGCTTTATGGGCCTGCTGGAGCCCAGAAAATGTTCATCTGATTGAGACACGAGTCCAGGTGGTCAAGCAATAAGGTCAGAGGGTCCCACCACATAGGAGTGAACCCAACAACACAAAGAAGTAGGTAGGCTACACTGCTGGACCAAAGTCCAGCAGCAACCTACCATGGGCATCCCACAGTTGGGCCTGGGCAGTCTAATTGACTGGACACCCAGCCCTATACCAATGCACACAGTGGGCCCCACCTTGGACGTTCCACACCAAGGTGGGCCACGTCCAAGTGGGTCACAAAATGGATGGACATGTGGATAAAATACAACATCATGGTGGGCCACAATCAAGGTGGACGACCAGTCTTGCTAGATGTCACCACCATGGACGTCCAGCCAGGTGGACCGGTCCAGCCCCTACACACTGAAACCTTGTGGCCCAATTGGCCCCAAATCTAGTTAGGTGGGTCCTATCAAGGGTGGGCCACCTTAGAAATTAATTTCACAATTTTACAGATATGATAAATATTTTTAAGAATTAGGACAACAATACATATCCAAAAATATGGTTAGTGCAGAAATCCTGCTGACCCCATGTTTGGCACCACATGGGGTGGGCCTAAGCTCATCCAAACCCCTGGAAAATTTGTGGGAAGGGTAGTCCCACATGTGGACAGCAAGTGGGGTCCACTGGGGTGGCCCACTTACTCCAGAAAATAAGGTAAACATACTCATTTCTATCATACAGTATTGCTAAACTGTCTAGAAATTTCTGGACAGTTAGCTAAGCATGGGGGAAATGGTGTGAACCCCATTCCACATCAAAGTGGGGTCCACACACTACAAAATTCCTAAAGAAATTTGGAAGAAAAGGACATGCAAACAGATCTAAACATCAGCTCAAGAGTCATGTTCCAACTGGGATTGAAATCTGGACAGCAACATGTGATGTTCATATTTTGCCCATATAATTAAATCAAAGGGTTTATTGCCCTGATCCATCAAGTGAGGTCCACCTTGATGGGTTAGAAAAATTCCAGACCCATGAGTTCACCATATCCTCCATGCAAAAACCATTTTGGAGGCCACCCAACCCATGCATGCATGGTGGGACTGGATGTCCAACAATGGTGGGCTTGAGACGTCCCATGTTTTATGGGTCTGAGATGTTACTGACCTCCTTGGTGGGCCACACATCATCAGAAATACACAGAAGAAAATAAAGAGCAAGGGAGAGAGGAGAGAGATCAGCCATTGGTAGAAGGTCCCGCCACTAATGGACCTCCTACACCACAATCCACACCTTCCACTATGTTGTATGATACATGCATGTTATGATACATCAAGAAAACTTACTGAATGGTAGGGACACCTTCCCTACATGTATGTAAAGGCTTAAATGGCCTATGAGATGCAAGAAATAAAAGGAAAGCGTCATGGTGGGTCCATGGAGAATGGCCCACCATGGAATGGATTGTGTAGGATAGGCCCTTGGCCTTTATCCTAGGAGCCATGTAGGACCTCCACCATGGATTGGTGGGTCCTATATGCTTCCATGCATGCTAGCAAAAGAAAGGAAAAAGAAGGAGAAGAGATGATCTTCAAAAATGCCTTCAAAACTTCAACGATGGTGTTCTAGGCTCCAAGGGAAGAAGATTCAAGAGTGTAGATGGGATTCTAAGGGCTAGATGGAGGGGAAAATGGGGAAGAAGGGGTTGGAGTAGAGAGGGAAGCTTGGACCTTTTGGCTATGGAGGAAAGGAGGAATGGAAGAATGAGAAGGAGAGAGAGAGAGAGAGAGGAGAGAGAGAGAGAGAGAGAGAGGAGAGTGTATATCTAGGTAATCATTTCTCTCTAAGGTAGAGAAGAACAACCAAATGATGGTACATTGGGGGTGAAGCCCAAGGCACATGATTGCCTCTCTAGGAAAGGTAGCCTAGGGTAGGCTATGATGAGTTAGTAGCTAGGTAGAGTAGGCTAGACATAGGCTTTCTAGGAAAATATTGCTAGGTGGGGCCCACCTTGAAAAATGTGCAAGCTAGCAAGTGGGTCCTACCACATAATGCATGGCCAAGAAATGCTCAGATTGATAAGTCAAGATGCACACACCAGATTTATGCATGAGATACGGCGTTGGAACCGCGGCGCCGATGCGGTCGCAATGGCATAGGTTTTGAGTCAATCCGGGTCGAGTCTACATGACACGACTTAAGGATGACCGCAAACGCTATCCACAGGTCGCGGGTTACCGAAATTCGACCGGTAGGACCGCGAGACCTAGGGGAACGAAATGGATACTCGGGGTAGGGTCTTACACCTATTGTCCTTTATATACGGTAGATGCAGGTACCCGCATGTCTATAGGCGACTACACCTAACTAGTCATATTCAAGTAATAACACTCACACATAAGAAAATGGCACTATAAGGTCGACCTCATGGATGTGTGGGCCCCACCGTGATGTGTGTTGAAAATCAACACCGTGCATTTGATGGATCCCCTTTAAGTTATGGGATATCCCAAAAATCTACCGTATACGGAACTCAGGTGGGCCATACCATCTAAAACCATGTGAAGACATGCTTAAAACATATAAAAGTACTTGGTGGGGGCTAGCTAAGTTTTGGATGCGGCTGAAACTTGGTCTGACCCCTTATCTAAGTGGGACACACATAATGGATGGTAAGGATTTATGAACTACATCTCGGTGGGCCTAATAAATGATTATGAATGTTTTAATGGGAGGGTAATTGCTCTCAATTGTTGTGTGTGGTGTGGCCCATCCAAAGTTATGGATGACTAAATGGTTCAGGAATGGTTTTCAACCGTCCCCTCCCCCCCCCCCCCCCCCCGCACACCCCCCCACCCCCCCACACACCCACCCCCCCCCCCCACACACCACACACACACATGAATGCTCACCAGCGCACCAGTCTCGCGAGAAACTTTTTTGGAACTCATCACACGTGATGTGGGCCCAAAATCTGAACTGTCCATGTGACGTGGCACCACATGAAACCCCCAAGGCCTAACTTTTACCCTTATCCAAAACTTTGGTGGGCCATGGCAAAAGGAAACAATTTCCTCCCTTGATTTGTCTCCCTTTTGCCATGGCCTATTAAAGTTTTGGAAAAGGGTAAAAGTCAGGCCGGGGGGTTTCATGTGATACGATATCACATGGACAGTTCAGATTTTGGGCCCACATTACTTGTGATGAGTTCCAAAAAAGTTCTCACAAGTTCTGGGGAGAGCTGGTGAGTAGATAAGCATTTTAATATATATATATATATGTATATGTATATATATAATATATATATATATATAATATATATATATATGGGAAAAGGTACAATGCGCTCGAGCTGATTTTAACCTCCCGTGAGGTCGAGCAGTGTGGGCCTCACCGTGATGCGTGTCGACCATCAACACCGTGCATTTGATGGGTCCCCTTTAAATTATGGGATATCCCAAAAATCAGCCGTATACGGAACTCAGATGGGCCATACCATCTAGAATCATGTGAAGACATGCCAAAAACATATCAAAGCACATGGTGGGGCCCACCTAAGTTTTGAATTCTGCTGAAACTTGGTCTGAACCCTCATCCAAGTGGGACACACATAATGGATGGGCTGGATTTGCAAACCACGTCTCGGTGGGCCCAAAAAATGATTATGAATGTTTTAATGGTGCACGGCCCCTCTCAACTTCTGTATGTGGTGTGGCCCACACAAGTCACGGATTGACTTGATTTTTAGACCTAGGCCCACGATGGAATGGTGCATCTGACTGATGGGGTGGTAGTGTTCAAAACGCATCACAGTGGGGCCCACCACAGCTCGACCTCATGGGACGTTCCCATCAGCTCGAGCACATAGTACCTTTTCCCTATATATATATATATATATGTATGTGTGTGATGTGTGTGTGTGTGTGTGTGGTATGTGTGCATATATATCCCGTGGCGCGCGCGCGCGCTGCGCCGCCCCACCGTGATGTGTGTCGAACATCAACACCATCAGTCAGATGCACCATTCCATGGTGGGCCACGGGCTTAAAAATCAAGTCAATCCATGACTTGGATGGGCCACACCACATACAACAGTTGAGAGGGGTTATCCTCCCATTAAAACATTCATAATCATTTACTGGGCCCACTGAGATGTTGTTTACAAATCATGCCCATCCCTTGTGTGTGTCCCACTAGGATGAGGGGTCAGACCAAGTTTCAGCTGCATCCAAAACTCAGGTGGGCCCCACCAAGTGCTTTTATATGTTTTTGGCATGTCATCGCGTGGTTTCAAATGGTATGGCCCACCTGAGATCCATATACGGCTGATTTTTTGGATATCCTATAACCTAAAGGGGACCCATCAAATGCACGGTGTTGATGTTCAACACACATCACGGTGGGGTTCACACAACTCTACCTCATGGGAAGTTCCCAATATATATATATATATATATATATATATAGTATATATATATATATATATATATATATATATACACACGCACACACCACACACACACACACACGGAAATGCTCAGCTGCGAACCAGTTCGCACGAACTACCTACGAACTTTTTAGAGAACTCATCATACATGATGAGTGTCGAAAATCTAAACGGTCCACATGAAGTAGAACCTCATGAAAACCCCCTAGTACCAATTTTTACTTTGAAACCAAAACTTTGGTGGGCCATGAAAAATGAAAACTGTTTCTTCCCTTGATTTCCATTTGTCTTTGCTATGGCCCACTAGAATCTTAGATCAGGGTGAAAACTCGTCCCCTGGGGTTTCATAGGATTCCGCATCTTATGGACCGTTCGGATTACACACACATGACACGTGTGCAAAGGTACGCACGTGCGTAGGTGCGCATGCCTTTTATGTGTGTGTGTGTGTGTGTGTGTGTGTGTGTATATATATATATATATCCGATTTTCAAGAGAATTTTCAAAAACGGGAGTTATGAAAGTTGGGTTTGTTATGGCTACGGATTATAACTGTAACTATTGAGAAAAAGTGTACGGGCGGCAGTGTCGCCGGCCTCTGTTTGCCCGGCTCTGGATTTTTTTTATTTTTTTAACTTTTCAGTGGACCCCGCATTTATTGAATGGGCTCCACAGTCAATATATATTGATGGTTTTGTTGGGCTCCACAGTCAATGTTCATGGATCTTCCTGGATCTTCCAACTAAAGATATTTTCGGTGGATACGTAGATGTTGTTTCGAATACGTAGAGCCAGTACCATCGTCAAGTCTTTCGGCTCAATGCAACTACACGAAGAGGCATTTCCTTTGTTAGGTTCATGGGTTGGTTTTTATTTTCCTTTTCTTTCAAAGGGTTACATCAAACACTGAATTGTTCACCCTCTCCACATCGAACATGCCTGCTACTAGTAATAATGCTAAAAACACATAAAATAGACTAAAATTTCTCCACCCTTCTTTTATTTTGTTCAGGTTTCTTGAGTCTGGTTTTATATCTTCTGCCAGTGGTAGGCCATGGTTCAATGCCAAGCTGTTGATATCCTGACGATGGGCCCATGCATTAAAAATTGAAGATCATTGATAGAGTCTCTGGCCTTTCTTTGGTTGAATGTGGAAGATTGGTGTATTTTCTTTCTTAACAAGTCTATTTGGTACATCCCACTTCATCCACGTCATGCAGGCCCAGCAATACGAATGGTTTGAATTGTTAAATGATGGATTCCACTTCATCCACATCATTCAGGCCTAGCCATCTATCAGTACCACCACTGAGCATTCCCCGCAAATATTGAATAGTATTTGTGGCTCACATTCAGCTTGACAATTTCATGGTCCCAATCATTCTTTAGTTGGAAGATCCAAACCCTTTGATTGGGCTCCACAGTCAATGTTCATGCATTGAATTGGCCGTGAAATGAAGGGAATTGACCGTGAAATGCATGGAATTGACCCTAAAGTGCATGGAATTGACCGTGAAGTGAAGAAAATTGACCGTGAAATGCATGGAATTGACTGTGAAATGAAGGGGATTGACCATGAAATGTATGGAATTGACCGTGAAGTAAAGGAAATTGACCATGAAATGCACGGAAATGACCGTGAAGTGAAGGGAATTGACCGTGAAATGCACGGAATTGACCATGAAATGCATGAAATTGACCGTGAAGTGCATGGAAATGACCATGAAGTGAAGGGAATTGACCGTGAAATGCACGGAAATGACCGTGAAGTGAAGGGAATTGACCGTGAAATGCATGGAAACGACCGTGAAGTGAAGGGAATTGACCATGAAATGCACGAAATTGACTGTGAAGTGAAGGGAATTGACCGTGAAATGCATGGAAATGACCGTGAAGTGAAGCAAATTGATCGTTAAATGAATGGAAATAACTATGAAGTGAAGCGAGTTGACAGTGAAATGCATTGATTAGACCGTGAAGTGAAGGAAATTGACCGTGAAATGCATTGAATTGACCGTGAAGTGAAGCGAACTGATTGGTGGGCCCTTTCTTAGACTGATTCGAACCCTCACCTAATCCTGATTTCTTGGATTGTTGCCTGGCCTTGTGCCTTTTTCTTCCTCTTTGCCAAGTGAATTGGTCCAGGAGGTGAGTTCTGCCCATATTCTTTCTCTGCTTTCTGTATCCGCTCAATTAGGTCCATCAATGTGATTATGGAAACCACTATTTCACTGAATCAAGGAGTTCCGAGGTTGAAATTTGAATCAGTTATACTAAGTCTATCACATTTATTGGTTATTCTTTATGTTTATCACATTTACTAACCTCAATGCATGTATGGTTGAAATTTGAATAAGTTATACTAAGTCTCCTAGAAATGACTTAGTTTCTTTATCTTTTTATGGACATCTATCTAAAGCTTAGTTTTTATGTTTCAAAAACATTTTTTGATCAAAGGATATTGGGAGTTCCTGTAATGTATTCATTCATATATGTAAGTTGCTTCATATATTCATGCATTTCATGGAATTGACCGTGAAGTGAAGCGAATTGACCGTGAAATGCATGGAATTGACCGTGAAGTGAAGGGAATTGACCGTGAAATGCATGGAATTGACCGTGAAGTGCAATGGAATTAATCGTGAAATGCATGGATTGACCGTGAGTGAATGGAATTGACGTGAGAAATGCATGAATTGAGACCGTGAAATGCATTGAATTGACCATGAAATGCATTGAATTGACCGTGAAGTGAAGCGAATTGACCGTGAATGCATGGATTGACCGTGAAGTGATGGGATTTGACCATGAAATGCATGGAATTGACCGTGAAGTGAAGCGAATTGACCGTGAAATGCATGGAATTGATCGTGAAGTGAAGGGAATTGACTGTGAAATGCATTGACTTAACCGTGAAGTGAAGTGAATTGACCGTGAAATGCATGGAATTGACCGTAAAGTGAAGTGAATTGACCGTGAAATGCATGGAATTGACCGTGAAGTGAAGGGAATTGACCGTGAAATGCATGGAATTGACTGTGAAGTGAAGGGAATTGACCGTGAAATGCATGGAATTGACTGTGAAGTGAAGGGAATTGACCGTGAAATGCATTGAATTGACCGTGAAGTGAAGCGAATTGAGTGTCAAGTGAAGGAGAATCGCCGGAATTGACCGTGAATGCATGGAATTGACCGTGAAATGAAGGAAATTGACCATGAAGTGAAGGAAAATCGCCAGGATTGATCGTGAAATGCATGGAATTGACCGTGAAGTGAAGGGAATTAACCGTGAAATGCATGGAATTGACCGTGAAGTGAAGGGGAATCGCCAGAATTGACCGTAAAATGCATGGAATTAACTGTGAAATGAAGGGAATTAACCGTGAAATGAATTGAATTGACCGTGAAGTGAAGGGAATTGACCGTGAAGGGAATTGAATTGACCGTGACGTGAAGGGGAATCGCCGGAATAGACTGTGAAATGCATGGAATTGACCATGAAGTTAAGGGAATTCACGGTCAATTCCCTTCACTTCACGGTCAATTCAATTCATTTCACAGTCAATTCCCTTCATTTCATGGTCAATTCCATGCATTTCACAGTCAATTCTGGCGATTCCCCTTCACTTCACGGTCAATTCAATTCATTTCACCATCAATTCCCTTCATTTCACGGTCAATTTAATTCATTTCACGGTTAATTCCCTTCATTTCATGGTCAATTCCATGCATTTCACGGTCAATTCCGTCAATTCCCCTTCACTTCACGGTCAATTCAATTCATTTCACAGTCAATTCCCTTCACTTCATGGTCAATTCCGTGCATTTCACGGTCAATTCCCTTCACTTCATGGTCAATTCCATGCATTTCACTCCATTTAGTCCCTTACACTCAAATACACATCCGAACTCATCTCTGTCATCCTTATTCCCTCAAATACACATCCAAACTCATCTCTTCCATCTATATTCCTTCTTTTCACCCATTTTCTTCATTAAATCTCCATCCTACTATCACATTACATTTCCATGTTCCATTCTACTCAAGGCTACCTACATTCATTTTCTGAGAGGACGTGAATGCATTAATAAACGTGAAATGTTGTAGGCTTTTCTCCGAAGAACATGGAGATGTAATGTGATAGTAGGATGGAGATTCCATGGAGATTTAATGAAGAAAATGGGTGAAAAGAAGGAATAGGGATGGTAGAGATGATTTCAGACGTGTATTTGAGTGTAAGGGAGTGAATGGAGTGAAATTGATAAAGCACCAGCATTTTCATCCTGTGAAAAGTTGTCCAGATAGCTGTACGACTGTCACGCCCCAAACTCAGAAAATGGACTCACAAAATTCCTGATCGCCGAATCCGGAACCGACAACCTCCGTAGTGCCCCATTCTCAGCTTTCGGCACTGATTTGCTAGATTCCGATCCTGGGATCCTACAATGAGGATTTTCAGTATGAATTTTTTTTTCGTAATAAAGCATAACCACAAGCATAACCAAGTCACAAAACAACATTACCATATATCCACTATATCAAAAACTTTAAGTACAATGCGGAAAGGGAAATACAAGGTGATTAAAAGCTCCAAAACAATCTGATACGCTCTCTTACCTTAGCGCTGTTGCGATCCAACGACACCTGCACGCAACGGTCGTGCATAAGCTTACAAAAGCTTAGAGGGTGGTGTAAGTGTGTGCGCAAGGCAAATGCCAAGTATACAATATCAGAGTAATGCAGAAATATGCGGGTAAGTCCATGAATACAATCAACCGTACCAAGGCTATGTGATGCAAGGCATAAATGTCATCGGCCATACCAAGGTCATGCGATGCGAGGCCTACATAGCCAAATGACATATGTAAGATGCAAAGCAAGCATACCAGTACTCATCAAGTACACATATCAGTACAGTTTCTCTCTGGGATATCACCAAAGTCTGGTATACTCCACACTGACTGCCACCTCCCTAGCCGCACAGCCCAGTAAGTGGAATAGACCACACTATCCACCTGACCAGTAGTCTGCTAATACCTACCCGGCTCGTCGATAATGGACTCATTTGTGAGCTGGTCAAACTTAGCCTAGCTTACAACCCCCTCAACCGACCACGACACAGTAGGAGATGCAGCCTACTGGTATTCGGCACTCCCGCACTCATATATCCACTTGGTCTAGACATTGGAGCATCTCCCGGTACCAAAAAGGTTCTAGGACTTTCACCCAAGGACATCCTAAGTGCCCACAGTACTAGAACCAAGTATTTTCGATATCCGATATGGCCATCCACGATGTGCATGTGGAGCCACGGCCCTGATGTCACTAGGGCGTACAATGATCGTGTCAAACATATGCGAGATGCATGAGTCATACTATCCAGGCATGCAAAAATCCTGTGCGTACCATGCGCTCATGTGGGTAACTCCTATCAGTGAGTCCCATAAATAATCTGTTCAATGGCATATGCTATGATCAGTCACTCCTCATATCAAGCATACATATGATGCAAATGGGTATAAATCATGGAATTATACTGAGCACGTTATACAGTGATGAACTATCCTCACAATGAAGATGGGCCTAGACAGCCTACACACAACAGGTATGGGCCTATCAATGGGCCCTAGGGAAAGTTACAATGCGGACATTTAACCAACATTATCCTTACAATGTGGACACCAAACCATCATTGCTCCCAAGGCATAGCCCACCATAAACATTATTACATAAACCATGGTGGAATCACACATTGCAATGGACCTTACGTACATCCCATTGGGCCTCGACCCATGGGCCTCAAATACATCTAATGGCCCGTATCACATGGACCTCATATATATCAAGGTGGGCCTCAACAACGGGCCTTGTACACACCAAGGTGGGACTCAACAATGGGCCTCATATATCACATCGGGCCTAATCAAATGGGCCAAATCAGTGGGCTAAATCAAATGGGCCAAGTCGAATGAGCTGAGTCGAATGGGCCAATTCAAATGGTCCGAACATAATTCATCTATTTTTAGAGGTCAATATAGAGTATTGTATAAAAATGAACCATATCAAAAGATCAACTGGACCATATCATATCTAACCGTAGTGATAATGATTTCTACGGTTAAATTCCAGTGGACCCCATCATAGGGTTTATTTCCCATCCAGCCTATTCATAAGATCACAAAGACCTGGATTTAGAGGAAAAACAAATATCATATTGGTCCAAACTTGGCAGCCTAAGGGATTTAATGGTGGACGTTTAAACCCACTGCTTTCTGTAATGTGGTTCACCTGATTCTAGATCTGTCTCATTTTTCTTTTAGTCTCAAGCCTTAAAATTATCTATTAAAATGGTTGGACAGTTTGGATGCAACACATGCATCATGGTGAGTCCCATAGGGATGGACAACATAGATAAATCACATACCTCATGGTGGGGTCCACACTGATGGAAGGTGTGGATTACAATGCATACATAAGTGGTCCCACGTGGGTCCCTCCATAACGTTTGTTTTCCATCCAATCTGTTAATAAGGTCACACAGACCCTATTAAAATAAATAAATTTTTATATTTATCCAGAACCTCTGGGACCAGAGGGTTCCAATAGCAGACGTTCAATCCCACCACTGTTTGCAGCGTGGTCCACCTAACAGACAGCATGGATATAGAATAAATACATCAATAGTGGGTCCCACCGTCCAGCCATTTGGACGGTGTGGATCCCACACGTATATCATGTGGGCCACATCCAAAAGGATGGACGGTCAGAGGGATGGCTGGATGGGTGCACATACATCACGGTGGGGGCCTACGCCTGGGACTCACGGTCCCTGCCCTCTCCAGTGCACCGCAGTAGGACGCTGCTGCAGCGTCCTCTGGATGTGCAGCAGCAGCGCCTGCTACATTGGTTTTTTTATTTTTATTTTTGTTTTCTTGGGGATTTTCCTAGGTTGGGCCCGCATCCGGTGGATCCACCCCACTCATTGGATCCTATGGCTCAAGACAGTTTAAATGAGCCCAATATTCGACGTGTTTTGGCGGATAGAAAAATTAAAGTGGCCCCTAATTGATTTGAACGGTAAAAATCACTGTTTTCTATGCTATGGCCCACCAGAAAATCGGATTGACTTCATTTTTCGGCTCAAAGCCTAAAATGGGCTGAGAAATAAGATGGGCGACGTGGATTAAAATCTATACATCAAGGTGGGTCTGTATGAGCGGCCCGCTCCAAAGCTTGTTGAATTAAGCTAATATTTTTATTTTCAGTTCACGCCGGTTTGGGCACAACACATATTTAAGGTGGGCCCTGCTCAAGTGGGTCACCAAATGGCTAGATGGTGTGGATAAGACATACATCAAGGTGGGATCCATCCAAGTGGGCCACACGGCCACATCATCAAAAAAAATGAAAGAGAAAGGGAGGGAGGGGAGAGAGAGAGAGAGAGAGGAGAGAGAGGAGAGAGAGAGAGAGAGAGAGAGAGAGAGAAGGAGACACGTGTGATGGAGGGACCCCGGCACTATGGGCCCTCCCTTCCATACATTACAACATAAATCAAGTGGGTCCCATTACATGTAAGCCCACCGATCAAAATCAACAGTGTAGATCCTTTCCCCACCGAAATGCAAGGTCCAGATTGTGACGCCCCGGTCACTGCTTCATGTGGGCGGGCACACATGTGGGCGGGCCCCCAAGTGTGGCTGGCAGGCTACTGTGCTGGGCGAACTAATGTTGCAGTTGACTGTAGCGTAACTTATCCCACATCAGAAGAGTTGTCTGGAGTTGTGGTGGTTATATGTTGGGTTCCTCCCTTAACAGACATGACGCGTTTTAAAACCGTGAGCTTCGGCAAAGTGGACAATATCATGTGCTGTGGGGGTGGGCCTTACAAATGGTATCAGAGCCGAGGACGGCTCTGCCCTCGGTGGGGGATAATGTGACGCCCCGGTCACTGCTTCATGTGGGCGGGCACACATGTGGGCGGGCACACATGTGGGCGGGCCCCCAAGTGTGGCTGGCAGGCTACTGTGTGGCTGGCAGGCTACTGTGCTGGGCGAGCTAATGTTGCAGTTGACTGTAGCATAACTTATCCCACATCGGAAGAGTTGTCTAGAGTTGTGGTGGTTATATGTTGGGTTCCTCCCTTAACAGACATGACGCATTTTAAAGTCGTGAGCTTCGGCAAAGCGGACAATATCATGTGTTGTGGGGGTGGGCCTTACACCGGTGATATCCTAGAGATGTACGGTACTGATATTGTGATGCCTCATCACTATTGCACACGTGGGCTGGCACACATGGGCAGACGTTGATGTGGGCGGGGCCTAAGGGCTTGGGTGAGCTACCAGTGGTTGGCAAGCTACTGTGTATACAGTGAGGTGAAACCTTGTCCCACATCGGAAGCGCTGTGGCGGTCATATGTGGACTGCTGAGTAGGAGTTACGTACTTAGCACTTGACTCATTAATTCATTCACTATCCACATGGGCTGGTGGTGCACAACCAAATAATTATGTGTACATTCGCAATGGCCAGGATTTCAATTGGGCGCACGACCAATTGAGATAAGGAGTTTACCACATTGAGTCTAGCTATCCAAATTTAGGTATGGGACTGGTTTCGATAGAAGTCCCTTGTGATGAACCCCACAGCTTATAATACCAAGTACTATCATCCCGACTACACACTCCATCTTTGTCATTTCTTTTGCATTGCATCCTTTGTATATGACATTTGGTTTACTATGTTTCTACATTACATGGCCTAGATAAGGATGATGGTGTTCATGGACTTGTCAAGATTTGCACATTGCATTACATCTTCAGCATATGACATTTAGCATACTATGTCTTGCATCACATAGCCTTGTTATGGTTGACAGTATTCATGGACTTGCCAGTATTTCCACTTACTTTGATATTTGTGTGCTTGACACATGTATTGCGCACACATGCACCACCCTCTAAGCTTCTTAGTAAGCCTATGCACAACCGTTGTATGCAGGTGACGTTAGGTCCTAGCAACATTGAGGTAAGAGCTTGTGGAAGATCGTTTTGTAGATTTTGTTATTTATGTATTTTCCTTTAGCACTGTATTCTAATATTTATATTAGTGGATATATGGTGATGATGTTGTTCTTGTGATTTGGGTATACTTGTGGTTATGCTTCTTTACAAAAAAAATTTACTGAAAATCCTCCTTGTAAGATCCCAGGATCGGAATCTGGTTATAGCATCCCAAAATTCAAGGGCCGAGTAGGAACTCAGCTCCCGAATTCCCAAGTGCCACGTGTGCCCTAATGAGCCTCGAATGCACATAAATATCAGGTATTAACAGGCAATGGAGATTTAAACTAAGCATGCTTAACATTTAAATTAAATAAAAAGATCCATGTGTTACTAAGAAAATAAACTATCCAATATAAATCCAATATCCATAACATAAATCCAACTATCCATAGTATAATCAACTAAGGATCTCAGTCCCATCCTCATGTCACTCCCCAGAATAATTAGGGCTCTGGCTCTGGCCCAATCCCGCCGTCATCCATCGAGCTAGTAGGGTCCGCCAAACGTCTGGAAATACGCTCGCTCCTCGATGTCGTCCGCACCGACATCATTAGCGCGTCTCGCTCCAGTGTTCCTGCATCTATGCCAGATTCTGGTTTGTGTTTTAGAACACCATCCCAGAGTGGGAGTGAGTAGCTACTCAGTGGTACCATTAGCAATAGACTACACAATTATCACACATAGAGTAGATTTAGTGAACAGCATACATCATAGAATCCTAAGTACTGTTAGTTAATGCAATACATGATTTAATGATATGATGCATGCCCCTCACCACCAGCACTCCCTCAAGAGACGACATCTAACGATCGCAATGACCAACACTCCCTCAGTTGCGACCTCGACTGCCGAATCACCAGAATAAATAATGCAATGTCATGTAACATGTTAGCCCAGTTGGTTGATTAGATTCATTCATCCAGCAGGTTGGGGAAATCGGAATATCCTTTGTGGAGTTATTGCCCTAATCCAATCGCACGGCTCAAGGGTCATGGTTATATGACTCTCGCAATCCTTAGCCCTTTGTGGGTTCATTAATCCTGAAATTCCTTAAGTTCAGACGAAGACAATTGGGACTTCAATGTCCTACTCGCGGTCATTATGGGGAGGTCGTCACCTCAGCATAGGCCGACAGCACGGGCACAGTGTCCCATACCACCGTCCCCGGTTCACGAGTCTAGGTGCTCACTGGTCACTACGGGGAGGCCCGTCACCCCAGCATAAGCCGACAACACGAACATAGTGTCCCATACCACCATCCCCTGCTCATGAGTCATGTGGGTTGTAAATCACAATTAATAGTGGGCGCAGAGGTCTTAGGGTACTTCGGGTTCATACAGGAGTGATCAAACAAGGTTAACATACAAGGATGGCCGATTTGTGAGCTAATATACCCCGACAAGCTTAACCATAAATTGATTAGCCTGAGAACGGCATCTCGTGTAGTCCAACTACGGCCGACGACTTACAGATTAACTAGTCAGGCTAGATTTACTCGTGGGCTGATCCAACAGAAGGTCGCCCAAGTGATTCTGGTTAATCGGCCGATCTATAAGGGGCATATGCACTAATACATAACATATATCATCAAATTCAAGGATATTTCACACATGGCAGGCATAAATCAATAATTTGAGCACATGGACAGCAATATACCAAATTCCGCTAAACCATACGGGTCATGTCCAACATGTTCCAACATATACAACCATAAGGACAGCCATGCGCCAGTAGACAATAATTCAAGCTTCCATGGGTCAACATGGATCATATAATTCAATTATATATTGAGAATTAAATGCAAATAATTCAACAAATCATAGATCAGATGGTGGCCTTAACTGGGTGGTTTCAAATTCCAGAGTTATATCGAGCAACTCGTCCATCTCCCCAACATTCACATATTGTTCTCTTAATCTGTGGAGTGTAATTTTTCTCCCGCATATGATCGCATGAGGATTTCTTAACCGGTGGAGCATTGTATTCTGGTTGGTTCTCAATGATATTTTCAGAAAAAATTTGAGACATAGGCTGTTTCCTATCATAATCATCATACATCCCTTCCTAATGTCTCTTAGTTATCTCAGCATACTGACGTTCCCACTCGTGCATGATGAAACCCTAACTCTAAATCTAATCCTAACAAAGAATAAAAGAAAAATCCTACAACAATATGGAAAGTAAGTAGAGGAGAAGTTAGAGGGAAGTTACCATAATGGAGGAGATCTATGTTAGGACCCTGCAAAAGAAAAAGGAAAGTGAATTAGTTTCTAAAAAAAATAAATAAGAAAGCAACCTAGTTTCTAAAAATGAAAAAGGAAAGTTCCTAAAAATAGAAAATAGAAAGTTTCTAACCTAGAAATAGGAAGCAAGGTTAGTTTCTAAAATAATTCAGAAAACCCTAATCTAGAAAATAGAAAAACCTTAATCTTAAAATAATTTCAAAATTAGTCAATCTCAGAAAAACGCAATCGTTAGTCCCCGACAACGGTGCCAAAAACTTGTTCACAACCCCAAGTGTAGGGTCGCGATGTAGTAATAATCTCGGTAAGACCGAGGTCGAATCCACAGGGACTGAACTTGTGTGTCTTCTGAAAGTAACTAGAACTAGAACTAGAAAAAGATGAAAACCTAAATTTGAAATATTTGAGAAAGTGATTTTGAATAAGGTAATTAAAACTTATAAATTTAAAGGTGCTAACTAGGGTACCAAGGATTCACTTGTAGCAATTGGGAGGCTATCTTGCTTGATTCGAGGACACAACTGGAATCAGAGTCCTATCCTATCCAATTGGTAAGAAGAGATTTGTCAAATCTCTAAACTTCTCATGGATCTAATCATCAATAGATGAGAGTTATGAGGATTTGGAAGTGATTCCATCACTTAACCATGCCAAGGAGACAAGGCAAACAACAGGATTTACCAATCCCACAACCAATCATAAGAGAATTGTGAAGGTTAGGAAGGATTCCATCATCCTACCATGCCCAAGGGACGATGGTGAATAGCAGAATTTCCTAATTTCACAATCTCAATTCAGGAAAAGAAGATATCTCAAGCTATCGCAGATCTATTGTAATTTGTCACAACAAACCATTAAAAACTAAAAATATTCCTTCATAATCAAAATAGAATCCAAGAGAGTTTAACAAAACATGAATCAAAACAAAGCAAACATCCCAATCACGCTACAAGCTTCACCTCTTAGCCCTAGCTAAGAGGTTTAGCCAACCATAGACATGATTGAACTAAGAACTCTTAAACAAAACATCAACTAAGGAAGAAGAAAAAAAACTCCAGGACGGCGGCTCCACCTTTTTGCTCCACTCCTCAAACCCTAGAAGATACCTAGGCACTCCTATTTATAATTTTGTAGCACCTCCTTTCGCACCGACTTGGAAAAATCCGGAAACTGCCTCAAATTTACGCAGTTCGTGCAAAATCTGCGTAACCTTAGACTGGTCGAGGACAACCTTCGACTGGTCGACGATGACGAGATTTTAGAGGATTTTGTCGCTGGAGTTCGAGTCGAGGCAGATTTTTAGGGTTCCTTTTCTTCACTTCAAGTCTTCAATGCTCTTCATTCCTCACTTGGTTTTCTTGGATCTTTGGCATGTGAATTCTTCATTCTTGGTCTCATAAGATCCATCATTGGCTTTGGTGATTCTTAAGCATTAAATCCATGCTTTTAGCATCCTTTTCAATCCGAGCTCTTAAATTCACCTTGCAACATAAACATGATTAAAATAGGACATTAAGCATTATCATGTTCATAAAATCAAGTAATAAATGGGGAATAATATGCAAATTTGACCCTCGACAATTTCCTTAGTCTTTGAATAAAAAAAAATTGAAAATTTTCAATTTCTCAAACTAAAAACATGTTTGGAAAGTGATAGTTTGTGCGCTTAAGAATGTCGTGCGTATGATAAGATTGAGATTGAACTTTGAATTGTTGGAGTTTAATCAACCAAGTAAACTATCACCTAAGTTCTTACACTCAATTGATTAAGAGGAAGTTTGAATATCATGTTGATCTAAATCACAAGACACATTCAATTTTCTTTCTGTGAATGTACTAGATGTCACGACCCAAACTCGAAAATCAGGATCACAGAATTCCCGATCGCCGATTCCGGTGCCAGCAGCCTCCGTAGTACCCCATTCTCAGTTCCCAGCGCCCATACGCCAAGTTCTGATCCTAGGATTATACAAGGAGGATTTTCAGTGTGAATTTTTTTTTTTTTTGTAAAGGAGCATAACCACAAGTGTACCCAAATCACAAAGGCAACATCATCACCACATATCCACTAATATAAACATTCAAGTACAATGTTGAAAGGAAAATACATAAATGAAACAAACACTCCAAAGCTCTAACACACGCTCTTGCCTCAATGTTGTTGCGACCCAACGGCACCTACACGCAACGGTCATGCATAAGCTTACAAGAAACTTAGGGGTGGTGTATGTGTGTGCAATGCACGTGCCAAGCATATAAATATAAGAGTAAGCAGAAATATTGATAAGTCCATAAATCATACAATATCAGAGTAAGCAGAAATACTGGCAAGTCCATAATTACCATCAACCTTATCTAGAGAATGCAATGCAGATCGGCCATGTAATGCAAAGTCATAGTAAGCCAAATGTCATATACTGAGGATGCATTGCAATATGCAATTCCTGACGAGTCCACGAATACCATCAGCCTTATCTAAGCCGTATGGTACAGAAACATAGTAAACCAAATGCCATATATTGTGGATGTAATACAATATGCGGTGCAAAAGAGATAACCAAGCTGGAGTGTGAAGTCGGGATGGTAGTACGTAATATCGCAAGCTGTAGGGTCAATCACCAAGAACTTCTATCCAAACCAGTCTCATACCTAAATTTGGATAGATAGGCTCAAGGTGGTAAACTCCTAATCTCAAGTTAGTCGCGTACCCAACTAAAATCATGGTCATTGCGAGGGTACACATAATGATCTGGTTGTGCAACACCAGCCTGAGTGGATAGTGAATGAATGAATGAGTCAAATGCAAACTCCTACTCAGTAAGTCCACATATAACCACCACAGCGCTTCCGATGTGGGACAAGATTCCACCCCACTGTATACATAGTAGCCTGCCAACCACTGGGCCCAGGCCCTTAGGCCCCGCCCACATCAGCATCCACCCATGTGTGCAATAGTGATGGGGCATCACAATATCAGTACCGTACACTCTGGGATATCACTGGGGTCTAATACACTCCACACGGGCTGCTGCCTCCCTAGCTGCGCAACCAACAAGAGGAAAAAACCTCACTATCCGCCTAACTAGTAGTCTACTAATACCTACCTGAGTCGTTAATAGTGGACCCATTTACGAGCTGATCATACTCACCTAGCTTATAGCCCCCTCACTCGAGCAGACAAGGCCACACACCCTTCCAACTGACCACGACACAGTAGGAGACGCGGCCTACTAGTATTCAGCACTCGGGCGCTCATGTATCCACTCGGTCTAGACGTTGGAGCATCCCCTGGATACGGAGGTTTAGAAATTTTCACACACAGACATCCAAAGTGCCCATATGTTGAGTCCCAAACATTTCCGGTGTCTCATCTGGTCATCCACAATGTGGAGGCCACAGCTCTGATGTCGCTAGGGCACAGAATGATCATGTCACACAAAATGCAGGATGCATGATTCATACCTTCCAATCATGCATCAAACATGCACGTACCACACAATCATGTGGGGCAACTCCGTCTCACAAGGAGTCCCATAAACATCTCAGCCCAATGGCATATGCTATGATCAATCATTCCTCACAACATGCATACATATGATGCATATGGGCATATGTCATGATATCATTATACTAAGCATGTCCTCAGATGTATAGTAGACAACAATAGACCACAATTGGCCTTAACCGATATAACACATACAAAGAGTAGTAGCTAAACGACATGCCCCTTCTACATCTATAGGAGTCCATGTGGTATGTCCCATGTTATACTATCATTAGCCTCCCAGGTACTAATATATCATATATCTGAAGACGAGGTCCCCCAAAACGACAGTGGATCCGACCCATACATTAAGGTAGTCTCCACACAGTGGATATACCAAATCTGATATCGCATATTCTGTCATATACGGCAAGAGGTGATGATGCACTCTCCTCTAGACAGCAGATGGCCTAGATGACACACTAACGTCAAGTATGGACCTCACACTTGTCCCAAAAGGGGGATGGACGGTGTGGATGATATGTACATGTCATGAGGTCCTAGCAAATGGGGTACCAAGGTAGGCTACATCTCTCGTGGTGAGTCAAGAAGGTAAGTTCATTGGGTGAGCTAACAAGGTGAACAAATGGCTTTCTCAATCTCTTATCATGAATAAACTGGGCTTTCTATGGGCCCAATACATACATAAAGTGGGCCTGGTGGAGTTCATAGATCTAGGACTATGTGTCCTTCCAATCGGATCGAGTAGCCCGCTCAACAACCAAGTGGGCCTTGGGTATGATCACTAAACTCGAGCAAACACAAGTATCTAGATGGGCCACATTTCCTATGGAAGGCCCGGTATGAACACAAGGTGGGTTCCAAGGTTGGGTAATCCTACAAGGTGTGGTGGAAAGCACGAGCATCATTGGGGGCCCAACGGTTTGTGTTAGCCCAATAAAGAAGGATGGGAATCGCTAACATCAATGGGGCCCAACGATTGGGATTGCCTAATAGGGAAGATGGGCAATACTAAAGTCAATGAGGGCCCAACGATTTGAGATAGCCCAATAAGAGAAGGTGGTTATCTCTACATCAATGGGTGCCCAATGGGTTGGGTTAACCCAACAAGGTAAGGGTGGAAATTGCTTAGCAATGGGCCCTAGGGAGGTTTACAACAATGGACCTTTAACCACCATTGTTCCTATGATGCGGCCCATTTGGGGATTGGGATCTAACTCACAATGGGACCCCTGGCCCTATACTATCTAGAAAATTGATGGATAATGCATGCAAAGCACACGCATCATGGTGGGCCTCTCAAGGCAACCCATAGCCTAAGGAAAATGGATGAACAATGGATATGTAACACATACATCATGGTGGGCGGTATAAGGCAGTTCATGGTCAAGAAAATAGGTGGACAGAGTGTGTAACTCATACATCATAGTGGGCCTCACAGGTCGGCCATACGATCCAGAAAATGGGTGAATGGTGTGTAAATAACACATACATCATGGAGTGGGCCAGTTGGACGCCCACTGATGGACGGTCTGGATATTACACACATCACACAACTGGGTCTCACACATCACAACTGGGTCTCACACAGATGATCAGTGCAGATATAATTCATACAACAAGGTGGGCCTGCTGCTGGATGGTCAGTCCAACGACGTCCCAGCCCTGCTGTCATTTCAAATAGTTGGACGGCCTGGATAACACACACACATCGTGTGTGTAGGGCCCTCATACATCATCAGTGGGCCCCATAATCGGTGGGCAGCATGGCTTTGCAGCACATACATCAGTGGGTCGTCTGGTGGGCGGTCAACCCAGCAGAGTGCTTGGCTTGATGGACGGTCAGCTCAACAGAGTGGCTGGACCTGCCGGACAGCCTGGATGGAAAACATAAACATGGTGGTCCTCACACATCACGAATGAGCCTCACCAGTGGATGGCCAATGTGGATTCAAAACGCCTACAGTGGCGTGGGCCAGCTGCTGGACGATCAGTCCAGCAGCGCCCTGGCCCATACTGGGCGTCCAGGTGACGGATGGCCTGGATCAAACACATATTTAAGGTGGGCCCCACCTGTAGACATCCCACCAAGGGGTGGACCCTGCCCAGGTGGGCCACCAAATGGCTGGATGGTGTGGATAAGACATAAACATCATTGCAGCCCACCTGCCGCTGGACGCCAGTCCAGCAGACTGTGGGTCTGCCTGATTGCTGGGTCGGCCCCATGGGCCATGCAGATACAATACAAACATCATAGTGGGTCCCATAAGGACGTGGGCCACCCAGGTGGACCGACCTCAATCTCCCATTAAATCAGGTGGGTCATGCGGCGAAACAGATACAACAAAGTGGGCCAGCGATCAGCCACCCCAGCTGCTGTGTCTGTCCAAAAATTCGGGCCCATACCCTAATGATCTCTCAAAATGGATGGCATGGATATGATACACATATATCAAGGTGGGGTCCACGCATGTTAGTATAATACATACAGCAAGGTAGGTCCCACCGTCCCTTGCTGGACGGTGTGGATAATACATATACATCACGTGGGTCCCACTGTCCCAGCTGGACGGTGGAGATAAAACAAATACATCAGGTGGTCCCACCGTCCCAGCTGGACGGTGAGGATGAGGCACATACATCAGGTGGGGTCCACGTAGGTGGCCCACTAGCTGGACTAAGCTGGTACTTGTATTTTCCCTTTTAACTAGCCCTGCATGACCGACCAGTCATGCAGGCCTGAAATCGGGCAGC
The DNA here is from genome assembly GCA_021015155.1 of Magnolia officinalis. NCBI lineage: Eukaryota > Viridiplantae > Streptophyta > Magnoliopsida > Magnoliales > Magnoliaceae > Magnolia > Magnolia officinalis. Next base: position 46,528,499 of record JAJHSJ010000003.1, read on the forward strand.
GATGGTGAGCCCACTCACTGGACGGCTTGGATAACATACATACATCAGGGTGAGGTCCACGCATGTGGCCCACCAGCTTGGGATCAAGTAATCTGTGTGTTTTCCTTCCATTTGGGCATGTGTTGCCGGCCGGCCTTGCAGGCCCAAACAAACAGCAATGGCTACCGGCTGGTGGACAGCAAGGTGGGCCTACTGGATGGGTAGTGTGAATAAAATACTTGCATCATGAGGGTGGGCCATCAACAAGAGAGAGAGAGAGAGAGAGAGAGAGAGAGAGAGAGAGACGTGATGATAGAGGGAGCACCGCCAGCTCTCTTCTAAGATACAATACATACATCAAGATGGGTCCCAAATCATGTGGGCCCACCAATATAAATCAATGGTGGAAATCCCTTTCCCACCAACAATTGCAAGGTCTAGATGACCTTCTTACAATGAGAATCAAAATAAACATCATGCTGGGGTCCATGGAGAATGGCCCCATCATGGAATTCATATATGCATCATGGTGGGCCATTGGCCACACCTACGGCCAAAAATGGGGTCCCTACCATTAACCGGTAGGCCCCACTTGTCCCATGAATGAAAGCAATATCTAAGCCTAAGATCACCCACCGTTGGATCTTCTTCTAGGCTCTTTGTAATGCTAAGCTCCTTGGCTTCTTCTTTGATGGAGGATGAAGAATGTTGAAGGGTTGGGATGAGAGATTTGGGGTAGGGAAAGATGGGTTTAGCACTTGGGTGTTTTCTCTCCTTAGAGCTTCTCTTGCTTGGACAGTCACTCTCTCCTTGGTTGCTTGGGGATGGGTAGAGAAAATGAGAGAGAAAGGGGATGTGATGGTTAAGAGGGTGATGGGTGGAGTGATGGGTGTGTAAAAGAGTGATGGGTGAAGTGATGGGTGTGTAAGAGAGGAGACATGAGAGTTGACTTTGGGGAGGGTTGCTTGCCTTGGGGGAAAAAAAAGGCATGGTTTTGTGATGGGATGTGTACTTGACTAGTTGATGTGAAAGGTGGGTAGAGATTCTCTGGAATCTCTCGAAATTCGCAACGCGCGGCATTTCCTCGAGATATACGCAGGCCCACAACTCCTAGCCTAGGTATCGCATTGGTGCGAAAAACACGGCGCTGGAACCGCGACGACGGTCCGGTCGTTAGGGTACAAGTTTCGAGTCGAGTCGACTAAGATCTACGAGATACGACTTAGGGTCACGCGCAAATGCTGTCTACAGGTCACGGTCGCTGGGATTCGATGGGGAGGATTGCGGGAGTCTAAGGAACGGTACGAACTAAGATACGGGCCTTACACTAGAATTTCTCATTGATAGCATGTACAACATTGATAGATATGGAGAATTAAGTCTGGAGAATTTTATCCACCTTAAAAGATGAAAAGAACCAGTTAAAAAATAGTAAGATCGACAAAAGGGTCATATATGATGAAAAGACTAAAAAAAGTTTGAAAAAGAATGAAAAAATTCTAAAAAGAATAAATAATTAAAAAGGACCGTCAATATAAAATCAAAAACTGGAAAAAGAAGGAAAAGGGGATAAGTTTGGAATCAGCACTTGATATTCGATTAGTCTTGAAGTGATGAACATGGCTAACATTATGAAAAGATGGTAATTTTATGGAAGTTGGAATTCACTAAGCACGTTGGGAAAACTTGGTATATGAACTTATGCTCTTAAGTAATTGATAGAGAACCTATTTGATTGATTGTTTGTTTGATTCGGCTCTAGGTTTTCATTTTTTCACTCTCACGTCTTTGGATTATAATCATTCATACTTGTTTGCACAAAAGATTATTTTCTGAAAAAGGTTTGAACTTTGAGAATTGAGGATCACTTCACACATGTTTTGCTCAGGACTAGCAAAATGTTGGCTGGGGAGTGTGTTGAGTCTCAAATATTATATATTTTTCCCTAATTATATCTTGGTTTTAGGAACATGATAATGCTTAATGGTATACTTAATACAAGTATGTGTTGCAAGGTAGCTCTAAGAGCTTAGATTGAAAAGAATGCTAAAAACATGAATTTGATGCTCAAGAATCACCAAAGCAAAGGATGGATCTTAGAAGACCAAGAATGAAGAATTCACATGCCAAAGATCCAAGGAAACCAAGTACAAAAGATGAAGAAAGGACTTGAAATAATACAAAATCCGCAGCAGAAAACAGACAAGTTCAGTCCAACCAAACCCAAGTTCGGTCCGACTAAAATCGCACAAAATAGTCCAATAACCAAAGATGAAATTCAGGAGCTAATTCGGTTCAACCGAAGTTTAATTCAGTCCAACAGATACCCAGTTCGGTCCGACCGAAGGGAGGATTTGGTGCTACCGAAAGTACACAAAATGCTCCAGCGCTGAAAGGAATTAATTCGGTTCAACCGAAGATTAATTCGGTCCGACCGACAACTTAAGTTCGATCTGACCGAACCCAAGCTCGGTCCAACCGAAATCGTGCAACTGACGAAACAGAATCATGTCCGGGCTCGGACTCGACTTCGGTCCGACTGAAGGTAACTTCGGTCCGACCAATGCGTAACGCGGCCAGTTTCACGATCAGATTGCAGAAATTTCAAGTCGATGCGAAAGATGGAGCTTCACAATTATAAATAGGAGTCCCTAGGACATTCCTAGGCATCATCTAGGGTTTAAAGAGTGGAGCAAAAGGGTGGAGAGCCGCCGCCAAGAGTTTTTCTTCTTCTTCCTTAGTTTATTTTCATGTTTTGTCTAAGAGATTTTGGTTTAATCATGTTTATGGTTAACTAAACCTCTTAGCTAGGGCTAAGAGGTAAAGCTTGTAGCATGATTAGGATGTTTATCTTGCTTTGATTCTCGTTTATATTGAAATTCATTGATTTCTAGTTGATTTTAAGGAATATTTTCAGTTTTCTATGGTTTGTTGTAACTCAAATTACAATGGACATTGCGATAGCTTTAAATATCTTCTTTTCCTATTTGAGATTGTGGGATTGGTAAATCTTGTTGTTCACCATCATCTCTTGGGCATAGTTGGGTGATGGAATCCCTTCCAAATCTTCACAATCCTCACCCATTGAGGCTAGTTCAATGAAAAGTTCAGAGATTTAATCATCTCTTCCTCCAATTGGATAAGATAGGACTCTGATTCCAATTGTGTCTCTTGAATCAAGTAAGGTAGCGTCTTAATAGCTACAAGTGGATCCTTGGCACCCTAGTTCCCACTTTTAAATTCACAAGTTTTAATCAACTTTATTCACAATCACTTTCGATTATTCCAGAATTCAGATTTAGATCTTCTTCTGATTCTACTTCTAGTTCTTTTCAGAATACGCACAAGTTTAGTTCATGCGGATTCGACCTCGGTCTTATAGAGTTATTACTACATCGCAACCTTACACTTGGGGTTGTGAACATGTTTGAAATACAAGTACTTCCAACATCCAAGGTCTCGCATGATGGATAACCTATATCCAAAGTGGCCCAACATGATGGATGATCCACATAAAGGTGTGCCCCATACGATGGATGGTGGATATCAAAAGTGGGCCCCACATAATGGACAATTCACTTCAAAGGTAGGGCCCACGCTATGGACACATCAAATATGGACTCCACGTGATGGGTGATGAGTAGTGGACATTAAGGGGCCCCACATAAAGGACAATTAGCATTGATGGTGGGCCCCACTTGATGGATGACCTACATCAAAGTGGACCTCGCATAATGGACAGTCCATGTCAAAGATCATCCCTAATGATGAATGGTCCGCATCCATAACAAGCCTTGCATGATGATGGCACACTTTGAAGGTTTAGCTCACACAATGGATGGTCCACATCAAAGGTGAGCTCGATATAATGGACGATCCACATCCAACGTACAACATAATGGAAGAATCGAATGTCTTAAAACATGAAGATTGTAACCATCCATTCTTTTGTCATTTAGGGTATGGTCCATCTATAGTACAATCCACCTAAACAACCATATGCATCATCGTATCTCCCTTTCCTTGGGTTAGCTAACTTTAAATGTAAGGCAGGACAACATAGAATAGCTTGGCTCTCTCTGGCAACTCTTTAAGGGGAGAGTAACGAAGTGATTCTCCTTGTTAAATGAGGGGAAGCCTTTAAGAGATACGACTGGAACGGTCTTATTAGTCGTCATCCTATCCTCATTACTAATAGGAATGAGTACCTTCCTCTTCCCTTCGTTAAGGCTTAAAGAAGAGAGATCCAATCTACCATTAAACCCCTGAGGGCACCTCGTCACTTGTTGCCTTGCTTTCCTGACTAGTAGGAATATCTACCTTCTTTCTTTCCTTCTAGCTTTCGACTAACAAAGGCAAGGCAACTAGGAAAGGAAAGAGGTATTAACCACAAAGGAGAGTGATTAAAGGCAAGTGTCTTCAATCGTGACTTGTTGGACTTATGACTCGCTTTAGCTGGATGGCAAGCATGGAATCTGGCTACCCTATCTAGTGACATTTCTAGGAAGGATAGACATTATCAGAGTGGTCTTCTACAAAGGCAACAAGTAGGAAATTGAGATTAGATCACCAATTAAAGAGTCGTAGAAAGCGCCCCCCAACCCGGTAGGGGAACCAACCACCTTAAAGCCACTGAAGTCATTCTACTAAGCCTCCTTTAGGAGAATTCCCTCTCTCGACTAGTTTATAGCACTAAGGGAATTCCCAAGATGTGTTCCTTTAGGGCATGTTTAGATTAGTGATTCGGATAGTAATGTGTTGTAGTCTATAGTAAAGAACATCATTACTACCGTAGTGCAAAGGAAAACAAAGTAGTGACGGTATGCAATACTGGTCCTGCATCTCTGCTTTCCACATGTAAAGTAATTTGGCTGACTAAATGCACTTGGACGTGATTCCATCAATGTGTTATATCCACACAATCCATCCATTTTGTAAAATCATTTTAGGGTGTGTCCCCAAAAGTAAGCTTGATCCAACACCTCTATGACCCCAAGAAGCTTTCAATGGTAGGCGTTCAATCCCCATGATAGCTATGGTGTGGTCCATGCCTTCTTTGGACTTGCCCCATTTTTTATCCCATTTCATTAAATGATCATGCAAGAGGGATGGGCGGTGTGGATATAGTACATACATCATGATGGGGTCCACAAAAGTATACCACCTCAACACAATTCCGTTAATATGTATCATCAGGTGACTCCAAAAGATTACCTTGATTTAATAGTAAGAAATATACAATCAAAGGTAAAGAGTAATTATGTGAGTTTTACGCTATATTACTCTGGTAATCCATCATCCAAACAAGCCCTTATTCATCATTCTTAAAAAATGAAGGATTCAATTTAGCAATGGGTTTCCTTACAACTACCCTAGTATGATACGACCATAAGCAAGAATGGCCCTAAATGGATAGGGTAAATGGTCCCTCTAACTAAAGCCAATATAAGCCAATGTTCTTACTTTTTTAGCCATCTTCAGCTATAAGTACGATGCCATCGAATGACACCTCAGTTGCATCTAGAAAATCATATTAAATGATCAATCTTGCTGGACATCTAACCTTTTGTTTGATGCCATCGAGGGGGTCTTCGATGCTATCGAATGCCATCGAGCATCAATCAAAAATTATTGTTTTTGGACTTACATTTACATAACAAGTTCGCACATCTTTTATCCTTACTTATCATGTTCCAATTAGGTTCATAAGGCTAAGGGATGATCAATTAGGTATTCCTATTAAGCCTAGATCATCTAGAGGTTTAATGGTTGTTTTGAGTCAAAGGTTAGGGATACCAAGGCACCTCAGGTACCTATTCTTTGCTCCTTGATGCTCTCGTCCTTTTGTGTGTTCGGTCTTTAGCTTTCAAAGAGTCAACCGACTACATGACACATGGACTCATGTGATTGACAAATAAGATGCACAAATCAGTGCACTAACAACATTTACTACCAACGACCTTGAAATACTTGACACTAGATGGCTTTCCATGCCACAACTCATATGTCGTCTTTTCCAACCCTGCTCTTAAATAAACTTTGTTAATAGTATAGAAGGTTATGTTAACAACTTCGGCCAGAAGGTTTTTTATAAATCTTTACTATTTAAAATTACTGAGGCCACTTCTTGCAGCACCCTGTTTTTCCTTTCAGTAACTCCATTTTGTTGTCGAGTTTTAGGTGCTGACAATTCATGCTGAATTCCAAATTCATCACAAAAAATTTGGAATCGGTCATTCTCAATTTCTCCACCATGATCACTTATGATCCTATCTATCATATATCCTTTCTCATTCTAGAGTCATCTCACAAGTTTCTTAAATTCATCAAAAGTATCTGATTCTTCCCTTAAGAAAACGGCCCAAGTGAACCTAGAGTAATCATCCACTACAACCAAGAAAGTGTCTTTTTCCACCCTGACTCTGGACTCTGGTAGAACCAACAAGGTCCATGTGTAAGATCTCGAGGGGCTTAAAAGTAGCCATAGAGGTTGTCTTTTTGTGAGCAACTTTAATTTCTTTTCCTTTTTAATAGTCGCCACAGACAATTCTGGCCTTTTCCAATATTGGGAAGCCCTCTTACTAGATTCTTAGAGCATAAGCAAGACAAATTTATGTAGTGGACATGGCCGAGTCTTTGGTGCCAAAGTTCATATTCATTATCTCTCGCCATGTGGCATATAGCTGGGGATATTGATCCTCTACTTCTCTCAATGACATAGCAGCTATCGTTGGTGTGAAGAGCTCTCATAACTAGTTTACCTATTGAATAAGAGATCTCGCACATTTCTTTGGAGAACCTCACTGAATGTTCTTTGTCATAGATCTGCGATATGCTTAAAAGGTTGTGTTTCAATCCCTACACACAGAGAACATTCTCAATTTTGGGCAATCTTGGCCCAGCAATTGATCCTTGCCCAATTATCCTAGCGGTGCTTCCATCTCCAAAAGTGACTGATCCACCATCAAAATTGGTATAATGGAAGAAGTAGGTCCGGTCACCCGTCCTGTGTCTCGAGCATCCGCTATCTAAATACCATCTAGCAATGCTACTAGCTTTGAGAGCAGTATGTATTACTAGGCAGTTTATTTTGTCTTTGACGACCCATTTGGAGACAACTTTCTTTGGCTGGTATTGGGTTTGTGAGAGTGTGTCTTTCTTGGACTCATCTCTCAAGGGCAAGTTTTTCCTTAGAGAATGAATTTTTTATACGACTGTCCATTGCCCTGATTTACTTGAATCATCATTTCCTTTATTTTTTTTATTTAATCGAGCAACTTGTAGGAATGGTTCTTTTATTTTCCTATCCATTCTAGAAGGAGTGGGATACTTTCTCCTCTCATTTTCCTTTTGTGGTGGCCTTCTAGGCGGACTTCTTATAGTCTACAGCATTTTCCCAGTTGGTCTATATTTACCTATGATGCTCATACCTGGGTTGGTTCGGGAGTGTCTAAATTCAAGACATTCAAATTTCAAGTGTCCCATGTCACTGCATATATCAGATTGGAGATGATTGTGGTTTGCTAACTGAAGCCCTTGATTCTTTTGTCATCATAGGAAGAACACGAGTAGGACTTGTTTTGTTGCTTTCATATCCTAATCATCTCTTATCCCTTGAAGTTTTACCCATTCCTATAAGTCTTTCTAGTTTTTCCTCACACTGGGTAAACCTGTGACTAATGTTGGCATGAGATTTGAATTTTTCTAACTCTAATTTCATACCCTGGTTGATTACTCTCATCTTGCTATGTTTTATTTGTAGGTCTTTATTTATCTTGGTTAAGTCAGTCAAGTCACTCTCGTATGAGGCATTTTCTTGGGTGTAGTTGGCATTGTCTTTAATATATTCTTGAATCTCATCAGCCAAATTCATTTCCTGCTAAGTCCGTCTAAGCCATATAAGTGCAGAAACATAACAACCTAAAATGTCATATGCCTGCGGATGTAATGTAATATGCGATGCGAATGAAATGACCAAGCTGGAGTGTGAAGTCGGGATGATAGTACGTAGTATCGCAGGCTACGGAGTCCACCTCAAGGGACTTCTATTCAAACCAGTCTCATACCTAAATTTTGATAGTCAGACTCAAGGTGGTAAACTCCTGATCTCAGGTTAGTCGCACTTCCCAACAGAAATCCTGGTCATTGCGAAGGTACACATAACAAACAATTGCGCATCATCAGCCCGAGTAGATAGTGAATGAATGAATGAATGAGTATGCAACTCCTGCTCAATAAAATCACATAACAATACCGTACATATCTGAGATCATCACCGAGGTCTAGTACACTCCAAGCTGGCTACTGCTCCAGCCAGCCGCGTAGTCCAGCGAGTGGAAAAGACCTCACTACCCACCTGCCAGTAGTATACCGATGCCTACCTGGCTCGCCGATAGCGGACCCAATTGGGAGCTGGTCAAACTCATCCTAGCTTATAACCCCCTCACTCGGGTGGATAAGGCCACACCCCCTCCCAATCGACCATGACACAGTGGGAGACGCGGCCTACTGGTATTCGGCACTCAGGCGCTCATATATCCACTCGGTCTAGACGTTGGGGAGTCTCTTGGCTTCAGAGGTTTAGGGACTTTCACCCATGGACATCCAAAGTGCCCAGATGCTCAAACCAAACATTTCTGGTGTCTCATCTGGTCATCCACGACATGCCTGTCGAGGTCACAGCCCTGATGTCGCTAGGGCGTATAGTAATCACAATCACACAATGCAAAATGCATGAGTCATGTAGTCTAATCATACATCAATCATGCGCATACCGTGCGCTCATGTGGGATAACTCCACCTATCAGGGAGTCCCATAAACCATCTGTACTATGGCATATGCAATGGTCAATCACATCTTATAATAAACATGCAGATGATGCGTATGGGCATGTATCATGATGTTATGCTGTCACATACTCATAATCGGTATCAATAACCTGCACCAATGATCGGCCTCGACAACGTGGACATTTAACCAACATTACCCCAAGAATGGCCCACATAGAGCCTAACATATAGTGAACCCATGGCCTCACATAAGGGCCTAATATATAACACAATGGGCCTCACTCGAGAGCTTAATACACATCACGATGGGCCTCTCATATGGGCCTAATATATATCACAATGGGCTCCATCGCCTGGCCCTCAAATGCACCACAATGGGCCTCATCACGTAGGCCTCATATACATCACATTAAGCCTTAAACACGGGCTAAATACACATCACAATGGGCCTCAAATACGGGTCGCATATACATCACATCGGGCCTCAAACACGGGTCGAATGCACATCACAATGGGCCTCAAATACGGGCCGCATGCACATCATAATGGGCCTCACATTGGGTCTCAACAATCGGCCTCGATATCCGGCCTTGAATATCAGAATCGGAATCGGCTTCAACAATCGACCTCGATAATCAGCCTCGACAATCGGAATCGGCCTCAATAATCGGCCTCAACAATCGGCCTCGACAATCAGAATCAGAATCGGCCTCAACAATTGACCTCGATAATCAACCTCGACAATCGGAATCGGAATCGGCCTCAACAATTGGAATTGGCCTCGATAATCGGCCTCAACAATTGAAATCGGTCTCGATAATCGGAATCGGAATCGGCCTCGATAATCGGCCTTGATAATCGGCCTCAACAATCGTCCTTGACAATCGGAATCAACCTTGATAATCGGCCTCGATAATCGGAATCAGAATCGGCCTCAACAATCGGCCTCGACAATCGGAATCAGAATCAGCCTCGATAATCAGCCTCGACAATCGGAATCGGAATCGGCCTCAACAATCGGCTTCGACAATCGGAATCAAAATCGGCCTCGATAATCGGTTTTGACAATCGGAATCGGCCCCAACAATAGGCCTCGACAATCGGAATCGGCCTCGATAATCGACCTCAACAATCGGAATCGGAATCGGCCTTAACAATCAGCCTCGACAATCCAAATCAGCCTCGACAATCCAAATCGGCCTCGATAATCGAAATCGGCCCCGACAATAGGCCTCAACAATTGGAATCGGCTTCAATAATCAGCCTCAACAATCGGCCTTGACAATCGGAATCGGAATCGGCCTCAACAATCGGCCTCGACAATCGAAATCGGTCTCGACAATCAGAATCGGCCTCGATAATCGGCCTCAACAATCGGCCTCGATAATCGAAATCAGAATCAGCCTCAACAATCGGCTTCGACAATCGAAATCGGCCTCGACAATCGGAATCGGCCTCGATAATCAATCTATACAATTGGCCTAAGGGAAGGTCACAATGTGGACATTTAACTATCATTGCCCATCAATATGGACATTCAACCAACATTGCTCTCAAGGAGTGGCCCACATAGAGCCAAACGTATCTTGGGCCCATGGCCTCATACAGGGTCTCATGCAATCACCATGGGCCGTATCAATGGGCCGCACCGATAGGCCTTATATGTATCAAGTGGGTCGCACCACTGCGCTTAATATACTCACAATGGCTGCTCACATAGGCTTGATATACATCACAATGGGCCCCATCACCTAGCCCTCAAATGCATCACAATGGGCTATGATTACATTACATTATGGTGGGCCCTGCACCTTCCAAATGGGCCACAAAATACATCACATTGGGACTTACTCATGGACCTCACATACAATACATGGGCATCATCGTATGGGCCTCATCACATAGCCATGGTGAAATTTGTTGGAGGGTGTGGGACCCCACATATTACTAATGGGCCCCACACAGATGGCCAGCATGGAAATAGAATACATATACAATGGTGGGTCCACGTGAGTGGCCCAACACAGTTTGAATCAGACTGATATTTGCACTTTTCCTTCGTCCAGGCCTGCCCAACCTGACAGGGCAGTGTGGATACAACATGCATTGTGGTGGGCCGCACAAGTGGACGGCTCAGATGAAACACATACATCTCAGTGCACCCCACACCAGAAAATAGATGGGCGGCGTGGAGGAAAACATACATCACAGTGCGCCCTCTCCACACCGTACAGATGGACGGTGTGGATGCAAAATACATACATGAGGTCGGTCCACATAAGGCCACCGTCCAGATGGACGGTGTGCATACAACAAATACACCAAGGTGGATCCTGCCCGTCTAGAACGAACGGACGGCAGGATACAAATACATATATCAAGGTGGGTCCATCCCACACGTGCAGCACGTGTGGGGTGGGCCCCACACGGCTGGATGGATGGACAGTTTTGATATAACACATACATCCCAGGTCCCACCGTCCTAGGCATGTGGATATAGAATAAATACACTGTGGTGGGTCCTCACGTGGTGGGCCACCCCTCTTCTCTCATATATATATATATATATATATATTATATATATATATATATATATATATATATATATATATATTGTTTTTATTATTATTATATACCATTCATACCTGCTCCAGCGTCCAGGGAACTGGACGGTGCGGGCTGCCACACATGCAGGAGGCCCCACCGTCCAAAAATCCCACGGACGGTGTGGATGGAATTGTAAATCAAGGTGGGCCACGTGCTGGATGTAGCACGTGTACAGGGTGGGCCTTGCAGATGGAGGGCGTGGATGATGAAACGATGGACGACGGCGTGGTATGATATACATACATCATGTGCGCCACCTCCATATACTTGCTGACGGTGGTACAGGCAGCAGCTTTCAGCTGCGTGGAACCGACCGTCCAGATAAATGGCAGGGATGAAATGCAAACATTCAAGGTGGGTCCACACGTGTGGGGCCCACCAGCCTTTTGGAAGGAGCTAATATTTGTGTTTTTCATTTCATCCAGGCCAGTGAACGGACGGCCTAGATGATACATGGCCGTCAGGTGGGTACCACCGTCCAAGGCATCTGGACGGTGTGGAATAACCTATACATCACGGCGGTCCACACAAGTGGACAGTGTGGATCAACATTAAGGGCCACAAAAGGGGAAAGAGAGAAAGGAGGAGAGAGAGAGAGTGACTGAGTGTGTGTCATGCTCCAAACTCGGAAACCGGGCTCACAAAATTCTCGATCGCCGAATCCGGTGCCAACAGCCTCCATATACCCCATTCTCAGCTGCCAGTGCCCATTCGCCAGGTTCCGATCCTGGGATCTACGAGAAGATTTTCAACATCATTTTGATTCGTAATAAGCATAACCAAAGGCATAACCCACAAACAACAACCAAAAACTCCATCACATTTCCACTATGATAAAAAACTTATAAGTATAATGAGCATAAAGGGAAATACAATGATAATGGACAAAAAGCTCCAAGATGATCTGTTAAGCGCTCCTGCCTTAGCGTTGTTGCGGTCCAACGTCACCTGCACGCAACGGTCGTGCATAAGCTTATGGAAAGCTTAGAGGGCGGTGGAAGTGTATGCGCAATGTAGTAATACAATTATGTAATATCAGAGTAATGTGGGATATGCTGATGAATCCATGAATACTATTAGCCGTACCAAGGTCATGCGATACAAAGCATGAATGATGTCAGTCATACTAAGGTCATGCGATGCAAGATGCAAACAAGCACATCAATCCTCATTCTAAGTCCACATATCAATACAGCTCAGCTCTGGAATATCACTGGGGTCTAGTACACTCCAACCAGATTGCCGCACCATCGCGCGCAACAAGGTGAGTGGAAAAGACCTTGCTATCCGATTGCCAATATTGGACTCGGCTCGTCAATAGCGGACCCATTCTTCAAGCTGGTCAAACTCAGCCTAGCTTTACCCCCTCCTCTCGGACGGGTAAGGCAGCACCCCCTTCCAACCGACCACGATACAGTGGAAAGCGGGACCTTCTAGTAATCAGCACTCGGCGCTCATGCACCCACTCGGTCTAGACGTTGGAGCAACCTCCTAGTACCATAAGGGTTTAGGGACTTTCACACAGGGATATCTATAGCACCTCATGTAGAACAAGATTTCTGGTATCCAATCCTGCCAACCACGATACGCTTGTGGAGGCTACGGCCCTGATGTCGCTAGGGCATACAGTAACCATGTCACACAATGCGAAATGCATGAATCACACTATCCAGTCATGCAGCAATCATGCATATATCATACGCTTATGTAGGGCAACACCACCTATCCGGGAGCCCATAAACAATCTACCCGAAGACATATGCTATGATCAGTCACTTCTCATATCAAGCATACATATGATGCGTATTATCATGAATCATGTAAACTATACTAAACATTATATGGCGATGGATTCTTGTTCGTAACTAAGATGGGCCTAGACAGCCTACACACTACAAGTATGGGCCTAACAATAGGCCCTCGGGAGAGTTACAATGCGGACATTTAACCATCATTGCTCTACAATGTGGATGTCAAACCATCATTGCTCCAAAGGTATGACCGCCAAAAACATCATCACATACATCATGGTAGAATCTCACACCGCAATGGACCTCATATACATCACATTCAGGCCACACATAGGCCTCACATACATCTCATTGGGCCACATATACATTAAATGGGTCGATCAAATGAGCCGATCAAATGGGCCGATTCAAAAAGGTCGAACCCAACTCAATTATTTAGAAATCAATATACACACACACACACACACACACACACACACACACACACACACACAAATAATCATATCAAAAGATCAACTGGACCATATCGTATCTAATCGTGGTGATAATGATTTCCACGGTTTAATTCTAGTGGGCCCCATCATAGGGTTTATTTCCCATCCAACCTATTCATAAGGTCACAAGGACCTGGGTTTAGAGGAAAACAAATATCATATTGGTCCAAACTTTGAAGCCCAGGGGTTTTAATGGCGGACGTTCAAACACATTGTTTTCTGTAATGTGGTCCACCTCATCCTAGATCTGCCTCATTTTTATTTTAGTCTCAACCCTTAAAATTATCTTTCAAAATGGTTGGACGGCTTGGATGCAACACATGCATCATGGTGGGTCCATAGGGATGGACAGCATAGATAAAGCACATACCTCATGGTGGGGGCCACACCGATGGAAGGTGTGGATACAATACATACATTAGTGGGTCCCACCATAACGTTTACTTCCCATTCAATCTGTTAATAAGGTCACAGGGACCTGAATAAAGAGGAAATACAAATTTCATAATGATTCAAAACTCCAGGACCAATGGAGTTTCGATGGCAGACGTTCAATCCTACTGTTTCTTGTGACGTGGGCCACTTGAGTTCCAGGTGCGGCTGATTTTAGGAGGGGGCCCACTGACCCTAAAGGACCATCAAATGCACGGCGTTGATGTTCAACGCACATCACGGTCGGGGCCATGGCTGGGACCCACGTCCCTGGCTCCAGCGCTCCACAGCGCAGGACGCTGCTGTGAACGCTGTAGCAGCAGTGCCTAGTGCTTCATTTCTTCTTCTTTTTTCAGAGGATTTTCCTAGGTGGGGCCCACATCCGAAAAATCCAACCCAACTACTGGATTCTATGGCTTAAGACAGTCCAAACGAGCCCAATATTCAACATGTTTTGGCGAATCGAAACATCATTGTGGGTCCTAGTCGCTTTTTAACGGTATAAATCACAGTTTTCTATGGTAAGGCCCGCCAGAAAATCAAATTGGCTTCATTTTTCAGTTCAACGCCTAAAATGAGTTGGGAAATAAGATAGACGGCGTGGATTAAAGCCATACATCAAGGTGGGGCCTGCATGAGCGGTCCACCCAAGGCCTTAAACCAAGCTGATATTTTTGTTTTCATTTCACATCCAGCGTCCCTGGACGCTGGACGGTTGGGCACAACGCATACTTAAGGTGGGCCACCACATGGCTAGATGGTGTGGATAAGACATACATCATGTGGGGTACATCCGGGTGGGCCACACGGCCACATCTAGAGGTGGGCAACGAGCCAAGTCGAGTCGAGGTGGGCCAAGCTCGGCTCAGCTTGTCCATGATGTACTCGAGTTCGAGCTCGAGCTCAAGCTCGGCTTTCGAGCTCAAAATTGAAGCTTGGATTGTTTGCCAAAGCTGTCGAGTCGAGTTTACCTCAAGTCGAGCTCGAGCTTGTTGGGTGAGAGTAATGGATTCTGTTCTTGATCCTCCTCAATTGATGAAAAATTCAAAAATCTTAAGAGAATCAAAGCAAAACCCGATGAAAAAACCAAACAAAGCTTCGAATCGGATGAGGAAAGTGTAAGAACCGATCTGTTCTTGATCCTCTTCCACCAGCAGAAATCCAAGTACTAGAAAAGAAATAGAGCAGAACACAGATCAAAAATTCAAGTAAAGAGCTCTAGCCAATCAAATCATGGATTTCCTTGAAGCTCTAACAAATCTGAGAAGAACCCATCTTGGATTTCTGGGTTTCTCACCCAAGAAGTAGATCTCAAGAGATTGAAATCATACTATTTTGGAGCTGAAATGAAAACTGGTGGTGGTGGTCCGGGCGGGCGTGCGGTTGGCAGTGGGTAGAGAAAGAGAAGAAAGGAAAGGGGGTGTGTGCGGTCGGGTAGAGACTCTAGGGTTTATTTTTATTTTTAAGTTTAAACTTAAAACTAATATATATATATATATATATATATATATATATATAGTATATATATATATATATATATATATATATATATATATATATATATATATATATATATATTAATTAATCGAGCCGAGTCGAGCTCAAGTTCGAGCTTCGAGTTGAGTCGAGTTCGAGTCGAGTCGAGTTGAAATGCCCCCTGATTGAAGTTGGCTTGAACTCAACTCGAGCTTCAAATAATTAGCTTGGCTTGGCCCGAATCGGCCATTCAAGCCGAGTCAATCTGAGCTGACTCGAGCCGAGTCGAGCAAGTTTTTTGAGCTAGCTCGACTCGTGAATAGCCTTAGTCACATCATCACACAAAAAAAATGAAAAAGAGAGGGAGAGAGAGAGAGAGAGAGCAAGGAACATGTGCGATGGAGGGCTCCATCACTATGAGCCCTCCCTTCCATACATCTAATCGTACATTAAGTGGGTCCCAATACATGTGGGCCCACCGATCAAAATCAACGGTGGAGATCCTTTCTCCACCAAAAATGCAAGGTCTAGATGACCCTATTCATGCAAGGAAAATAAACATCATGATGGGGTCCATGGAAAATGGCCCCATCATGGAATGATCATGAGGATCAAGGTGGGCCATCGGCCACACCTAGGGTCCAAAGTGAGATCCATACCATCAATCGGTAGGCCTCACTTGGCCCATCATCAAAGCATTAAATCTAGGCCTATAGAAACACCCACCGTTCGATCTTCTCGGTCCGATGGAAAGGTGATCTCCTTGGCTTCGATCTCAACGGAAGATGATGAAGAATGAAGGGTTAAGATGGGAGATGAGAGGGTTAGGAAGTGGGTCACACACAAAACTCTCTCATGGAGATTTGGGAGAGCTTGGACGTATGATATTTCGTTGCTTGGAAAAGTGAGTTTGATAAATGAAAGAGAGAGGGTTGTAAAGAGAGAAAGAGATGGGTGATGGAGTAATGGATGAGGTGAGTGATGGGCGTGTAAGAACGTTCTTGACTTTTAAGAAAATTTGTGTAAGAAGGGTATGGGTGTATAAGGGTTTGTTGACTTATGGGTTGCTTGGGGATGGGGATGGGTGTGAGGTGATGTGTACTTGACATGTACTTGACCCTTAATGGGATTAGTTGATTGATTGAGTTGACATGTTGTAGAGATTCTCTTGGGTTGGTGTTTTCCTCGAACTGAACGTGGGCCCACATCTCCTGGCCTGGGTATCACCTCGACATGCGAGACGCGGCATCGGAATTGCGGCGACGGCGTGGTCACTAGGGTACAAGTCTCAAGTTGAGCCGACTCTGGTTGACAGCGTGTAACTCAGGGTCGTGCGCAAATGTCAGATAAAGGTTGAAGGTTGTCGGTTTGATCGAGAGGACCGCGGAAACTTATGGAATGGTAAGGACTAAGATACGAGTCTTACAGAGAGAGAACGGAATAGTGGAGGGACCCCGCCACTATGGGCCCCTCCATACAATGCATACATTAATTGGGTCCCACCACAAGTGGGCCATCAAACTTAAAAATCGACAGATAAACACCCACCTCAAGATCCCTTCTTCCTTCTTCCATTAACACATTCTATAGCTCCAAAGAATGTGATCCAACAGTTAAGATGAGGCTTGGAGGGTGGAGATGTGAGGTAGAAAGGTGGGCCACACCAAGCTCTCTCATGGAGGTAGCTTGGACGTGGGTTGCTTGGGAGAAATGAGAGAGAGAGAAGAGAGATGAGAGAGATGAGATATGTGAGTGATGGGTGAGTGATGGGAGTACTTGTGTAAGAGAGATAGTTGACTTTGGGGATGGGTAGTTGTACTTGGGAATGGGTGTGAGTGATGGGAGCGATGTGTACTCGATTGATATGATTGACGGGATTGATGTGATGGATTCTCTTGGGATTAGCAACGCACGACATGTTCCTCGAACTGAACGCGGCCCACATCTCCTGGCCCGGGTATCACCTCGGCGGGCGAGACGCGGAGTCGGAACCGCGGCGACGGCACGTCTCTATGGTACAAGTCTCGGGTCGAGCCAACTCTGAAATACAGAATACGACTCATGGTCACCCGCAAATGCCGATAACAGATCGCGGATCACCGGAATTCGACCAGGAGACCGCGGAAGCCTACGGAACAGTACGGGATAGGATACGGGCCTTACACCATCAAAATAATCTAGATTTTTACTTAAAGTTGCTAGATATTTTGAGCTCCCTGTTCGATACCATCGAGCTGTCTTCGATGGGAATTCATTGGGATCAAAATTGAACTATTTTTGTGATTATATTTTTTAACAGAGTTCTTCCCATAGCCACTTACTAACACTTCTTGAATAGGCTTTTCCTATGGAGTTCGGCTACATAGAAGGTCAAGTTTGTAAGGTGTGTATAGGTTTTTAAAGAGGTCCCGATACTTCACCATTTCAGTGCTTTGGATGCCTTCGATCTTCGAGTCTTTAGTCTTGAATCTTCCTTGGAGCTCCGGACTCTATGACTCACAATTCACATTAATTGACAAAATAGGTTACTTACAATATTAGTCCGTTAAACACCACTAAAAAATGAAAATCCTATAAGACGGGTACCTCAATGCTTTTACAAGTGAAAAAACTCTTTATGATGGGAAAAGGTTCTAAATTAGAACATCCACAAGCCCTTTCGTTTTGCGTTTGGAGACTTTGGAAGAAAATCTCTTTAAGAAATGTGCCTAATATCTTCGATTGACTTGACTTAAAACTTTCAATTGGCTTCCAATTTTTTATCCATCGCACTTGCTGCTTTTTTAATAATGAGATTCTTACTAAAAGAATGTCACCACTACTACATGAGTGAACAATAGCCAATCATTCATTAATGAACGATTAATAACTAGTTTTTTTACCTGTTAAGATATGGAAAAGGGAAGACAAGATGTTCATGATAGTTAATTTCATAAAATTCACTCTTATATTTCTAGGTGAGTGAAGTCATGGGGGCTCCATTAAAATTTAAAAAAAATAAACTAAAAAATAAAAATCCTCAGCACAAATTTAGCCTTTAATTTAAGGCTAGTGGTACTTTTGAAAGTTATCGGTACTTTTAAAGGTTATGGGAGTATTTTGTAGGGCGACTAGCCCACAAAAGCTCAACTAAGAAACAATTACTGAAAATAAAACCCTTATTTATACTAACTACTAGGGCTTCATCAAGCCAATAGAGAAAACATAATAGTATCATATTCGAAATATCTTTAAAAATGACATCAACTACCCTTCAAAAAAACTCTTATTTGAAAGTTTTACCCATTGTGCCTATTTCAAACAAGAGTTGTTTTTTTTTAAAAGGCGATTTTATCAAACGAGCTTACTTAAAACAAGAGTTAGAATAAAAAGAACTTATTAGAGTAACTCTTATTTGAAATGCTCTTATTAGAATAGAGTAGAGATGCCAAATGAGCCCTAAGATTCTTAACACCAACTCTGTTAGTGCACTCATTTGCACATATGTTTGTCAATCACGTGACTAGTTGTGTCAAGTAGTCGGATGAGTCCTTGGCAAATGAAGACCAACGGCGCAATTGGAGCAAAAGCCTAAGCTACAAAGTCAGAATATGAAGAAGCTTCTATGATCTGGATCTTACCTATAGTTTTTCCTAACCCAAATAGGAAATCCACTTAGATCATCTATTCAAATCATTCTAAGTTCATATTTTCTACCTTTCTAGATATGCCTTTAGGAAGTCCAAGTTGTTGAATGATTTAAAGGACAAGATATTAAAATAGGAAAATCTGTCCAAATTCGACAAGAGCAGGTGTCACCTAATGACACCTTCGGTAGCATCAAAGATACTTTTGGTAATTACTGAAAGTGCCCAAAATAGTCTAGCAGCTTTCAAAGATAAATTCGATACCACCGACTAGAATTTCGGTACCACCGACTCCTACCGAAGAATAACTTTCTGTACTACCGAAAGTTTCAAAAATCATCGAGCAACTTCAGGATCTAATTCGGTACCACTGAGTGATATTTCAGTACTACCAAAGGTTCACTCGGTAGCACCGATAACTAGTAGTTATAGATCCGTTAGGCCCTTTTCTATATAATATAGGACCCAGAACTTTGTGAAAAGTGTAGATTTAGGCATTTCAGAGTCCCTATGTTGTCCCAAGCTATTCACTCATCCTAGACTCTATCCACATGAGATTCATGTTCTTTTCATTATGATTGATCATCTCAATGAGCATTCAAAGCTCACTTTAATGAAGAGCATGATCTCAAGCCTTCACTAGAGTATTGAGACCAAATCTATAGGTATATCCTTAGTCTCAACCATACTCTAGTGCATCCATCAGTTGAATCTCTTAGGAAATCCATTCATAATCTTTGTTAGAGATTCAACCAACTCCCATTACCTTGGTTACCTTAATAGGAACATCATATGGAAGGTTCTTGATCGTGAAGCTGAAACAACAAGTAAACTACAGCATAGCGATCAGGGGAGCATCAGGGAGCTGATTCAAGCACGGAAGAGTGAAGATCAAGCAACCCAAGACAAGCGACAAAAGAGGACTCATTCCAACAAGTGTTATTTATTACTAAGAGTCCAAAGTTTAATCTCTATCCTCATGTAAGATTGATGCTAAGAGTTTACTATCAATAAACTTGTGTAGGTGCCTTGTGTGGGACCTTGGCCGATGGGCGTAAACGTAGGTGCCTTGTGTGGGACATTGGCTGGTGGGCCTAAACGTAGGTGCCTTACGTGGGACCTTGGCCGATGGGCCTAAAGTAGGTGCCTAGTGTGGGACCTTGGCCGGGGCCTAAACGTAGGTTCTTAGTGTAGGACATTTGCTCGTATGAAGAGCATAAATTGTTGAGTCCTTTGTGTAGGGCTGTAAAGGTTAATGATGAACCTAATTTAAAACCATTCATAATGAAATCCAACACACTCTAGGAGAGAGTGCAGTTGTCGAGAGTGGAGTAGGAAAGTAGCCGAACCACTATACATGTCTGTGTTTGGAATTGATATTTGTGCATCTATTTTATTATGCTTATGTGTTTGAATGCTTAAGTATATGTGCATGATTAGATGAATGTCAAGGATTGATGGGTACAATAATTCATACACACATGTTCACTATGCTATAGGCTAGTCAGTTAATTTGCTTATCTTGAATAGCCTATGTGATTAGATCCTTTATTGGCTTGGAAGCCTTTAGAGTTAAGTTGTCTTGCTTAGTTTAAAGTACTAGGTAGTTTGTGTTAGGCAATTAGGATTTTTAAATAGGCAAAATATTTGAAAAGTCCTATTCACCCCCCTCTACGACTCTTAGAATATTCCATACTTCTACTACAGCGGTCTAAACTGCAATTTCAATTGGTATCAGAGCAAGGTTCCTCTTGAAGGGTTTAACAACCTAGGGGAGATCTTGACAAAAGTAGTAGTTATGGATACTGAAGAGATAATTGAACATCAAATCAATGAAGAGAAAGAATAAAAAGAAAAAGAGAGTATAAATGATGCCTAAGATCAACTCTACATACATAGCGTTAGTATTCTCAGAAAACTTGGCATTTCGAAAAATAAAAATAAACAATTGCAAAAAGATCTAAATGAAACATCAGAAATAAATACACAAATGATAAATGATCTTCAGTAATATCATATTGAAATGACAAGCATGAAAGAGCCTCAATATCCCTTGAGTCTGAAATCAGAGACTAAATAAACACATCAAACTCCTAGGATCAGAAAATGAAGGACTCAAAAATGAAAACCACAAACTAATATTCCATTTAGAGAAGTCAAAACGGTATATTGAACTTAGTTACAAATTTTCACAAAGTAGTGAAAATTTGGATAAATTACTAGGGATGGAAGAAGCCATAAAGACAAAAGAGAGTTAGGCTATGAATCTAGAAAATCAAGCCCCGTTTCTGCACCACCGATAATTAAGAAGACGGTTGCATCTGGATGCAACACAAAAACCACTCCAATCTGTCACTCTCGTGGAGATTTGGGACACTACAAATTTAAATGTCTTACATCTAGTAGGTCTCATTCAATTTCCAGGCTG
Source organism: Magnolia officinalis (assembly GCA_021015155.1). NCBI lineage: Eukaryota > Viridiplantae > Streptophyta > Magnoliopsida > Magnoliales > Magnoliaceae > Magnolia > Magnolia officinalis. The sequence goes on from JAJHSJ010000003.1 coordinate 46,550,082, forward strand.
AACCATACAGGAAAAATCAAATCAACCAGAAACATCATGAAAACAAAGAATTCTCCAAAGAATACACCATATGAAGGAAGAAAATATCCTACACCACCTGAAGTGACTGATAGGATGGTGGAATTGATAAATCAAGTTGCTCAATTAAATTGAAATACCCAAGACTTGATGAATTGAGGAAATCTGGTTCAGACAGCTAATAAATACAAGAAACCCCAAGGTGAAACCACATTTCCCAAGAAGACTGTCACCAAATGGGTATAAAGAACAAGAACACTGCCTTGTGATCCTCACTGCACTTAAAGTAGACAACAGTTCTAAGTGGTATCTTGATAGCGGGTACTCCAGACATATGACAAGTGATCAGACCCAATTCTGTGATTATTCAGAATTTGATGGTGGGTCAGTCACATTTGGTGATGGGAGCTCCACCAAGATTGTTGGAAGAAGGACAATAGTTGGGCCCAGCCTGCCCAGAATTGAGGATGTTCTTTGCGTGGAATGGTTAAAACACAACCTCCTAAGCATTTCGTAAATCTGTGACAAAGAATACTTAGTCACATTCTACAAGAATTTGTGAAAGACCTCAGACCTTATAGGCAAACTTATCATGAAAGGTCTTCGCACAAGTGACAACTGCTATGTAATTGAAAGCAGTAAAGAGAGTGTCTCATCCACAAAATGCCACATGGCCTTAAACAATGAATCCAAGCTGTGGTACTTGGACATGTCCACTACGAAATTTAGCTAAACTGTGCTCAAAAAATTTGGTGAGAGGTCTTCCTAAAATCAAAAAGAAGGAGAAGATTGTGTGCGGTGATTGTTTTAAAGGCAAACAGATTAAGGTTGGACATAAAAAGACAACCACCGTAGTAACTTCCAAACCACTTGACCTATTGCACATGGATCTAGTGGGACCTACCAAAGTTGAGAGCCATGGGAAAAAGAAATATTTTTTGGTGGTAGTGGGCGATTATTCCAGATTTACTTAGATAGCCTTTCTTCGAGAAAAATCCAATGCTTTTGATGAATTCCAGAATATGGTAAAACGACTTCAAAATGAAAAAGGATATTGTATAAGTTGTATTAGGAGTGATCATGGTGGGGGAGTTTGAGAATGATCGATTTGAAATGTATTGTGACAAATATGGAATCAGACATGAATTCTCAGCTTCAAAAATACCTCAACAAAATGGAGTGGTGGAAAGAAAAAATAGATATTGCAGGAAATGGGCTCAGTTATGCTCAATAGTAAAAACATGGTTAAAAGTTTCTGGACCGAAACTGTCAATACCGCCTGCTATATAATTAATAGGGTATATCTTAGAGCAGGATTAAATAAGACTCCATATGAAATATGGAGTGAAAAACAACCTAGTGTAAAATACTTTTGTGTCTTTGGTAGTAAATGTTATATTCTTAAAGACAGAGAACATCTAGGCAAGTTTGACTCTAAAAGCGACGAAGGTATTTTTCTAGGATATTCTACTAACAGTCGTGCTTATAGAGTGTACAATTTAAGGACATTAACTATTCAAGAATCAGTCAATGTGGTTGTTGATGACCAACCACATGATGAAAATAGTCCTTAAATTGATATAGAGGATGAAGTAGACACGTTCACAATAGGCAAATCAGATAACAAAGTCACTTCACCTCATGAACCTCAACCGTCGAATAACTTATCATTCATTATGGATCATCCCATCAATCAAATCATTGGAAATCCTACTGATGGTGTGAAAACTCGACGCCAACTTGAAGGTATTTTTAGTCATTTGTGCTTCACTTCTAAAATTGAACCCAAAAATGTTATAAAAGCTCTTCAAGATGAGTTTTGGATTGCAGCTATGCAAGATGAACTCCAACAATTTGAAAGGAATGAAGTGTGGCAGTTCCCAGGCCACTTGATACTAACGTCATCGGAACAAAGTGGATATTCAAAAACAAGTCCAATGAATCTGGGAATGTAGTAAGAAATAAAGCAAGACTCGTAGCACAAGACTACTCACAAATTGAGGGCATTGATTTTGATAAGACATTTGCCCCTGTAGCTTGCCTCGAGTCTATAAGAATTCTCATGTCTATTGCTTGTGTGTTGAAATTTAAATTATTCCAAATGGATGTCAAAAGCGCCTTCCGCAATGGTGTACTTGAGGAAGAAGTATACGTCGAACAACCAAAAGGATTTCTAGATCCTAAGTATCCTCAACACGTATACAAATTAAGCAAAGCGCTTTACGGACTAAAACAAGCACCCCGAGCATGGTATGAGCGTTTGACGCAATTTTTGCTAGATCACCATTTTTGTAGGGGGAGTGTTGATAAAACACTATTTACTCAAAAGACTGGGAATATCTTGCTCATTGCCCAAATTTATGTGAATGACATAGTCTTTAAATCCACTTGTGAGGATGTTGCTCATGAGATGAGCATGGTTAGTGAGCTAAATTTCTTTCTGGGATTACAAGTGAAACAATTAGCAAATGGTATATTTGTACGTCAGTCGAAATATGCAAAAGATTTGATAAAAAGATTTGGACTTGACATTAGCCGCACTCAGAATACTCCAATGAGCACCACTCTCAAACTTTTTAAAGATGTCAATGGGAAGAGAGTGGATCAGCACTTGTATCGCAATATGATAGGCAGCTTACTCTACCTAACCGCGAATCGGCCTGACATTGCTTTTAGCATTGGTGCATGCGCTAGATTTCAGGCTGATCCTAAAGAATCACACATATTTGCGGTCAAAAGAATTATACGATTTGTAGCTGGGACTGCTGACTTTAGCTTATGGTACCCATTTGACACATCTACCATCATTGTTGGGTACTCAGATGCCAATTGGGCCGGGAACATTGATGATAACAAGTCCACCAGTGGCAGTTGTTTCTATATCAAAAACTGTCATGTATCATGGCACAGCAAAAAGCAAAACTCAATCTCATTGTCTACTGCTGAAACCAAATACATTGCAGTCGATAGTTGTTGTGCACGGCTTCTGTGGATGAAGCAAATGTTGATGGATTATGGCATTATGCAATCTACAATGACACTATTTTGTGACAATACAAGTGCCATCAATATCTCCAAAAATCCAGTTCAACATTCTCAAACAAAGCGCATAGATATTCGACATCACTTTATATGTGAACTTGTCGAGGAAAATATTATCATGCTAGAACATGTGCCTACCAAGCAACAATTGGCCGATATTTTGACAAAACCATTGGATGCCAACAGATTTAGGGATCTCCAAAAATCTGTTGGAGTCTGTGCGATTTAACATTACTTAAAGGCCCACTGTGTTTAACTGTCAATTTGAGGAATCTTAGCCTCGGTATTATTATTTTTTTTAACATATATTCTCAATTTTGATCCTTGAATTTTATTCATATTTTTGGACATATATGTTAACCATTTTGGTGTCTTTTGGATGTACAAAACATTTATGAAAGATATATAGTTGTACATCTTTTTGAAAAATACTTGCAAATATCTTTTTTGGTACCTTTAGTAATACCGAAGTGACTATCGGTAGTACCGAAATCAGGCGGGCATATCTATATAAATCGGTTCTCTACACAGCCCCTTTTTTACCTAATTTTTTGTCTGTTTCCCTTCACCTTCAGCTGGAAGTTTCTCTACCGAACTCAACCGTTTCCAAGGCATTCCTCAGGTATTGTTCTACATCTATTCATTTCCTAATAGGTCCTTTTGCTCCGCCATTGTCGTCCCTACCCCTTTTCTTTTATAGAAGATCAAGAATATACTCCTCCAAGGGAGGAATGCAACAAAAGAAACATGATAGGGGGGAATCTTCCGGCACCAAGACTAAACAATATGCCCCAAAAAAGATATCGTAATATTCGTCAAAATACTCGACCCTCCGATTCCCAAGGAGATCCCTCTCCTCCTCCAAGTCCCATCGCAGCCCATTTTTCTTCTAGGAAGATCATATGTGAACGAAATGTCGATACTACATGTTTCACGGACTATAATGTCTATGAAATGCTTCACAACCGTGGTTGGGATCCCATTTTATCTCTCGGAGGGGAAGTGGATGTAACATGGTCAAAACCCTTTTGTCTTATTGCACCTAGCCTGAAGATCATGACTCCTTGTCTTCATTACAGTCAACTATTGCGGAGAAATTTTCATATTACCCCTGCCCGGAACAACCATCTGAGCTCGATATGACCGATGGTGAAAAACGCATTGTTTGGACTGAATTTCTTTGCAATGGTCAAAATATTGAGTGGAGCAAAGGCAATGCTCTCCGCGCTACGGCAATGTCAAATGATTATCGCATTCTACATCTTATATTCGTGTTCAATGTATATCCTCGGTCAGGTAATTATACAGAACTTACCTCGTTCATGGTTGAAACTCTATATAAACTTGGAACGGGGGAACCCATGTGTCTTCCCACAATGATATTTCATCAAATTGTGTCAACCTTTGAGTCAAATACCAGTGGAATACCATTCAGACAGTTGCTCTATCGGCTGGCTAACCAGTTGGGGATAAAGGAAACAAGGGCAAAGTTCTCGCCGCCCCCAGAGTCACAAATCTCAGCATTACAAGAATGCAACTTTTAGCTGGACATGGGACGAGACCTCACGCTGAGGATGATGCACCTCCAACAGCGGTTCTTGCGTCTACAGGAGATGAGGCAGTTGCACATCCTGCTCCTTCTGTCTCCTTAGACTAAACTCTCACCACTCTCAGAGAGCAACAAAAGGAGATCATCGAACACCAGTCCAGATTGGAAAGAATAGTTCATTCTATTCTGAGGATTGTGCAACGCATTACGGCTCATTTGTCTTGTCGTCAAGATGATTCCGCGGAGGTTAGGGAGTCAAGCCCTTCTTAATCTACTAATTCTATGAATGTGTTATGATAACTTTGTGGAGGTAGTAGTTTTTCATGACTTAGTTTAAACTGACCCATATGGCCTAAAATTTTGTTATCTACTTAAGCTCTGTCTTACTGATATCTAGGATTTTTTAATACCCTTAGGGGTTTATTTTGTTCATTTTGGGATGATGGATGATTCTACCCAAGCTTGGGGTAGTAATTTTGAAGAATTCATGATGATATCTTTATGTTCATGTCAGTGGTTCAGTTTCATGGTTATATCTTCCTTCCGACATGAAATTTTCACATAGTGTTTACAGCTGTTTTTTCTTTATTCTACCATTATGTGATCTATATACTCTCTCTCTAACCTGTGTTTTAACATATATATGGCTATTGGCTTGCTTCTTGGTAAATTCTTTGCCGATGACTAACAAAAAGGGGGGAGAAGAAACCTATCCACACCCACCAAAACACTCCGTTGTTTTCTGCAGAATGCAGTCGATCATGAAAGAAACTACGGGGGAGCAACATCTCTATGTTACATATCTAGCCTTATGTTTGAGTTGTAATTTGGTACATTATATATAATCTTTCATTGTTTTGGTATGTCATTAGTATGGACCATGACAGTGTCATAGGATAGGTTATTTTTGTCACGTAATTGATAAAGGGGGAGATTGTTAGTGCACTTATTTGCACATATGTTTGTCAATCACGTGACTAGTTGTGTCAAGTAGTCGGATGAGTCCTTGGCAAATGAAGACCAACGGCGCAATTGGAGCAAAAGCCTAAGCTACAAAGTCAGAATACGAAGAAGCTTCTATGATCTGGATCTTACCTATAGTTTTTCCTAACCCAAATAGGAAAATCCACTTAGATCATCTATTCAAATCATTCTAAGTTCATATTTTCTACCTTTCTAGATATGCCTTTAGGAAGTTCCAAGTTGTTGAATGATTTAAAGGACAAGATATTAAAATAGGAAAATCTGTCCAAATTCGACAGGAGCAGGTGTCACCTAATGACACCTTCGGTAGCATCAAAGATACTTTTGGTAATTACTGAAAGTGCCCAAAATAGTCTAGCAGCTTTCAAAGATAAATTCGATACCACCGACTAGAATTTCGGTACCACCGACTCCTACCGAAGAATAACTTTCGGTACTACCGAAAGTTTCAAAAATCATCGAGCAACTTCAGGATCTAATTCGGTACCACTGAGTGATATTTCAGTACTACCAAAGGTTCACTCAGTAGCACCGATAACTAGCAGTTATAGATCCGTTAGGCCCTTTTCTATATAAATATAGGACCCAAAACTTTGTGAAAAGTGTAGATTTAGGCATTTCAGAGTCCCTATGTTGTCCCAAGCTCTATTCACTCATCCTAGACTCTATCTACATGAGATTCATGTTCTTTTCATTATGATTGATTATCTCAATGAACATTCAAAGCTCACTTTAATGAAGAGCTTGATCTCAAGCCTTCACTAGAGTATTGAGACCAAACCTATAGGTATATCCTTAGTCTCAACCATACTCTAGTGCATCCATCACTTGAATCTCTTAGGAAATCCATTCATAACCTTTGTTAGAGATTCAATCAACTCTCATTACCTTGGTTACCTTAATAGGAACATCATATGGAAGGTTCTTGATCGTGAAGCTGAAACAACAAGTAAACTACAGCATAGCGATCGGGGGAGCATCGGGGAGCTGATTCAAGTACGGAAGAGTGAAGATCAAGCAACCCAAGACAAGCTACAAAAGAGGACTCATTCCGACAAGTAAGTGTTATTTATTACTAAGAGTCCAAAGTTTAGTCTCTATCCTCGTGTAAGATTGAGGCTAAGAGTTTGCTATCAACAAACTCATGTAGGTGCCTTGTGTGGGACATTGGCCGGTGGGCCTAAACGTAAGTACCTTATGTGAGACCTTGGCCGGTGGGCCTAAACATAGGTGCCTTGTGTGGGACCTTAGCCAGTGGGCCTAAATGTAGGTGCATAGTGTGGGGCCTTGGCCGTGGGGCCTCAATGTAGGTTCTCAGTATAGGACTTTTGCTCGTGTGAAGAGCATAAATTGTTGGATCATTTGTGTAGGGTTGTAAAGGTTAATAGTGAACCTGATTTAAAACCATTCATAGTGAAATCCGACAAACTCTAGGAGAGAGTGTGGTTGTTGAGAGTGGAGTAGACAAATAGCCAAACCATTATACATGCCTGTGTTTGGAATTAATATTTGCGCATCTATTTTATTATGCTTGTGTTTGAATGCTTAAGTATATGTGCATGATTAGATGAATGCCAAGGATTGATAGATACAATAATTCATACACACATGTTCAGTATGCTATAGGCTAGTCACTTAATTTGCTTATCTTGGATAGCCTATGTAATTAGATCCTCTATTGGTTTAGAAACCTTTAGAATTAAGATATCTTGCTTAGTTTAAAGTACTAAGTAGTTTTTATAAGGCAATTAGGAGTTTTAAATAGGCAAAATATTTGAAAAGTCTTATTCACCTCTCTCTAGGACTCTTGGAGTATTCCATACTTCTACTACAGCGGTCTAAGCGGTCTAAACTGTAATTTCAAACTCTAATTTGTTGTGACAATAAGAATGTAATTAAAATTACGTAGTAAAGTGATGTGTTTCAAGAATAGAATAAGCACATTAAAATTGATTTTACCTTTTACCTTCTCTAATCATCAAGAAGTCTCACACATCCCTTGATATCAATATCTTTTAAACGTTAAAGGTTCTTTTGTCAAACATCTTTGGGAGGTGGAAGAATAACATCAGGAGGGGTACCCCCTCTCCTCTGCCATAGGTGGAAGAATAACATCAGAAGGTGTACCCCTCTCCTCCGCTTAGGAAAGCAACGCATCCATTTGCGTCAAGGGTCCTGGATACGTAACTGCTCAAGATATCATCCCAACACCTCCTGCGGAAATAGTTGTGTTTGTTAGAAATGCGGACTTCGATGTGTTAATACGATATATAACATCAAACACCCGCACGGCACTAGAAGATCGAAAGGAGAAGCATATGCACACCTAGAGGGCAAGTTTGGACGCTCCCTCAGAAGGGACATTTGCAGCCTAAACGATGTTTTTAACCCCACGAAAAATATAAAATAAAAATAGTTGTGTTTTGATGCACTCGCAAACCCTAATCTCCCACTCAAGAAATTTAGTGCTAAAATGCCTGACTCAACGATAACAAATGACCAAATGGAAACAACCCCTTTTGAAGAAGTGCATCCTAATAGACTGACAGCATTTTACTTTTTTCTTTTTCTTTTTCTTTTATTTCTTTTTCTTCTTCTTCTTCTTCTTTGGTGTTTAGGCTCGTATATAATTTTTTGTAAATCTTGATTATCCAGTGTGTTTTCGCTGTACACATGGAATATACCTCAATTGAAACACTGACATAGTGCAACACACTGGATGGATTATAACCACAAAAGTTACCCACCCAGTCAAACTGGTGGACATCTGATGGATTGTAAAGCGAAAATCAGTCAATGGTCCACATTTCAGGTTTAAAGAAAAAAAAAATCCATGAGTAACAGGTTTCTAATCATTCTTTTCTCATATCAACTAGAGAGATAGCAGTGAAATATCATATAGTCAGAGCAAATGTCACATGTCATGTTCACATTTTAGATAATAAAATCACCAACTTCCCTGAATAGAAAATTTTGGGGCATTTCTCCTCTGCTACTTTGCAACTTCAAAACTTAAACCAAATATGAGACCACTTTCCAACTAACTGCGTGAAGGAAATCAGATTTGCAACTAATGGAAGACAAAAGAATGGAAATTGGGTTTAAAAAGTGCAGGAAAAGGAACTGAAAGATGTGAAATTCAAACATCAGTTAAGATCAACGATGATACAATCATAACATATGCAAGAAAAAAGAATATCACAATCTGAATGAAGAATTTTGGATTTTCCCTCATGCTTGGCGATGTGACAGCTCTGCAAATAAGAAAAAGCCATGTCGTCAGTAGGAAATGGAGCCCCTCAGGTATTGTGCACTCCGGTCAAATATACATATCTACATGGAATTATACAATGCTTCGCTCTACAGTGAACTCTGGTTTTCAGTTCATGACTGCAAGCATTTATATGATGAGACCTGCAGCTGATAGCAGCCATGGTGAGATCTCATCCCTCCAATTAGTCAACAGCAAACAGATGGTTATTAACAAAAATGCAGCAATGGTGCACATCCCAACAAGCTAAATACTCATCCGCTACAATCTTCAAATCTGGGAATTTTTTTGTTACCAGGGCCATGCTCAGTGAGGACCATCATTAGCGGCTTGAGTCACAGAAGGCCCCACTTGCATAAACTGAAAATCCGAGGGTACCATCTACTTTCTTGGGTTAAGCATTGCATTGTATAATAGTCTCGACACCTGATAAATAGAACAAAATAAAAAATAAAAAATAAAAACCTGCCTTGCAACTCGCTGAGAAAATCGATGGAAGGGTAAGCTCTGAATGAAGACAATGCCAGGTCCCGTTAGAACAGCCGTCAAAAGATTGTCACCCTGAAAGATTAAGCTGAAGAATTGAGCATATGGAATCAACTCCCAGAGAGACTCAAGATATTATAATATGGTCAGCCTTACGGCACAGGCCCTGTGAGCAGTGCTAAGCACACTACGCTCACGCGATATGACAAGGGCATTTGTGGAACACATACCAATATAGCAAACTTGTACGAGACTTGAGCCACACACCAGGTGGGGTGTACTTTGAGCCTGCCCCATCTATTTTTTTCTCATACAAGTTAGGCCCACCTGATTTGTGCACCAGTCTGATTTCTTGGCCAGGGCATGATCAGTGCAACCAAACTGATGAACATGCCAAATCTCTTACAGGTGTGCCATGTTGGATTCTGTGCAGGGAAGCCATCCATCCATCTTAATGCAAACTGTTCATTGACACACAAATACGATTCATGCATTGACTGGCAGCTAATATGCTTTAACAGAATTACAAAGTTATACGAGTCAGGTACTATAATTTATGTGGGTTACCTAGCCACACACTACACAAACCAACCTGGAATGCGTGTGGAATAGCTGGGCCATTAATAAGGCAGGTCAAACCATGAAGATAGGCCACACATGTCCAAAATAAGTGGACAGCTATAAAGAACTTGCCAGCATTGCACATTCAAAATACACAAGGTACCTGCAGATATGTGCATTGGCCTGATTTTTGTGCTAGATCTGGATGATGACACCCACCTTATTCATGTCTCAGATATCCAGACAAACCCAATTGGCATGTGTGCCGCCTGTAAAAGCAGGTGTGGCATCCGGGGCTGGCTAACCTCATATCATATGTTAGTTTTAAGCCGGCACTAATGAAAAACTGAAAAACTGGTCCAGAAACTGAAATTCAAGGAACTGCATGACAAACCAGAATATTTATGAACTTGTGAACATCTAATTTCAGCAATTCTTCACGTAACAGAAGTTCTCCAAAGAAAACAAAAAAAATGTGAAATATGCAATTATGCATATATCTTCACCAACCACAAAAAAGGAAATAAATAAATTTATGCTCCATCAATTCCATAAAAAAGACAGGCAGCTATATCCCTATTATTTCAAAGTAACAAGGCACCTGAAACCAATTTTCGGTGACTTCAGGGAACATGTTTATCACTTCTGAAATGAAGGGTAAAACTTAAACTGGGTCAGAGGCTAGCGAAGTATCAAAAGTGGTTTAGCAACACAAGACTCTGGCCATCTCAGCAACTTCAGAACACATGCATCACTTGCGAAACAAAAGGGTGTGGCTGATATTCTAGCTTGGGCAATAAAAGCAACAAAACCAGGCCTCAAAATTCTGGCCATGTCAATCAGTTGGAAAAGGAAAGATCATGAAATCGACAATTTAGTTGCTGCATGAAAGGATTATGAAGCTCATAAAACTTCAAAAATTACGCCGCTTGGATTGTTGGGTCCCAAAATGCAACAGAAGCTAAATGACTGGTCAGTTTCCAACATAACAGCATAGCCAAGAAAATTTTCTCATGGACTTCGGTCTACACAAAAGCCTTAAGAAGTGAAATTTCAAGAATAATAAGCAGGAAAAAAAAATTAAGGGGAGAAAGGGAAACACACAACTCACCCCAAAGACAACCCGTCTCATGGGACCAGAGTATTTGACTTGGAAATCAACTGTACCCGTCATTGCAACAATGCAGGATGCATCGACAACCAGCACTTCTCCCACGTCAAGATTCTTTTGCACGACTAGCACAGATGAAACACAAATGAGCTCCCTAAGTGAGCTTAGAAATGCATCGACTGAAAATAATGTGAGTAGCTACATTACAAGAATCTATCATATTTGCAACCACTTGCACTAGTTTAACATCAAGCAAACAGTTTCATGGAAGCAACAATTAAAAATCCTCATCCTGCCATCTAGCAACACTTGGCAGAAAGAGAACATATGCTAAATTAAAGCATAGGTTCACAATATGAATCGTACTATTCAAATCATATCTGAATGGGCAATCAAGATTGAATAAAAAAAAGGCTCAATATCATCTTGAGCAGTGTTATAAAAATTGTATAGTTCACAATACTAATCGTATTATTCAAATAATATCGCATGGGTGTATGATTTAGATCATATATGCAAATCAGATTTGAGACTAATCGTATGATTCGTATCTGAATCCTATCCAAATTGTCGATTATACGATTTAGTTGAATTGTACGATTCAATGGGATGCCTAATTCACTGAATAATCGGTGAAAAGTACAATTTTGATTTTTAACTTCTGGAAATTTTTTTACCCTTCTGCTTCTAAAAGACATGTAAGGCCCACCCCTACTCGATTAAGCCCTCTCTTGTATGTGAGTGCATGCGATTAGAAGTTTTTGAGCTTAAAAACCTAGAAGAAATAATTCAAGATATCATTTTCGTAATCAAATGCTGCGTTCTCCATTGAAATTTTATATTCAAATAGCTAAAAGAACACATAAATTAGTTATAGATTCGTTACTATTTCCCGTGTTATCCTTTTAGGGCAAATCAGTGTTTTAAATAGCTGTGCATAGCATACCTTAGTCTTAAGGCTACATAGCTCATGAAAATAGCTTAAGTCACATGTAATCTACTCTACATGATCATTTGCATACACTACACGCTACGTAGCTCACATTACAAGTTGTTTTTCACTACAACATTAAAATCAATTAATGTTTTCACTGATTTGTTACATTTTTCTATTTTCAATAAAAATTAGCTACACTTTCTAATGTTTTTGGTAAATAATATAAGTAACAGTATTAAATCAATTTCGTTGCTCTTTCTTTACCTTTATACGTAATCATTGCCCTTTCCTATTACTTCAGGTTATGTTTGGTTGCACCAAATATCATGAAATTTTGTTAAATGTTAATCAGTCTAATTGGTGCAGAATACAATGAAATTGATGCAACCAAGTGCAACCTTGATTAAAAATATAGAAATAGCGTGTTGCTTACGCTGCACACTATGTAGCTTACATTTCACACTTCAAAAGGGTGACACTACACTACATGCTATTTTCTATTTAAAACATTGGTAAATATGTTGAAAAAAGTTAGCCTTTTTCTTTCTTCTTTTTTTATTTTCCCTCTTCGCCTGAAGATCCTTTTGAATCTTAAAGATTCCTAGGCTTACTTTTAGGGTAAATAATCGTCTTTATCCTAAGATTTGTCTTTTTGTTCTATTTTTGTCTTCACCTTAAGATTGTCTTGATTGTTCAAGACTGTGAAGAAAGATAAAAATCCTACATGGGATCAGTGTTCGAAATATCGGTATCGTGTTACGTATCGCATCCTTGGGATACATATACATATCAGTTATCGCACGGGATATATCGTTTGTATCAGCTAATTTGTTGCACTTTTTGGGAACATTGGGAAAAATGGTTGAATTTTTTAATGGAACTTCGGGGATTGTTAATAAAAAATAAATAAATAAATAAGATCTTAACACACCTTTAAATCATAACATCTTAAAAAAGAAGTGCACATAATAGGTTTCCTTTAATTAGGATCCCAAGCTATGCACTGTCTGACTGAACTAATGCAACCATATTCAAATTGAATGCATAACATTGAGAGTGTGTGTGATGATCATTTCATCAAACACTCCTAAATACTTCAAAATTAATCTCAATTGACAGCTCGTTGAAGGGAAATTTCGAAAAAATAAAATAAAAATAAATAAAAAATAAAAAAACATGGAGAATGTGAAAAACCAATGGATATCGAAATCAAGGCTTCGACTCCATGATTTTTCATGCAAAACATGAAGAACCAATGGATTTGTACCATTTGACACTAATTTAACATAATTTCAACAAAAAAAGAGATTGGAAATTAAAAATGCTCACTGGATCGAACATGTGGGATATATCGGCACCACCCATGTGTTTCGTATCACACAGATGGGATACAAGATATGTATCGTGCGATATATCGGCTGATATCATCGATATTTAAAACATTGCATAGGATTATTACTTCAAAGTAGATGAATACACTAACATTCACCTCAAATGCAACTTATGTGGGAAGAGCCATTGTATTTTGAATGAAAGATCCTCGCCCAAACAAAGAAAAATGTAGCATCATCTTCACAAGTCAGTGATGACATAGTGGAGAAGTTTAAGAAATTGTTGGACACAAATTCTAATTACAAGAAACAACAAGAAGAGGCCATGTATAATGTTGAAAGCGTTACAATCATACATGATGTAAAAGAATAAGGTGACAAAGGAAAATACTAATGGCGCGTTTGGATTAATGATTCCGACAGTAATGTGTTGCAATTTGTGGTAAAAAAAAAAAAAAAGTAATGATTATCAATACTACTGTAGTAGAAAGGAAAAAAGTGGTGACAGTATGCAATATTGGTCTTGCATCTCCGCTTTCCACATGTAAAGTAATTTCCCTGGCTAAATACACATGGATGTGATTCCATCAATATGTGTTATATCCACACCATCCAACCATTGTGCAAAATCATTTTAGGGTGTGTCCCCAAAAATGAGCTTGATCCAACACCTCTATGACCCCAAGAAGTTTTCAATGGTAGGCGTTCAATCCCCATACTAGCTTTGGTGTGGTCCATGCCTTCTTTGGACCTGACTCATTTTTTGTCCAATTTCATTAAATGAGCATGCAAGAGGGGTGGACGGTGTGCATATAGCACATACATTATGATGGGGCCCAGGAAAGGATGCCACGTTAACACACTTCCGTCAATCGGTATCATGCGGTGATTCCAAAGGATTACCGTGATTTGACAGCAAGCAACATCAAATCAAAGGTAAAGAGTAATGATGTGAGTTTTACACTACATTACTCCAGTAATCTATCATCCAAACAGGACCTAAAATAGAAGGGAAAAACAAAAGTGGGATAAGAAGAATTTTTTTCGATATCAAATTCTAAAGAAGATAATGCCAACATTACTATTAATATTAGTGATGACGAAAATGATGACACTGCCACAACTAGCAAGAGCTTGGGCCACGATGATAATTTATAGATGTTTGAGGGTTGAGCCGGACTTTTTCTGAACATTTTTATTTTCTTTTTAATAATAGAAATGGATGCATGTAAATGCGCGAAGGTTTCATTTTGAATTGTACAAGTGAATACATGTATTCATGCAAACGGTTGATGTTGAGAACTTGATTATGACACAATGACGCATGTTGTACAGTTACAGATGCACTGTACAGTTGATCACATGACAACATCATTTTTTTTGTGCATATTCATGAAAAAATGGATTATTGATGGATTAAGATTTTTTATTTTTTTTTCTCATGAATATGTACAAAAGAATATTACTAATCATATGATACAATTCATCCTAGATTATAATTCACAATATGATAACATTGGAGGGGAGAAGGGATATTATAGCTCATTCACTTGCAAAGGATAGGGCCTAAAGATTAAGAGTGGCAATGACCCCACCCAACCTTGCTTTGGGCCGGGTTTGGACCTACAAACTTGACCTGTGAACCGAGCATGAGCCTTGTGTGCATGGCTCGATCAATTTTCAGGTCTTGCCTGGGCTCAAGTCATCTAGCCCAAACTGGCCTGGTCCGACTTCACTTCAAATGTACGTGTTGTATCCTACAAATATGCCATTCTAATCCATAGGACAACATTGGGGGTGAGAAGAGATATTATAGATCATTCACTTGCAAAGGATAGGGCCTTAGGATTAAGAGTGGCAATGGGCAACCCCACCCAACCTTGCTTTGGGCCGGGTTTGGACCTACTAACTTGACCTGTGGACCGAGCATGAGCCTCGTGTGCATGGCTCGATCAATTTTCAGGTCAGGCCTAGGCTCAAGTCATCTAACCCAAACTGGCCTGGTCCGACTTCACTTCAAATGTACGTGTTGTATCCTACAAATATGCCATTCTCATCCTTAGGAGGGGGTGAGAAGAGATATTATAGCTCATTCATTTGCAAAGGATAGGGCCTTAGGATTAGGAGCGGCAATGGGCTGGGCAACCCCCCCCAACCTTGCTTTGGGCCGGGTTTGGACCTACTAGCTTGGCCAGTGGACCGAGCTTGAGCCTCGCATGCATGGCTCGATCAATTTTCAGGTCAGGCCTGGGGTCAAGTCATCTAGCCCAAACTGGCCCAGTCCGACTTCACTTTAAATGTACATGTTGTATCCTACAAATATGCCATTCTAATCTGGGTTAGGCAACCTATATATCTTGAATATAGACTGTTGGTTTCATTCCTCTGAAATGTCCATTTCTTTGTGCATGTGTGGCCTACTTGTTAATTGATTAGAGTAGGAATATTCAAGTGGTAGGTAGAGATTTTGTCAGTTTTCAAGTTGGGCAGGTCCAGTCAGATCAAACCAAGGCCCAAACAATTTTCTCAAGCTAGGGCTTCGTCCCACTATGCTAGGCTCATGCTAGGATCGGAACTTGCGTATTAAGCAAGGTATTTAATAATGGTGACAACTGGCCATGAAATTTTTATGTTACAGCCTTGTAATGGTCCAAAAAAATTTAGAAGATTCCAAATATGTATTCCTTCCTAGTTTTGAACATGTTTATGACGGTGTAACGAGCTACCTAATGATTTTATTGACCTAAGAGGCTTAGACTGACTTCAGAATTCCAATATTTAACTTTTAAATATCTAATATCCATCATTCAATATAAATAAGATTATATGAGCATAAACCCAATGATGAAACAATTATATATTTACATTTATATAACCATTTTACCACAGACGACCATAATACAACTGTATCGGTACACTCGAATGCCCCCAAAATGGCCCAAAATTCTTGTAGAAACCCATCCCACTAATGCATATCCCTATCCATTTGACACCATTTCCCTCTTAAAATTAGAGGAAAAAATTACAAATTAAATTCCGATGAGCGGTGTCAAATCAATTTAGGACCACTCAAATGCCCCCAAAACAACTCAAAATTCATGCAATCTATGAAACTCATCCCACTAATGCATATATCCCTAATCATTTGACAATATTTTCCTTAGAAAAATTGATATAAAAAAATTAAATATTAAATTCGAATTAATAGCGTCAGGCCAATTTGGGACCACTAGAATGCCCCAAAATGGCCTGAAATTCATGCAACCTGTGAAACTCATCCCATAAATGCATATCTGTAACCATGTACACTATTTACCTCTAGAAAAAAAAAAAAAAAAAAACAAAAACCCATGAAAAATTAAAATTCGGATGAATTGTGAAGGGCTGATTTAGGACCACTCGCATGCCCCGAAAAGGCCTGAAATTCGTGTAATTTATGGAAACTCATCCTACTAGTACATATCCCTAATCATTTGACACCATTTTCCTCAAAAGACTAGAGGGAAAAAAAAATAATAAGATTAAATTTGGATGAATAGCATCGGCCAAATTTGAGACCACTCGAACGCCCCAAAATGGACAAAATTCATGCAATCCGTGGATTCATCCCACTAATGCATCCCTAAGCTTTTGACATCATTCCCCCAAAGAAATTTGAGGAAAAAACTTTTTTTAAAAATCTGGCACTATTTATTCCCAAAATGGCCCAAAAATATTTTTCTAAAGGATGAAAAACACTGATTAATGCATACATGTGTAAATCTAAACTCTATACACATATTTGAACAATCTACGTTTCAAATATTTTTCAAAAGAAAATAATAATATTGTTGAAATTTATATTAAAAACAACAAAAAAAAAAAAATCATACAAAATGGCCAAATCAAACACAAATCTAGCAAGATTTAGAAGTTTGGTAATATAATGTTAAATGAATACATTTGCAACAAGAAAAAAGAAGAATAAGAAGAAACTTTACCTATTTTCATTTTTTCCTAAAATCAGCCCCAAATCTTTGATTCTTTGAAAAGGCAAAAACGGCTTAATCTTGTATTTTAATCTTCAAATATTATACAAATCTAGTTGAAAATGAGTTGCAAATGCTCCCAAGCAATGTTTGAAATATCGGTATCGCGTTACGTATCGCGTCCTTAGGATACACGTATCAATTATCACACGGAATATATCATTTGTATGGGTAATTTATCACGCTTTCTGGAAAACATGGGGAAACATTGTGAAAACGGTTGACTATTTCAATGAAATTTCAGGGATTGTTAAAAAAGACCTTAATACACATTGTTAAATCATAACATCTTAAAAAATAAGTGCACATAATATGTTTCCTTTGTATAGGGTCCTGAGCTATGCGCTGTCTGACTTAACTAATGCAACTATATTCAAATTGAATGCATACCATTTAAAGTGTATGTGATGATTATTCCATCAAACACTCCTGAATACTTCGAAATTAGTCTCAATTAACAAATGATTAAAGGGAAATTTCGAAAATAATAATAATAATATTTTATTATTTTTTAATTAAAAATGACTTTTATTTTTCAAAAATTGACAAGGACTTAACAAATCAGTAGATCAACCCTCATACATGCTTAATTTCATGATTGGAATGCAACATTACAAGCAATTTGGGAGAAATTGGGGAAATTTCCAATTTTTCCCAAACTGGACCACTTACACTCATATTTCGAAATTAGTGTGTGTGTGATGATCATTTCATCAAATACTCCTAAATACTTCAAAATCAGTCTCAATTGACAGCTAGTGGAAGGAAAATTTAAAAAAAAAAAAAAAAAAAAAAAAAAAAAAAAAAAAAAAAAAAACTTAGAGAACATGAAAAACCAATGGATATCGAAATCAAAGCTCCAACTCCATGATTTTTCATACAAAACATGAAGAACCAATGGATTCATAACCATTTGACATTGATTTAACATAATTTCAGCAAAAAAAAAAAAATTTGAAAATTGAAAATGCACACCAGATCAAACATGTGGGATTATATCGACACTACCTATGCGTTTTGTATTGCACAAGAAGTGAGATACAAGATATATCATGGGATAGAGCCATTAATTGCGAAAGTCAGGTTTACCCCTAGTTGACCACATATATTACTATTTCACTCCTCATGCTTTCACCGTTGTCAAATGACGATACTGCCCTCCCATTTTGCCACCGTTTTAGCCGTTGATTCATGAACGTCAGTGCACAAGGACGCACGAGGATATGTGGGTCCGCGTGAATGTCATTGCATGTGACGAACATTGCATACTGATATTGCAAGTCTGAATGGTGCGAGTATGAACGAATCATCCGATAGGGAGAGAAGGGGAGGGGTTGAGAGGGAGAGGATCTAAGGAGTGATGGTAGTAAGCAGTAGGAGAGAAGACTCGTGAAGGTAAAAAAGAGGCGTTGGTGGAATTTTCAACAGCGGTAAGGAGCGGTCATCACCGGAGATTACGTGGGAGGGTAACAGCAATGAGGGTGGCCCTGCGTCGAATAAGGCTAATGGCGATGAGGGTGGCACTGCAGCGTACAGGAAAAACGCAATTGGCTAGCAAACCTCCAACCTTCCTGCGGGTGGGAGCATCATTATGCTTGTGAGTAGTCTAACCCGTCTATATGTTTTGCCATCTCATTTTGGGCATGAGCCCAAAAATGAGGATATTTTGTAGCTCAAGTGGGCCACACGATGGGAAACAATGGGATTGAATGCCCACCGTAGAAACATTTGTGGGGGCCACAGGGGTCTTATGAGAAATCCATCCCGTACATCTGTTTCTTCATCTCATTTTAGGGCATAAAATGAGGTGGATCTGAAGCTCAGCGGGCCACACAACAAGAAACAATGGGAAATAAATATCATCGTTGAAATATTTTGGGACCATCATGGGGCCCACTTTAAGCCTCAGATCTACATCATTTTTGGGCCCATGCGCTAAAATGATCTGGCAAAACAAATGGATAGGGTGAATTTATCACAAACATCATGGTGGGCCCCACCTACAGTTGGGCAACCCTCACCCCTGGTCTTAGATGTGCAACAACCCACCTGAACATAGAAGCGGATTGCGTGGTGTGCCACGCACCAACAACCTCGATGGTGTGTTGACGTCACCAAGTTATGTGGGGCCCACCATGATGTATGTATTATATCCACACCGTCCATCCATTTTGTGAGATCATTTCAAGGCATATACCCAAAAATGGGGAAGATCTAAAGCTCAAGTGAACCACACCACACAAAACTGTGGGAAAATGATGCCCGCCGTTGAAACCTTCTTGGGGCCCACCATGATGTTTATTTGCCATCCAACCTATTCATAAGGTCACACAAACCTGAATGAAGAGAAAAAAATATATATATCATCTTTATCTAAGATTCTAAACCTTCTATGGCCCCCAAGGAGTTTTCAATGCTTGGCATTCAATCCCCACTTCTTTCTGTGGTGTAGTCCACTTGAGCTTTAGATCTACTCCATTTTTTGGCCCATGCCCTAAAAGGATCTCGCAAAATGGATGGAGGGTATGGACATAACAGATACATCATGGTGGGGGCACAGAATTTGGTGACATCAAGTGGCACACGAGGCAATCCACTTCCAACTCTAACACGTTTAAGCGGTGATGTTAATTTTCCGCAACTCCCACCCCCATCTTCTCTGAATACGTGGATGTTGATTGTCATACAACCCTCACCCCCATAGCACGTTGAACCCACTATGATGTTCGTGACAAATTCACCCCATCCACCAGTTTTGCCAGCTCATTTTAGCGCATGGGCCCAAAAATGAAGCCAATAAAAAGCTCAAGTGGGCCACACGAAGAGGAAAGATTGGGGATTGAATGCCCACCGTTGAAATATAAGTGAGGCCACAGATTGTTTCTAACAAATTCACCCCATCCATCTGTTTTTCTAGCTCATTTTAGGGCATGGGCCCAAAAATGAGTCAAATCTGAAGCTCAAGTGGGCTACACAATAGGAAAAAGTGTGAAAGGACACCCACAATTGAAATATCTTGGGGCCATCATGGGGCCCACTTTGAGTCTTGGATCGGCATCATTTTTTAGCCCATGCTCTAAAATGAGCTGGAAAAATAGATGGATGGAGTGGATTTATCACAAATATAAAAATGGTCCACACATGTGGTGTGAGAGAGTTTCATGGCAATCAACGTAAATAAATGGGTTCGGATAGGTTGTCGGGCATTCAACCCCATAGGGAAAGGGTTGTTGGGCCCCACCATTTTGTTTGTGACAATCCACCCCGTCCATTGGATTTGCCATTTCATTTTATGTCATGGGCTAAAAAAGAGGCCGATACAAAGCTCAAGTGGGCCACATGAACAAGAAAGATTGGGGATTGAACACCCACTGTTGAAACATTCATAGGGCCACAGGTTATTTGTGACAAATCCATCTCGTCCATCTATTAAACCAGCTCATTTTAGGGCACAAGCGAAAAAAATGAGGCAGATCCAAAGCTCAAATGGACCATACGTTAGGAAATAGTGAGAAAGAACGTCCACTATTGAAACAACTTGGGGCAATTGTGGGGCACATTTTAAGCTTTGGATTTGCCTCATTTCTGGACCCATGCCATTAAATGAGCTGGAAAAACATATGGACAGTGGATTTCTCAAAAACATCAAGGTGGGCCCCACATATGATCAGTGTGAGGGTTGGCACTGTTATCAATCAAACGTATTGAGCGGAGATTGCGAATTGTAGTAAAGTGAGGGCAATCTTGTCAATACAAAAATACAAAAACTCATCTGTATAGATAACTAACATCAGGTTATTTAATGTCTAACAGTGAAAACTTTAAGTGGATTTTGGGAAATAGTTTTAAAACAGGATGTTTTTGGTACATAGCTGAAAAGGCAGGCAGCCATATTGAAAACCCCCCCAACCCACCCCCCCCCCCAAAAAAAAAAACAAAAGATCATGACTTTCAATTACATGTGATTGAAGGGAATCCTCACTACTTATGAGAAGCTATTTCCTCATTGAGTGATCCCAAATGGAAGAATGAAATAGAGGACAGTCGATACCATCATATGAAGTAACACAGAATTTGATGAAACCAACTCACCACATTGTTGAATTCAAAGCCAAATTGGTGGGTCATATGAGATGAACTGGATCACTAAAGGGTCGACCCCTTCCACAGAATGCTGCCCCTAAAAAACGCCTATAATTCATTCTGAGCATTCTATCACACCACAATTTAAAATGTGTTATAGCATCAACAGGTTTGAGCCAATATATTGGTGGTAGGTCTTAGTTGGGAGCCCAGCTTACAAACCAAAAAAAAAAAAGTGCTCTAGGGTCGACTATGCCTGGATATATTGATCATTCTTTCTTTTTATAATGGTATTTCAGCATTTTTTTTAAGTCATGTGTATTCTTAAAATCATTCCCCAGTAGGGAAGGCAACTTTGCTTAGGGATGCTGCTGAAATGGAGGACGAGGAAGACCTAAGATGGCTTGAATAAAGGTCATGAGAAGGCATGTGATGCCTTTTTTCACTAACCAAAATACAGGCCTTGTGAATTTTGGTGAAACAGAATTTGAAAGCGGCGCACAAATAGCTGGAACCATGCTATGATGATGATGCATAATCTGATTCAAAAGCAGCCCTCACCATCCTTTGGGTACAGGACGGTTCTCCTTTTTCTGTTTTCCTGTGTATATTTCTTTCAGTAACAAATAATCATTAACAAATAAATCTGCTGTTGGTCAAATACATGCATGCATATGCATATGCACCTCTTCTAGACTTAATGAAGACGACTTTCCATTGTTTTCATTTTGGTCCAAACAAGCTTTTAAGTGCACTAATAGATCAAGGAATCAGGTGTAAGAAACAGGAGGTGATGCAATCCACCTGGTAGGATAAAATTTTCATCCTCCCAGGTTTATACCAAACATGTGGCATGCGTATGATTATTCAAAACATTCGTTCATCACAAGGCTCGATAAATGGATTGTAAATGATCAATTAATCCCAACCATGTAAACATGTCTTAAAAATCACTGATCAGACTTTAGTGATTTTTGTACTCCATCTTTTAAACATTAAGGGCCTGTTACTGTTTGGTCCGTGGGATTAAATGGTATGGAATTGTATTAAATGGGATTAACACCATTATTGCACAATAATTGCATGTCTAGAAATACCATGGCATTTTGGCCATCCAATTCCATGTTTGGGATAAAATTCTTGCCACAGGAAATTTAAAATAAATAAATAAATAAAAACTGGAAAGCAAAAACCCCGTTTGGTGGACCATGGTATTGTAAACAACGAACCAAATTCGCAACGACTGTCGGTCACTTGTACGCATATATCACCAAACTGTCACATTTAAAGGGCATATATGGATGGACAGCATGCATCGATGTGTGGCCCACATGTGGATTATGTTTATATGCTTATTTGTGCGTGGATGTATAATGTATGAATGCATTATGCATTTTTCTTTGCCTATTAATTGGTTTAATGAGATTTAAGTGATTGTTGTGTTACTATTAGACTGATTTCTTACGACAGCCATTGTTCAGAGTATCCCCAATATTATCAAATATCCGAGATATTATCCGTATCTCCAGCTCGGCGATACCGATAAAATTGGTAGTGATACCGATAACACTGGTAGTCTTACAATTTCCAGGTGTTTGCGATGTATTACCAATGTACCGATATCACCAATAATTTCGACTGTAAATTCCAAGTGTCGCTTGTATTCGTCAATGTATCAATATTGCCAATATTTTCAACTGCGTAAATTCCAGTTCCAGGTGTCGCTTGTATCGATGATATATCGATAATATTGCCAATGTATTGATGTTGCCAAAAATCTATTTATTAAAAAAATTCCATTCCAAATTTCTTTATGGGGGAAGGTTGTATGTAGTGTTAATATATATTATATATATATATATAATATATATATATATATATATATATGTTGATCATATCGCGATATTATCATTTCCTTTTCAATTGTCGATGACTTCTAGGCGAAATATCCTGTGTTGTCGATATTCTGAAATATTGATGGATGTTTGTATGGAAGGTTAGATGGGATAGTTGGATGGATAGACGGGATGTACGGGATGGTTGGACTAGTTTCTTATGAAAGCACATGCTTTTAAGCCCCCATTAAATGGAAACGTATTATGTATGCATTCTTTTGCAATCTTTTTATTCCTAAACATGCAAATATTTGTATTTTGACATCTTCTAAAGTTTCACTGAAAAATTCCACCGTTTTTCCCATAATTCCCCAATGTTTTCCCGCATTTCCGATTATCGACGATATTGATATTGTTTCCGTATCCTGGGCCAATGATATTTGTAGCGATACCGATGCTTCAAACACTGACGATAACACATACTTTTAGGCCCCATTAAATGGAAACTTATTATGTATGCATTCTTTTTATAATTTTTTTATTCTTAAATATCCAAATATGTATATTTTAACATCTCTTGAAGTTTCTCTAAAAAATTCTATCGTTTGCCCAATGTTTCCCTGCATTGCCGAAAATCAGTGATGTTATCAGCAAATCGATATTGTTTCCGTAAATCCGGCCAGCAAAACTTGTAACTATACCGATACTCTGAACACTGCCTTGATGCGACAGCCGTTACAGCACACCATGATGACCTATTCATGGTTGTGACGAATGAACAGTTCATATCATTGTATCATCATGCACATTTTCCAAGAGTAAGGTCTACATATCAGAGGATGAAACGGGATATAGGCCCATGAAAAAAGTGAACTCTACTCTATAGGACTATAACAAGAAAATGGGAGAAATCATCAGCTCCTGAACCTCAGAAATGCCTTATTTGGCATGAAGCAGGATTCCATGCTAGAGGGACCCATGATCTAGTGACCCAGACCACTGATCTGATGTAACCCCAAGTGGGTGGTGATCCCCAAAAACCTACCAGCCCTTACTACTGGGTTACGAGCAGATAGTTGTTAAAAAGTGCAGCAACAAGTCCACGTCTTATGGGAACTAGACCACTGATCAAATTGTTAGTTTCTTCCAATCTAGTAGATTTTCTGGGCATCCCTGACCTGATCCATGCAGAGCCCAGAACATCAATGGTTTAGTCACAAACCAGTGGTCCCCACATATAAGGGATTTTGCACCCCAGGAAACCAAACTTCTACTGACATTCAGAAATCAGAACTGAGAATTCATCAAATGAGAGGGAAATCAAGAATGAAGCAACGGGATTAAAATTAGGACAAAATGGTGGAAAGATTCAACAAAGAGTTAACTCTGACATTCTGTGTCATGAAATTAGGAAAATCTTACAAGCTACTGGAATTGAAAAATGAAATGCATACCAGATCCACCAGCAACTAAGAACGCGAGCCCTCGACCAACAAGCTTTTGCTTTAGAATTCCCTATAACAGAATAACGTTGGGAGTCAAGATAGAAAAGTAGGAAGTAGCAAAAAACAATCAATTAACTGTAATTGTATTCAAGGAAAGGAAAAGAATAATGAACTTCAAGACAGACTAATGTCAAGATGCTCCAGAAGTTGGAGACTGGAAAGCTCCATTTCATCATTCAGAAGAAAGAACATTCAGCACTAACCAAGATTCTCACCTCTCCACCTGCCACGACATTACGGGCTCTCTGATCAATTGTGCTGGTAACTGTAACATCATTGACAGAGCAAAGAAACGCATCTGGCTACAACAACCATTTTTTAAAAGTGAAGCATACTCCCCATTGTAAGAAAACGAACAGAAAAGGAAACACAGTAACAATTAATAATAAGCAACACAAGAAAAATAAGATAATCTATAAGACTAAATCTAAGAAGCATTCTTAGAAGTAGTATTTAAGTGTTTAAACAATTTGAATGAATCGGCTCTACCTGGCATAAAATCTCTCCACCAAAGGTTGCCAGGTCAATCTATAAAAGAATAACTGAATCAGTAGTATGCAACACAGAAAATAGAAATAAGAGGCTGTTCAGGAATGTGAAAAACCATGGAAAGGAAACTGTTTCTATGGAAAAATAGTTTTCCCAGTTTGGGAAATAATTGACCTTTGGAATTCATTTTGTGACCCCTCCCCCATACCCAAAAAAAAGAAAAGAAAAGTTCAACATCACCCCAACTAATTGGGGTCAGGTACATGAATCCTTTTCCACCATTCCACTCTATCATGGGCCATAACTTCAATTAGATCATAGATCAATTCTTTTCTTACTACCTCCACCCACGTCCTTTTGGGCCTTTCCCTTGCACGTTTAGAGCCTTCAACTCTTGTGCCACCCCTCATCTTATTACATATTAGTGCTACTCCTAACTTCCCTCATATATATTCATTTCTAATATTATACTTGTCTCGCCACTCATCCATTCAACATCCTCATTTCAGATACATTCATCCTATGAACATGTTGTTCCTGAATTGCCCAACATTCTGCATAAAGAAAGCAAAACAATAATAAATTTCAAGACAGACTACAAAAAAGTTCTCAAGAAAAGAAGAAGAAGAAGAGAAGAAGAAAATCTTTCTAATTAAGGCCCCAAATGCCCCAACTTTTCTCTACCAAGTCACAGCTACAGCAGGACCACCTAATGAAGGCTCGATCCATTATATTTCCTCCTTCTAAATCCTAGTAGACATTATGTACAAGTGGGGTTTATCATTAGTTGATCCAAACCCTTGAACGGGGAGCCCATAAGCCAACACCAAAGATGGCGAACAACCTTACAACCTTTCAATGGTATGATAAAACTCTCCAACATCTGGCCTTCTTTTGAACTGTTCTTGTATATCTGACCTTTTCTGAACTATTCATTTACTAGTTTTCCATTCTCTGGGGAAAATGATAACCAAAGAGCACAGAAGTAAATCAAGCACATTCTCCATTGAAAACTTGAATCAGAACCAAACAGCAAAAACAGGTTTCATTTTCACAGTTTTCCTTCTCAAAGTATTCCATAGAAACGAGAGGATTCCACGTTTTGAATTCCTCATTCCCAAACAGGCCCCAACAATAAAGTACTGAACTTAGAAGAAGAAATGAAGATATTTACATTTGTTCCAAAAATTAACTTGGAAAGAGAATTGGATATGTTAATCTGGTCCTTTAATAAAGAAAATCAGATGGCTAGTAAATACAGACCGGGATTATTCTCGCGAGAGATGGTGCAGCAATTCCAACAAATCCATCATGCGGACCAGGATTGAGAAGAGCTATGCTAGTCATGCTCCTTCCAAAAAGCCACTGCCACATGCCTCCATTTTCAGGGACATAAATATTCTCCATTTGAATAGACCCAGACATGTAGCACATGGAACCTAGACAATGTTCGGAACATCAAATGTACATTCCCAGCAATAGAAGCATGACAACTAATGGCCCATTTGGACACACCCTCCAAAGGGACATTGGCGCATAGACACCCTTTTGAGCCAAAATGGAGTTTATGATGTTTGTTTGGATGCATTTGCAAACCCTGATTCAGCATCCCACATGGCAAAATAGGAGCTAAAATGCCGACTGGGATTGGTTTCCATCAGGTCAACTGAAAAAGCAGGGTTGAATCCCCCTTCTGCAGAAACTCCCTTTGTCGTAAGTGTGTCAAAACAGGCCCTTATTTTTTCAACTGGAGAAAACACCAGTTTAAATGCATATAACCAGCATACCATGGCAGGCTTATAACCAGCAACTAACCAAACATGACTTCTACTTATGGAGCTATGCACAAAGTCAAATGATCAATAAAATTCATCTTATATATGTTAAAAACGTAAGATGCAGACAAAAGAAGACATCAACCAGCATACCATGGCTGGCTTAATTATCCTCTGAACAAGTTTGGTCCCTGTCCCTTAGGCACCTTGGAATAACATCAAGAGGCTCAAAGACGTTTTAGAGTGTGTGATATATAATATGGTGAGTAAAAATGCTGCATGCCGTGCATGAGATGAAGTGGTGAGCATAAAAACCTAAGAATTACTAACAAAATCTGTTTTGTTGTAATGATGCTACAGATATGAGATCATGAGGCAGATGAAACCTCAGCCCATTTAAGCAGTCTCCATGCAGTAGTCTACAGGTTGCCATGCCACCCAAGAAGTCTACTCTTCTAAACAAATGTTTTGCGTATGCATCAAAAGGAATCTAACTTGTTGTAGCAAAAAGTACGAAGGGGAGGAGGAGTAGTCTCAAATGCTAGAGCAGGAAGCTTCTTATTCAAAATTTTAGCGAGTGTAAAATCCTGGAAAGCAGATGGACGGGCCATGGGCAGGGCCAAGCCAGAGAGAATGCTAAAGTTCTATTAGGCTGGCCTGATAGGACTATGATAAGTGATACTGCAGTTCAAAATCTGGCACAGGACCTTTTCAAGCTGGAATATTGACGCACGTAGGTAACAGGAGCGAGAGTGCAAGCTCTAAGTAGTAGCAGTACATTGTCAGAAGGTTCTGCCACCAAAAACCAAGTGAAATATTCTCATTTAGCATGCTTCACTGACAGCTTATGGATAAACTCACTTCAGCAGGTTGGGTGCCCCACACTGAATAACAAATGAATCCATGTCAAAGTAGATTCCAGTAGCATGATTTATGGCAAAGGTAGTATGGAGAAATTGACTAATGCTATGTCTTGATTGGAGAGCAATGGCATAAATTCAGGCTGTGAGGTTTCTTCAAGACCTTACGGTCATCGATTTCTGGGAAAGAATGAATGCATGTTATTCAATTCTTAGAAGGATTAGTGTTGGACACTGATAGTTTCACTTCATTGACCATTAGTAAGTTCTCCCTATACCGTGTTCCTAGAGTGTTCAGAGGTCGGGAGATAAAACAAACAAAGAAAAGAAATGGAACTTGTCAACCAATTGACCAGTCTACTTCCTTTTTTTTTCTTTTTCTTTTTTTGAAGATTTCCATTTTTTTTCTTTTGCCTTTACGGAATGCTCTTCTTTGATACAGGCAGTGAATTCCTCCTTGGATTATATCTCCTTTTTTTCCAGGAACTGTAGCTAAAAAGAGCCAACTATTCCATCAAGAGCTTATTCCAGGAAGTCAAGCTTACCAAATATGTATGCTTTCTACTCTTTTTCTTTATTTTATCTTTTCTTATGGAATTGCAAGCATCAGAGTCATCAGGATCAACTACCATCACTATACACCATTATATGGTGCATGGTCCTCCATTGCCTATATTAAGTGGCTACATGTAATGGAAATTTAAATTTATCAGTTATTTATAGATTTAATACCAATAGTGCAGCTAGAATAATGAATCCGCACTGCCCAAGGCTCAAGCTTTATGCTATAGGGAAGCTAAATGATTAAACAGAATTGACGAGCCCTCAAGGAAGCATATTGCATGCTGGTCAAAAAGAAGAAAAAAGACAGCATATTGCTTTCAGTAAATCACCAAAAAAAAAAAAAAAATCAACAATGGGACATACCAGGCTTTGCAGTAACCCTCTCTTGGGACTTTAACATTATCTGTTGATGGAATAACCAACATCATTGCTATGAACTTAGGGGAGTTCAGAAACCCAGAATAAAGAGAAAGTTAATGTGAGAATTATATCATGAACCAAATACCTGAACTATTTGAGCTTCTCCACCCAATATTTGGAAAGGTATAAAAGCTGCTTCCGGACTCTGAAAAGCATTACTTGGGATAAGTTTCTACTTTAAACATACCATATAGACATCGGAAGGTTAACATTGATGAGTACTCGTATAGAAGGGCATAGATGTTTCCTAGTACCCACACTCCTGTCATCAGTAGTGTAATTGGAAAAGCACATTATAAAATTTGGAATCTAAATTTCCAGCTTATGCAAGTAATTTTTCAGGAAATTCAACAGAAGTTCCCCAAATGCTACCAACCTGATGTGTAGTTGTATATGCCAGCAGCCCAATATAAGATATGTTTTGACCAAAATGAATCAACATAAACAGTGAGGCAGTGCCATCTAAAATTAAATGGAAGGACGATACCAAACATTAGTGCCTAGTGAAAATAACAACAACAATATGATTTTGGGGGGGTGGCAGCACAAAGAGAAGTCTTCTACTCCAGCAGAAATGCAAGAATCATTGTACAAGCCAATTGTAATAACTAATTGAGAATGACACAAAAAATTATCAACACTCGGTTTTTTTTTTAAACGATATCAACACTTACTAATTATACCCAGAGTTTATAGTATCAGAATCGATGCACATATCACACCCCCTGGGATATGGAAATACATTGATATTGCATGGGAAATATCGCATGTATTGCTGTCTCAGGGAAACATTCGGAATATAATGGAGTTTTCAATGGAACTTCAGGAGATGTTAAAAGAGACATTACACACAGTCACACTTAGAACTTAAAGCATTACAATAAACAAGAATGCATAGTAAGTTTCCTTTGAATGGTGTCCTAAACGATGCAATGTCTAATAGAAATGATGAAATTATACCGAACAAGAGTTCATGTAATTCAAAAACATGAAAGAATATAACGAGAGAGAGAGAGAGAGAGAGAGAGAGAGAGAGAGAGAGAGAGATTGACAGAACCAACTGCATTTACATAAGAAGCCCAGCCCAAAATATATTGAATTTAATTTCCCTAATGGCCTCCTCAAGCAAAGAACTCCTATTCCGAAAACAGCACCTATTACGATCCCCCAAAATGGACCAAAAAACTGCCAAAATTATCAATCTCATCTGTGCCAAGCTCACAGAATATCCAAAAAGGCTTTGGCATCACCCAAGCTATATGAAAAATATCCAAGAAATGGTTCCACACCCTTCGAGCAAATGCACAATGAATGAAGAGGTGATCAATCAACTCCGCATCTTTCATACACATTAGGCATATATTGGTGAGGACGAGATATCTTTGCAAGTTATCGACGATCAGCGCTCTCTTTCTTCCCACTAGCCAAACGAACGTCGCCACCCTTGAGGGAGCACCATAAGACCATAAATGATATGGAAATGAATGAATATGAGGCACCCCACTTACCCTTTTGTAGAAAGAGCGAACAGAAAAACAACCCGACCTATGAGCATGTCAAAGCATTCAATCTTCTCTAGAACCAAAGGAGCAACGTTCTTCAGCCAATTTAGTAATTCTGATAATTCCGCAATTTCCTCATCAGTCATAAAAATTAAGCCACCACTGAACAAGTAGCAATCTTGGACAGATAAACCTATTTGTCAGTCGTCGTTATACGAGCCAATTAGGGAAGTCTCCGTGAAGTGGCCGATCTCCAACCCAAACGTCCACCCAAAAATGAATGTGGTTGCCAACCCCCAAAGAGAAAGAGATCCCCCTTTGCTAAAAGAAGTGCTGAAGCGAAGCAACCACTTTCCACAAACTAGAGGCGCGATACAAAGATGAACATTTCACTTTCCGACCCCTCTCTTGCACACCATATTTGCTTGCAATAATCTCACTCAAAAGTCTTCCATCTTCTAAACAAAGCGCCATAGGCACTTCCCAAGCAGAGCCACATTCATAGAATCCAGCACCTTAAGCCAACTCACCCTTCAGTAATTGGCTTACAAACGTCTTCCTACCTTAGAAGACGAAACTTCTTTTTATCCTCCAAACCTTGCCTTAAAAAGTCTCTTCTTAACTTTTCAAGCCTGCCTAACACGGATTTGGGACATTTGAAAAGCGACATAAAAAACCCCAACGTATTAGAAAAGGCTACTTAATAAGATTTAAGCGACCACCCAAAGAGGTAATGTCATTTCCAACTCGAAAGCTTCCTCTTGATCCTTTCAATCACCTTGTCCAATAAGTGTTTAGCAGGTTTACCTATACAGAGGGGCAAACCTAGATAGGATGGCAGGAAGGTCCCTTTTTTACACCCAAAAGCCACAGCCAACCGCGTCAATTCCTCACTATCCACATATTCTGAGCATTTCACTTTTGGTGGCATTAACAGTAAGCCCTAACACCGCTTCAAAGCAAACAATGATCCCCCTGTATGGGCCTACAATCTTGAATCATATTCACCCATTCGACTTTAGGAATGAAGGCTATGAAGGATGCCCCTAATTCCTTTGAAAGTTGACGATGATCGTGAAACTCAAAAATGAAATCCATCACATCTCTTTCAATCTCTTACCAAAAGTGCTAGAAAATATCATTAGGAAACTGTCAGGGTCCGGAGGCCTCATCTCCATACAAAACCAAGAACCGCTTTAACCTCCTCAATGAAAGGATCTTCAAGAGACGTCGCAACCTTGATTGATAATTGTGCAAATTCCAAGATATCCAACTACAGCCTCTTCCATTGATCACAAGATAACATATTCTCATAAACAGACACTATCGAGTCGCAAATCTCCCCCCTTCCAAAGTCATAATCCCATCAACAATCAAACTACTAATTATATTACTCCGGGCCCTAGCAATTGCTATGTTGTGGAAAAAGTTCATGTTTCTATCCCCTTCTTTAAGCCGTAAAGCTCTAAATTGTTACCTCTACCTAATTTCTTCTTCTTTTATATGATTAGTGTAACTCGAGGCTAACCTAGATCTCTTTTCTTTCTCTTCAGTCGATCGATAACCTTCAAAAGCGTGCCATGGTCATCCCAAACATGTGTTGTTTGTGTAAGGAAGACGCCAAATCCACTAACCACCTCTTCATTTCCTATCTGTTCACCTCCAAGGTGTGGGCGCACTTCCTGTCCACTTTTGAGATGTCGTGGGTGACGACACTTTTCATTTCAGCCCTTTGGGCTTGGCATGGAGGAGTGTCAAAGAAGGTTAGGCCTATTTGGAATCTGATACTGCTTGTTGTGAGGTGGGCCATTTGGAGCGAGTGGTATAGGCGTTGATTTCGGGATTATTCTGGCTCTAGTGAGGCTTTGGTGTTGTCCATCAATGTGTATGTTTGTGAATGGGCAGTCCTTTTGGAAGTTGATCCTAATTGTGTTGGGTTAGTCCTTGGGTTGTGATCTTTTGGTTTTTCCTTATATTCTTTTCCCATCTTGTCTACAAGCGGGCCTTTAATAAAAATTCCATTAACCCTCAAAAAAATAAATAAATAAATAAACGGTCTACCTCCTCTTGAATATCCAACTCGTACATCTCTTTCAGAATACTATTGAACTCCGCCTCCCTAGCACTAAGAACTTACTTTTTCCAACCCCTCATCTTTTCTTTTAAAATTCTAAACCTTCTGAGATTGCGAAAAACCAGCGAAGCCTTCAACTGAGAAGAAACTCCACCAATCCTTTATCATTTGATTAAAGCCATCTATCTCCATCCAAGTTATCTCAACTCTAAAAGGTTCCGGGCCCCAATCCCCCTCAAGACAATAGGGTGATGATATGATATAGGTTTTTGCAAACCCCTTTGACCCATGAGAAAATTTTTCAAGCTACTCCGCAGACACTAAAAATCTATCCAACCTTGAGAAAATAGGAACTTCCTGCTCATTTGACCAAGTGTATTTTGTGCCACCCAAAGGCAAATCCACCATCTCATGATTCTCCACCCATTTTGTAATGCCTTTCATGATATTAGTGATTTTCCCTCCATTAGACTTTTCTTAGGAAAATCTTGCAACATTAAAATCCCTGCCACCGCACTACGGATGATCCCACCTTTTGTCTAATACTGTTTAGCCCCTCCCAAAACTGCCCATGCTCACCCAGCACAAGGCCCACAAGTAGAAAACCCTACTGCCAGCTAGAAGCCGAATCCTAC
The DNA here is from genome assembly GCA_021015155.1 of Magnolia officinalis. Lineage (NCBI taxonomy): Eukaryota > Viridiplantae > Streptophyta > Magnoliopsida > Magnoliales > Magnoliaceae > Magnolia > Magnolia officinalis. The sequence goes on from JAJHSJ010000003.1 coordinate 46,583,142, forward strand.
AACACCACAAACAAAGAAAAGGAATGAAAATAACTATCAATTAATTTCCATACTTCAGTGTTCCATGCCAGTAAGCAGCCGAATCATAATCAGCTTGATGACAAAGTCATCCTCCATTCCGCAGTTTTCTTCCAAACAAGCTTTAATTTGTGGTATGGTAGCTTCGTTAGAAGTTTCAGCCACCATCAACCACTAGAATGTTTCCCATGCTTTCTCTATCACCTCCTGCCTGATTCTGGCCACTCATCTTCTCCAACCAAGCTATTACCGAAGTCTTGATTCAATGACGGGGTGCACCTATAGAAGATGCAATGTGGAAGAAGTACTTGTCCATCGTTGATCATTTCCCAGACCTTCAACTTAAGGACAAGGTGGGAGTAGGGGGAAGAGCGACACGTGCCATGTAATTGGGGATTGGTAATGGGTTGTGTGTCTAGTAATGGGTAGTACGGTTAGTTATCTAGCAGTGGGAAGTGGAGTAGTTACCTAGTATTGCAGAGAATGGTCCTTGTAGGTAGTTATGGTGATGTGGCCTATGGCTACGAATTTTACTTAAATAAACATTGTTAATGAAAGTAGACAAGAATTTTCTTCCCAAAACAATTCTCTTTTGAGATTTTGGAGGCGTGATCCCCCTCGAAGCGGATCCACCCAAACGTCTTCTTTGATCTTCCAAAAAATTGGTCAATGAAGGAAAAGGTAGACATAACAGTTTCCGGATATCCACTGCATTGAAAACCCAACAGTAAAACCCAACAGTGACTCCTACAAGCTCCACCAGTTGAGTTGTTGAAAAGTTGGGTTGGATAAGACAGTATCCACTAACTTCCTACAAAAGCGGAAATTACTATGGATTCCCTAAATACAAAAGGAAACCGAGATCGGATGATTTCGAATAAATCACAAAGTAAGAAGAAGAAGAAGAAGAAGAAGAATCAGGAAGCAGATTTATGGATCGGAATATAGAAATAACAATTCAAATAAACTCTAATTTAAATCTGCAGCCGGATATTTGGAGAATATGAAGATGGGAACGGCAAAAGGAATGGATGTATATGTGAATATAAATAAATACCTGGTAGACGAAAGGCTGGAAAGGCGTGGAGAAGAAAGGTGCAGCCATGGCTCTACGAAATTAAGAAGAAGAAGGTTCAAAGCATCAAAGATCGAAAACCTAGAAATTTCAAGATGACGACTACGACTATCTCTTTCCGGCGAGCTCCACTATTTCTCTCCCTTCTCAACTATCTCTCTCCCTTCCGGCCCTAGCCGGCGAGCCCCACTGTCTCTATGCCTCCCGGCGACTGCTTCAGATTAAACTGTTTTTTCTTTTCTTTTCTTTTTCTTTTTTCCTGTTTTAGAGGTCTGCGCGAGGGGTTTCGAGAAGGAACACGAGTTGCGTCTAACCCCTCGTGGACGGACGCGGTTTGGCTAGTGACGCTGCCCGCAGCCAGGAGGCTAGTGGTCGGTGCTGTGTGGACCCTACCATGATGTATGTGTTTTATCCACGCCGTTCATCCATTTTGAAATATAATTTTAGAGTTTCAACCCAAAAACTAGGTAGATATAAATCTCAGGTGGACCACACTATGGGAAAACAGTAATGACGGAACGTCCACCATTAAAAACTTCCTAGGCCACTGTAATGGTTATTTGACATATAACCTGTCGATTAGGTCATACAGGCTTGGATGAAGGGAAAAAATATACATCAGCTTGATCCAAAACTTTTGTGGCCCTCGAAAAGTTTTTAACGATAGATGTTCAATCAACATTGTGCGGTCCACTTGAGATTGGATCAACCTCATTTTTGGGATAACACTATAAATTGATCTGGAAAAATTTTTGGACGGAATGGATGAAACATATACATCACTGTGGAGCCCACAGAGCACTGACTATTAGCCATTGGCTAGTGGCAGGATGAGTTGCCGATCCGTCTCGGACGCGGATTGCGTCCTACCCCCGCCCGGACGGTAATCCTTCCAGGCAGGGCTCTGTGGGGCCCACCGTGTTGTAAGTGTTTTATCCACGCCGTTAAACGATTTTTCCGATAATTTTAATATATGAGCCAAAAATGAGGCAGGTCCAAGGCTTAAGTGGACCACAAAGTGGAGATTGAACGTCCACCATTAAAAACTTCTAGGGAGCTGGAGAAGTTTCGGATAAAGCTGATATTTGTGTTTTCACTTCATCCACGTCTAAATGACCTTATGAATACGTTGTACGGTAAAAAAAAACATCAGGCCCTTAGAAAGGTTGCAACTGTGGGTGTCATTATCAGTGCAGCTTCCTTTGGTGTGGTCCACTTAAGCCTTGGACTTGCCACATTTTTTGGTTCACAAATTAAAATTATTGGAAAAAAATGTTTAATGGCATGGATAAAACACTTACAACTAGGGGTGCACACGGTTTGGATCCGGTTTCAAAAGGGATAAGAACTAAAGGTGGCCCCCTTCACAAGAACGGTCCATATTGACAGCTGGCAGGACCAATTCAACTATCTCCTTGGCCATTCGGTTCCAGTTTCAAAACCGAAACCGAACCGTGTGCACCCCTACTTACAACACGGTGGACCCCACAGAGCCCTACCCGGACGGATTACCGTCCGGGCGGGGGTAGGACACAATCCGCGTCCGATCCGTCTCCGTCGTGGTCCGAGACCGTCAATCCCAAAGCCGTCTGCCCACCGCGGTATCCGTCTCACGGACGGAAGCTGATCGCAGGGATTGCCAACTGACCTGCCCGTAGCGAGGTAGCTACTGAACTGTGTTATCTAGCCCCACCAAGATATATGTGGTTTATTATTTTTCTATATCATTTTAGGGTATGATCTCAAAAATGGGAAAGATCCAAATCTCTAGTGGACCACGCCACAAGCGAACAGTGGTGATTGATTGCCCACCGTTAAAATCTTCCTAGAGCCCTTTATAATATTTATCGGTCATCCAACTTGTTGATTAGGTCACACGAACCTGAATGGTGGATAAAAATAAATATAAACTTCATCCAAAACTTTTGTGGCCTCAAAAAAAAAAAAAATTTAATGGGGTCATTCAATTACCATTGTTTTATGCCCTGTGATCCACTTAAGATTTGGATTTGTCTCATGTTTGGTTTCATGTCCTTAAGGGCCTGTTTGGGCGGTCGGATCAGAAGGTATTAGGTGGGATGGGATTCTTCATCCTGTGCCAATTCTACTCCATGTTTGGGAAGAATGGAAAAGTTTGGAATCACATTAAATGGAATTGCATTGGTTCCTGTTCCAATTTCACTCAATGTTAGCAAGTTGTGTAGGTCCCACCATGATGTGTGGGCTATATCCACACCGCCCACCCATTGATCGAGATTATTTTAGAGCATGAGCCAAAAAATTAGGTAAATCTAAAGCTTAAGATGACCCCCACCATAGAAAGCAATGGGGATTGAATACTTACCGTTGAAAACTTCTTTGGGGCCACATAAGTTTTGGATCTACCTCATTTTTAGGCCCGTGCCATAAAATGAGGTTACAAAACAAATGTACGGTTTAGATATAACACATGTGTGTTATTCTCAGTAATTTCAAATGATGGTGGGTATATCCATTCAATGTACCACCGTATTATCAACAGAGCATGTCATTAATCTTATCCCATGGTAACAGGGGACAATCCTATGGGTAATAATTATGTTTTTTGAATCCCATCCCACCTAATCCCTTCTAATCCCACCGCCATAAGGGTTTGGCCAGGCGGATTGGAAGGAATGAGATGGATTTTAAGGTAATGATGGTGGTGACAGTGGATTAGTTTAAGATCCATGGGATTGCTATATCTCGGGACAAGTTCACCAAGTCTGTTTGGCACGCCCGACATATCCCAGGATTTTACCTTCCAATCCCTTCCAATCCGTCCAACCAAACACGCCCCAGGCACGATCGAACGGGATTGAGATGGGATCAATTTTAAGGTAATGATGGTGATGTCAGTGGATTGGCTTAAGATCCATGGGTTTGCTATATCCCGGGACAAGTTCATCAGGTCTGTTTGGCTCGTTTAGCATATCCCGAGATTTTACCATCCCATCCCTCCTAATACCATGGGATCCGTCCGACCAAACACACCCTAAAATGATTTGAAAAAATTGATAGATAGCATGGATAAAACTGTTGATTAATGTCTTAAATATTTAAATCAACAGGTCTGTCAATGACAGCTCAATGCCATTGAGTAGACTTCGATGCCATCAAGTCACGTTCGATGCTATCAAAAAAATCCATAAATCTCATGTTAGTTACTGAACACTTTGTGATGTCCTGCTCAATGTCATTAAGAGTATTCGATGTCATCAATGGGTTGTTGAGGCCATCGAAGTCCCATCGAGAAAAATCCAAAAAATACATGTTTAGTCGCTGGAACGTTTTAGTGTTTAGTTCGATGACATCAAAGGGTTCGATGCCATTGATGGGCAGTCGATGCCATTGAAGACCCATAAAAGGTGTCATCAAATGATCGTGCAGAGTTACGAGTGTTACGTAAGTGCAGGATTTGTTTCCTATTTCGATTATGATTCTCATAGAGGTTCTATATGGGTGTAATTGGGAATAAGGTGTATCTCAAGGCTTTTTAATTCATTCCAAAGGGGTTTCAATGGCTTGTAAGGGAGATTCAAGACTTGTTTGAATCAGGTAATTTATATCTCTCATAATTTTCTGCTTTCATAGTGCGTTACTGTCACTTTGTTTTATGGTTTTTTTTTTTTCCCACAAAGGGTTTTTCACGTTAAATTCGGAGTGTTTGTAATTGGACTTGATTGTGCGATAGGAATACTTTACTTGATTCACCTCTGTGTGCTTCCACAGTCCCCCGGTAATTTAAAAAAAAAAAAAAACATTATAATGGGGCTCTCAAAGCATCGTCTAGTAGCTACCAACTACTGACAACTTTTGTGGACAATTCGCGTTTGTCCTACCCTACCAAGCCTTGGGGAGCAGATTTACAGAGAGGGCCACCTTTATGTATGAATTTCTATATCCATACTTGTTCATTTGTTTTTGTGGAACATTTCAGGGCATGAGTCCAAATGCCCATAAATGAAGCATATCCAAATCTCAAGTGGACCATACCATAGAAAAAAATAGTGATCTATCGACCATTAAAAGCTCCTTGTGGGCCACAAAAGTTTCATATCAAGTTTTTTTTTTCATTTAGCTTTGTCTGACCTCATCAACAAATTTGGATGGCAAATAAACATTAGGGAAATATTACAATGACCCTGTGTAGTTTTCAATGGTGAGGCTTCAATCACCATTGTTTATAGTCAATGGGAAATTTAGATCTACTTCATTTTTTAAAAAGAAATTTTAGATCTACCTCAAATTTTATTTTTTGGGGGGCTCATGCCTTAAAACGACGTGACAAAATAGATGAAAAACATGGATATAGAATACATCAAGTTGGGCCAACCAAAAAAGCGTACTGGGGAGGGGTTGTGGACTTGGTTCTAGCAAAGGCTCCTATGGGGCCCACCGTGATGTATGTGTTTTATACATGTCGTTTATCCATTTTAACATATCATTTGTAACACATATTGTAACGCCCTGAAAATCGGGGGTCGAGCATAAACTCAACTCCCGAGTTCCAACGCATCACTTATGCAACAAAATGAATGATGATTGAATGTTGTTTGTATTAGTGCATTGAACATGAGTGAGATTAAGCCAAAACAACATATCATACTCCAGAGACAAGTGAATTAGCAAGCGGAAGATTGTGATAGATAAATAAAATATATAAACTGTGGTGAGTCTCCAGAGTATGATAATGTTACCAGGTTAATGAATTACAAGTACAAGTCCAATTTATAAGAAAAGTGTAAAGTCATCTAGACAACATCCCTATACCCCGTCGATCAAGACACGGCTCGCATGAAGCCGCCAGAAATACGGCATAGACAAGAAAGCATTTACATCGTCACAGAGGTCTGGCTCCGCCTCACAAGCATCGCCATCTGCAATCAGACAAAATCTGGTTGGTGTGTACAACACCGTCCCGTAACGTGGGAGTGAGTGATCAACTTAGTGGAATAGTAAAGCATAGGTTAACATGTTATCAATTCAGTCAAGCAGTAAAGTCAAACACTCCTAAATACTCTTATTAATGCAAGTATGAAAATGCAGTCATGATGTATGCCCTCACCACACACTCCCTCGTGCGACACCATCTTACGTTCGCGGCATGGTTTCATCCCTCAGTGCTCCACATCTTCCAGGCACATGCAATGCGATGATGAGTATGATTATCGAGTTATTATTAGTCCATTTCAAACAGCAGTATTGGGAAACTAAGGTACCTCCCTTGTATCATTCCCAAACATGATCCATTCTAGGGTCGTCAGTCCTAGTTAATCTCATCGATGGTATATTTCTAGGTCGCTGCAAAGGCTGTCAGGGCTGTTACACACAATGGTTACACCACTCCCCCATCACCTTTTTAACGGTTCATCACTAAGCTGATACAAGCCTAGTTCATACTCTATACACTGCGGCAAAACTCGTCGCCTCACCGCAAATTCAGAGTATACTCGAGGTCACTACAAAGGGCTGACAGGGCTGTTACAGGCATTCGTTGCACCACTCTCCCATCACCTTATCAATGTAGGCTGACAGCACGAATATAGTTTCACATACCACCATAATCGGCTCAAGAGTCTGGTTGCTCACTGGTCACTACGGGGAGGCACATGGCCCCAGCGTAGGCCGACAGCTCGACCACGGTGTCCCATACCACCATGCCCGGCTCATGAGTCTTAGCGGATCGAGGTACCATGGTTAACGGGATTTCACTGATAAGTTTGATACCCTAGGTTCAAGCAGTAGCGTCCAAACATGGTGAACATACATAAGACAGATCAGGTTGTTTGACGAGCTCGGCTAGCTCGAGCGCACAACAAGTTAAACGATATGAAGTGCACAAGCACTTCGTGTGGCCAACCACTATCGCCAACCAAAGTACGACTCGTGTTCGTCGAACACATCTCATGTGGCGAATGAATCACAACCACGAATTCAATCCCGTTACTGATTGCCTGGACTATAATTATAGCCCCAAACACAATCAATCCTCATTCTGAAACATATAGAGTAAAGCAGAATATACAAAGTAATTCAAGCATGTTATAAAGCATGTTATAAAGCACAATATAAATAGGAAATACAAACACATATTTCATAAGTAAGCGGTTAAATTAAACAAACAACATAGAGGAAATCATATACATCTTTAAGGTAGCTGAGAATCCTATCTCAACACCACTATTAAATTTAGTTTGTCACACAATTTCTCACACAGGCATTTTAACAAACACTTAAACTACACCACTCCAACATACATGACGTATGTTGATTTCAACATAGAATAGGACAAATCCTTATAGCAAGGAGTTGTCGCATACACATCAATCATGTTCTTACATTCAATACGTTTGGCAGACATAAATCAAAAATCTATATTTATTTAGTCATTTCAACAAACACTTTAAACTACATATATCAACATACATGACGTATGTTGATCGCATAGGTATAAGGTCAAATCCTTTCACTAGGGAGTTGCCCCAATTATAACACGCGTGCACCCACGACAGATAATCATGGCAAGCAGGAATCCAAGTTCCATATTCATTCAATCATTTCCACAAACACTTGGGCTACACGTTTTAGCATATATAGTGTATATTGGTCGTGGCATGATTTAGGGCAAATTCTTTCGTCAAAGGGGTATCACCAATATAACAATCATATATCCATGACAATTAGTCATGGCGAGCACGAATGAAAATTCTATACTCATTCAGTCATTTTCACAAACACTTGGAATACACTCTTTTAACATACATAGTGTATATTAGCAAAAACATGTATTAGGGCGAACCCTTTCGCCAAACAAGTATTTTACACATATATAATATATTCATACAGCAAATAATCATGGCAAACACATTTCCAAATTTTATACGTATACGGTACTTTCTACAAATACCTAGAATATGTAAAATTCCATATTTCACGTCTTTAATCGAAACGGAAAACAGACAGCACTTTGTACATGTGCAATTGCATGCAGATCATGAATCTATCATTATCTGACATTGAAAGCGTTGAAAACCATAACCTATACACCTAAAGTCCGCACCTTTTGTCGTAGAATCGTAACGGAGTCGATAGATTCGCTAAGCTTTCGTATACAGCAGTTTGACAACCTATAGAACGAAATAGGTTAGCTATTTCATAACCTACAACTATCAAAACCCCAAATCAGTTTAGGGTTAGGGTTTCTTACATAGAAACGGAGCTGAAATCGCTGGAAAAGCGATTAAAAATGAGTGGTGTAGCTTGTGTAGCGGCAACGATTAGAAATGAGTGGTGTAGCTTGTGTAGCGGCAGAGTAAAGTAGCAGGGAGATTCCCCCACTTCACTCACACTTTCTCTCTCTTTTCTCTCTTCTCTCTCCTAGGTTTTCTCCCAAATTCGTATGGGCTGAATGAGAGAGGTTTTAAGGTCCTTATATAGGCTACAACATTACTAGAATAGACTCCAGGTCAAGGTATACTTGGGTTATAGCCAAAGTGACCCTGTTCTGTCTCAATGGAGCACTTCTGGCGACCCCTTTTTAGTGTGCGGTCGGACTTAAGCTCACCAACATCCGATCTAGGCACCACTATGTTTTCGTTCCAGTCAGATACCCATATCACAAATGGCGGACCAGTTTCAGTTCAACGGTCAGCGGATCTCGATCAGAGATTCCGAGTACATGGATATGTTTGGAGAAATATCCCTGATCCGAGGGTGAATTTGGTCTGATTCTGACGGTCTGGTTGCTTAATACTAATCCGCAAGCAAGAGGTGTCAGATTTCATAAATTTCTATTTTATTTTGAGTTAATTTCACATTTCTCACACTCTTCACTCCGGGCTCAAGCGAATTACACTGGGACACTATCTGGATTTAATTTCCGAGATGGTTGTCAAGCCCAGTAAGGCGATCCTAATTCCTTAACTTTGTGTTAATCGGACTTCCGACGTGCGGTCCAGATCTGATACGGAGTTTCGTGATGCTCCCAAGAGCAGACGGGTAATAAGATTGATCCTAGATTTTAGGGTAATGTAGGGTCAACGAATCTACAAGTTTTGGGTCTTGCAGATCGTATTTAAAGCGATTAGTGCTAATTCCACAGGCACTCTAGTTTAACACTAGCCAATTCTCGCCTAATTTCTAAAGGATTTAGTCCTGGGTGATTTCGGTCTGAGGTGGTACTTAGTCCTTTATAGCAATGTTTAGTTTAAGTATTGTTCTTCATTACCTAAACTTTAAGATAATGTCTAATGTGAAAATACTTAGAAAATTTAAAGAACAAGGTGGTGAAAGGTGAGATTTGTGAAGGAAAAGGGTTAAAAAATAATTTTTGACTTAGAGAATGAGTTTTGACAAGTTAATAAGGTGTTAGGAACGACCCATTGCCTAAGGACGTCTAATTCCAGGTTGGCAAAAATCCAGGATGTTACACATACGCCCTAAAAGGAAGGGGATCAACGCTCCACTATTACAATAGAAATGAGTCGTGATAATGATGCCACCAATGAAACTTTCCTAGGGCCACTGTGATGTTTATTTTCATAACGTCACATGGACCTAGATGAAGGGAAAATGTATATATTAACTGATGAAAACTTTATGTGGCCCACAAGAAGTTTTCAACTGTAGGCACTCAATCCCCATGTTCCATGTGGTGTGATCTACTTAAATTTTGGATTTACTTTTTTTTTTTCCATACCTTAAAATGATATGGAAAAATAAATGGACAGCATAGATGAAACATATACATTACAGTGGTGCATTATAAGGCATGAGCCCAAAAAAGAGGAAGATCAAAATCTTAAGTGACCACACCATAGGAAAATAATAGTGATTGAACATACACCATTAGGGCCTGTTTGGATTCGCGTATAGTATTGTATTGCGATGTAATACTGTACGACGCATGTACTCTGGACATTGTACATTGTATCCATGAGTATTATCATTGATCAGTAGAATGTTTGGTATGGAGTGACCTTGGAAATGTAATCAGCAGATATACCAAATTCAATGTTTGTTTAAGGAACGGACTCCCTAATGCGAAAAGTCCATAACACAGACCACATCTATAGTTGCTATGTGATGAGGGTCGAATATTGCATATCAGACCCCAGTTATGGCATGATTTTACCTATATGATAATGCTAAACGGAGTATTTTAATTATATTTCTGTTGTAGGATGAAATCAGGAGCGTTGATGGAAAAAGGATATTAAAAGCATAGATCTGACGTTCCGAAGACACCTGAGCACGGGATGGACCCCAGAGAACCAATAATGAAGAGTTTACATGCCTGGGATCTGAGGAAAGCAAGCCAGAGGGGCCCGAAAAGGGTCCAAGATGCAAGATCACATGATTCCAGCTATCTATTTGGCTTGAAACTGCACACATGTGATGAGAGCCAAAAATCAACCGTACATATTAAAATTCAGCCATTGGATCACTATGAAAGTGGTCCAACGGTCAGATCAGCCCAATAATTATCGATTTGGGCCCACCTGATATCTGGAATTGGCTAAATTTTGGACTCAACGCCTAGAATAGTTGGAGAAAAAGAATGGACGGATTGGATTTCGAAACAACATAGAGGATCCTATACGATGCATACATCATGTACATATCATGTACATAACCTACCGTGACACGCAGCAGACCGACGCGCTGCACGCCTGAGACTGAGCGGTCAGCGCTCGCGTGACGACCTTTCTTCTCAAAACCAAAATGGCACTCGCCGTTACAGCGTTTTCGCTGTTTGAGTTGGGTTTTGATTGTGCGTCCACACCGTCCATCAAACCGCCGATCCGGACCGTCTATCAGCACTAAATGAAGGCTGTTATCATGGCCTAGGTGTCGGAATTTCCGAGAAGAAGCACGTATTCGATTTTCACCGTTCAAACACTAGACGAACGGTCGGGTGAGAAACCATGGGCTATCACTATTTCAATCCAAAACCGATCAGGTCTGAGTAGTTTTGCGAGGTTCATTCAATGGACGGAGCAGATTTATCAAACGTCGAAGGAAGTGGACCCCACCGTCAGGACAGCGGAAGAAAGCCGCGTCCGCGTTTACGCGTCAGCGTAACCGGCCGCTGGCCGTTTTTGCGAAGCATTGTGGGCCCCGTACGTCACTTTTCCGGACAATCCAAGCCGTCCATCTTGTAGAGGGCCGCGAGCACTACAAACCCATGCTGATATTCCACTCCCATGCGTACACACGTGCATGATACAGAGGCCACAAAAGGGCTGCCCTGCAACGTTCAAAACTGATCTCTTCATGTTTTCTTCTCTGGGCCGCGATAATGGACGTTCAAAATCACCCATTCTTGACTGAAATTTCGTCCTGAATCCAATGGACTGGGTGGATTCTCCAGAAAATACCTCTGTGGGGCCCACCGATCATGGCTGCGAAAATTTCCATTCCGTGTCCTGCTACAACTCTGCCACTTACTCCAGCCTTCCAACAGCTATAAAAGAGGAGTTTTTTATACATGGAAGGGCATTCAGAAATTGGAGGAATTCCAGATTTACAGCAAGGGAGAGAAGAAAGAGAAGAAAAGAGAAGAAAGAAGAGAGAGAGAAATTGGTTTGATTTTCCTTTTATGGCTTTTTATCTTTATTTTTCCATTTGTTTAATGGACTTTATGGGTAACTAATCTCTCAGCTAGGGCTGAGATGAAACCCCTAATTTAAATACCCTTTGTTCTATGTTGATTTACTTTAATTAGATTGATTTGTTTCTTTCCTTAGTGTGCTTGATTGTTTTAAATTCTATGCTTCTCCATCTATGAACTTGATCAGAGTCTATGGATGGATGTGGTCTGGATGCTTATTCTAGGTACTTGTATCTGATCATGAATAGGTTCCTGTAGAGGAAGAAACAGGGTGCTTTACTGAACTGCATATTCCATATGCCCGATTTGGACATGGGATATGTTATTCATAGCATTGCTTAAAGGAATTAGACAATCTGTATGCTCGATTAAGGACACAGATTGTGCTTTCTCTAGATAAGTTGGATCAATCTAATTTAAGGTGAATTAACAGACAAAACAAAGGTTAGGATAATTAGGGGTGGATTCGAAAGTCCTAGTGCTCTCTCTGATTGAATTTTCTTCCTTATTCTCAATTGTTTTTTTTCATAGATTTGTGTTAGTAAATTGCTGCATTATTTGTTGAATTAGTTAAGGAGAATCACAGATTTGAATTGTGACGATCAGTCCTCGTGGGATTTGACCTCGATCTTACCGAGTTTATTACTACATCACAACCCTATACTTGGGGTTTGAACACTATGGACCACGGATTGGCTACTAAAACTTGACACCCCCCAATGGATGGTGTTCGATGCTCTAGGGGCTACCAACACGATGTCACCAACTACGGCAAAAGCATTTGCAACTCTAGATTCACTACTTACGTACAGCAGAAGCATTGGCAGTTGCAAGTTCTCCTTGTATCACAGCGCATGGTGCTCAAATTAGAGGTCTGATCTTCCAGAGGCCTAGTGACTCGTGGACCCCAACCATGTAAAGGCTTGGGATTGTGACGATTTACTGATACAGATGTGGCAATACGACTGCAGTTATCCGCACTCTCCGTCGTATCAGAAATTATAGCAGTCCAAGCAAAAGCATCAATTATCTCCAAATTCTCTCTGTATCACAGAGGCTGTGCTTGAAGCAGAGGCCTGAGCTTCCACCGTTGTTGCTACCCGTGGATGACCTCGACCATCTGAAGACGTGGGATTCTGAGGATCTACTGATGCAAATGTAGCAAAAGAGTTACTAGTGTTAACCACCCTCTCCATCATATTTGAATTTCCTACATTTCTAGCAGCAAAATTATCAGAAATGGGGACTGGATTCGCAAAGGACTGATTCTGCTGTCAGGAGACCAGACACTCCTCCGGTCTTCATGAAAACCATCGGCATGTGAATTCTCATTATGAGGGTTCCATGTGAGCCCAGTAGCATTTGTAGATGACCTGAAATCACCCAGTGGGAACTCCCAAGGCTTACCAACCGCCTCCTTGCACTCTGCAATTCAAGTATCTGCTCATCCCTGTTTCTTCGAAGGCTATGCAACGCATTGAAATTAGTTGCACTACCCCATGTGTGAGTAGACGTTAGAACAGAAACGCGTGCCCATCCGTTTCAGTTCCGGAGACGTACATGGGCGGCTAATGTATATCGGATTTCAAATCCAATTCAAACGCAAGTTAATGTGTTATTTTAAAATAAAACAATACAGTATGTTCTAGGCCTGCAATCCAAACACGCCCTTAAAGACTTACTAAGCCACAAAAGTTTTGGATCAAGCTAATATTGTAGTTTTCTCTTCGTCCAGGTCTTTTAGACATAATCGATAAATTGGATGGCAAATAAACATTACAATGGGCACTAAGAAGTTTTAATGGCGAGCGTTCAATCATTTTTGTGGCATGGTCCACCTTAGATTGAAATCTAGCCTCATTTTTGGGCTCATGCCCATTTTTTTTTAATCCAAAATGGATTTAAAAAAAAAAAAACATACATCATGGTGAGGCCACATAGCACCGTCCAACTCTAACAACTTAGAAATTCCATGCATGAATTTATACACGAGTGCATGCAGATATACGCACACACTCAATTATTTAAACCGATGGGAACACTCCTAGTGGACTTATTACACTATCAACCGTCAGATTTCGCAGTGAACTCTTATATTGTTATAATCGAGGCCAAAACACAATCTAATCCATCACACCCTTGATCTTATAGCCACCTCTATAGGCTTAAACCTTGACCGCTATAGACATTTTGGTAGGGCCTACGAAGTGTCCAATGGTAGTCTTCCCCTACACACCTCTCATCCTGTGGAACTCGCGTAAGCTTTGGATCTATCTTACTTTGGAACCCATGCCTTAACATGACTGACAAAGGAAATGGACGGAGTGGATTTCCTCGAATCCATCATAAACGGGGCCACAGAACACGTAAACAAAAAAAATAATGAAATAATATGTAACAAAGTCAGTGTTGCTAACTACAATGCTAACCTAGTCAAGTTGACCCATCTTCTTCTCCCTCTCGCACCTAGGGCTGGACATGAACCGAGTCAACGCAGTTAACTCGCTCGACTCGGCTCAATCCATGACTTGAACCCGACTCGCATTGACTGGGTGTAATATAAATGCCTAGTCGTAGAGAACCCGATCCCTAATTTGATTTTTTCTAAGATCACCCCCCCTTCCTCTCTATCTAAACCTGTAACGCCCTGAAAATCGGGGGTCGAGCAGAAGCTCGGCTCCCGAGTTCCAACGCATCACTTATGCAACATAGATAATGATGATTGTATGTTGTTCATATTAGTGCATTAAACATGAATGAGATTATACCAAAACAGCAGATCATACTCTAGAGACAGTTAAATTATGCAAGCGGAAGACTGTGATAGATATATAAAATATATAAACTGTTGTAAGTCTCCAGAGGGTGAGCATGTTACCAGGTTAAATATATACTGTATACTCCAAAAATGAACAAAATAGATATACAAGGGTGTTCCAAAAGTACAATTAACAAGTGGAATGACATCTAATTAGCAACCCTATAACCTCGTCGATCAGAACACGGCTCACATGAACCCGCCTGAAAGTAGTATATAGGAGAAACTCTCCTCATCATCATAAAAGTCAGGCTCCACTTCACGAGCATCACCATCATCTGAAACTACAACAGGGTCTGGTTGGTGTGTACAACACCATCCCGTAACGTGGGAGTGAGTAACTAACTCAGTGGAACAATAAAGCACAGGTTAACATGTTATCAATTCAATCAAGCAGTAATGATAAAACAGTAAATCACACATCCCTAAGTACTCTTGTTAATGTAATAATAGTATGTATGTATGATGCATGCCCTCGCCTGCGCTCCCTCAGCGGCTCCTTCTTATGTTCGCGGCATGCCATACTCCCTCAGTGCTTGACTATCAACGCCAAACGCACACGTATGCGGTGCATAAACGTGATTACCAAGTTTTTTATTAGTCATTTTCATACAATAGGATTGGGAAACTAAGGTACCTCCCTTATATCACTTCCCAAACAAGGATCCATTCTAGGGTCGTCAGTCCTAGTAAATCTCATACAATGATACGGTTTTAGGTCGCTGCAAAGGGCTCGTCACCTTATCAATGCAGGCCTAGTTATACTCTAGTTACTACGGAGAGGCTCGTCGCCTCAATGCAGGTTCAGAGTATGCTCGAGGTCATTACACCAACTCGTCATCCGGGGCTGACGCAATCGCAACACCCCTTCAGATATTGTCCAACCAACAGGTATCAGAGTGCGCAGCGGTGGTTTTGTTTGGCAATGGCCCACACGAGGCTCACACACAACGCGTCTTCTGATCAGTGTAGGCCGACAGCTCGAATACAGTGTCCCGTACCACCGTATTCGGCTCACGAGTCTGGTTGCTCACTGGTCACTACAGGGAGGCTCGTCGCCACATCGTAGGCCGACAACTCAACCACGGTGTCCCATACCACCATGTCCGGCTCATGAGTCTTAGCGGATCACGGTACCAAGGTTAACAGGGATTTCACTGGTGAGTTTGGTACCCTAGGTTCAAGCAGTAACGTCCAAACATGGTTAACATACATCAGCCAATCGGGTTATTTGACGAGCTCGACTAGCACGAGCGCACATCGAATTGATCGACATGAAGTGCATAAGCACTCCATGTGGCCTAACCACTGTCGTCAACCGATATACGACTCGGATTCGTCAGGCACGTCTCATGTGGTGAAACAACGTCAGCCACTAATTTAAGGCTTGTTATCGATTGCCTGGACTATACAATAGCCCCGAACACAATCAATCTCAACAAACTAGCATATGAGATAATTGAGCA
Source organism: Magnolia officinalis (assembly GCA_021015155.1). Lineage (NCBI taxonomy): Eukaryota > Viridiplantae > Streptophyta > Magnoliopsida > Magnoliales > Magnoliaceae > Magnolia > Magnolia officinalis. The sequence continues at coordinate 46,599,152 of JAJHSJ010000003.1, forward strand.
GTAATGAATACATATTTCAAATCATACAATCAGTTGAGCATGTGATGAAGTACAACATAAACATGAATCAAACAAACGGATATCTAACCATGACATAAATGAAGGAAAACATACACATCATTAGAGTAGTTGAGAATCCTATCTCAACACCCAATTAAAGAGCAGTCAACCAGTATTTACTCGTACAAACATTTTTACATATACTTAATCTACACATTACATCATACATGGTATGTAGTAGTTAGAGTACGTATTAGGACAAGTCCTTTCGTCAAATGATTGCCGCCTATATACTAATCACATACCCACGATGGTTAGTCGTGGCGTACGTTAATACATAGTCTATACTCACTTAGACATTTTCACAAACACTAAGGTTACACATGTGTACATACATGACGTATTTTAATATAACATGTATTAGGCTAATCCGTTCACCCAGAAGTTGATACACATGATCTAGCATACATAGACAGCGATTAATCATGGCAAGCATAAATCTGTATTTCATATATATACGGTATTTTCTACAAATACGAGGAATATAGTATATTCAACATAGTTAATGTATAATTGAAAGAAGAAACGGACAACACTTTGTATATGTGAAATAGCATCCACGTCAGTAATCTATCATTAACTGACATTGAAAGCCTTGAAAACTATAACTTATACGTTTAAAGTCCGCACCTTACACCGTTAAACAAGTTTAGAACTCAGTTTGTATACTGAGTCTTCGTCTACGGCAGAACGGCAACCTATAACATGAAATAGGTTAGATATTTCATCACTTACACAGTTTAGAACTCTAGAACAAGTTAGGTTTAGGTTTTCTTGCCTAAGAACGGGATCAGTATCACTGGAAGAGCGACACGGTAGTCGTAGATTGACATGTAGTTTAGTGGGATTGAATCCCAAGAAGAAATCTCAAGTCTCTCTCTCTTTCTCTCTCTTTCCTTCTCTTTCTCTCTCTTTTCTTTCTAGGGTTTAGGAAATTCGTATGGGTTATGAGAGAAAGGGTTTAAGGTCTTTATATAGGCCCAGAACTTTCGAAAATAGGCCCAGGGCCAAGGTATACTTAGGTTATGTCAAAAGAGCGTCTGTTTCAGCTCAACGGAGCATTTCCGGAGCCCCCCTTGAGCCAAAGGTCGGACTTAAGCTCACTGACCATGGATCTAGGTTGAGTAAGTTTTGTTCCAATCGGTTCCCAGATCACACGTGGCGGACCATTTCAGTTCAATGGTCATCGAAACTCGATCAGGGTTACAAGTACACTGACATGTATGAGAAATATTCCCTGATCCGAGGGTGTATTTGGGTCAGATTCAGACGGTCTGATTACTTATATCAGGCCCGCAAGTGACAGGTCTCAGATTACTTAAATTAGATTTAATTTCTAAAGAAATCCACGTTTTCTCACACACTTCACTCCGGGCTCAAGCGAATAGCCCCGGGATACAATCTGGATTTGATCTCTGAGATGGTTGTCAAGCCCAAAAAGGCGGTCTTAATTATATAACTTCATATTAATCAGACTTTTGACGTGCGGTCCAGATCAGATACGGAGTTTCGTGATGCTCCCGAGGGTAACTGGGTAATGAGATTGATCTTAGATTTTGGGGTAACCTAGCGTCAATGATTCTACAAGTTTTGGGTCTTGCATATCGTATTTAAAGTGATTCAAACGGATTTCGTAGCTAATCTAGTTTAACACTTAGTTACTGTCTAATTCCTAAAGGATTTGAGGTTTGAGAAGCTAATAAGGGGTTAGGATCAACCCCTTGCCTAAGGACATCTAACTCTAAGTTGGCAAAAATTTGGGGTGTTACAATCTACCCCCCTTAAAAATAATTTCGTCCCCGAAATTGCTTAAAGATAGTAAGTCAAAAATTTTATTATTCCTTTTGCCTAAGTTTTCTTGATTTCAAATTTATATGGGAGGTAGGGCATATACTGTTTAGGTTATTCTAGTTCATTTTAGCCTACCCCCCTTAAAAATTTATTTCTTTATCTCTTGCTTATTCCCTAACGGTTTGCTACAAGTTATTTCTTTATCGATTTGGAGTCTTGATGGTGATTCTCATCTATTTAGCGTAAGATATTTGTTTTCAATAGTCGACCAACACGGAGAGACAGTTGTAATGGGCTTGATCCCGATACATCGATCATCTACCTGACCAGGGTAGAAGGCTCACCGTATCCTTTCCTAGTCCTGGTAGATCCGGGTCTTCTGCTCGGTCAAGCAGTGAGTCCATTGGTAGTCGCCCAGGATTGAGAATTGGGTCAAGCCGCGAATGCTTCGCAGTTTATATTTTAGTAACTCCGTAGTCCAATCACTTTAAAAACTTAAGGAATGCCCATCCTTGAAAGGTTCAAATTTCTTATTTATTAGGTTGTCTTTTAAGTCTTGGTCTAAGAGAGTCCTTGTCTTAATTTAGGTCTAAGATAGGAGTTAATACATAGCTTACTAGATCGTCCTAATATTTGGCTAAGGCTTCTATTGGGTTCATATCCAACGAGGACATTTGTGGATACACCGACCTTGGCTATTGTAATTCATCTCGTACCCATTGTTGGGCCTATTCTTTAGTACGAATTGATTTAATACTTGAACCCTAATTGCTTTTATTCCAGTAAGTTCAATGTTAACAATCTAAGGAAGGTTCAACCCCTATTTAGTGACCATCTAGTGATCTAACCTTTCGTATAACCTGGATTAATTTCCTTCGATCCAGGGCCAGTGGGGCAGGGGTCCACCACGCTTCCGCTGCGCCACTTTGATCCAATGGATGTATTAGCTGACCTAACTAGATTGGGCTCATAATGTTCTACCCCCCTTAAAAATAATTTTCACTCTCAAGGCTCAAGGATCTATGTCCTGACCCGTATGCAGGAACAATGTGCAATTAGGACTTGTCCTTAACATGAAATGGGAAACGATCTCTCAATACATTGGTTTTCCTTTCATCGATTATGTGTACTATTGCATTGGTACCTATGGTTATCGAAAGGAGCTAAAAATGATGGGTGTTGTGGTTGATTTCAGAGACGGTCATGAGTTGGTGGCAAGACGACTAATCCTACTAAAGGAGGACTTTTATCACGGTCCCGACTTACCTTATTTAATCATGTCTAGCTTAACAGGTAGACTATCTTTCTAAGTTCATATGCACAATATGTATGCCAATATGGCATGTGATTTTTGACATAATTCCTAACTGTCTGTTGCCCATTTGGGAAATTCCTTGGGCCTAAAGAGAAAATCTCTATTGGCTATATGTTCTTAACACTTCTCTAAGACGAAATAATAAACTTTTAGTTGCAAGTGGTCGGCCAACACGGAAAGAAAGTTATGTAGTGGGTCTGAGTCGGTTATATGGACCTTCTGCCTAGCCACGACAAAAAGTTTGTCGTATCAGTTCTTAATCCTAGTTGATTCCGACCTTCTGCTTGATCAGAGCATAGAGTTCAGTGGTAACTACCAGGATTGAGAATTCAATTCAATCCGCAAATACCTCGCTTATGTATAGTTCTCTACTCCGTGTTCCTATTTGTAATAAGTCTTTGGGAAGACAATTCTAAGGGGTATGCTGATTTTCAATCCGAGGGATATATAAGTTTCTCTATGCGTGAATAGTTTCTAATCAAAACAACCTTCTTAAGAGTTATGAAAGAAGCCTATAAGTATTAAGGGGATTCAACGAAGGAATGATGTCTCACTCCAACCCAATCAAGTTAACTACTAAATCTATCTTTCAAGTATCTTAGCATAATTAGTCTTTTACGTCCCTTAGTATAACCAGTAGACTAATCTTAATTTAAGAGTAGCAGAAAACCAATAGTTGTAATCCAAAATCTACGCTCATTCACTAGATGATTTCATACCACTTATAATACAAGAAGTTGTTCTATCGCATCGGGTGCTAACCATGGTATTGGAAACCACGGGATACACCTAAGCTAGGGACAATACCTACACCTGCATTTATGGTTACTTTTACAATTCCATCCACCCTAATCTCTCCTAATGCAGTTAGTCGAACGGGCCCTAAATGTCCCATCAGTTGGAGGTTGTGAAGGTTATGGGACACAAAAATGTGGGCACAAATGAGGGGGTATAAGGAAGGGGAGAATTGTATTGAGTAGTTTTTGGGTAATGGTGGTGGATGGATGCAAGATGTAGAAGAAAGACGGAAGCTTGAGTGAATATAAGTGGGGATGTGAGATCATTTTACATGGTCTCGGCTGCGTACGGGCTATACTACTGTAGTTAATCTCGCCCGTCGGTGAAACTTGGGATACTAATGTGGTTTCTAGTTTCTAGATTCCATCGCCCCCTTCCTAAATCAGAGTGCGTCAGAGTGCGTCGTGTTACCATAACCCAGGTCCAGTTTAATCCAAATCATGCTCTGATACCATCTTGTAACGCCCTGAAAATCAGGGGTCGAGCAGAAGCTCGGCTCCCGAGTTCCAACGCATCACTTATGCAACATAGATAATGATGATTGTATGTTGTTCATATTAGTGCATTAAACATGAATGAGATTATACCAAAACAACAGATCATACTCCAGAGTCAGTTAAATTATGCAAGCGGAAGACTGTGATAGATATATAAAATATATAAACTGTTGTAAGTCTCCAGAGGGTGAGCATGTTACCAGGTTAAATATATACCTGTATACTCTAAAAATGAACAAAATGGATATACAAGGGTGTTCCAAAAGTGCAAATTAACAAGTGGAATGACATCTAATTAGCAACCCTGTAACCCCGTCGATTAGAACACGGCTCACATGAACCCGCCTGAAAGCAGCATATAGGAGAAACTCTCCTCATCATCATAAAAGTCAGGCTCCACTTCACGAGCATCACCATCATCTGAAACTACAACAGGGTCTGGTTGGTGTGTACAACACCGTCCCGAAATGTGGGAGTGAGTAGCTAACTCAGTGGAACAATAAAGCACAAGTTAACATGTTATCAATTCAATCAAGCAGTAATGATAAAGCTGTAAATCACACATCCCTAAGTACTCTTGTTAATGCAAGAATGATATGTATGTATGATGCATGCCCTCGCCTGCGCTCCCTCAGCGACTTCTTCTTACGTTCGCGGCATGCCACACTCCCTAGTACATGACCATCAATGCCAAACGCACACGTATGCGGTGCATGAACGTGATTACCAAGTTCTTTATTAGTCATTTTCATACAGCAGGATTGGAAAACTAAGGTACCTCCCTTATATCACTTCCCAAACAAGGATCCATTCTAGGGTCGTCAGTCCTAGTAAATCTCATACGATGATACGGTTCTAGGTCGCTGCAAAGGGCTCGTCACCTTATCAATTCAGGCCTAGTTATACTCTAGTCACTACGGAGAGGCTCGTCACCTCAACACAGGTTCAAAGTATGCTCGAGGTCACTACACCAACGCGTCATCCAGGGCTGACGCAATCGCAACACCCCTTCAGATATTGTCCAACCAACAGGTATCAGAGTGCGCAGCGGTGGTTTTGTTTGGCAATGGCCCACACGAGGCTCACGCACAACGCGTCTTCTGATCAGTGTAGGCCGACAGCTCGAATACAGTGTCCCGTACCACCATATTTGGCTCACGAGTCTGGTTGCTCACTAGTCACTACGGGGAGGCTCGTCGCCACAGCGTAGGCTGACAACTCGACCACGGTGTCCCATACCACCATGTCCGGCTCATGAGTCTTAGCGGATCACGGTACCAAGGTTAACAGGGATTTCACTGGTGAGTTTGGTACCCTAGGTTTAAGCAGTAACGTCCAAACATGGTTAACATACATCGGCCAATCGGGTTATTTGACGAGCTCGACTAGCACGAGCACACATCGAATTGATCGACATGAAGTGCATAAGCACTCCGTGTGGCCTAACCACTGTCGTCAACCGATATACGACTCGGATTCGTCAGGCATGTCTCATGTGGTGAAACAACGTCAGCCACTAATTTAAGGCTTGCTATCGATTGCCTGGACTATACAATGCCCCGAACACAATCAATCTCAACAAACTAGCATATGAGATAATTGAGCAGTAATGAATACATATTTCAAATCATACAATCAGTTGAGCATGTGATGAAGTACAACATAAACATGAATCAAACAAACGGATATCTAACCATGGCATAAATGGAGGAAAACATACACATCATTAGAGTAGTTGAGAATCTTATCTCAACACCCAGTTAAAGAGCAGTCAACTAGTATTTACTCGTACAGACATTTTTACATACACTTAATCTATACATTACATCATACATGGTATGTAGTAGTTGGAGTACGTATTAGGACAAGTCCTTTCGTCAAAGGATTGCCGCCTATATACTAATCACATACCCACGATGGTTAGTTGTGGCGTACGTTAATACATAGTCTATACTCACTTAGACATTTTCACAAACGCTAAGGTTACACATGTGAACATACACGACGTATTTTAATATAACATGTATTAGGCTAATTCGTTCACCCAGAAGTTGATACACATGCATCTAGCATACATAGACAGCGATTAATCATGGCAAGCACAAATCCGTATTTCATATGTATACGATATTTTCTGCAAATACGAGGAATACAGTATATTCAACATAGTTAACGTATAATTGAAAGAAGAAACGGACAACACTTTGTTAGCATCCATGTCAGTAATCTATCATTAACTGACATTGAAAGCCTTGAAAACTATAACTTATACGTTTAAAGTCCGCACCTTACGTCGTTAAACAAGTTTAGAACTCAGTTTGTATACCGAGTCTTCGTCTACGGTAGAACGACAACCTATAACATGAAATAGGTTAGCTATTTCATCACTTATGCAGTTTGGAACTCTAGAACATGTTAGGTTTAGGTTTTCTTACCTAAGAACGGGATCGGTATCACCGGAAGAGTGACACGGTAGTCGTAAATTGACACGTAGTTTAGTGGGATTGAATCTCAAGAAGAAATCCCAAGTCTCTCTCTCTTTCTCTCTCTTTCCTTCTCTCTCTCTCTCTCTCTTTTCTTTCTAGGGTTTAGGAAATTCGTATGGGTTATAAGAGAAAGGGTTTAAGGTCCTTATATAGGCCCAAAACTTCTGAAAATAGGCGCAGGGCCAAGGTATACTTTAGTTATGTCCAAAGAGCGTCTTTTTCAGCTCAGCGGAGCATTTCCGGAGCCCCTCTTGAGCTAAAGGTCGGACTTAAGCTCACTGACCATGGATCTAGGTTGAGTTAAGTTTTGTTCCAATCGGATTCCCAGATCACACGTGGCGGACCAGTTTCAGTTTCAGTTCAACGGTCATCGAAACTCAATCAGGGTTACAAGTACACGGACATGTATGGGAAATGTTCCTGATCCGAGGGTGTATTTGGGTCAGATTCCGACGGTCTGATTACTTATATCAGGCCCACAAGCGACAGGTCTTAGATTACTTAAATTAGATTTAATTTCTAAAGAAATTCACATTTTCTCATACACTTCACTCCGGGCTCAAGCGAATAGCCCCGGGACACAATCTGGATTTGATCTTCGAGATGGTTGTCAAGCCCAGAAAGGCGGTCTTAATTATATAACTTCGTATTAATCGGACTTTCGACGTGCGGTCCAGATCCGATACGGAGTTTCGTGATTCCCCCGAGGGCAACTGGGTAATGAGATTGATCCTAGATTTTAGGGTGACCTAGCGTCAATGATTCTACAAGTTTTGGGTCTTGCATATCGTATTTAAAGTGATTCAAACGGATTTCGTAGCTAATCTAGTTTAGCACTTAGTTATTGTCTAATTCCTAAAGGATTTGAGGTTTGAGAAGCTAATAAGGGGTTAGGATGAACCCCTTGCCTAAGGACATCTAACTCCAGGTTGGCAAAAATCTGGGGCGTTACAAAACCCCTCCCAGTCGGGCTAGCCCTAACTCTAAATCCCTCTTTCTATCTAAACACACATCCCCGCCCAAACCCACTCGACACTTGGCCATTTCCTTCAAACCGGCGTGCACCGAGCCCAAGCCCTCTGTTAGAGCGAATCATGTCCGCACCTGACTTTCTTTCGTCCGTCTGAACAGTACAATGATACTCTCTCTCTCTCTCTCTCCTCTTCTCTCTTTTCTCTATTTGGTTGCTTGATCGGGCACTGTTCATAGCATTTCAATTGGTTTTAATTAATATTAATAACTTAATATGTATAATATTAACTTTACGCACACACACACCCACACAACACACACACACACACACACACACCCCCCTAAACTCTTAAATAACTTTAAAGTATATTATATATTTATACATATTATAAATTTATATATATTATATATTAATATTATAAATTATATTACCCTAATACTTAAAACCCTAAATCCTTAATGTCAAAGTTAAATTGTTGTTATTGTCATTTGTCAATGTTAATGTTAGATTGTTATTGGTAGTCATATGATTCTTGATGTCATGATTGTTATTATTATTGTTAATTACGTCATTGTCGTGTGGTTGTTAGTTATACTATTGTTATTTATTAGTTATGTGATTGTTATTGTTAATTTAATATTATTATATTGGTAATGTTAAATGTTAAATTGTTGTTGATGTAATTGTTAAATGCTAATGTTAATGTTAAATTATTATTATTGTTATTGTTATTGTTCAATTAAGTTAGATTTTTTTTTTTTTTGTTATAATATAGAATGATCAATTGTTGATTTGAGGATTTCTATATTGTCATGTATAAATACAATGTGTTTTTTTAGGTATAGAAATCCTCAAATTGTCTCATTTTTAATTGTTTATGGTTAGATAGATTGTAATGTCTTCATTTATTCCAATTTAAATGTATACACTTGTTTCGATTCGTCTCTCATTTTTTCTCTAAATATATTTCTTGTATTTATTTCTGTCGTTAAATGTCTACACTTTATGTAAATACTTGACGTTGGAATCAAGTACAAGATCAATATATCTGGAAAGATAATGAGAGATGTTGTCGGAATTTTGACGTGATATTTAAATTATAAAATGAAAGCATTACAATCTATCCAACCTTAAATGGGTGACTAATTAAATAGTTAGGCTAGTCTAACCATTTAGAAAGCATTACAATTTAAAATCTATAGTGGTATGGTAAATATTATAATTTGTCAAAACTTTATCTTATAGATGACTAGTGAGGAAGTCCCAATTATCATTGGTGTCGATGCATCAGCTGCATCTCCTCTTATTTGGAGGAAGAAGTATCTTTAACTGCAGCCAAATGAAAGAAAAGATTAATGGTGTGGGATGACTTTAAAGAACTCATGTTTAATGGTGTGGTGAATATCAAATGTATTCATTGCAAGTCATTATATAGTAAGAATCATGTAGGGGTTAACAACACATTTAAACAGACGTAAACAAATTTGTTCAGATAGACTAAGAATGTCACTTCCAGGCCAACAATTGTCATTTGCTAAGTCTGAAGATGACGATTCTCATGAAAAAGTTTTCACTTATAAGTTTGAGAAGAAAAAGCTGAAAGAGTGGTGTGTGTGTGTGTGTGTGTGTATATCTATATATATATAAATATATATATATATATATATTATATATAAAAGCATTTTAGAATGATAGATAACAAAATTTTTGTCTTTTTGTAAATTTCTTAACCTTTAAGTTGAGAATGTCTCTTGCGTCATTATGAAAAGATAGTACATGAAGATGTACACAAATGAGAAGATAAAATTGAAAGAAGTTTTGACATCAGTCTCCCGAATAAGTTTGACGTTAGATTTGTGGATGATGTCCAATTAAATAAAGGGATAATTAATTTCATTAACCGCACACTACGTAATGGATATTTGAAATTCGGTAAGAGAATTTTGAACTCCGCTACCTTCCTCCTCATATTGGTTTGGTCATCTCATATTGCATGTACAATTGTCTACGAAATTAGGGCATTGAAAAACAAAAATTTCAAACAACTTTAGATAATGCTTCAGCAAATGATAATGTAATTTCATGTCTACATAACAAATTAAAGGCAACTAAAAAGTTATTTTTTAATAGAAAAATATTTCAAATTGGGTGTTATGTTCACATACTAAACTTGATTGTACTAGAATGACTGAAAATAATTGACAACATTATAGAAAACATAAGAGAGAGTGTGAAATATATAAGGGGGTCGTCTTTGAGATTGAGTATATGGAGTGATATCATTCAACATTTGAATGTGCCATCTCAGAAAACATTGAAGTTAGATGTATGTACACATTGAAACTCGACTTATAAAATATTGGATACGACCATAAAATTAGATCTTGCATTTTCTGAATATGTAGTGCGTGACATAACGTATTCTTGGTTGGCAAGTGAAGATGATTGGAGCAAGACAAAAGAAATTTACAAATTTCTCAAAGTTTTTTATGATTGTATGAAGCTTTTTTCTGAAAATAAAGTATCTAATCGCAAATCTGTTTCTTTCGTCTCTTTGGGAGATTAATGACGCCCTTAAAAAATGTCAGTGAAGGTTCATATTTTCTATGACAGATGACAATTAGTATGCAAATAAAGTTTAATAAGTATTGGGACGAATATCATTTGTTGATGACCGTAGCAATTGTTCTTTATCCTCATTGTAATATGGACTCGGTTAGATTAATTTTTTTATGAAGAATTATTCTGTTAAAAGGGCAGTAATGAAAACCTCCAAAGTTCGTGACGCAATAGAAGAATTATACAATTCTTTTGTTTCTACTTTACCCACAATGGGTGCTAAAGAAGTTACAGCTCTAGATATATCTTCAAGCGATGACAATACACTCAACGAATACATGTCTTTCTTAGCATAAGAAAAACAGAGAAGATCGGACAAATGAGTCAGAGCTAGCTTTGATTATGAAAAAGTCAATTGTAAAGTGCTCGAACCAAGACTTTAATGTTTTGAGATGGTGGAAGATGAAAGTCAGTTAATGGAAATACCATACACTATTGGTGATGGCACGAGACATATTGTCAATATCAATTTCAATAGTGACATTAGAATCCCCTTTTAGCTCGAGGAGTAGGGTTGTAAGAAGTATCGAAGCTCACTTTCACAAAAAATAGTCGAAACATTAATTTGTATATAAGATTGATTGTGCCTGATTTAGGGAGGAAATATTTTTTATATTGAGAATGAAGAAGCGACCGAGATATAGAGTCAAGACGAGACTACATCTGCAACAACAGGTACATAATGGCGGTTATAAATTATTTCTATTATGTTGAAACTTAAAAGTGGTGTAATGTGACTTTTATTTAATTTTATTTACATTATGCTTGTATATTTCATTATCGCTTATTTACTTTTGTTTATCAAATTGCTTCTGTTTAGCTCTTACGTTAAGTTGTTTGTTTCCAATTTCTATTTTATTTTTAAAATCCTCAACATACTATTTTTTTTTCTAAAAAATGAAGTGTAGATATATGTCATCTGACCCATTGATCAATATTTGGGACAATGGTTCCTTAGTTGAATCCCAAAGTCTAGAAGAATGAAGATTGTATGGGGTTTCTGTGGGGAAAAGTTTGTTAACAAAACTATTCGGCTTTGATTACACATGGCATATCTAGGTGGTGACGCAAAACCATGTCTTAAAGCCCCAAAGGAGGTCTAAATTCTTTTTCAGGCCTTTCTAGATTCAAATAAAAAATATTCTACTTCATCCAAACCTTCTAGAAGAGTTGTAATTGATAAAAGTTTTGGTACACGGAGAACTATTAGGAAAGAAGTAGAGGAGAAAGCTATATAAAGAGTATTAGAAAAAGTACAATTACAACTCACATTAAAATATAGTATGGAAGAGGCTTCTAGACATCAGCGATATCCTCTGATACAACATCATGTTGAAGAAGGATTGAGCATAAGCAAAAAGAAGAAGAGTAATAAATCCAAGTTTCTTGCCCGTCTTAATGAATTTTACAAGGCGTTGGGTACTATATATAAATTTTCCTACAAAGAAAGTTTGGAAAAACTATTTCAAACTATACAAGAGCACGATGAAAACCTCTTTTCACCTTCTAATTCAGAAGAGGTGAACCAATATGTATATGAAAATTTAGATAGCAGCCCAGATGAATTGGACGATGAAAGTGATAAATCTGGTTCAGATGCAGAAGCCTATAGTTATATGCCGGGAAGGCACTCCTTGTATGGAGGATATTAAGTTAATGTTATAAACACTATAATTGTAATATTTTCACTTTTCATTTGTAAGTTTTTTTTAATTTCACTTTTAGAATGGATTATATTTTATGCCAAGCTGTTCCAAGCTTGACTTGGTTTAAATCGGTGTCCAGCTCTACTCGAGCTAGGTCACCCATGCAACACCCACAATGGTCATGGACCGTTCATCAGCATAAGACCCCGAATGATCCGAACCATCCATTAGGTCAGAACCCCCACGACAATCTTTAACAATTGGAATTTTCACTGCCATCGTGAGTTGTGCATCCCACATTAAGCTTTTGAACAGTGAAGCTTTGAGCCCTTATCTTAGCTTAATCTAAATAATCTGATGAATAGATTGGATTCCACCAAATCATTAACATGGACCTCACTTATCATCTTCAGCAAAATCGAGAGCCTTCTCGAAATGGGACTCTCTTCCCTCTTCGCGTTTGCCGCAATGCTGCCCCTAACAATCCATGTGAAGTGCTCTTCGCCGATCTAAGCCATCCAACCCTCCTGCAAACCTCCTCATTTAACAACCCTCTGTTAGTACACTTATTTGTGCACATTGTTTATCAATCACATGAGTCATTATGTCAGAGAGTCAGTTGAGCCCTTGGAAGCTGAAGACCAAAGACAAAAGTATATATAAGCATCAATGAGCAAAGAATAGGTACATAAGGTGCCTTAGTGACCCTAATCCTTGACCCAAAACAATCTTAAACCTTTAGATGATCATGACTTAATAGGTAAATCTTGTTTGATCATCCCTTACCCTTAAGAGCCTAATTTGAACATGATAAATGAGGCTAGAAGATGTGTGAAGCTGTTGTAAAGTATATAACCCAAAATAATAGTTTTCGAGTAGCCCTCAATCCCATCGATAGACTATTGATAGGTCTCAATGGAATCAAAGACCGGCTCTATCCGATTGAAGAAATAGTCCAGCAACCAAACAACCTAATTCTTGAATTTTTTTTTGATGGGATCGATAGAGATTTTGATCCAATCGAAGGGCCTTTCAATCTTATTGACATAACCGTTAACTAACCATTTTAAATCAAGATTCTTTGAAATG
>JAJHSJ010000003.1:46612525-46825313 GCA_021015155.1 Magnolia officinalis
GCAAATTGTGAAAATTTTTATAAAAATTTTGTAAATTCGAGTGATTTTGAAGTTCATCAATGATTTAAAAAGTATAAGATACTTAATGTTGGTGATTTATGGCTCTTGATTCAGTTACTTGTTAGATTTCACAATTAAGTTTGAATTATTAATCCATGATTAGAAGTTTTAAACCTTGATTGAGTCATGATTTCACATGTCATATCTAGTTTACACATTAAGGTATCAGTTTGATATTGAATTGTTAACTTGGTGATTATTAAGCATGGAAGGAACCAACCTGAGGAATTTGTCCATCATGTTCAATAAGAAGAATTGAAAAGAGAAAAAAATAAATAATTACTCAGTTAAAAAAACAGTTGTCGTAAAAAACGACCACCTATTAAAGATCTTTAAAAAGGTTGACATAGCATGAAAGCATCGATGGAAAAATCAAAAGCTGGAAGAATGAAAAGATGAACTGTAAGGCAAGTTTTAGTTGTCCTGAATGCTCTTTCGATTATCAATGTTATCATAAAAATGGAGAATTGAAGCTTTGATTGTGATAAGTCTTAGCTTCATTAAACACTCATGGAACTCAATATTTAGAATTGTTCTAATTGGAGGATTAATACTTTGAACTAGATTGTGAAATTTACTGAGTGCTAGAGTTGAGGAGAAGGTGATGCTCAACATTGATGTATCTTAGAATTCTATTATTGTTGAGCTAGTGAAAATCTAACTACTGCATCATAACAAACATGTATTGTACATAATTTAAACATTCAATCAGTCAATACATATATGAGCACAAATAATCATCACAAACATAACAATATATAGTGATTCGACTATGTGCTTACTCTACTCACGGTTGACGCACTCCCCCTTGGAGTGTGCCAGATTTCACTATCAAATAATTTTAAATCAGGTTGACCATTAACCTTCACAACCTACACAAGGTTACCTAAAGAGTCTACACAAGACAACCTTAAAATCCTACACAAGGCAAACAAGTCCTACACAAGGATATACTAGGAGCCTACACAAGACAACCAATGCCTACATAAAGCAACCAATGCCTACACAAGGCAACAACGTCATACACAAGGACTTAACGTATTCTCCCGTTGGAGGCCTATGAAGGTCTTAGTATGTTAACCACTGAATACCAGTCCTACATAAGGAAAGATCTTCTATCACGCCCCAAACTCGGAAACTGGCTCACAAAATTCCTGATCGCCGAATCCGGTGCTGACAGCCTCCGTAGTGCCCCATTCTCGGCTCCCAGCACCCATACACTGGATTCTGATCGTGGGATCCTACAAGGAGGATTTTCAATACGAATTTTTTTGTAAGAAGCATATCCATAAGAATAACCCAGACATAAACAATAACATCACCACATATCCACTAATATCAAAACTTTAGAGTACATCACATAAAGGGAAAATACAAGATATATATCCAAAACTCTAGAAGCTCAGCCGCACTCTCCTGCCTCAGCTCGGCTCCGTCCTATCATCACCTGCACACATCTATTGTGCATAAGCTTACAAGAAGCTTAGAGGGTGGTGTAAGTGTGTGCAATGCACGTGCCAAGCATATACAACACAAGTCCATAAATCATACAATGTCGGAGATACTGACAAGTCCATGAGTCATACAAAATCAGAGTATGCAGAAATACTAACAAGTCCATGAGTCATACAAAATAAGAGTATGCAGAAATACTGACAAGTCTACGAGTCATACAATATTAGAGTATGCAGAAGAAATATTGACAAGTCCATGAGTCATACAATATCAGAGTATGTAGAAATACTGACATGTCCATAAGTCATACAATATCAGAGTATGCAGAAATACTGACAAGTCAATGAGTCATACAATATCAGAGCATGCAGGAATACTGATAAGTCCATGAGTCATACAATATCATAGTATGTAGAAATACTGACAAGTCCATGAGTCATACAATATCAGAGTATGCAAAATAATGACAAGTCCATGAGTTAACAATATCAGACTATGCAGAAATACTGACAAGTCCATGAGTTGTACAATATCAGAGTATGCAATGCAAATCGGCTATGCAATGCGGGGTCGTGGTAAACCAAATGCTATGTGCTGGGGAACTAATGCAATATGCGGTACGAAGGAAATGACCAAGCTAGAGTGTGAAGTTGGGATGATAGTATGTAGTATCGCAAGCTGTGGGGTCCATCACAAGGGACTTCTATCCAAACTAGTCCCATACCTAAATTTGGATAGCCAGACTCAATGTGGTAAACTCCTGATCTCAGGTTGGTTGCGCGCTCCAACTGAAATCCTGACCACTGTGAAGTGCACATGATGATTTGGTTGCACACCACCAGCCCAAGTGGATAGTGAATGAATGAATGAATCAAATGCAGAGTATGCAACTCCTGCTCAGTAAGTCCACATATCAGTATCGTACATCTCTGGGATCATCACCTGGGTCTAGTACACTTTACATGAGATCGCCGCCCACTGGATGCACAACCATGCAAATGGAAGAGACCTCACTATCTGCCTTGTCAGTAGTCAGCCAATATCTACCTGGCACGTCGAAGTGGACCTATTTACGAGCTGGTCAAACTCAGCCTAGCTATGCCCCCTACCCTTGGACGAGTAAGGCCACACCCCCTTCCAACCGACCACGACATAGTGAGAAGCTCGATCTTCTAGTATTCGGCACTCGACGCCCATGTATTCCACTCGGTCTCGACGTTGGAGCATCCCCTGGCCTCGGGGGTTTATGGACTTTACCTCACGACATTCTAACGTACCCATATGCTAGAATCAAACATTTCTGGTGCCCCATTTGACCATCCACGATAAGCATGTGGATGCCACAGCCCTGATGTCGCTAGGGCGCCAAATGATCATGTCACAAAAAAATGTGAGGTACATGAGTCATACCATCCAGTCATGCACCAAACCCGTGCGTACCGCGCACTCATTTTGACAACTCCACCTCTTACGGAGTCCCATAAACAATCAGCCCAATGGCACATGCTATGCTCAATCACTCGTCACAACAAGCATAAGGATGATGCATATGGCCTCTTGATGGTTGGATTGGGGGCACTAGAGGGGGAGAGAGGCTGGAAATTTGGAGGGTGGGATGTCCATGGCCACTGCAAATGAGAAATAAAAGGGAGAGGGAGAGAGATAAGAGAGAGAAGAGAAGCAATAATTGTTAGCTCTCTCTCTCTCTCCTAGTTAGGCAATGATTTGGGTGTAAGAGAAGCATGGCTAGGGCTATGGGCTAGGGTAGGGTGGCTATAGCTAGGGTGATGTCATCACCCTCATGATTACCTAGGGATTGGTGCCACATGAGATAAAATGGATATGTGGGTCCTGCAACGTGCGGTCCACGACCATAAATGCGCGGTTCACATCTTATGATCTAAGCGTCATATTGACGCACAAGACGTGGTGTTGGAACCGTGGCAACGATGCGGTCACAATGGTATAGGTCTAGGGTTGAATCGGCTCGGATTGATAGGGTGTGACTTAGTGACGCTCGCAAATGCAACTACAGGTCGCGGGTCGTCGAAATTTGACCTGTAGGACAGCCGGATCCTACGGTATGGAATGGTCACTGGGACATAGGCCTGGCATCTTCAGGGTCACTGGACTCTAATGACTTACTTGTAAGTAGATGAGCCCTGTTGTTAGCACATGCTAAAGATGATCTTCCTTGTCGATGGAGGTCTTCAGCTTTCTTGATCCACAAAAACTGTAGACGCTTCCTATACAAGTCGCTAGTGTTGGGTCAAGGTATTTTACGGAATCTTCTTTATTAAATGTTGGTCATTAAGGGAGAGATACTAGAATATTAACCATTCAAAGGATTTCAGCTTAATAATTTGCCATTAAGAGTGTTGCTGAAAGATCCTTGAATGGTGGAGTTCATTCTTCAATCCAATCTATTAATTTAACAATGATTGCATTTAAGAGGGGATTTAAGGATGAACTCATATGAAAAAAAGGGATTTAAGTTAGATAGTAGATCAACTATAGAAATAACTCTCTTAAATCTTTCTATCTTTTTCTATATCTGGAACCTAAGGAGCAACCCTCTTTAAATAGGCAATAAAGTTCAAACGGTAAAAAAGGGCAGAAATCTGTTTGCTTTCGATGTCATCGAAGGTCGTTCAATGTCATCGAGATTTTCTACCGAAAAACTTGAGGTTTGCTTGGAGAGTTATGGGATTCAAAATTCAATGTCATCGAGACTACATCGATGTCATCGAAGTTTGAATTTCGATGACATCGAATAATTCTTGATTTTCTTCATAAACTCTCTAGATAGATTGGTTCTAATTTCAATGTCATTGAGTCTTCCTCGATGTTATCGAAGTTTGAAATTCGATGTCATCAAATGCAGTTTGATTACATTGAATAAA
This sequence comes from Magnolia officinalis, assembly GCA_021015155.1. Taxonomy (NCBI): domain Eukaryota; kingdom Viridiplantae; phylum Streptophyta; class Magnoliopsida; order Magnoliales; family Magnoliaceae; genus Magnolia; species Magnolia officinalis. The sequence continues at coordinate 46,616,944 of JAJHSJ010000003.1, forward strand.
TTATGATTTTCCTTTTGAGCTTGCTGAACATTTTGTGCATATAATTCGATGTCATCGAGCCTCCCTCGATGTCATCAAAGTTTGAAATTCGATGTCATCGAATGAAGTTCGATTACATTGAATAAATCTAGAGATATGTCGAATGGTTGCTAGACATATTTGGGCATAATTTCGATGTCATCGAATACATCTCGTTGTCATCGAAAGTTAAAGAAAAATCCTATACATTTTTATCTGTTATTGCAAATTTGTTTTCCATTTTCTAATCTGGCAAAGATATTTTTCTAGATGATTTTGGGATAGATTAGAGCATTTGAAAGGGATTATTACCTGAGGTGTTTTGGTCATGGGATGTGAGGTTTTCATTTACCTTTAGAGACCTTTGAACTCATCCATTTTGTTGAGTCTTCAACTTGTAGTCTTCACGTGGGGCTCACTGGACTCTATGACTCACTTGTCATGTTATTTGACAAACCAGGACACTTTCAATCTACCCCTTTGTCAATTACATGACAAAACACCTAAAGCAACTGACTAAATTGTTTTACAACAATATTACACAATTTTACAATATTTCATCCTAAAATGAAAACAACTCAGAACTTTGTTGCTTGCTCCCCTTATTATCCCGCATCACCATTATTGTAAACATACAACATAGAAACATAATGGTGGGAAATATTTCTTCCCCTATTTGTTAGTCATTGGCAAAGGGTCAATCTGTAAAAATCAATGTTAGGTTACATAACTGAAATTGGAGAATATAGTATATTGAAATCATATCTTAAAAGGTATACGAATGAAAATCAATCATGATATGAAACATATGCACATGCCAAATATAGAGATATATCAAAGATGCCCAAGCACGGCATGAAAATCATCATCCAAAAGTAAATTCCCCAAGCATGGGAAATAACATCCAAAAGACACGTCCCAACTAGGGACAATAATATCCAAAAAAAAAAAAACTAATAATATCACAATTCCAAAAAATATCTATCATCGCATACTCATACCAGCTAGGACAAGCAAAAAGATATATATGCCCAAGCTCAACATATCAATAGAGATATGCGATGAATAAAAACACACTATGGTGCAGGAGCGGTATCGTGAAGACTTAGAAGCAGCTCCGTGATGTGTTCTAGGATGTGGTGTACCAAATAGAGCCACTATTCAATATTGGAGAGTCGGTGCATGCATTATCGGACTCGCTCTTCAACGTTTGATTGACCATTAAGGATATACCGAATGAGATCATTCTGATGAAGAAAATTGTGAGTATTTACCGAGTCTGGGCTTTGTGCAGGTACAGGGGTGCGGCAAGAATCTCGAGAAGTTGGTATGGGAGAGTTTGTTTTCAACCCCAAGTGTAGGGTCGTGATGTAGTAATAATCTCGGTGAGACCGAGGTTGAATCCACAGGGACTAATCTTGTGTGTATTCTGAAGGTAACTAGAACCAAAACTAGGAGAAGATTTAAATCTAAATCTAAAATTAAAGGGAGTAATTATGAAGTGTTTAATTAGAAACTTAATAATTCAAAGGTGGGAACTAGGGGTTCCAAGGATCCACTTGTAGCAATCAAAGTGATACTATGCTTGATTTAAGGACACAACTAGAATCGGAGTCCTATCTTTTCCAGTTGGAAGATATAGTAATTAAGATCAAATCTGAACTTCCATTGACCTAATTCTTAATGGATGAGAGTCATGAGGATTGGAAGTGATTCCATCACTTAGCCATGCCCTGGAGACAATGACAAACAACAGGATATACCAATTCTCACAATCAATCATAAGAGAATTATGAAGATTAGAAGGGATTTCATCATTCAACCATGCCCAAGGGACAATGGTGAATAACAAGATTTCCTAATTTCACAATCTCAAAGCATGAAAAGAAAATACTCAAAGCTATTGCAGATCTATTATAATTTGAGTCACAACAAACCATTAAAAACTGAAAGTATTCCTTAAACATCAATTTAGAATCAAAGAAAGTTTAACATAAACATGAATCAAAGCAATAGAAATATCTCATCACGTTACAAGCTTCACCTCTTAGCCCTAGCTAGGAGGTTTAGCCAACTATAGGCATGGTTGGATCTAAAACCCTAGAAGAAAGCATGAAAAACTAAGGAAGAAAGAAGAAAAATGCTTGGCGATAACTCTCCTCCCTTGTGCTTCACTCCTCCAAACCCTGGATAGATGCCCAAGGATGCCCTGGGGACTCTTATTTATATTTGTACACCATCTCCTTTCACACCGACTTGGAAAAATACGAAAACTGCCTCAAATTTATGCACTCCGCGTAACTCTTCGCAAATCTTTCGATGACATCGAACTGCCTTCTATGTCATTGAAGGTGCCTTAAACCCGTGTTTTTTTCTGCACTGTGTAAATTTTTATGTCATCGAACCTACCTTCGATGTCATCGAATGGTGTTCGAGGAATCAATAATGCGTCCGAAACAGTCCAGAGAGTTAATTCAATTTCTTCAATAAATTCGATGTCATCGAAGAGGTCTTCGATGTCAGCGAACATGTGTTCGATATCATCGAGGAGTACTTCGAGTAATCCAACATTGTGCCCAATCCGTCTAGTGAGTTTTGTTGAAAATCCATAAAAAATTCGATGTCATCGAGCAAGGCTTCGAGTCATCAAAAAATGTCTTCAGTTTGTCCAGCAACAAACTCGATTTTCTTTCATAAATTCGATGTCATCAACCCATGTTCGATGTCATCGAATGGTAGCTTCGATGTCATCGAACGGTGATCGATGACACAGTCAATGTGAATTCTGCACTTGTTCTTTCGACTTCTTTCCTTCACCACTTAGTTTTCTTGAATCTTAGGACCTTGAAATCTTCAATCTTTGTCTCCTAAGGTCCATTCTTTGCCTTGGTGATCTTTGAGTGTCAAATCCATGCTTTTAGCACCTTTTCCAATCCAAGCTCTCAAATTCACCTTGTAACACAAACATGAGTAAAATAGGACATTAAGTAGTATCATGTTCATAAACCAAGATATAAATGGGGGATAATATGCAATATTTGACCCTCAACAGTGTTCTGAGCATCATCTTCGCATACGTCCTCATTGTGTTCATGGTTCACTTGATACACATTTACAGTCACATTTAGACTTAGTATGGTTTCCTTATTAAACCAAATACTAGGGTGGACGAGATCATATATAGGAGGCAATCCTATGAACTTGGATAATCTTGCAAATGAGACTTGGAAATGGGAGAGTTGCATGATGCGTGCCTTTGACCACAAGAATTAATTGACGCAAGATAAGAGTGGGTAGACAGACTTGAAGTCCTTGATGAACATCATACAGAATGTTTAGAACATATGGAGAGAGCATATTGCCAGAAACTTCACATGGATATACATTGGTACTCAAGATGTTGTGAAGTACTTTAAAAGTTGAGTCCAGATACATGGACGAAAGGAAGTTTCTCTTGTTTCTGGGTATTGTCGATCCATTACACAAGGCTCGGGTTACTTCTCCCCAAACACCTAGATAATTTAGAGAGCGTTTAGTTGTGGGGATACGAGTAACTTCAAGACCCAGTAGGTGACCCAGCATAACCGGAGTGATTTGCTTGGTTATGTTCATAAAAGTGATGCTGATGGATGGAGGATCATCATGAATAGTGTGACAGGAATTCAGAAACTGATGGATGAGATCATATTGAATTTCCCCTCCTATATTAAGGATATTGTGCCATCCAATAATCTTTAGAAATAAGTCAACCCCATAGGGTTTTATGTAGGAGGTTTTGACAATCCGTTTAAACACGATCTCTTTTTCTTAAGACATTTCTTTAGAAGGAGAGGTAAGGGAGATAAGCCTTCGCTTGGAGGTCTCTCCTTTTGTAGGGACCTTGCCTTTATCTTTTACCATGATTCGCTCTCTCAACTGAGATAGATGTTCAAGAAGTAGGTCGTTAGCTCATATTTCTCCATTCCCATCGAAATCTTTAACCCAACAGGAAAATTTTTTAAAAATTGAATCTTAAGGAAGAATGAGGGTTAAGATAGAGAAATTTACCAATACAAGAATTTGATTGAAGGATTTTGACCAAGAAACACCCACCATCCGTCCACCGGAGAGTAGGAAAGGAAGAAGAGGCAGCCAAGCGAAAAATATATAAAAAAATTAGGTTTTTGTGTGCGCACCCGATATTTATACCATCGGGATTCTTCGCTATCATCGAGATTCAAAATTCGATGACACCGAATATGCGTTTAATGTCATCGATGTTCCTCCGACTATTCATCTCGTTAATGTACTTCGATGTCATCGAAGTATTGTTCGATGTCATGGATTGTCTTATCGAACCAACAAAATTCCAGAGTTATATGTATGACTCAATAGATCAAGGGAGTGTACAAGAGTGTATACTTATATGTATGACTTGATAGATCAAGGGAGTGTACAAAATGGACAAAAAGAATACAAAAAAAAATAATCCTATTTTATGTCCAAAAAGAATGAGGCCTAAAAATCCTCGAATATAACATTAAGTCCTTATAGTCTTCAAAATATATTAGACCGCACATACTCCAATAGATTTTTGGAGGTTCTCAAATCTATTGGCATCTAGGGATTTTGTTAAAATATTCACAAGTTGTCACTTGGTAGGCACATAATCCAACACAATAACATTGTCGTCGACAAGCTCTCGTATAAAATGGTGTCGGATGTCAATGTGCTTTGTTCTAGAATGTCGAACTGGGTTTTTTGACATATTAATGGCACTCGTGTTATCACAAAAGAGTGTCATTGTAGATTGTTTAATGCCATAATCCAACAACATTTGCTTCATCCATAGAAGCTGTGCACAACAACTAACCAGAACAATGTATTCGTCCTCAGCTGTAGACAGAGATATCGAATTTTCCTTCTTACTGTGCCAGGATACAAGGCAATTGCCGATGTAAAAACATCCACCATTGGTTGATTTGCGATCGTCTATATTTCCAGCCTAATCGACACCTAATACCCTGCAATAATAGTAAGTGTGTCAAATGGGTACCATAAGCCGAAGTCAGTAGTTCCAGCCACAAACTTTATGATTCTTTTAACTGCGGACAGGTGTGATTCCTTTGGTTCGGCCTGAAATCTAGCACATCCACCAACACTAAATGGAATGTCAGGCCGACTCGCAGTTAGGTATAGTAGGCTCCCTATCATACTGCAGTACAAGTGATGATCCACACTCTTGACATTTGCATCTTTGGAGAGTTTAAGTGTGGTGCTCATGGGAGTGTGATTTATACGGCTAGATTCAAGTCCAAATCTTTTTATCAATTTGTTTGCATACTTGGACTGGCATATAAAAACCCCATTTGGCATTTGTTTCACTTGTAGCCTTAGAAAGTATTTGAGCTCACCTACCGTGCTCATTTCAAATTCTGATTTCATGAGTTCAGCAAACTCATGAGCAACATCTTTACAAGTGGATCCAAATACAATGTCATCCAAATAAATTTGGGCTATGAGTAAGGCATTCCCAGTCTTCTTTGTAAATAGTGTTTTATCAACACTTCCCCTACAAAATTGGTGATCAAGCAAAAATTGCGTCAAGCGCTTGAATCATGCTCGGGGTGCTTGTTTAAGATCGTAAAGTTCTTTTCTCAATTGGTACACATGTTAAGGATATTTAGGATTTAAAAATCCTTTTGATTGTTCTACATATACTTCCTCATCAAGTATACCATTGAGAAAGGCACTCTTCACGTCCATTTGAAACAGTTTGAATTGTAGTGCACATGCAATGGATATGAGAATTCGTTTGGACTCAAGGCGTGCTACGGGGGCAAATGTTTAATCAAGATCAATGCCCTCGATTTGTGAATATCCTTGCGCTATGATTCTTGCCTTATTTCTCACTACATTTCCATATTTATCAGATTTATTTTTAAAGATCCATTTGATTTCGATGATGTTTGTGTTTAGTAGTCTGGGAACTAATTGCCACACCTCATTTCTCTCGAATTGTTGTAGTTCATCTTGCATAGCTGCAATCCAATATTCATCTTGAAGTGCTTCTACAACATTCTTTGGTTCAATTTTTGAGGTGAAGCAGAGATGACGGTAAATGCCCTCAAGTTGACGTTCAGTTTTCACACATTCCTTAGATCTCCAATGATTTGATTGAGAGGATTATCCTTAATGAACGACATACTACTTGATGACTGAGGTTCAAGAGGAGAGGTGGACTTGTTATTAGATTTACCTATTATGCACCGATCCACATCGTCCTCTATAACAATTGAGGGACCACTTTCGTCATAAGGTTGGTCATTAACAACCACATTGACAGTTTCTTGAATTGTGAGTGTCCTCAAGCATGAATGTTTAGTGAATATTCAAGAAAAATACCATCGTCACTTTTAGAGTCAAATTTTCCTAGTTGTTCTCTGTCAAGACACAAAAATATTAAACACTAGGCAGTTTTCCACACCATAGTTCATACGGAGTTTTGTTCAATCCTGCCCTAAGATACACTTTATTGATTATGTAGCAGGTGGTGTTGACGGCTTCGACCCAAAAGCTTTTAGCCATATTCTTGCTATTAAGCATAACCGAGTCCATTTCTTGCAACACCTGATTCTTTCCTTCAACTACTCCATTTTGTTGTAGTATTTTTTGGGCTAAGAATTCATGTCGGATTCCATTTTCATCACAATATTTTTGGAATCGATCATTCTTAAACTCCCCACCATGATCACTCCTTATGTGTTTTATGCAATATCCCTTGTCATTTTGGAGTCGCTTTGCTATTTTCTAGAATTCATCAAATGCATCAGATTTTTTCCGAAGAAAGGTGATCCAAGTAAATCTAGAGTAATTATCTACCACTACTAGGAAATATCTCTTTTTGCCATGGCTCTCAACTTTGGTGGGACCCACTAAATCGATATGCAACAAGTCAAGTGATTTGGAAGTTGCTATGGTGGTTGTCTTTTTATGTCCAACTTTTATTTGTTTGCCTTTGAGACAATCACCACGTACAATCTTATCTTTCTTCCCATTCTTAAGAAGTCCTCTCACCAAATTTTTCGAGCATAACTTGGCTAAGTTCTAGTAGTGTACATGTCCAAGTCTTTGGTGCCATAGTTTAGACTCATTATCTAGAGCCATGCGGCATTTTGTGGATGGGACACTATCTCCATTGCTTTCAATCACATAACAGTTATCACTTGTGTGAAGACCTTTCATGATTAGTTTATCTACATGGTTTGAGATCTTGCATATATTTTTAGAGAATGTAATTGAGTGTTCTTTGTGGCAAATCTGGGAAATGCTTAAAAGATTGTGTTTTAATCCTTCTATGCAAAGAACATCCTCAATCTTAGGCAACCCATGCCCGACTATTGTCCCCCGTCCAACTATCTTGACGGACCTCCCATCACCAAATGTGATTGACCCACCGTCAAATTATGAATAATCATAAAATTGAGTCATGTCACCTGTCATATGTCTAAAGCAACTGCTTTAAGATACAACTTTGAACTATTGCCTGCTTTAAGTGTGGTATGGATTACAAGGCAGTTGTTCTTATTTTTATCACCCATTTGGTTATCATCTTCTTTGGAGATGATGTTTTCTTTTGATTTTCTCCTTGAGGTTGATAAACAATGGGTGCTTTGGATCTTTTGGGTAACTGAGCTAGATTTCCTTGTTTCATCAATTCTTTAGCCTTTTGATTCAGTTGAGTACCTGATTTACCAACTCCTCCATCCTTTTAGTCATTTTAGGTGGAGTGGGATATTGTCTTCTGTAACGCCCCGAAAAATCGAGGGTCGAGTAGTAACTCAACTCTCGAGTTTTCAGATCATCACTTATACAACATAGATAATAATGATTGAATGTTATCTGTATTAGTGCATTGAACATGAGTGAGATTAAGCCAAAACAGAATATCATACTCCAGAGACAGTTAAATTACAAGCGGAAGACTGTGATAGATATATAAAATATATAAAAATAGTGGCGAGTCTCCAGAGTGTGATAATGTTACCAGGTTAAAGAATTACAAGTATAATTTCAAATTATACCAAAGGTGTAGTGATATCTAGTCAACATCCCTGTAATCCCGTCGATCAAGACACGGCTCATGTGAAGCCGTCAGCATAGCATATACGAACAAGCATCATTGTCATCATAAAGGTCCGGCTCCGCCTCAAGAGTAGCGTCGCCATCTATAATCAGACAAAGTCTGGTGGGTGTTCGGAATACCGTCCCGTAACGTGGGAGTGAGTAGCTAACTCAGTGGAACAATAAAGTATAGGTTAACATGTTATCGACTCAGTCAAGCAGTAATGATAAAGTAGTATAATCAAACACTCCTAACTACTCTTATTAATGCAAGTATGAATGCAGTCATGATGGATGCCCTCACCGACATACTCCCTCATGCGACACCATCTTCGTTCGCGGCATGCTTGCTTTCCTCAGTGCTCCACATCTTCCAGGCACATGCAATGCATGATGAACATGATTACCGAGTTGTTATTAGTCCATTTCAAAAAGCAGGATTGGGAAACTAAGGTACCTCCCTTGTATCATTCCCAAACATGATCCATTCTAGGGTCGTCAGTCCTAGAAAATCTCATACGATGGTATGTTTCTAGGTCGCTGTAAGGGCTGCCAAGGCTGTTATACGGAATCATTGCACCACTCCCCCATCACCTTATCAATACAGGCCTAGTTTATACTCTGTTACTACGGGAAGGCTCATCGCCTCACCTCAGATTTAGAGTATGCTCGAGGTCACTACAAAGGGCTGCCAGGGCTGTTACACGGAATCGTTGCACCACTCCCCCATCACCTTATCAATGTAGGCCGACAACACGAATATAGTGTCCCATACCACCATAATCAGCTCATGAGTCTGGTTGCTCACTGGTCACTACAGGGAGGCACGTGGCCCCAGCGTAGGCCGACAGCTCGACCACGGTGTCCCATACCACCATGCCCGGCTCATGAGTCTTAGCGGATCGAGGTACCATGGTTAAAAGGGATTTCACTGGTAAGTTTGGTACCCTAGGTTCAAGCAGTAACGTTCAAACATGGTGATCATACATAAGACAGATCGGGTTGCTTGACGAGCTCGGCTAGCTCGAGCGCACATCAAGTTGAACGATATGAAGCGCATGAGCACTTCGTGTGGCCAACCACTATCGCCAACCGAAGTACGACTCAGGTTCGTCGAACACATCTCACGTGGCAACTGAATCTCAGCCACGAATTCAATCCCGTTACCGATTGCCTGGACTATAATCATAGCCCCAATCACATTCAATTGCAGATAGTTAAAGTAGTAATGGATCAAGGTTCAAATCATACAATCAAAGTATGATATTATCCGTTTAGGGCTGCCAGGGCTGTTGCATGGAATCGTTGCTCCACTCCCCCATCACCCATGACGGATCATACAACATAAACATGAATTTAAACATATGCATTACATAGATAAAATCATATAATCAATTGAGCATGTTATGAAGCACAACACAAGCATGAGTTTGTACATATTCAATTCCTAATCACACAACTATCCAAGGAAATCATACACATAGTTAAAGGAGTTGAGAATCATATCTCAACACCCTTATACATTACAATTTACTAACTACTGCTCATTCAAACGTTTTAACAAACACTTAGACTACATATACCAACATACATGACATATGTTGATCACATAGGTAGAAGGCCAAATCCTTTCACTAGGGAGTTACCCCAATCATAACACGCATACACCCACGACGGATAGTCATGGTAAGCAGGAATCCAAGTTCCATATTCATTCAGTCATTTCCACAAACACTTGGGCCACACACTTTAGCATATATAGTGTATTTTGGCCGTGGCGTGATTTAAGGCAAATCCTTTCGTCAAAGGGGTATCGCCAATACAACAATCATAAATCCATGACAATTAGTCATGGCGAGCATGAATGAGAATTCTATACTCATTCGGTCATTTTCACAAACACTCAGAATACACTATTTTAACATACATAGTGTATATTAGCAAAAACATGTATTAGGGCGAACCCTTTTGCCAAACAAGTATTTTATCTATATATAATATATTAATACAGCAAATAATCATGGCAAACACATTTCCAAAATTTATACGTATACAGTACTTTTTACAGATACCTAGAGTATGTAAAATTCCATATTCTTCATCTTTAATCGAAACGGAAAACAGACAGCACTTTGTACATGTGTAATTGCATGCAGATCATGAATCTATCATTATCTGACATTGAAAGCGTTGAAAACCATAACCTATACACCTAAAGTCCTCACCTTTTGACGTAGAATCGTAACGAAGTTGATAGGTTTGCTAATCTTTCGTACACGGCAGTTTGGTAACCTATAGAACGAAATAGGTTAGCTATTTCATAATCTACAACTATCTAAACCCCAAAACATATTAGGTTTAGGGTTTCTTACCTAGAAATGATGTCGGAAACGCCGGAAAAATGATGAGAATGGAGTGGTGAAGCTCGTATAGCGGCATGGAAGAGTGGCATGGAGATTCTCCCACTGCTCCCATACTTTCTCTCTCTTTTCTCTCTTCTCTCTCTAGGGTTTCACTCAAATTCGTATGACTGCAATGAGAGAGGGTTTAAGGTCCTTATATAGCCTAAAAACTCACCGAAATAGACTCCAGGTCAAAGTATACTTAAGTTATAACCAAAGCGGGGCAGTTTCAGCTCAACGGAGGACTTCTGGCGGGCATCCTTGAACCAAAGGTCGGACTTAAGCTCACCGACACTGGATCTATGTTTAGTTAAGTTTTCGTTTCAGTCGGGATTCCAGATCACGCGTGGCAGACCAGTTTCAGTTCAACGATCAGCAGATCTCGATCGGAGATTCCGAGTACATGGATATGTGTATGAAATTTCTCCTGATCCGAGGGTGTAATTTGGTCTGATTCTGACGGTCTGGTTGCTTAAAACAGATCCGCAAGCGACACGTGCCAGATTACTATTCAAGATATTTATTTTGTAAAGAAAACAAGTGTTTTTACACTCTCTCGCTCCGGACTCAAGCGAACAACCGTGGGACACTGTCTGGGTTTGATTTCCGAGATGGTTGTCAAGCCCAGCGAGGCGGTCCTAATTCCTTAACCTCGTGTTATTCGGACTTCCGACGTGGGGTCCAGATCTGATACGGAGTTTCGAGATGCTCCCAAGAGCAGCCAGGTAATGAGATTGATCCTAGATTTTAGGGTAACCTAGCGTCAATGATTCTACAAGTTTTTGGTCTTGCAGATCGTATTTAAAGTGATTGGTGCTAATTTCACAAGTACTCTAGTTTAACACTGGCTAATTCTCGCCTAATTTCTAAAGGATTTAGTCCTGAGTAATTTCTGTCTGAGGTGGTACCTGGACCTTTGTAGTTTGTATATAAAGTGATCCAAGTTATACTACTTAGCTAGTTTAAGTTAGTGTCTAGGATGAAAGTACTTAGAAAGATTGAAAGAACAAGGTGGTGAAAGGTGGGATTTGTGAAGGAAATGGGTTAAGGAGCGATTTTAGACTGTGGGATTGAGTTCTGACAAGTTAATAAGGTGTTAGGATCGACCCATTGCCTAAGGACGTCTAATCCCAGGTTGGCAAAAATCCGGGATGTTACATCTTCATTCTTTTGATGTGATCTTTGAAGGCTCTTTGAATTTTGTACTATGTTTTCGGTTGTTTTAAATTTTCCTGTATGGTTCAACCCGAAAGTGAAGTGGGACTTATCAAAGGTTAATCATTTAAATCTGTAATGTCCCAGATCTCCACATGCATGACAAGGAGTGTTTCTTATGTTGCTCCCTAAGGCAACAAATTTATTTGTCACAGGAGATGCAAGAGAAAGGCTTGATGTGTATGATTAATAATGTAGGCCTCTCTTATCTCTAATGTTTCTTCCCATTCCTAGAAGTTTTTCTAGTTTTTCATTGTTGTGGGAAAACTTATGACTAAGTTCGACTGAATATTTAGATTTCTCTACATCTATTTTCAAAGTATGATTTTCAGAATGTAGATGTGAGTTTTCTGATTTCAGTTTGTTGTTTTCAGATTCTAAGTGATTTATTTGTTTGTTTAATTTTTTTATTTCTGAAACATGACATGTTTTAGTCCTCTCGAGCTTGTCGTTGTTGACATGAGATTGTTGAAGATCATTTATTAAGTGAGTATTTATGGCTAATACTTTATCAAGATCTTTTTGTAATTGCTTGTTTCTATTTTCAACAATGCCAAGCTTTTTAAGGACATTGATGCTATGAGTATAGAGTTGATCATATGCATCATGTTTGTTTACTTCTTCTTCTTCATCTGAGATGAGTGCCTTGTTGATTTTTGACTCATCTATCTTCTCACTATCAGTTAGATTTGGAATGACAGTAGTAGTGTTGACCATGACCGTACCCTCTCCTTTGGGCATAAATCCTACTTCAGTTAGGATCTCCCTCTAGGTTGTTAAACCCTTTAAGAGGGACTCGCTCTAATACCAATTGAAATTGCGGTAGGATTGCCATTACCGAAATATGGATATATGACCAAATGTCCTAGAGGGGGGTGAATAGGACTTTTAAAACTTTAATCTTTCTTAACTGAAAATTCTACCAATTTTAACATGAGTTAAGTAGGGTTATCACGAAATCAACTTAGATAGTGAAAATCTAACTACTGCATCATATCAAACATGTATTGTGCATAATTTAAACATTCAATCAGTCAATACATATGAACACAAATAATCATCACAAACACAACGATATATAGTGGTTCGATTATGTGCCTACTCCACTCCTGGCTGACGCACTCCCCCTTAGATTGTGCCGGATTTCACTATCAAATGGTTTTAAATCAAGTTGACCATTAACATTCACAACCTACACAAGGTTACTTAAGGAATCTACACAAGACAACCTTAGAAGCCTATACAAGGCAAACAAGTCCTACACAAGGGCATATTAGGAGCCTACGCAAGGCAACCAATGCCTACATAAGGCAACCAGTGCCTACATAAGGCAATGCCTACACAAAGAAACTAATGCTTACATAAGGAAATGCTTACACAAGGCAATCACAAGTGCCTACACAACGTACACTATACCTACACAAGGCAACAATGTCCTACATAAGGACTTAATGTATTCTCCCGCCGGAGGCCTATGAAGGTCTTAATATGTTAACTACTGAATACTGGTCCTACACAAGGAAAGATTTTCAGGGTCACTGGACTCTAATGACTTACTTGTAAGTAGATGAGCCTCGTTGTTAGCACATGCTAAAGATGATCTTCCTTGTCGATGGAGGGTCTTCAACTTTCTTGAGCCGAAAAAGCTGTAGATGCTTCCTATGCAAGTCACCGATGTTGGGTCAAGGTATTCTATAAAATCTTCTTTATTAAATGTTGGTCATTAAGTAAGGGAGAGATTCTAGAATATTAACCATTCAAAGGATTTCAACTTAATAATTTGCCATTAAGAGTGTTGCTAAAAGATCCTTGAATGGTGGAGTTCATTTTTCAATCTAATCAATTGATTTAACAATGATTGCATTTAAGAGGGGATTGAAGGATGAACTCCTACGAAATAAGGATTTAAGATAGAAGGTAGATCAACTATAGAAATAACTCTCTTAAATCTCTCTCTTTTTCTCTATTAAGAACCTAAGGAGCAACCCTCTTTAAATAGGCAATAAGGTTCAAACGGTAAAAAAGGGCAAAAATCTATCTGCTTTCGATGTCATCGAAGTTTCCTTCGATGACTCGAGCTGACTCCGATGTCATCGAGATTTCCTACCGAAAGAACTTGAGGTTTGCTTGGAGAGTTATGGGATTCAAAATTCAATGTCATCGAGACTACATCGATGTCATCGAAGTTTGAATTTCGATGACATCGAATTGAGTTCGATGGCATCGAATAATTCCTGATTTTCTTTATAAACTCTCAGGATAGATTTGTTCTAATTTCGATGTCATCGAGCCTTCCTCGATGTCATCGAAGTTTGAAATTCAATGTCAACGAATGCAGTTCGATTACATTAAATAAATCATGATCTTCCTATTGAGCTTGCTGGACATTTTGTGCCTATAATTCGATGTCATCGAGCCTCCCTCGATGTCATCGAAGTTTGAAATTTGATGTCATTGAATGAAGTTCGATTACATCGAATAAATCCAGAGATATGTCAAATGGTTGCTGGACGTATTTGGGCATAATTTTGATGTCATCGAAACTTGAGTTTCGATGTCATCGAATCAATGTTCAATGTCATCGATAGTTACAAAAAAATCTTGTACATTTTCATATGTTCTTGCAAATTTGTTTTCCATTTTTGAATCTATCAAAGATGTTTTCCTAGATGATTTTAGGATAGATTAGAGCATTTTAAAGGGATTATTACCTGAGGTGTTTTGGTCATGGGATGTGAGGTTACCTTTGGAGACCTTTGAACTCATCCATTTTGTTGAGTCTTCATGTGGGGCTCACTGGACTCTATGTCTCACTTGTCATGTTATTTGATAAACCAGGGCACTTTCATAAAATTCCTGGTCTCCGGCTCCGGTCACCTAACTTCCATAGGAGGTGGCACATTCTCATCTCCGAGACTGGAATTGGGAGTGGATTACATTGTGGAGGAGGCACAGACGGCAATAGAGTTGAATTACCAATTGAATTTCCGTCGGCATTATATTGTGTTGTCAATTGTGTTCATTCCGTTATCATAGAAATCAATCATTGCATAGCTTCGGTCTAGCTAGTCATATACCGATTAGTGTTCTCGACTTGAATACATAATTGTTCCCCTTGGGCTCTTCCATATTCTTGCACAAGCTGAACGCTCATCTGAATGTCCCAAAGCACAAAAGTTACCTCGCTCGGGAGCACAGTTCGGGACGTTGATGACCTTACTAGATCCCCAGTTGTTGTTGTCGGGCTATTATTTAGATTTAATGCCTCAGGGGCTACAGGAACTGACACCTCTACAATCAAAGGTGGTGTGGTTGGTGTTGAGGTGTTAACCCCGACAATACGGGCGCTCCTTTTATGCATCACACTGGTAATTTAGAGACACTTCGTCCCACTGGGAGTGCCAGAAAATTGTTGATTGCTATTTGTGCACTGGGTGTGCAGACGTGCTAGAATTGGGATCATGGCTCCAATTCAAGTTGAACAATAATGATTGCAAGCGTTGAAGTAGGTAGACACATAGCGTATGACCGAGATTCTAGAAGACCGGTCGCCTATTCATCCACTCGCTCAGTGTGTAAATCAGACCAGGTGATATCAGAGGGTGGGGTTCGTCCTCTAATGATGGGTTGCGCCTTTGCCTTCCATACAAAAGGACTTTTCAATAAATAAAGTAAAATGAGGAAGGGGTTCTTTACAGTCGGTCGCGAAGAATAGCTGAAGAACACCTTCCTGATAGATGGACTGAGTCCATCGTGAAAGCGTAGACTTGGATTACAGCTAAAGATTACCAACTACTTGGTTACTACTACGGATTACACTTAGGAATGTAAACAACAAGCTTGGAAAGTAAATATTATGCTAGTGAATATAATTTTCTTAACAAGGAAAGTAATAGATTACACCATGGAATGTAAATCGACAAGATAATTGAAAGGTAGATTTGGTTTGTTTGGGTTGGTATGAGACAGTCTTTCTTTTTGCATTCATCTTTTATTATAGCTTTGATTTAGCTATTCTGGATTCTTCCCACGTTCTGGCGGTTACTATAACTGTTTTCCATTACTACTCTCTGGATGCTTCCCACGTCTTGCTTCCTTTGCTTCTCCTCTTGCTACTTGTCATGTAATCATTCGAGCACGATCGCTTTCCATTGGCAGCTTTAGCGGCACACGTCACCACCTGATATGTCCTGGCTTTGCTTATTAAGAAATCTCCTCCATACATATCTGCAGATCTGCATATTCATACAGATCACACGTAACCCCCTTTGATTGGTCATAGTAGGGTATGGTAGTAATGGGGATGAACACCAATAAGAGAAAAGGAAAATATGGAAAGAAATCAGGGAAATGAAGTAAATAGCAAGAGGGTGGTAACAAAGAAACAAGGGAAAATCAAGAGGGTTGTGATGTTACCACCCCTTTTCCTCCTTTACTAGGGAAATGATTGGCTGGTGTACCACCCACCACCGACCTAGTTGGTGTGGGTACATGTCGTGCGAAGACCAGCACTGACACTCCTCGAACTCCAAGTTGAACGAACGGTTCAAAGGGGATTAAAGTTAAATGGGCCCACAATGATGTATATAGTATATCCACACCGTTCATCGATTTGGCGAGATCATTTTAGTGCATGAGCTAAAGCTTAAGTGGACCACACCACAAATAGAAGTGGAGATAATGATTCTCACCATTAAAACATTCGTAGGGCCCACCATAATGTTAGTTTTCCATCCAATCTATTCATAATGTTACACAGACTGGATGAAGAGGAAAAACAAATATAAGATTGATCCAAAACTTTTATGACCCCCAAAAGGTTTCAATGGTAGCGTTCAATACCCCGCTGCTTTTTGCAGTGTGATCCTCTTGATCTATGGATTTGTCTTATTTTTCAGCTCAAGATTTAGGACAAGCTCGCTAAATGGACGGATAGTTTAGATATAACAAATACCTCACGACGGGACCCACAGGACTTGGTGACATCAAGACACCAGCTAGGTCAATTTTGTTTGGTACACTAGCCAATCCGCATACCCTTTACTAGGAAGCGTATTGGCTGGTGTACCATACACCATCGAACTGACTGGTGTGTGACAAGCGTTAACGTTGCTGGAGCTCCATGCTTTACGAACGGTTTAAAGGAGATCAAAGTTAAGTGGGCCTTACAATGATGTATTTATTATATCCACACCGTTTGTCCATTTGGCGAGATCATTTTAGAGCATGGCCCTAAATATGAGTCATGTCCAAAGCTCAAGTGGACCACACCACGAATAGCAGTGTGGAGAATGATTCTCACCGTTAAAACATTCATAGGGTTCACAATAACATTTATTTTCCATCTAATCCATTTGTAAGGTCACATAGACTTGGATGAAGAGGAAAAACAAATATCATATTGATCCAAAACTTCTGTGACCCCCGAAAGGCTTTCGATGGTAGACATTCAATCCCCCACTACTTTTTGCAGTGTGGTCCACTTGATCTTTCGACCTGTCTTCGTTTTCACCTCAAGCCTTACAATGAGCTCACCAAATGGACAAATGGTTTGGATATAACACATACCTAATGCTAGGACCCACAAAATTTAGTGATGTCAACACACCAGCCAGTTCGGTGGTATGTGGTACACCAGCCAATATGCTTTCCCTTTACTATGTCTGTACATACGGACGCATGATCTCCAAGGAGACATCATGACTGATGTGATCAAGGGCCCCAAAATAGCCCACCATCTCAACGACTCAAAGACATTATTACGATCACCTCTCCATGATCTTTCAAATGAGCTAAATGTTCACATGCTTCAATTGATTTGGGTCCGCTGGTTTTTCCTTTAGTATTTGAGATTTAATGGCTAGATTTATATGATTACATTATGATCTCGAATCCACGCAATATAGAAAGATAGATAAGATGACTTCTAACATAAGAAACAAAATTTGAAAGATTTTATAACTCGAGAATGGTATAGATAGGTCGCCTCTTATAAATGGTACAAAACATGAAATTTAAACATCTAATAAATCCAAGCCAATGAAAGTGCCCTTGTTTGTCAATATACGTGAGTGTTGAGTTAGTCTGTCAAGTGAGCCCCAAGCTGAAGATTACAAGACCAAAAACTCAACCAAGACTGAAGAAGTACAAGCGCTCCACATAGGTAAACAAAGTGTCACTTCCCCAACCGAACCCTTGAGGTATATGACCCCATTCATAAGAACTTAAACTTACCCACAATTGTTTTCGAAAATCCCTTGGTAAGCTTAGTTTAGGACACTTTGAGTATTGGAGGAAATATGAACTATATACAGGTGAAATCAATGTCCTGACGATTGCATCAATATGCGATCGAGGACAATTTCGATGGCATCAAACAAGGTTCGATTGCATCGAAAAACAAGACCATATAGTCCAACAACAAACTGAACAAATGCTGGGTATTGTCTCCTTCGATAGCATTGAGAGTAAGTCATCGATGGCATCGAATCAAGTTCGATTGCATCGATAATAGTACCAGTTTGTCCAGAAAGCTTTATATGAAAATCTAATATTTTTTATTGCATCGAAGACCGTTGGATGACATCGAAATTCAAATTTTGATGGAATCGAAGGTCTGATTGATCGTATAAAAAAAGGGATAAAATTGTCCAGCAACCAAAGTATATTTTTCAAAAGAATCCCGATGGCATTGAAACATCCCTCGATGACATCGAAGTTTGCTCAATGAGATCAGATTGGATTTGCCCTGCACCTAACTAAATATCTTAGTGTAAGAAGTCGATGCAATTGGAGAAGGTTCGACGACATCGAAATTCAAAATTCGATGGCATCGACAATGTTAGATTTCTGCCTTTTTTTTTTTTAAAAATATATTTTTTTATTTTTTTATATACCGTTGGGATTCGTCTTCATATACAACTTATATTACTTCTTGGACTTTAGAGCTTAAAATTAAGAGAGATTTAAGAGAGTAAATACCATACTTAATTCCCTCATCCTCAAGCTCTCTTTGCCATAGGAGTTCATCATTCAATCTATTGCTCAAACATTCATTGATCTATTCAATAGCTTGGATAAACTATGAACTCCAACATTCATTGATCTTCTAGCAGCAAGCCTTATTATCAAATCTTTGTAATGGGATCATTGAATGCAAAGCTCATGGGAATCTTGAAACTATGAGCTATAAAAGTCCGGGGGGGGGGGGGGGGGAGGGGGGGGGGGGGGGGGGGGGGGGTGAATAGGATAATGTAAAATATTTCAATACAATGCGGAATAATAAAACAATTATACTCAATTGCTTATAGTATGGAATTCTTGATATCAAATAGTTCGTAGGACAACCTTCACCTAAAAGATTTAGGCAGGACAACCTTATTTCACGACGTCTTTGAAATCAAAATATCAAACTTATCAAGAGTAAAACAATCACAAGGAAAGCATTAAAGCAATCACCACAATGCATAAAAGAGTTATAGTGGTTCGGTGCTTAAATCCACACCTACTCCACTCCCAAAATTACTACCCTCGTAATGTCACGCCCCAAACTCAGAAACCAAGCTCACAAAATTCTCGATTGCCAAATCTGGCACCGACAACCTCCGTAGAATCCCATTCTCAGCTCCCAGTGCCCATAGGCGGATTCCGATCCTGGGATCTTACAAGGAGGATTTTAAAAATAAAATTTCATGAAGAGAAGCATAACCACAAGCATAACCCACAACAATAACAATAAACATCACCACATATCCACTATAATAAAAAAACTTTGAGTATAAGGTACGAAGGGAAATACACTATAGAGATATCAAAAACCCCATAAGCTCAGCCGCACACTCCTGCCTCAACTAGATTGCGTCTTAACGTCACCTGCATGCATCTATCGTGCATAAGCTTATAGAAAGCATAGAGGGTGGTGTTAATGTGTGCGCAACATAAGCGTGATCAGAATGCAAATATCAGATTAATGCGAAAACATGCTAGTAAATCCATAAATACCATCAGCCTTATTTAGGCTATACGATGCAAAAACATAATAGGCTAATGACATGTCTAGGCCATGTAATGTAGACTCATAGTAACCCAAATGTCATATACTGAGGGTGCAATGTAATATGTAATGCAAAGGAATGACGAAGCTGAAATGTGCAGTCGGGATGATAGTATGTGGTATCGTAAGCTACGAGGTTCATCACAAAGGACTTCTATCCAAACCAGTCCCATACCTAAATTTGCATAGCTAGACTCAATGTGGTAAACTCCTGATCTCAGGTTGGTTACGCGCCCCAACCGAAATTCTGGCCATTACGAAGGTACACATAATGATTTAGTTGCGCACCATCAACCCGAGTGGATAGTGGATAAATGAATGAATGAGTCAAATGCTGAGTACGTAACCCCTACACAGTAGCCTGTCAGCACAGTAGCCTGTTAACCACTGGTAGCTCACCGAGGTCCTTAACCCCGCCCACATCAGCGTCCGCCCACGTGTGCCCGCCCATGTGTGCAACAGTGACGGAGTGTCATCATATTAATACCGTACATCTCTGAGATCATCACTGGGGTTTAGTACAATACTGTCAGCCATACCAAGGCTATTGGGTGCAAGGCCTACGTGGCTAATGTCATATGCAAGATGCAATCACATGTCATGCTAGTCCCCATCTGAATCCACATATCAGTACAGTTCCTCTCTGAACAATCACCGAGGTCTAGTATACTCCAAATGGCACTGCCCCTCCCCCCAAGCTCATAGTCCAAGTGAGTGTAAGAGACCTCACTATCCGCCTGGACAATATCCTACCAATACCTATCTGGCACGTCGATAACGGACTCATTTATGAGCTGGTCAGACTTAGCCTAACATTGCCCCCTACCCTCAGGTGGGTAAGGCCACACTCCCTTCCAACCAACCACGACACAGTGGGAGACATAGCCTAATGGTATTCGACACTCGTATGCTCATACATCTACTCGGTCTCGACGTTGGAGCATCCTCTTGGTACCATAAGGGTTTAGGGACTTTCAACCAGGGACATCTATGACACCCCATGTAGAACCAAAACATTTTCGGTGTCAAATCTTGCCATTCACGATATGCTTGTGAAGGCCTCAACCCTGATGTCGCTAGGGTGAACAGAAATCATATCACACAATGCAAGATGCATGAATCATACAATCTAGTCATGCATCAGTCCTACGCGTACCACGCGCTCATGTGGGGCAACTCTCAGGGAGTCTCGAAAACAACCAGCCCGAGGGCATATGTTATGGTCAATCACTCATAACAAGCATGCAAATGATGCGTATGGCATGAATTATGGTGTATGCCATGCATGATTATCAAACATAACAATGATGGTCTCACATAATCACAATGGGCCTCACACATCGCAATGGGCCTCATACAATCACAACGGGCCTCGTACAATGGGCCTCATACAATCACAATGGGTCTCATACAATAACAACGGGCCTCGTACAATGGGCCTCATATAATCACAATGGGCCTCATACCATCACAACACAATGGT
Organism: Magnolia officinalis; assembly: GCA_021015155.1. Lineage (NCBI taxonomy): Eukaryota > Viridiplantae > Streptophyta > Magnoliopsida > Magnoliales > Magnoliaceae > Magnolia > Magnolia officinalis. The sequence goes on from JAJHSJ010000003.1 coordinate 46,638,218, forward strand.
CCTCACACATCTCAATGGGCCTTATACAATCACAATAGGCTTCATATAATCACAATGGGCCTCATATAATCGCAATGGTCCTCATACAATCACACAATAGGCCTCATACAATCACGATGGGCCTCATATAATTGTGATGAGCCTCATATAATCGCAATGTTATGTTAACACATACTCAGTGTGTATACTAACATAGCCGCAATCGATAATCGACCTATATATATATATATATATATATATATATATATATATATATATATATATATATATATATATATATATATATATATATATATATGGTGCGGGTCTATAGAAGGACAACAGATCTAATTCATAATATGAGGATCGGTCCTCAACAGTGGATATACCAAATCTAATACCACCGATCTTTCCATCTATGGTGATGATGTATTCTCCTCATATCATGGATGGGCCTAGATGGCCTACTCGTATTAAGAATGGGCCTAGATAAATAGATGACCCACTCATATCAAGAATGGGCCTAGATAAATAAATGGCTTATCATATCAAGAATGGGCCTAAGAACAAGGAGTGAGCTTCCTTGCCCATCTCATCATTTAGCAATCTAGGCTTCCTAAGGGCCCAATAAGCACAAGGTGAGCTCTACAAGGCATGGTGGAAGCATAATCCATAATGGGGGCCCAACAGTTTGGGTTAACCTAATAAAGTGAGATGGGTCATACTAATAAAGGTGGGGGCCCAACGATTTGGGTTAGCCCACTAAGGGAAGATGGGAATGAGCCTAATAATGGGCCTTAGGGAGGTGTACAACGGGGACATTTAGCCACCGTTTACAACGTGGACATTTAACCACCATTGCTCCCAAGGTGTGGCCCATTTAGGACCTAATGGGGCCCATAGTCCTTATACTAACTAGGAGATAAATGGGCATCATAAACATTACCACACTCATCATGGTGGACTCGCATATCCCAATTAGGCCTCATATATACAATGCAATGGGCCACACTTCACAATGGGCCTCACACAAGAGCCTCATAGGCATCACAATGGGCCTCATGTACATAACGATGGGCTCATTACATGGGCCTCATATACATTATAATGGGCCTCATTACATGGGCCTCATCACATCATAATGGGCCTCATGTACTTCACGATGGGCTCATTACATGGGCCGCATATACATTACAATGGGCCTCATCATAGCATAATGGACCTCATCCCATAGGCCTCATGAAACAGCCCATGGCCCTCACAATAGTTAGAAAGTAATTGGGCAACATTCATATAATACGTACAACAAAGTGGGCCTCATAAGGCTACCCACGGTGGACACTCAACCACCACTATCCATATTGTAGTCCATTTGGGATTGGGCCTACTCTCAACGGGGCCCACGGCCCTGAGAAAAGGGATGGACAATCACATGCACATCACTCACACATAGTGGGCCTCACAAGGCAGCCCCATAATGGGTGCATAACTCATACGTCATGGTGGGCCTGTATAAGGCAGCCCATGGCCCCCAAAATGGATGGACAATGTGTATATAACACATATATCATGGTGGATCTCACAAGATAATGGGGCCCATGGCCCTAGAGAACTAGTAAAATGGAAGAGCACTGCGTATACAACACTTACATGATGGTGGGCCCCATGAGGCAGTTCCACAGTGGAACACCTCAACCTAGCCAGTCCTTGGTGGGCGTCCACCCTAGATTTGGATCTGCTGTATCATGGTGGGTCCATACCGACGAGTGGGTTAGGGAAATGTTGTAGGAAGGTGTGGGGGAGGCCCCGCACATCATAAATGGCCCCATAGAGAATGGACAACGAGGTTATACAACACATACTCATATGGGCCTGTGGTGGGCTGTCAAGCCTCAAACTCAGAAATCGGGCTCACAAAATTCCTGATCACCGAATCCGACACTGACAGCCTCCGTAGTACCCCATTCTTGACTCCCAGAGCCCATACGCCAAATTCTAATCCTGAGATCATACAAGGAGGATTTTCAGTGTAATTTTTTTTTTTTTTACAAAGGAGCATAACCACAAGTGTACCCAAATCACAAGAGCAACATCATCATCACATATCCACTAATATAAATCGTTGATTACAATGCCGAAAGAAAATACATGTATACAATAAAATATCTATAAAGATCTGCCATAAACTCCTGCCTCAATCCTGTTGCGACCTAACATCACTTGCACGCAACGGTCGTGCGTAAGCTTATAGAAAGCTTAGAGGGTGGTGTATGTGTGCGCGCAACAGGTGCCAAGTATACAATACAAGACCACAATTCATATACCTACTCCCTCGGGCGGGTAAGGCCACACCCCCTCCCAACTGACCATGACACAGTAGGAGATGCAACCTACTGGTATACGACCCTCATGCACTCATATATATCCACTCGGTCAGATGTTGGGGCGTCCCTGGTATTAAGGGGTTTAGGGACTTTCACCCACGGACATATTAGTTGCCCATATACTAGAATCAAACATTTTTGGTGTCCTAACTGGTCATCCATGATATGCTTGTGGAGGCCATGGCCCTGTTGTCGCTAGGGCGTATAGTGATCATGCTACACAAATGCGAGACGCATGAGTCATACTATCCTGTCATGCATAAAACCTGCGCATATCACGCGCTTATGTGGGGCCACTCCGTCTCACAAGGAGTTCCATAATAAACTAGCCCAACGACACATGCTATGATCTGTCACTCCTCATAATAAGCATACATATGATGCGTATGGGCATGTATCATGATGTAATAAAGTGTATAAGCATGATTATCTGATAGAGCAGACAACAATAATCCACAATCGACCATCACCGACATATCACATACAAAGAATAGGAGCTAAACGACATGCCCCTTCTATAACTATAGGAGTCTATATGGTATGTCCTATGTTAGACTAACATTAGCCTCGTGAGGCACTAATATATCATATATCCCAAGATGGGGTCCAACGGAAGGACGACAGGTCTAACCCAGACATTGGGATAGGTTCTACACCGTAGTCATACTAAATCTGGTATTACATATTCTCCCATTTACGGCAAGAGGTGATGGTGAAGTACTAGTGTTAAAGATAGGCCTCACACTCATCCTAAGAAGGTAAATGGACAATGTAGATGATATATACGTGACACCGAGGTCCTAGCAACCGGATGTAAGGGTAAGATATGTCTCATGGGGCGAGTCAAGTGGGTGTACCACAGGTGAGTTAAGAGGGTGAATCTATGAACAACAAGTGGGCTTCCTCACCCTCTTTATCATGAACAACTGGGATTTCCTATGAGGGCCCGATATGAATACAAGGCGGGCCTTGGTAGGATCCACACATCCAGGACTATGTAACCCTATAAACGGTCATGCTCATCATCTAAGTGGGCCTAAGGTTTGGGTTACTAAGCTTGGACAAACATATGCATCTAGGTGGGCCACATTCCTTATAAAAGCCCTGGTACAAACACAGGATGGGCTCCAAGGCTTGGGTGGTCCTACAGGGTATGGTGGAAAACATTATTATCTAATGGGGGCCCAACGGTTTGGGATAGCCCAACAAGGGAAAATGGGTATCACTAACATTAATGGGGCCCAAAGGTTTGGGATAGCCTAATAAGGGAAGGTGGGTAATACAATCATCAAATGGAGGCCCAACGGTTTGGGATAGCCCAACAAGGGAAAATGGGCATTATTAACATTAATGGGGCCCAAAGGTTTGGGATAGCCTAATAAGGGAAGGTGGGTAATACAATCATCAAATGGGGGCCCAAGGGTTTGGGGTAAGCCCAATAAGAGGAGATGAGAATGGGCCTAACAATGGGCCTTAGGGAGATTACAACGTGGACATTTAGCCATAATTGCTCCCAAGGTAATGGGTTTAACAATGGGCCCTAGGGAGGATTTCAACGGTGGACATTTAACCACTATTGTCTCCTAGTGTTTGGTCCACTTGGGATTTGAATCTAACTCTCTACAGGACCCATGGTGGACATCGTGTATGTAACACATACATCATGATGTGCTTCATAAGGCAGCCCCATGGTTGGCATATAGCCCATAAATCAGGGTGGGCCTCTCAATGCAATGGAGCCCACGGCCTTAGAGCAATGGATGAACGGTGTGAATATAATGCATACATCATGGTGGAATCACTCATCACAATTGGGCCTCATATAAGGGCCTCATATACATCACTTGGGCCTCATACACGGGCCGCATATACATCACAATGGGCTTCATACGCGGGCCGCATATACATCACAATGGGCCTCATTACATAGGCCGTATATACATCACAATGGGCCTCAAATATGGGCCGCATATACATTACAATGGGCCTCAAATACGGGCTGTACATACATCACAATAGGCCACATCCTATGGGCTTCGAATATATAGCAATGGGCCACATCCTATGGGCCTCAAATATATCACATTAGGCCTCATCCATGGGCCTCAAATACATCACATTGGGCCTCATCCATGGGCCTCAAATACATTACATTGGGCCACATCCCATGGCCTCAAATACATCGCAATGGGCCGCATCACATGGGCTTATACACATCAAGTGGGCCGCATCACATGGGCCTCATATACATCAAGTGGGCCGCATTGCATGGGCTTTATATAAGATGGATGGTGTGGATATAAAACAGGTGGATGGCGTGGATGCAAAATAGGTGGATGACGTGGATGTAAAACAGATGGACGACGTGGATGTAAAATAGGTGGACAGTGTGGATGTAAAACAGATGGACGGCATTGATGCAAAACATGTGGATGGCGTGGATGTAAAACAGATGGACGGCGTTGATGAAACACATATATCACGGTGGATATCCACCGTCTAGACGGTGTGGATATAAAATATATGTATCATGGTGGGCCCCACTGTCCTTGCTGGACGGCGCTAGACTCCAAACGTGTACGTGGGTCCCACCGTCCAAATAGGTGGACAGTGTAGATATAACACATACCACGTGATCTGACCCCCCTGCTGACGTCAATACAGTCAACTATATAGTTGATGTGAGATACACTAGCCACTCTGCTTCAACGCTAGGTGGGTCCCACGTGGGGCCCACCATAATATTATATGTTATATATATATATATATATATATATATATATATATATATATATATATATATATATATATATATATTAAAAGTTCCAGCGTCCAAGTGCGCTGGACGGACGGCCTGGATGTAAGATACATACATTAAGGTGGGTCACACCGTCCATGAGGCTGGACAGTGTGGACAAATCACATGCATGCATCACGGTGGTCCCACGTGGGTGGGCCACATGTGTTTGGATCAAGTTGTTACTTGTGTTTTCGCTTCCAACAGGGCCTGCCTAAACGGGCAGCAAGGTGGAGAGCAAAGTGGGCCTCGGTTGGACAGCAGGTGCGTCCCACTTGGTAGACAACATGGATAAAATACATACATCATAGGTGGGCCATACAAACAGGGGAGAGAGAGACGTGTGATGGAGGGGCCCTGCCACTATGGGTCCCTCAATACATGATACAAAGCATACATGAAATGGGTCCCGCCGAATGTGAGCCCTTAAATCATCAATTCCATGGTGGAAATACTTTTTCCACCAACAATACAAGGTCTAGATGACCTTCTTGAAATGGAAACCAAATTAAACATCATGATGGGGTCCATGGAGAATGGCCTCATCATGGGATAAACATATGAATCATGGTGGGCCATCGGCCACACCTAGGGTCCAAAGTGAGATCCACACCATCAATCGGTAGGCCCCACTTGACCCATCATCAAAACACAATCTAATCCTACAAAACACCCACCTATGGTCCTCTTCCTTAGCTCCTTGAAATCCTTGCCTCCCAAGCTCTCTCTTTGATGGAGGATGAAAAAGATTGAAGGGTTGGATGGTGAGATTTGGGGTAGGGAAGTGGGCCTTGATCTTAGGTTCTTTTTCTTTTCTCTCCATAGTCTTTTTCTCTCTTGGTTGCTAGGAAAAAAGGCAAAGAATGAGTAAAAGATGGTAGATGTAAGGAGAGAGAGGGATGGGATGAGAGGTATGGTGGTGTAAGGAGAGATGACATGAGGGTTGACTTTTGGGTGAGAGAGGATGAGTGTCATGCCTTATTGGTGAGAAGGGATGGGATAGGTATGAGTTATGATGGGATGTGTACTTGATTGATTGATGTGATGGATGGTAGAGATTCTTTAAGAATTCACAAATGCGCGGTGTTTCTTCAAAATATACGCGGGCCCACAACTCTTGGCCCGAGTATCGCATTGGTGTGCAAGTCACAGTGTTGGAACCGCGACGACGGCGCGGTCGCTAAGGTACAAGTCTCGAGTCGAATCAACTTAGATATACGGGATGCGACTTAAGGTCACGCACAAACGCCGATTATAGGTCGCGGGTTGCCGAATTCGACAGGGATGATCACGGTAGTCTAAGGAATGGTACGGCCTATGATAAGGGTCTTACATGGGCGGTTAGCCTAGCAGGGTCACTTGGACCTGCTGGATGGTCTGAAAAACACATACTTACAAGGTGGGCCTTACTGCTCCTAGCTGGGCGTCCTACTGATGGACAGCCTGGATAAACATACACCTCATGATGGGCCTACACATCTCACAATGGGCGCCACCAGATGAACAGCTCGGATATAACACATGCAGCAAGGTGGGCTGTTTGCTGGATAAAACACATAACAGTGGGTCTCACTTGGATGTGGGTCGTCCAGTAAATGGGCCATGACTAGGTGGGCCTCAAACAGATGGATGGCAAGGATAAAACATATATATAGCATGGTGGGCCAGCAGCTGCTGGACTGTCAGTCCAGCAGTGCCTGGCCCATCTGGGCATTGGATCTGCTCAGGAATATGGGTAGATGGACGGTGTACGTACACCACATCATGGTGGGCCCCACAGTCCTCAGATTGGAGGGTATGGATAAAACAGATACATCAGGTGGTCCCACGTTCTCCAGATGGACTGTATGGATTTAAATACATACATCAGGTGGGTCAGCACCGTCCCAGCTAGACGGTGTGTACAAAACACATATATCAAGGTGGTTCCTACTGTCCCTTGCTGGGCGGTGGAGATGCAACACATACATAACGGTGGGTCCTACTGTCCCTTGCTGGATGGTGGGTGCAATACATACATCACGCCAGGGTCCCACCGTCCATTGCTGGACGGTGTGGATGCAGTACATTCACCAGGTGGGTCCACGTGGGTGGCCCACTAGCTGGGAGACCCAGCTGCTATGGATCAAGTATCGTGCAGATGGAGCATGAACGCGCAGCCGTTGATGGGTTGTTTTCTTACCTAAATGAACAGCTGATCACGGCCCACACAGCTTCAACGTCATCACGGCCCACACAGATGATGCAAGGGGAAAGTATCATCCACCTTTGATCTGGAGTCCAGATCTGCTACAATCTGAAGAACAGATCTGCTAGTAAGCATGTCTTTGATATGTGAAGATGCAGACAAAGGAAGTATTGTCTGATCATTGAATGATCAGATCTTCACTATTTGCAGATTGGATTACTATCATTTACATGAACCGAGTATTCTAGGTCAGGAACGGTCATGAAACAGAGACTAAGCTCTGGTCTGATCTGGATCCGTGATCATGGTCCGCTTGATGAACAATCCTCGCTGTCTGATCAGTGGGTTGTGCGGATACGAGAAGCTGATCTGAGATGTTGATCTGAGAAGATGCAGATTTGAGAGGCCGATCATAGCTGGTGGAGTCCACATGGAAGATCTCATCCGTCCATCGGTTGGCCACCTCACGGTGGGCCCCAAGAGGCTTTGAAACAGGCTGATATTTGTGTTTTCCATTGTTCAGACTTGCTGCTGGACAGCAGGCTGACCGTTGGGCCTGGCCTATCATTGGGCCCACGTCTGAGGTGGTCTCACCACATGGACGGTAGGGATATATCATGCATCAAGGTGGGCACAACACACACATACTATAAGGTGGGGTCTACGCATGTGGCCCACCAGCCTCCGGATCAAGCTGGTGTTAGTGTTTTCCTTCATCAACGCCTGCTGCTGGACAGAAGCAGGTCCAGCTGTTAACGGGCCATCTGGCCCATGGTTGGATGGCCAGATGATGAACGGTGTGCATATAGGGTACATACATCAAGATGGGACCCTACAGTGGGCCCTACAGTGTTGGGCGTTGGAGGACACGCTGGACAGTGCGCTCCTCATAAGGCTGAATCTCCTGGGTTTGGACGATCCATGGCCCATGTTTAGGAGCTAAAATCGGTGGACCACCTGGACGGCAGCAAGATACATAGCACATACATCATGGTAGGGTCCACATGGGTGAGCCACACAGCCCTGGACCAAACTGATCTTGGTGTTTCTCCCTTCATTTGGGCCTGTGTGGCCAACCGGCCATGCAGCGCCCATATGGACAGTAATGTGGTCCCATTTGAGGACACTGGATGGACAGCATGGATAAACTTCATACAATCAAGGTGGGCCACAAGATGGGAAAGAGAGTGATAGAGAGAGAGAGAGAAGCACCCACCTAAACTTCTTCTTCTTCCCTATGCTCCAATGCTCCTAGGAAGCTCTCTCAACGGTGGAGATAATGATCTAAAGGTTGGATTGGTGGGGATCTAAGGTGGGAGAGGGCTGGATTCTGGGGTTGCTTGGACGTCCACGGGTCTTGCAATGGAGAAATGAGGAAGAAAGAGCGAGGGAGAGAGAGATAAGAGAGAGAGAGGTAATTATTACTTATAAGATCATAATGGCTTGTAAGGCCATCATTACTAGGGTTGACTTATGGGGAAGAGAAATGCCATCATTACTTATGTAAGGTCATAACATCACCCACCTAGGGAATGGTGCCATTGATAGGTGGGTCCCGCAATGTACGGTTCAAGACCATTATAATACGCGGGCCACATCTTATGATCTAAGCGTCGCATTGACGCACGAGACGCGTTGTTGGAACCGCGGCTATGATGCGGTCGTAATGATATAGGTCTCGGGTTGAGTCGACTCGGGTCGACAGGATACGACTCAGGGTCGCTTGCAAACGCTGTTTATAGGTCGCGGGTCGTCGGAATTCTGCCGGGAGGACTGCGGGGTCCTACGGAACGGAATGGTCACTAGGACAAAGGCCTGACACGTAATTTGGCTTTCCTATTTCAAGGTTTTCACAGGGTCACCCTAACAACCTTATACAGTTCTTGTGATTTTCACGGGCTATCACAACAAAACCCACTTTGTGATTTTCATGGGATCACCACAAAACAACCGGCCGAAATTTTCGGCCTATCGCAGAAAAACCCAAAATAAAATGAATGTAAATACATTACTTATCTTCAAATGGTAATGTGTTTTCAATATTTATGAAGCCGTGTATAGGTTCAACCCAAAAAGAATATAGGGATCTAATGTGTTTTCAACATTTATAAACAAAACCCCAATTGCTGCAAATTCTATTCTCTAAATCTCAAGTAGAGTTTAGATAACTCTCTTAACAACAATTAAATCTAACTTGAGAAAGAGAATAAAATATGCTAATAAAATATTAGAATTACCACACAAATAGCTTAAGGAGGGCTTGGCTTTTTCTCTAACTTTGAGGAGGTTTCTCACAAATTTTCGTGTCTTCAATGAATGAGAGAAGACCTCTATTTATAGCTAAAGGACTTGAAAATTTGGCTGGCCCGATTGTCGGTTCGGCTGGTCGAATTCTAACGATTACGTTACAACGCCATTCGGATTTCACAAGATAAGATCTTTCAAAATTTTAGCTGGCCCAAGCCAAAATTTAGCTGGCCGAACCCTCGGTTCGGGTGGCTGAATACATAGTTCGGCTGACTGAACTTTCCGTGGAAATCTTTGTTTAGTTGTAAACTTGCCCGAATAATGTTAGGTTGGCCAAAGTCAGTTAGGCTGGCCGAACCAAAGGTCGGGCTGGCCTAACACTAGTGTATTTAACTTAGAATCATATGATATCATGATGTTATGTGCAATACACCTAACCTAGGGTCAACCTAAGGTAATACCACCTGATGGTTGACACATATAAAGTGTTCTGATTCTGAGACTTCCTTAAGATGTTGATTGAGTCTTTATGAGTCCTTCATGAGTTGTTGAAGTGTATCTTCATAAGTGCTTGCGTTCCTTTCAGGACTACGAAATTTGATAAACTAAATTGTGCTTAAGTTTAAGCACCTATAATCTCCCCCTTTATTAATTTCGTGACGAAAACACAATCATGCATAACATACATACAACTCATAACATATTACGACATCTCACAGACTCATCATCTCATGTTCAAAAGAACATCTTGTACACCACCAGTGATGTGTCACCAAAGATGAAAGCTCCTCCCCCCCCCCCCCCCCCCCCCCCCCCAGAACAAGCGTACGAAACTCCCCCTGAGCACTTAGTCACATAGTGTATATTTCTATACAATCCAATACTTTATCACATGTCAAAAATATAATACTAGAATTCATGCATTGAGTGCAGGTGCTCAGATATTCATTCAAGTGAATTGTGCTCAAAATTGTGTTCATATCCGTATCTTCTCTCCCTTTTTGTCAGAAGTTGATAAAAGAAGAAAAATAAATGAAGTATTCAACAAGAAAATCAAGGATAATAACATATAACATAAGGATAGGAAGTCATTTCATGTTAGATATAAAATCTTCTAAATGTAAATAAGACAAATATCCAAATGTGCTGAAAAAGAAAGTCATTGAGCAGTGTATCCAAGTATCCAAAATAATAGTTATTACAAACCATAATAGAGAGAAAAGTATATCAATCAGAACTAGAGGAGGATGGTGCAGGCATCTTGGGATCATTGATTTTCAACTTTGATTAAATCAATGAAAGTACTTTTTCATGTACTTCATTTATTATTTTTGAGTCTGAAGTAATGATTCATGGGAAACATGCAACGCATCTACCTTCCTCTCTAAACTCTCCAACCTATCAGAGAATTGTGAAGCTGGAAGTCTGAATCATCAACAGATTCTTCCAAGTTAACAATATGTCGTCCATGTTGACTTCTCCTTCAAGAAATTTTTCCTGATTCCCTTACTGTTCAGGTCTTAGATCTAATTTCATCATGTTCAAGTTTGCATTTCCAAATGGAAGCTCAGACTCTGGTGCTTCTATCACGGAAATTTGAACTTTGAACCGCAAAGCAAGGGAAGTCATAAGAAATGCAAAAGGAATAGAACTATGACGAGGATGGAGATAATACTGAATAATCAAATAAGATATCAACAAAGGAAGACAAATGTGAATACTGGATATAACAGAGTGCAAAATACGCATCATGTGGGGAGTAAGATTAATCTTATTCCCAGCCCTTGGATAAACATTAAATGTGAAGATGCGATGAAGAACGCGATATTTTGGAAGTAAATTGAAAGTGGGGAGAAAGATTAGTCTTATTCCTAGCCCTTGGATAAATATTAGACGTGAAGATACGATGAAGAATGCGGTATTTTGGAAGTAAATTGAAAGTGGGGAGAGAGTTACCGGTTCTCCATTGGGCGTCAAAACCCCATAACACCCTGGTAATGGTATTTCTTTCTGAAGGATACATATCTTCAAAAAGAGTAGGAATTGGAACTCCATCTTTCGCCATATCAATGTCTATAACAGACAATATGATGGAGGATGTGATAGTGATGGTATCTTCTAGAAATTGAACATTAAATGTTAGGGAATCGGAAGAAACTTCACTTATGGATGCGTACATCCCTTGGACAATTGACCAGTAAGCCACCCCGCCTCAATTAAAAATTTTCTCCCATCCTACCTCGGAGAGAAATTCAACAAGACCATAGTTAGCGATGTTATTGACATTCACCGATCACTCAATAATTATGCTCCGAGTGTGGAAATCCCATACATTCTCTGGATCTTCCTCCGGTGTGCGCATGATGTGCACAATCTGAGTAGAGGAGTGGGATGAGGAACCAGAATGCGGACAACGAACGATATGTTTAGTCCGATGTTCCATGGAAGAAAAATGACCAAAGAATAGCAAGGAATAACAAAGAGGTTGATGGGTTCGAGTAGATCAGATTTTTAGCAAACCCACCAAAATGAGAGATCTATATTCAAGAAAAATGAAAGATTCTCAAATAAACCACAACCAAGAACTTAAATCTAGAAAGAAATAGCAAATAAACAACTTACAAGGAAGCTAGGGAGATGGGTTAGCTGAAGGAAGCATCGGCGAGTAGAGGAAGAAGAAGTGAAAATGATGCATTTTGGGGTTTTGCCCCCCTTTTTGCTCAAATCGCTCCTGATTTGGCTAGCCTAAGTAGGTACTCGGCTGGCCGAACTGGTCGGTCAGCTATGGGCTGGCCAAAAAATCCCCAAAAATTTTATATTTATATTTTTCCTATTTATGCAAATAAAATAAAATAAATAAATAAATTGCAATAAAGCAAGATTAATCAGGTAATACAACATAATCCAATATCATTTTTCAAATTGGAGAATTTGACACTGTCTAATGGTTTTGTCAGAATGTTTACAAGCTGTTTCTTAGTATTAATGTATTCTAGCATGACAATTTTGCTTTCAACTAATTCTCAAGTATAATGATATCATATGTTGATGTGTTTTGTTCGAGAATGCTGAATAGGATTTTTGGATATGTTTATAGCAATGATATTGTCACAGTATAGATTCATGGTATCTTGATCAATACCATAGTCTGCTAACATACGTTTCATTTACATCAGTTGTGTGCATGCATTTCCCGCTACAATATATTCAGCTTCTTCGATGGATAGAGATACTGAATTTTGCTTCTTGCTAATCCAAGAAACAAGACAATTTCCAATGTAAAAGCATCCACCACTTGTGGATTTTCTATCATCGACTTTACCTGCCCAATCAACATCAGTATATCTAACAATTTGTAATGATGTATCATGAGGATACCATAAGCCTAAATTAGTCGTGCTAGCAACATATCTGATTATTTTTTTAACTGCAGACAAACGAGATTCTTTAGGGTTAGATTGATATCTAGCACATATGCCAACACTGAAGGAAATATCAAGTTTACTAGTGGTTAAATACAATAGACTACCAATCATGCTACGGTAAAGACAAGGGTCAACACTTTTACCTGAAACATCTTTAGACAGTTTAAGTGTTGTAGCCAAGGGTGTTTGAAAATTTTTACCATTCTCAAAGCCAAGTTTCTTTACAAGATTCTTTGCATGTTTGGTTTGATAGATAAATATCTCATCTTTAATCTGTTTCACTTGGAGACTATTTCACTTGGAGACCAAGGAAATAATTTAGCTCACCAACCATACTCATTTCAAATTTTGATTTCATCGAATCTTCAAACATAGAGGAAAGGTTAGCACTTGTTGATCCATAGATAATATCATCTACATATATTTGAACAATCAATATATCTTCATTATATTTTTTTATAAACAGGATTTTATCAATACTTTCCGTTTTAAAATTTTGACTAAGCAGAAATTTGGTTAGTTTTTCATACCATGCTCTTGGGGCTTGTTTTAAGCCATATAGAGACTTTTTAAGGCGGTATACATTATTAGGAAGTTTGGGATCTTCAAAACATTTTGCTTGTTCTACAAAAACTTCCTCATTTAAGTCACCATTCAAGAAGGCACTTTTGACATCTTAACCAAGCGGGACACACTTATTGGATGGGCTGGATTTGTGAACCACGGCTTGGTGGGCCCAAGTAATGATTGTCAATGTTTTAATGGAGGGTAAACTCCTCAACTGTGTGCATGGTGTGGCCCACACAAGCTACAAATTGACTTGCTTTTAAGTCCCAGGCCCCACCATGATGTGTGTATTATACCCACTCGGTTCAGCTATTGTTTTTCTAGGGTCGTGGGCCCCATTGCATTGAACAGCTCATCATGATATGTGTATTATATAACACTGATCATTCATTTTCAGGCCATGAGCTACCCCATGAGGCCCACTATGATGTGTTTTATCCAGGTTGTCCAGTTGTTGGATGCCCATCTGGGCCAGGGCACCGATGGGCTAGCCTCCCACTAGCTAGCCCATCCGATGTATGTATTATATCTCCACTGTCCATCTGGTGGAGCCCATCTTGTAGGCCCACTTGTTGTGTTGTGTGAGGCACATTGTGACGTATGAGGCCGATATATGAGGCCCATTCTGTGCATTGGGCCCATTGTGATATATTTGAGGTCCATGGATGTGGCCATTGTGATGAATTTGAGGCCCATGTGATGCAGCCCATTGTAATGTATATAAGGCCCTTATATAAGGCCCAATGTGATGCATGTGAGGCCCATGAGTGAGGCCTAATGTGATGGATGTGAGGCCCTTGTGTGAGGCCATAGGCCCACTATATGTTGGGCTCTATGTGGGCCACTTCTTGGGAGCAATGTTAGTTAAATGTCCACATTAATGGGCAATGATGGTTAAATGTCCACATTGTGACCTTCCCTTAGGCCTTTGTAGGTCCATTCTTATCATTCTCTAAGTGGGTTGACCCTAATCATTGGGCTCCATTGATAATTACATGATCCATCTATTCTTATTGGGCTAACCCAAAAAGTTGGGTCCCCCATTGGTTGCTAGTAGGGTTGTTTTTAATCTTGGAGTCCATTTAGGACTTACTAGAGCATCTAGCGGGCCATATGATAATATGGTGGAGGAAGCTCATTCCGGATCCTTAAGATTATAGGTAGGCCACCTAGTCTCAACCTTGATATGAGGAGAGTTCATCATCATCACCGTAGATGGGAGGATCCGTGCTATCAGATTTTGTAGATCTGTAGTTGAGGATTGACCCTCATATTATAGATCTATTGTTCTTCTATGGACCCCACCATATATAGGTCGATTATTGATTATGACTATGTTAGTATACGCACTGAGTATGTGTTAGTATAACATTATGATTGTATAAGGTCATGGTAAGGTTAACTGTGATTGTATGAGGCCTATTGTGATTATATGAGGCCCATTGTGTGATTGCATGAGGCCCATTGTGTGATTGCATGAGACTCATTATGATTGTATGAGATCCATTGTGATGGTACAAGGCCCGTTGTGATTGTATGAGGCCCATCGTGATTGTATAAGGCTCATTATGATTGTATGAGACCCAATGTGATGTAAGAGGCCCATCATATGTGTGAGGACTATTATATACGTGAGACCCAATGTATGTGTGATGCCCACCATGTATAGGTGATTATTGCACACCACCCATTCACCTATACGGGCTATGGGCAGTCTTATACCGGCCAACCATGATGTATGTGATTATAATCATGCTTAGTATACTTCATGATACATGCCCATATGCATCATTCGCATGCTTGTTATGAGGAGTGATTGAACATAGCATGTGCCATTGGGCTGGTTGTTTATGAAATTCCCCGAGAGACGGAATTACCCACATGAGCGCGCAGTACGTGCAGGTTTGATACATGACTAGATGGTATGGCTCATGTGTACGCATTTTACGACATGATCATTTGGCGCCCTACCGACATCAGGGCTGCAGCCTCCACAGGCATATCGTGGATGGCCAGATGGGACACCGAAAATGTTTGTTTGAACACATGGGCACTTTGGATGTCCGTAGGTGAAAGTACCTAAACTCTCATAGCCAGGAGATGCTCTAACGTCTATACCGAGTGGAAGACATGAGCGTCGAGTGCCGAATACTAGGAGACTGCGCTTCCTACTGTGTCGTGGTCGGTTGGGAGGGGGTGTGGCCTTATCCGCCCGAATGAGGGGGCTCTAAGCTAGGCTGAGTTTGACCAGCTCACAAATGGGTCCGTTATAGATGAGTCGGGCCGATATTGGTAGGCGGGTAGTGAGGTCTTTTTCACTCGCTGGGCTGTCCGGTCGGTAGGGGCGGTAGCCAGCTTGGAGTGTACTAGACCCCGGTGATGATCCTAGAGATGTATGATATTGATACGAGGACTTATTGAGCAGCAGTTGCATACTTAGCATTTGATTGATTGATTCATTCATTCACTATCCACTCGAGCTGGTGGTGCCCAACTAATTGTTGTGTACCTTCGCAATGGCCAGGATTTCGGTTGGGGCACACGACTAACCTGAGATCAAGAGTTTACCACATTGAGTCTGGCTATCTAAATTTAGGTATGGGACTGGTTTGGATAGAAGTCCCTTGTGATGAACCCCATAGTCTGCGATACTACGTACTATCATCCCGACTTCACACTCTAGCTTAGTCATTTCATTCGCACTGTATATTGCATTACATCCGCAGCATATGACATTTTGGGTTGCTATGTTTCTGTATTTATATGGCCTAGATGAGGTTGACGGTATTCGTGGACTCATCAGGATTTGCATATTGCATTGCATCCTCAGTATATGATATTTGGCTTACTATGACTCCGCGTTGCATAGTTGATGTACATTGTTTCCTCAATATATCATATTGGCTTATTATATTTTGCATCGCATAGCTTGGATAAGGCTGATGGTAATTATGGACTTATCGGTATGTTTCTGAATTGCTTTGATATTGCATACTTGACACTTAACTTGGGCACACACTTACACCAGCCTCTAGGCTTTCTATAAGCTTATGCATGATAGATGCGTGTAGGTGGCGTTAGGTCACAGCAGCGTCGAGCTTGGAGTGTGCATCTATCTTTTGGAGTTTTAATTATTGATATATGTATTTCTCTTTCAGCATTGTTGTAACATCCCAAATTTTTGCCAACCTGGGATTAGACGTCCTTAGGCAATGGGTCAATCCTAACACCTTATTAACCTGTCAGAACTCAATCCCAAAGTCTAAAACCGCTTTTGAACCCATTTCCTTCACAAATCCCACCCTTCATCACCTTTTTCTTTAAATTTTTCAAAGTACTTTCACCCTAGACACTATCTTAAACTAGCTAAGTAGTATACCTTGGATCACTTTATATACAAACTACAAAGGCCCAGGTACCACCTCAGATAGAAATTACTCAGGACTAAATCCTTTAGAAGTTAGGCGAGGATTAGCCAGTGTGAAACTAGAGTGCCTGTGAAATTAGCACCAATCACTTTAAATACGATCTGCAAGACCCAAAACTTGTAGAATCATTGACGCTAGGTTACCCTAGAATCTAGGATCAATCTCATTACCCGGCTGCTCTCGGGAGCATCTCGAAACTCCGTATCGGATCTGGACCGCACGTCGGAAGTCCGATTAACACGAAGTTAAGGAACTAGGACCGCCTCGCTGGGCTTGACAACCATCTCGGAAATCAAATCCAGATAGTGTCCTAGCGCTATTCGCTTGAGCTCGGGAGTGAAAGAGTGTGAGAAATGTGAAATTAATTCAAAATAAAATATCTTGAATAGTAATCTGACACCTCTCGCTTGTGAATCAGTTTTAAAGCAACCAGACGTCAGAATCAGACCAAATTACACCCTCGGATCAGGAGAAATTTCATACGCATTTACATGTACTCAGAATCTCTGATCGAGATCCGCTGACCGTTGAACTGAAACTGTCCGCCACGCGTGATCTGGAATCCCAACCGAAAAGAAAACTTAATAGAACGTAGATCCAGCGTTAGTGAGCTTAAGTCCGACCTTTGGCTCAAGGAGGCCCGCCAGAAGTCCTCCGTTAAGCTGGAAAAGTCCCGCTTTGGTTATAACCTAAGTATACTTTGACCTGGAGTCTATTTTGGTTAGTTTTTAGGCTATATAATGACCTTAAACCCTCTCTCATGACAGCCATACGAATTTGAGTTTTGAGAGAGAGAAAAGAGAGAGAATGTGTGGGAGCAGTGGGAGAATCTCCCTGCCACTCTTCCCTGCCGCTATACAAGCTATACCGCTCCGTTCTAATCGCTTCCCCAGCGATTCCAACTCCGTTTCTAGGTAAGAAACCCTAACCCTAATCTGTTTTGGGGCTTGGGTGGTTGTAGGTTATAAATAGCTAACCTATTTCGTTCTATAGGTTGCCAAACTGCCGAATACGAAATCTTAGCAAACCTATCGACTTCGTTACGATTCTACAACAAAAGGTGCGGACTTTAGGTGTATAGGTTATGATTTTCAACGCTTTCAATGTCAGATAATGATAGATTCATGATCTGCATGCAATTGCACATGTACAAAGTGCTTTCCGTTTTCTGTTTCTATTAAGATGAAGAATATGGAATTTTACATATTCTAGGTATTCGTAAAAAATACTGTATACGTATATTTTTGGAAATGTGTTAGACATGTTTATTTGTTGTATGGATATACGATATATGGAAAAATACTTATATGGCGAAAGGATTCGCCTAAATACATGTTTTCTAATATACACTATGTATGTAGAAATACTGTATTGTAAGAAGTACATTATACATGTATATTTTAGTGATGTGTTTGCCATGATTAATTGTTGTATAAATATATTATGTGTGTATAAATACTTACTTGGTGGATGGACTCGCCCTAATACATGTTTGTTAACATACACTATGTATGTTGAAATAGTGTATGTTAAATGTTTGAGGAAATGCTTGAGTGAGTAAGTGTTTGGATGTTGATGCCTTAGGAGGGTGTTGAGATGGGATTCTCAACTACCCTAGGGACATGTATGATTACCTCCATGAGGTTGTTTACTTAAACCACTTACTTGCAATATATGTGTTTGTATTCCTATTGATGTAGTGCTTTACAACATGCCTTATAACATGCCTATTAGCATGCTGAGATTACTTTGTTTATCATGCTTTACTCCACATGCTATGGATGGTAATTGATTGAGTTTGGAACTATGTCCATAGTCCAGACAATCGGTACCAGAATTGAATTCGTGGCTGTGATTCATTTGCCACGTGAGATGTGTTCGACGAACTCGAGTCGTACTTCGGTTGGCGATAGTGGTTGGCCACGCGAAGTGCTTATGCACTTCATGTCGTTTAACTTGTTGTGCGCTCGAGCTAGCCGAGCTCGTCAGGTAACCCGATCTGTCTTATGTATGTTTACCATGTTTGGACGCTACTGCTTGAACCTAGGGTACCAAACTTACCAGTGGAATACCTTTTAACCATGGTACCTCGATCCGCTAAGACTCATGAGCCAGGCATGGTGGTATGGGACACCGTGGTCGAGCTGTCGGCCTACGCTGGGGCCACGTGCCTCCTCATAGTGACCAGTGAGCAACCAAACTCGTGAGCCGATTATGGTGGTATAGGACACTATATTCGTGTTGTTGGCCTACATTGATAAGGTGATGGGGGAGCGGTGCAACCTTTGTGCGTAACAGCCCTGGCAGCCCTTTGTAGTGACATCGAGCATACTCTGAAATCGCAGTGAACCTTAGGGTTTGCCGCGGTATATAGAGTATGAACTAGACCTGTTTCTGTATTGTGATGAATGTAAGAGGTGATGGGGGAGTGGTGTAACCTTTGTGCTTAACAGCCCTGATAGCCTTTGCAGTGACCTAGAAAACACACCGTCGTTTGATATAACTAGGACTGACGACCTAGAATGGATCATGTTTGGGAATGATACAAGGGAGGTACCTTAGTTTCCCAATCCTGCTGTTGTTTGAAATGGACTAATTAAAAACTCGGTAATCATGCTCATCATGCATTGCATGTGCCTGGAAGATGTGGAGCACTGAGGGATGAAAGTATGCCGCGAACGTGAGATGGTGTCACACGAGGGAGGGTGTGGTGAGGGCATACATCATGACTGCATCCATACTTGCATTAATAAGAGTAGTTAGGAGTGTTTGATTGTACTACTTTATCATTACTGCTTGACTGAGTCGATAACATGTTAACCTATGCTTTATTGTTCCACTGAGTTAGCTACTCACTCCCACATTACGGGACGGTGTTCCGAACATCCACCAGACTTTGTCTGATTGCAGATGGTTACGCTACTCCAGAAGCAGAGCCGGACTACTACTATGATATCGAGGAGGAGTTCTCCTACATGTAACTCTTTGACGGGTCTCTGAAGACCTGGTACTGTATTGACGGGGCTATGGTACTTGGGTTAAAAGAAATTACACTTGCACATTGGTATATTTTAGAATTGTACTTGTAATTATTTAACCTAGTAATGTTATCACACTCTGGAGACTCACCACAATTTTTATATAATTTATATAACTATCACAGTCTTCCGCTTGCAATTTAACTGTCTTTAGAGTATGATATTCTGTTTTGGCTTAATCTCACTCATGTTCAATGCACTAATACAGACAACATTCAATCATCATTATCTATGTTGCATAAGTGATGTTCTGGAAACTCGAGAGTTGAGTTATGCTCGACCCTCGATTTTTCGGGATGTTACAATTGTATTCAACTATTTATATTAGTGGATATGTGATGATGATGTTGCCTTTGTGATTTGGGTAAACTTGTGGTTATGCTTTTTACGAGATAAATGTATGTTGGAAAATCCTCCTCGTTAGATCCCAAGATCGGAATCTAGCATATGGGCGCTGGAAGCCGAGAATGGGGTACTACGGAGGCTGTCGGCACCAGATTCGGCGATCGGGAATTTTACGAGCCCGGTTTTTGAGTTTGGGGCGCGACACAAGGGATAGATCTTAGGAGACCATAGTTGAAGATTTCAAGATCCCAAGATTCAAGGAAACCAAGTGGAGAAGGACCTTCGACTGGTCGAAGAGACCACTCGACTAGTTGAAGATTCAACAGAAATTTTGTTATACTTCAGTTGTTACTTAGACTAGTCGAGAAATTCTTAGACTGATCGAGTCAAAACTTAGACTATTCGAAACTCAGTCAATTATAAGTATAAAAACCCAATTTAAATATGTTTTGAAAGCCCTTAAACCTAAGGTCTTTCTAGGGTTTAAAATACCTATTTGGACATAACTTCAAAGGATTAGAAACTTGAAGTTTTCAATGGAGCTCGATCTCGAAAGTCCAAAGTATAGAAATTCATAGAATCTGAACTTCACTATCTATGTCATCGACCACTGTTTGATGACATAGAAGCCAGTATTCGATGACATCTGTAATGTCTCAGAAAAATCCGTACAAAGACCCGAGTACCACCTCAGGCAGAAATTACTCAGGACCAAATCCTTTAGAAATTAGATGAAATTATCTATGCGTTAAACTAGATTATCTGTGAAATTAGCCCTAATCGTTTTAAATACGAACTGCAAGACCCAAAACGAGAAGGATCATTAACGCTACATTACCCTAGAATCTAGGATCAATCTCAAAACGCAGTTGCTCTCGGGAGCACATTAAAACTTCGTATCGGACCTGGACCGCGCGTCGAAAGTCTTATGACTACGAAGCTATACGATTATGATCGCCTTACTAGGCTTGACAATCATCTCGGAAATCAAATCCTAATGATACCCAGAGACGCACAACTTGAGCTCGGAGCGAAGTGTGTGAGAAATGCGAATATCTTTAGGAAATGAACTTAGATTTAAGTGATTTGGGCCGTTCACTTGCGGGCAAAATTTAAAGTTTCAGATCATCAGAATCTGACCCAATTACACCTTCGGATCAGGGAAAATTTCATATGCATGTTAGTGTACTTGTAGCCCTGATCAAGTATCGGTGACTGTTGAACTGAAACTGGTCTACCGCGGTCGATCTGTAAATCCGATCGGACCAAAAACTTAACTCAACCTAAATCCAATGTTAAGGAGCTTAAGTCGGACCGCATATAGAAAAGGGGCCTCTAGAAGTACTCCGTTGAGCCGAAACGGATGGGTTTTGGCTATAACCTAAGTATACCATGGCCCTGGGGCCATTGAGCTCACGTTTGATCCTATATAAGGGTCTTAAACCCTCTCTCTCTCTCTTCACATACGAATTTGCAACCCTAGAGAGAGAAGAGAGAGAAAAGAGAAGGAAAGAGAGAGAAAGAGAGAGAGAGAGAGAGTGTGGGAGTTTGTTCTCCGGACTTAATCTCGTCGTTCCACGTGCTTATCAACCATTCCTGTATAGCTATTCGGGCAATTCTGATCCCGTTCTTAGGTAAGAAACCCTAACCCTAATCTATTTTAAGGTTTCAGATAGTGTAAGTGATGAAATAGCTAACCTAATTCATGTTATAGGTTTCTATTCTACTATTAACAAAGACTTAGTGTCTAAACTGAATTCGTTACACGTTTACCGGCGTAAGGTACGGACTATAAATGTTTAGGTTATGGTTTTCAAGGCTTTCAATGTCGGTCAATGATTTATAACTGACGTGGGTGCCATTTCACATGCTAAATGAGATGCCTGATTCGCTTTACAGATATATATGAATTATGTTGAATATATTGTATTCCATGTGTTTGTCGAATTGATTGAATGGGTGTAGAATTTGGATTCGTGTTTGACAAGATTATCTATCGTGGATATAAGATCATTGTATATGCGACAACTCCTTGGCGAAAGGATTTGCCCTAATGCATGTTATGACTAATATACGTCATGTATGTTGTAGTGTGTATCCTAAGTGTTTGTAGAAATGTCTGAATAAGTATGAAATTTATATTCGTTCTTGCCATGTTTATCCGTCGTGGATACATGGTGGTTGCATGCGTGACAACTCCTTGGTGAAAGGAGTTGCCATAATATATGTTGTGGTTGACATACGTCATATATGTCGAAGTGTTAGTCTAAGTGTTTGTAAAAATGTCTGCATGAGTAAGTATTTGGTAAATTATACTTAATATGGGTGTTGAGATAAGATTCTCAACTACCTTAACTGTGTGTATAAATCCCTCCATGCAACTTACATTATATTGTCCGTTTTACGTATGAAATGCATATGTGTGAAATCATGTTTATGTTATGTTTCATGAAATGCTCAAATGGTTGATATTACTTGAAGGATTAGTTTAATGCTGAGGTGCCTATTCATATATGATTCCTTGTTATATTTAAGTGCAGTTGGGACTATGATATAGTTCAGGCAATCGATAACATTTTCTAATCGGGTGGCTGAGGTTGTCTCGCCACACGTGACGTGTTCGATGAATGCGAGCCGTACTTTGGTTGTCGGCAGTGGTTAGGCCACACAGAGTGCTTACGCACTTCATGTTGATTAACTCGAGTTGCGCTCGTACCAGTCGAGTTCGTCAAGTAACCCAATTGACCCGATGTATGTTCACCATGTATGGACGCTACTGCCTAAACCTAAGGTACCAAACTCACCAGTGAAAATCCCGTTAATCTTGGTACCTCGATCTGCTAAGACTCATGAGTCGGACATGGTGGTATGGGATACCATGGTCGAGCTGTCGGCCTACGCCGGGGTGACGAGCCCACCCGTAGTGACCAGTGAGCAACCTAAGCTCATGAGCCGAATACGGTGATATGGGACACTGTATTCGAGCTATCGGCCTATGATTAGGTGACGAGCCATTCGTAGTGACCTCGAGCATACTCTGAGCCTGCGTTGAGGCGACGAGCCTTTCCGTAGCAACTAGAGTATAAGCTAGGCCTACATCGAGGTGACGAACCCTTTGTAGTGACCTAGAACCGCAACATCGTATGAGATTTACTAGGACTGACGACCCTAAAATGGATCATTGTTTAGGAAATGATATAAGGGAGGTACCTTAGTTTTCCAATCCTGCTGTATGAAAAGGACTAATAAGAATTTCATAATCACGCTCATGCACCTCGTTGCATGTGCTTTTAGCGTTGGAGTTGAGCACTGAGGAAGTGATTGCATGCCGCGATTGTGAGATGAAGTTCGCAGTGGGAGTGCAGGCGAGGGCATGTATCATTAATACATATCATTCTTGCATTAATCAGAGTACTTAGGGATGCTTGATTGTATTGTTTTATCATTACTGCTTGACTGAATTGATAACATGTTAACCTTTGTTTTATAGCTCCACTAAGTTGATCACTCATTCCCACGTTCTGGGACGGTGTTTTAAACACCAACCAGACCCTATTGTAGTTTCAGATGATGATGCAGTCTGTGAGGCGGAGCCAGACTTTGAGGATGATGAGGAGGCATTCTCATACATGCAGTATTCAGGCGGGTTTATATAGATCGTTCCGATCGGCGGGGCTTCAGGGCTTATACTTTGTAGTGGACTACCACATTTTGACATTTTGTATTTTGAAACAATAGTTGTAATTATTTGACCAGGCAACGCGTACATACTTTGGGACCTATAGTGGTTTTTACGTTTCATGTATTTCTCTCAGTCTTCCGCTTGCATAATTCGACTGTCCCTGGAGTATGTTTTGCTGTTTTAACTTAATCTCATTCATGTTTTATGCACTAATATGGACAACATTTAAATCATAATTATCTATGTTGCATAAGTGATGCGTTGGAACTCGGGAATTGGGCTCCTGCTCGACCCCCGATTTTCAGGGCATTATAAGTTGGTATCAAAGCATTATTTGGATTAAACTGGACTTGGGTTATGGTCACACACACTGATGTACTTTGACTAGGAGGGTGCGATAAAATGTAGGAATAGGCATAGGATTCCCGGTTTCGCCCATCCAAGATTGGGCCAAGACAGCGTCAAGCCCGACTCGATGAGAGTGAGGAGGAGACAGAGAGCAAAGAAGAGGAGAGTGATGAAGAAGGAGATGAGATAAGGGAAGAAGGAGAGCAGGAAGAGGAAGAGGAGGCCCAAGACACTGATGAGGGCTCTCCTCCTGCTACACAGGAGTGCTCTGGTGATCGGGCTGCTTTAGAAGCCCGTTTGGCTCAGATCGAGGAAGGTCAGGCTGCCTTGCATCAGGAGGTCACAGTGACCCAAGCCAAGTTAAAGAGCATCAGGCCTTCGCAAAACGGAAGTTTGGCAAGGTGTCTCGCACCTTGAATGCTATCTTGTGCTATCTGCAGGATAAGGGTGCCCCTTCTCCATCGCCAGTCTCGGACAACTAGACATACATGCAGTCGTCTTTTAGTGCTTGGTTGTGCTAGTTTCCTAGGTTATGTGTTTTGGCTTTTGTTTTGTTGTTAGTTTATGTATTATTGTAGTAGTAGATTATATAGATATGACAGTATGCTTGTTGTTTAAGGTTTTGTTAGATTAGTTCATATGCGTTCTTGTCATGATCTAGTAATTCCGCATCTCATGTATTGTGACAAATTTTGGTAAATAAAATGCATAAAGCTTGTTGATTCAAAATGTGATTGATGTATGAATGCATGTATTGATCGTATGCTAAATCTCATGGGTTGCGCCCTATGTTGCATATAGGGAATGTCACCTAAGAGCACACGAAGCAAAACACGTCTCTCACCTAGCGATTCACTTGACAGGGCACCTCCCCTCGGTGATCGCCATATGGACCCCAGTTCGGGCCCGTCTTACACTGACACTATGCCATGTTCTCAGCTGGCCACTGGTCCCACCAATGGGCCGACACCTGTGGCACCATCTACTGCACCACCTGTGACACCATTTGCGGTACCACCTGTTGCACCACCGGTTCTTGAGCAGAACTGCGCACCTTCTTCGATGCTGCACGTGCCTCAGTCGGCTCCTCCTACTAATAGGTTCGAGCAGATGATGTTGTTGATGTAGCAGCAGCAGCAGCTCTTGGCCACCCTTGGGGGAATATTTGCCTAGGGCATGGGTGTGGCTCCACCTGCACCTTTTGTACACCCTGCTGGGAATGCGGGTGCTAGCGGCCTCTTCGAACGATTCCAGTACTTGCGGCCTCCTACCTTTGCGGGTACTTATAGACCCGAGTAGGCCGAGTATTGGCTTAACCGCATCTCTAAGATGCTAAAGCCGCTGCACTACACAGAGCCTAAGCAAGTGGAGTTGGTCACCTTTATGTTTGAGAAGGAGGCTAGCCTCTGGTGGGACAACGTCCTACAGACCGTTGTGGTCGGGTATGTATGGACGTGGGCCGCGTTTGAGACCCGTTTCCACGAGAAGTACTACCCCCTCACTTATCGACACGAGAAGGAGAGTGAGTTTCTTTGCCTCCATCAGGGAGGGATATCGGTGACAGAATATGAGAACCAATTCACGGAGCTAGGCAAGTATGCTCCGTTGATACTAAGAGATTAGCCGATGCGAATGCGGCAATTTTCTGAGGGTCTGCGACCCGAGATCCGCTCGAAGATGTGTTGCGCTAACATATCTACCTATGCTGAGTTAGTGGGCATGTCTCTGCAAGCTGAGCAAGATGGGGACAGACTGTCCCGTACCCGTGTGCCTACGGCTCCTAGGCCTCTACCTGATCTACCGAGCAGACCGTTCCTTGGTAAGAGACCTTGTGCAGATTCACCGCCTAGGCTTATGGCTTCACCGGCCTCGATGAGGCGACCAGACGTGTAGTATACCTACTGTAAGAAGCCAGGCCACACAAAGCTAAATTGCTTCACCAGGATGAGGGACAGCGGGTTTTCGCCACCTCAGAGGATCAACCGCCAGCTTCCTCAGGCCATATCAGCACCACCTCTGCGGTTAGCACTAGCACATCCATCCTTTCAGTCGCCTGCACCTCGATTTAGGCCTCCTTAGCGACCTATGGTACCGCAGCCGAACCGTTCGCAACAAGCTCATGTGCAGTCACTCACAGCTGAGGCATCAGAGGCAGTACCTATAGCACCAATGGCTTTCGAAGTCACTACACATGTTCAAGGTACTCCAGTCTTCTTATTGGTGGAGACCGGGTCCACTACCTCCATCATATCATACGTAGCCGTCAAGCGACTATCGTTGGGTACAACTCCTACGAAGGGAGTGAGGATCCTTACCGCCACAAGGACTTTTTTTGATGTTACCAGGATTTGCGAGGGTTACTTGATAGATTTAGGAAGCAGGTCAGTTCTAGTCGACCTGATTATTGCCCCCTGTATCATTTGACGTTATCCTTGGTATGGATTGGCTCACTGAGATGAGAGCAACGATCAATTATGAGGTTAGGCTGGTGACAGCTCATGGACCTGAGGGCACGGCTTTTATTTTCCCTGTTCAGGTAAGTCACCCTTCCTGTTTGAGTTGTTACGCTTCTCTGCTAGAGTGTATTGATGGCCCAACGTTGGGGAATACGTCGGTAGTTTAGGATTTCTCGGACATGTTTAGGACGATTCCTGGATTACCTCCTCAGCGCGAGATTGATTTTACTATTGACCTGGTGCCTTGTACGACACCTATATCTCTTCCAACGTATCTCATGCCTCCGTGTGAGATGGAGGAGCTGAGGAAACAGATCGATGATTTGTTGGATGCGGGCTTTATACGACCGAGCGTATCCTTGGGGGGCCCTGTGTTGGGCGCCTGTGTTATTTGTGAAGAAGAAGGATGGGTCACTGCGATTGGGTATGATTATCGCAGGCTGAACCAAGTGTCGGTAAAGAATAAGTATCCTTTGCCCGGGATAGATGATCTGTTCGATCAGTTGAAAGGGGCGCAATATTTTTCGAAGATTGATCAGCAGTCAGGGTATCATCAGTTGCGCGTCAGGGATGAGGACGTGTAGAAGACGGCCTTCAGGACCAGTTTTGGACACTATGAGTTTCTCGTGATGTTATTCGGCCTTACGAACGCACCGACCGTGTTCATGGACTTGATGAACAGGGTGTTTCAGCCGTTTCTATTCCGATTCGTCATTGTGTTTATAGATGACATCCTGATATACTCTAAGAGTCGGGAAGAGTACGAGGAACACCTGCAAGCAGTCTTGGATACTCTGAAGAAGAACCAGTTGTTCGCATGGTACAAGAAGTACGACTTCTGGAAAGAGGAAGTCAAGTTTCTGGGACATGTGGTGTCCAAGGAAGGGATAGCAGTTGACCTCGCTAAGGTAGCCACAGTTCAGGACTAAGAGCAGCCCAGTTCAGTTACTGAGGTGAGGAGCTTTCTTGGTCTGGCAGGGTACTACCGTTAATTTATTAGGGACTTCTCCAAGATTGCTAGACCGTTATCTCAGTTGACACGGAAGGATCTGAAGTTCGCCTGGATGGAAGGAATGAAAGGTGAAATCAACTTTTCAGGAGCTGAAGGACAAGCTAACATCCGCCCTTATGCTAGTATTGCCAGAGCAAGGGGTTAGGTATACTATATACACCGACGCGTCTCGCGTTGGTCTGGGTTGTGTCCTTATGCAGAAGGACAGGGTGATTGCTTACACCTCGAGACAGTTATGGAAACACGAGGAGAACTACCCCACACATGACCTAGAGTTGTCAGCTGTCATCTTTGCACTGAAGCTCTGGAGACATTACCTCTACGGAGAGGAGTTCGAGCTCTTTTGCGACCACAAGAGCCTCAGATACATATTCACTCAGCGGGACCTGAATATGAGGTATCGGCGATGGATGGAAACTTGAAGGACTTCAAGTTCTAGGTTTCCTACCATCCGGGTAAGGCTAACCTTGTGGCTGACGCATTGAGCCGCAAGAAGAAGACCATAGAGTTTGCGGCTCCACTGATGGTGGTAGAATAGAATGGGGTATGGTAGAGTTCGTGCGAGACTTCAAGCAGAAACTCACCGTGGAGGAGCCGTTCGAGAGCGTCGCGCACATTGTGTGCGGCCACTTATTGATGATAGGATCATTGAGGCCCAAAAGGACGATGGACGATTGTCTGAGCTTTGAGAGCAGGCTAGCGATGATGAGGACTCCGAATGGAGGGTTGGTACGGATGGGGGCTTACGTTATCGTGGCCACCTCTACATCCCAAATCTCCATGACTTAGGAGAGAAGTCGAGGTTGTTCACAATTCGAAGATGGGTGATGCATCCTGGCAGTACGAAGATGTATCAAGACATGAGACGCTTGTACTAGTGGGACAACATGAACGTCCACATAGCAGATTATGTGTCTCGTTGTCTCACATGCTAGGCAGGTCAAGGCAGATCATCGCCGACTCCTGGACGGCTTCAGCCCATGCCCATAGCAGAATGGAAATGAGACTTCATTTCATGGATTTCATTTCAGGGCTACCGAAGACGAGGAAGGGACATGATTCCATTTGGGTGATTGTGGGACGGTTAACGAAATTGGCTCATTTCCTCCCTATTAGAGTTTGAAACTCGGCAGACGACTTGGCCAGATTATACATTAGGGAGATAGGCATCTGCATAGAGTTTTATATGGAGATCGTGTCGGACAGAGACACGTGATTCACATCTATCTTCTGGACTCGTATCTAAGAAGCGATGATGTGAAGTTGAAGTTCAGTACTGCGTTCCACCCACAGAGGGATGGGCAGACGGAGCAGCTGGTAAATCAGGTTTTGTTGAAGATATGTTGTGAGCTTGTGTACTAGATTTCAAGGACAGTTGGGATGACTGTCTTCCTTATGCAGAGTTCGCCTATAACAACAGCTTCCAAGCAAGTATTGGCATGACCCCCTATGAGGCGTTGTATGGGTGTCCGTGTAGAGCACCACATTGCTGGGCAGAGGTTGGCGAGAGAAGTTTAGTTAGCCCCGAGTTAGTACAGGCGACCTCAGAGAAGATCGACATTGTCAGGCGTCAACTTCTGACAGCGTAGAGCAGACAGAAGAGCTACGCCGATATGAGGCGGCGACAGTTAGAGTTCGAGGTCGGGGACCATGTGTTTCTGAAAGTTTCTCCCATGAAGGGAGTCCTTCGATTTGGGAAGAAGGGGAACTCAAGCCGCAATTCATTGGCCCATTACAGATATTGGATCGAGTGGGGGTGGTAGTGGCCTTGCTTTACCCACACCACTCGCGGGCGTACACAACGTATTTCATGTATCTATGCTGAAGAAATACGTTCCTGATCCTTCCCACATTATCAAGTGGAAAAGGTGCAATTGAGTGAGGGCGCTACTTATGTACTGCGACCGACGTGTATCTTCGATAGGAAGGAGCAGGTGTTGCGTAGTAAGGTTATTCCGCTGGAGAAGGTATTATGGAGCATCACACTAAGGAAAGAGGCTACTTGGGAGATAGAGGCCGAGGTCCATAAGAACTACACTCAAATTCTCGAGGAGTATGAAAAGGTACTAATTTCGAGGATAAATTTTTCTTTAAGGGGGGTAGATTGTAACGTCTTGAAAAAATCTGTATAAACCCCGAGTACCACCTCAGGCAGAAATCACTCAGGACCAAATCCTTTAGAAATTAGATGAAATTATCTAAGCGCTAAACTAGATTATCTGTGAAATTAGCCCTAATCGCTTTAAATACGAACCGCAAGACCCAAATGAGCAGGATCATTAACGCTACTTTACCCTAGAATCTAGGATCAATCTTAAAACCCGGTTGCTCTCGGGGAGCACATTAAAACTTCGAATCGGACCTGGACCGCTTGTCGAAAGTCCGATGACAGCGAAGCTATACAGTTATGACCGCCTTACTGGCTTAACAATCATTTCGGAAATCAAGTCCTAATGATACCCAGAAACGCACAACTTGAGCTCGAAGCGAAGTGTGTGAGAAACGCGAATATCTTTAAGAAATGAACTCAGATTTAAGTGATTTGGGCCGTTCGCTTGTGGACCAAATTAAGGTTTCAGACCGTCAGAATCTGACCCAATTACACCCTTATATCAGGGAAAATTTCATACGTATGTCAGTGTACTTGTGGCCCTGATCAAGTATCGGTGACCGTTGAACTGAAACTGGTCCGTCACGGTCGATCTGTAAATCCGATCGGACCGAAAACTTAACTTGACATAGATCCAAAGTAGGGAGCTTAAGTCCGACCGCATGCAGAAAAGGGGCCTCCAGAAGTGCTCCGTTGAGCCGAAACAGATGGATTTTGGCTATAACCTAAGTATACCATGGCCCTGGGGCCATTGAGCTCACGTTTGAGCGTATATAAGGGTCTTAAACCCTCTCTCTCCCTTCACATACGAATTTGTAAACCCTAGAGAGAAAAGAGAGAGAAGAGAGAAGGAAAGAGAGAGAAAGAGAGAGAGAGGTGTGGAGATTGTTCTCGGGACTCAATCTCGTTGTTCCACGTGCTTATCCACCATTCCTGTATTGCTATTCGGACGATTCTGATCCTGTTCTTAGGTAAGAAAACCTAACCCTAATCTATTTTAGGGTTGCAGATAGTGTAAGTGATGAAATAGTTTACCCTAATTCATGCTATAGGTTGTCATTCTACTATTGACAAAGACTTAGTGTCTAAACTGAATTCGTTACGCGTTTACCAGCGTAAGGTGTGGACTATAAACGTTTAGGTTATGGTTTTCAAGGCTTTCAATGCCGGTTAATGATTTATGACTGACGTGGGTGCCATTTCACATGCTAAAGGCGATGCCTGATTCGCTTTATAGATATATATATGAACTATGTTGAATATAATGTATTCCATGTGTTTGTCGAATTGATTGAATGTGTGTAGAATTTGGATTCGTGTTTGACATGATTATCTATCGTGGATATAGGATCGTTGTATATGCGACAACTCCTTGGCGAAAGGATTTGCCCTAATACATGTTATGACTAATATACGTCATGTATGTTGTAGTGTGTATCCTAAGTGTTTGTAGAAATGTCTAAATGAGTATGGAATTTGTATTCGTGCTTGCCATGTTTATCCGTCGTGGATACATGGTGGTTGCGTACGTGATAACTCCTTGGTGAAAGGAGTTGCCCTAATACATTTGTGGTCGACATACATCATGTATGTCGAAGTGTGTAGTCTAAGTGTTTGTAAAAATGTCTGTATGAGTAAGTATTGGGTAAATTATACTTATATGGGTGTTGAGATAAGATTCTCAACTACCTTAACTGTGTGTATAAATCCCCCCATGCAACTTACATTATATTATCGGTTTACGTATGAAATGCATATGTGTGAAATCATGTTTATGTTATGATTCATGAAATGCTCAAATGGTTGATATTAGTTGAAGGATTAGTTTAATGCTGAGGTGCCTATTCATATATGATTCCTTGTTATGTTAAGTGTGGTTGGGACTATGATATAGTCCAGGCAATCAGTAACAGTTTTTAATCGGGTGATGAGATTGTCTCGCCACACGGGACGTGTTCGATAAATCCGAGTCGTGCTTTGGTTGTCAGCAGTGGTTAGGCCACACGGAGTGCTTACGCACTTCATGTCGATTACTCGAGGTGCACTCATACCAGTCGAGCTCATCAAGTAACCCGATTGACCCGATGTATGTTCACCATGTATGGACGCTACTGCCTGAACCTAAGGTACCAAACTCACCAGTGGAAACCCCGTTAACCTTGGTACCTCGATCTGCTAAGACTCATGAGCCGGACATGGTGGTATGGGACACCATGGTCGAGCTGTCGGCCTACGCCGGGTGACGAGTCCACCCGTAGTGACCAGTGAGCAACCTAAGCTCGTGTGCCGAATACGGTGGTATGGGACGCTGTATTCTAGCTGTCGGCCTACGACTAGGTGACAAGCCATTTGTAGTGACCTCAAGCATACTCTGAGCCTGCGTTGAGGCGATGAGCCTTTCCGTAGCAACTAGAGTATAAGCTAGGCCTGCATCGAGGTGAAGAGCCCTTTGTAGTGACCTAGAACCGCAACATCGTATGAGATTTACTAGAACTGACGACCCTAGAATGGATCATTGTTTAGGAAATGATATAAGTGAGGTACCTTAGTTTTCTAATCCTGCTGTATGAAAAGGACTAGTAAGAACTTTGTAATCACGCTCATGCACCTCATTACATGTGTCTTTGGCGTTGGAGTTGAGCACTAAGGAAGTGATTGCATGCCGCGACCATGAGATGAAGTTCGCAGAGGGTGTGCAGGTGAGGGCATGCATCATTAATACATACCATTATTGCATTAATCAGAGTACTTAGGGATGCTTGATTGTATTGATTTATCATTACTGCTTGATTGAATTGAAAACATGTTAACCTTTGCCTTATAGCTCCATTGAGTTAATCACTCACTCCCATGTTCTGGGACGGTGTTTTAAACACTAACCAGACCCTATTGTACTTTCAAATGATGACACAGTCTACAAGGCAGAGCCAGACTTTGAGGAGATGAGGAGACATTCTCATATATGCAGTATTCAGGCGGGTTTATATAAACCGTTCTGATCGGCGGGGCTTCAGGGCTTATACTTTGCAGTCGACCACCACCTTTTGACATTTTGTATTTTGAAACAATACTTGTAATTATTTGACCTGGCCACGCATACATACTTTGGGACTTACAGTGGTTTTTACGTTCCATGTATTTCTCTCAGTCTTCCGCTTGCGTAATTCGACTGTCCCTGGAGTATGTTTTGCTGTTTTAGCTTAATCTCATTCATGTTTTATGCACTAATACAGACAATATTAAATCATCATTATCTATGTTGCATAAGGGATGCGTTGGAACTCGGGAATTGGGCTCCTGCTCGACCCCTGATTTTCAGGCGTTACAGCATCGAACACATGTAGATGACATCGAAGAATTATATGAAAATCGAGTTTCATTGCTGGACAAATTGGATGTATTTCTCGATGAATCGAAACCCTGTTCGATTGCTCGAAGACCTGTTCAATGACATTGAAGGTAATTCGATAACATCAAGATTTTTGTGGATTTTTGGAGCAACTCGCTGAAACACTCTGGACACATTCTCGATTAGTCGAACACCCTTCACTGACATCGAAGGTAGTTCGGTGACATCGAAGGTATGTTCGATGACATGAAGAGTTACACAATGCGAAAGGCGTTATGTAGTGCAAAAAATGCGACTTCCGGATTCAATTTACATTCGATGACATCGAAGGATGTTCGATGACATCGAAGGCGTTACGCAGAGTGCGTAAATTTGAGACGGTTTTTTAAATACGGTCGAACAAAGGCTATAAATATAGTTTTCTTAGGGAGTTCTAAACATGAATTAGGTTACAAGAAGTGGAGCCAAAGGGTGGAGCAGCCTCCCAAGAGTTTTTCTTCCTTCTTTATTTATTTTTAATGCTTTTCTTTATGATATTTAATCTAATCATGTCTATGGTTGGCTAAGCCTCTTAGTTAGAGCTAAGAGGTGAAGTTTGTAGTGTGTTGAGATGATTTCTTGCTTTGATTCTTGTTCTTCTTGAATCTCATTGATTTTAAATTTGATATTAAAGAAATATTTTCAGTTTTTTATGATTTATTGTGACTCAAATTACAATAAATGCTACGATAGCTTTAGATATATTCTTTTCCTGTTTTAAGATTGTGAGATTGGTATATCCTGTTGTTCAATCATCTCTGGGCATGGTAGGATGATGGAATCCCTTCCAATCATCAAAATACTCCTTCATTGAGAATTAGGTCAATGAAAATTTCAGATTTGATTTAATTGCTTTATCTTACAATTGGATAGGATAGGACTCAAATTCCAATTGTGTTTCTTAAATCGAGTAAGGTAGCATCTTGATAGCTACAAGTGGATCCTTGGCACCCTAGTTCCCACTTTTCAATTGATAGTTTTAATTAACATCATTCATAATTACTCTCTTTTATTCCAGATTTAGATTTAAATTTTTTTCTAGTTCTAGTTCTAATTATTTTCAGAATACGTACAAGTTTAGTCCCTGTGGATTCGACCTCGGTTTCACTAAGTTATTACTACATCACGATCCTACACTTGGTTGTGAACAGTCGCCCCGATGCCGGTAACTGTGCAAGTCACCGTAAATCGCCTCTGAAAGTATCGACCAGAGATGCAGAACGAAGAAAGGGGAAATGCAATAGAATCTTCTCAGGCGTTAGGGTTCTCCTTATATAGGGGAGTCACGTGGCAGCACTCAATACATCCATTAATGCAGACCCCATACGACGTCCCTCGATTACCCCATCTCAACACGTGGCACGACTCGACACGTCGATCGACCTGATACCAAGAAATGGCCACATGTCGTTCTCTCGTTGGTCTGGCACTGAAACGATGGTTTGACAGACCACATGGCCTCGAGCTACAACACGCCATCTCGACCACACCGTACATGATACTGACACACCCTCGACCCCTATGCTGGCCACCATACTCGGCATTTATGGCGAAACAGTCCGGCCTAGTTTCCGAGCCTGTATAGCCGACTCGAAAGTAGGGATCTTACTGTTAGGGGAAAAATAAAGCGACTCATAAAAAGAGGTCGAATCAACAACCAGCACGAACCAATGGGCTAAACTACTCAAAAGATCACTACTGGCGAAAAAGGGCCGACATTAGATAGGTCGACATAACTAGGAGCCGATCATCAGATAGGATGGCATAATCATAGGTCGGCACGACTATATGCCGATCATTAGATAGGTCGGCACGACCTCCGACAGACTCCATAGCTACTGGAATCGATGATCACAAGGACATCACAAGATGGCTTGATCAGCATTACCACCAGGATGGATACCGACATATTGATAGCTCGGAATTACATGTCTCCTAACCTACTAATAGCTCGACATTACCTATCCCAAGCCATCGTCTGCCCCTATCATCCGATATAACCTAAAGTTGGATGGATCTATCGGTTTTCGACTAATGCTTGCTCTTATCTAGAGTAAACGACCCGAAGATCTCTCCTGAGATCTCGAGAGATAAGATCGAGATCCCGAAAATCTCGCATGTCTACGATCTCGGGAAGATCTCATATATATCAGGAGTTTCAAAGGAAAGATCCTCCATGGTGTGATCTTCCCTCGATTATAAATGGAGAAGCCCTAAATGGTGAAAGGCACACATAATCCACAACTCAAAACCTATATATGACTGGTGACTCTTTCCCTAAGATCATCTTCTACAAAGACTCAGTTCCCTGGCTTTGCATCAGAGGGTCCCCTGCATTACCCAGAGTCTTCCTTGTTTTGTCCTTTGTGTGCTGGTATTCGAAGGTCTAAGAAGGGTCTACCGGAAAACTGAATCGCATCGCATAGACCATGCATAGAATCACTGGGGATGAATGCCTACTGTTTGAAAACTTCATGGTACTGCATAGTTTTTGAATGCGATTATATTAATATTTTTCCTTCATCCAGGTATGTGTGACCTTATTAACAAGTTAGATGGGACATATAATATCATGATGACCCAACATAGGAAACAAATGATTATTTTTTATGGAGCCCATGTTGATGATTATGTCAAATCCACCCCAAAAACCATTAAGCTTAGGCCCGAAGTCATGACAATCTGTAAGTTTAGCTAGGTGGGCCACACTATGGGAAGTACTTTGGAAGGTAGCATCGTTTTGTGGACTGTTTTCAATACTATAGTCTACTTGAATCACAAATGGAATTGGGTGCACATAAATTTGGATTACACTACTAGTAAACAAATTCGATTTCAAAACATATCATGTTGGGACACACATAGGGTCAAGTTTTCCTGGTCTAATCATCTTGGATTGGTGAGGCTTTTAGGTAAACTAACTCATAGGATAAGTTAGAGTTTTCACTCATCAATTATCAGTATCCTTATAAAAATGTTTTGGTAAATAGTAAAAACAAATCTATTATTATAAATCTGAGGATTTTATCTCAAAGTCTATGTGAGCAAGTTTTAGATATGTCACACTACAGGAAATAGTAGTTATCAACTAATACTTACATAATGATATGGATGCAATGATGTATGAATGCATCAAATGGGATGATCGATCCATTGACATCTCTCACAACCAAAAGTGTGTCTACCAACTCATATATTGATTATTATTATTATTTTTTTAATTAAAAATAAAATATTTAACTATTTATTTAGTTTTTAGTGCACCAAATTTTAGGTTGTTATAGATTATGTCAAAATTAGGGATTATATATATAGTATATATATATATATATATATATATATATATATATATATATATATATATATTATATATATATATAAGCGTTATCTATAACTTTTGTGGCTCACAAAAGGATTCACTGGCCATTAACCAATATTTCCTATGGTGTGGCCTACCTGAAAGTTAAACCGGCCAGCTTCATTTTTTCGAACCCTACACTGGAATAAGAGGAAAAACAGATGAGCCGCATGGATATACAATGCATACATTGAGATGGCCCTGCGGTTAGGGTCTCACTCACATCTGGTTCCCGGGTCTCACCCAATTTGCACGCGTGGACGTGTAGCCCGATCCCTTACCGATCTCACCCAATTTGGGCTCGTGGACCTGTAGCCCAATCCCTTCCCTCAGTGAACGTGTATTGCGTCTACCCTGGAAACGGTCAGGAGCTTTGAATGGCCACATTGATGAATGCGTTTCATCCACACCCATTCATTTTTCTCATTTTATGAGATACTCGCAAAATTTAGACAGTTTAAGGCTCAAGTGGACCACACCATAGGAAGTGGTGGTGATAATAATTGTCACCGTGGAAACTTTTCTAGGGCCCACCGTAATGTTTATTCGCCGTCATAAAATTACATACACCTTGATAAAGAGAAAACACAATATCAGCTCCACAAAACTTCTTTGACCCAAGAAGTTTTCAATGGTAAAATTTTAATCCTCATTGCGTAGTCCACATCCATCTCTCGGATCTGCCTCATTTTTGGGATTTTATTCTAAAATGATATGAAAAAAATGGATGAATGGTGGGGATAAAACCCATACATCACGATGCCCACTGAAAGCTCCTTTCCGTTACAATCCGCGTCCTCCATCACTCTCTCTCCTACTTAAGCGGATTTCCTGTAAAGACTTTTAGGGCGCGGATTCGCTACTGATCGGTTGAGTAGCGATACAAGTGACGTCACCAGGTTATATGAGTCCCACCATGATGTATGTTTTGTATCCACACCGTCCATCCATTTCAAGAGACCATTCTAAAGCATGATCCAAAGAATGATTCAGATCCAAAGCTTGAGTGGACCCACACAAAAAAATGGAGGAGTAACACCCACCATTAAAAACTTCTAAAGCTACAAAAGTTTTCAATAAAGCTGATATTTGCGTTTTACCTTCTCTAACGTCTGTCTTAACTCATGAACAGATTGGATCTCAAATAAACATCACGGTGGACCTTAGGAGGTTTCAACGGTGGATGTCAATCTCTCCACTGTTTTCTGTGGTGGGATCCGTTATAGCTTTGGATCTGCTTCTTTCTTTGGATCATGCCATAAAATGATCTCTTCAAATGGATGGACGGTGTCGATACAACAAATACATCACGATAGGACTCACATAACTTGGTGACGTCACTTCACTAGTGAGTCTCGCTACTCAACCTGTGACTCGCTAATCGGAGCGTACTGAGTAAACTCTGTGCCCACTGTCTTTTATGAATTGTATCCACTAGGTTCATCTATTTTACCACATAATTTTAGAGATTTATACAAAAATTGGAATTTATATACAAATCTCAACTGGACCACACCACCAGAAACAGTGTGAATTGAACATCTACCGTTGAAAAATTCTTGGGGGCAACCGAAGTTTTAGATCAAGCTGATATTTGTTTATTTCCCTTCATCCATGTTTGTCTGATCTTAGGAACAGGTTGGATGACAAATAAACATCACTGGGGGCCTTAGAAAGTTTTCAACGGTGAAAATCAATACTTTCACTTTTTCCTGTGGTATAATTCACTTGAGCTTTGTATATGAATCAATTTTACGTTGAACCTCTAAAATGATGGAAAAACGAATGGACGGCATGGATAAACCACACGCGTTTACTCAGTACGATAAGAGCGTACTAAGTAACTCAGTACGCAATCCAATTTCACCGGTCAGTGCTCCGTGGCCGCCACGATATATGTGTTTCAGTCATTCCGTTTATCCATTTTTACTTATCATTTTAGGGCTTGATCCCAAAAATAAGAGGGATATAAATCTCAGGTGTACCACACCACAGGAACAATAGTGATTGGATATCTACCATTGAAATCCTCCTAAGGCCCACTGTACTGTTTATTTGACATCTAATCTGTTGATTATGTCATACAAGCCCCGATGAAGGGATAAACCAAAGATCAGCTTGATCCAGATCTTTTATGCCCCAAAGCGTTTTTAATGATCGACGCTCATTAAATACTCTTTCCTGTAATGTGGTCTACTTGAGATTATTACATACCTAATTTTTGGTATCTTACCAGAAAATGATTCGGCATGGATGAACACATACATCATGGTGGAGCCCACATCGCACCCACCATCAACCATTCGATGGTGGCAGAGGAGCAGGGAAATTCCTCTAGTTAAAACCTCCGTGAATAGATGGTGATGCGTACGTGCCATCGATACCTTTCATACCGTCAATCCTACTCGTATGAAATGAAAACAAATATATTAGCATCATTCAAAAACTTTTGTGGCCCCGAGAATTTTCAACTGTGCATGTTTAGTTTTCACGTTTTTGGCCACTTGAATATTGGATCCGACTCGGGTTTAGTCTCATGGCCTAAAATGAGCTCACAAAATTGATGAACGGGGTGGATTTCTCGCAAACTTCGGAGCGCACTACCTATTCCCTGCAGAATTTGGAAGCAATTGTGTACCGAATAACTATCTGAGGTTCACCACGATTTAAGTATTTTTCCACTCCGTCCATCCACTTTAAAGGATAACTATAGTTGTTGACCCCAAAAATGAAGAATATCTAACGCTCAAATGGACCACACCGCAGGAAAAGTTGAATTGAACATCTACCGTTCAAAAATTACTGGGGGCCACGGAAGTTTTGGATCAATATTATTTTAATGTTTTCCCTTCATCTATGTCTGTATGATCGTATGAACAGGTTGGATGAAAAATAAACATCACTGTGGGGCCTAGCAAGGTTTCAACGGTGGAAATCATTATTCCCACTGTTTCCTGTGGTATGATCCGCTTGATACTTGGATATGCTTCGATTTTGGGGCTCAACCCCTTAAACTATATGGAAAAACGGATGGACGGCGTGGATTGACTAGATACATTCATGGTGGGCTCAACTGAGTTTACTCAATACGAGAGGAGCGTACTAAGTGACTCAGTACGAAATCAGATTTCCAGAATAAATGACTCCTTTTAGGCATCGCTGCACGCGTGTTGCACGTGCTACTTCTAGGCATCCTCCTTTTGAGGCGTCTCCGTCCGTTTCTTATAACTCTCCTTTCTTCGCTGCACGTGTGTTGGACGTGCTACTTCTAGTATAAATGAAACCTTGTCCTGCCTCTGTATTGCATGTATCGTTCGACAAAATGAAGACTCCTATCAGTTTGCTAGTCGTTCTGCTCTACATTTCTCAGTCCTCCGCATCGCTGCCCAATGAAAAGGATGCAAATCTAATCCGCGAGACGTGCAACCGTACCAGCTACCCTCATCTATGCGTCTACTCTCTCCAATCCGATCCCCGCAGCTACACCGCGAATGTGAGCGGCCTCGCAATGATATCCATCGAGCTAGCGCGTGCCAATGCTACAGACGCTCTGTTGTACGTATCTGTGCCGTTGAAGAAATCTACCGGGGAATTAATGAACCGATCCCTCGACACTTGGTACGGCGAGTATGAATTAGCAATAGATCGCTTCAAGGAGGGAATCGAGGAATTCCATTCAAAGGAAATACTCTGACATTGGCCAACTTGTTGCAGACGCTGCAGGAATGGCCGAAACGTGTGAGGAAGGGTTCATCTTTTACAATCTTAAATCACCGTTAACTCAGAGGAATAGACTCTTGAGGCAGCTCAGCAACATCGCAGCAGATATTGTATGGATTCTTCGTTAATTTGTACTTCATCTCTGGGGATGTGAATTGGGTGTAACCTAAAAGCTCTTTTGTGCACCGAGATTTCCGTACTCAAGTAAGCATGATGAATAAAGGGGCTGCCAGAAAGACATCACGATGGTTACCACAGTGTATTTGGTATTACACCAAATTCAGATATATTCCTACTTTACTATATAGTATCAATGTTTATCTATGAATAAAATCAAGGGATGGGGTTTTTCATTCTATTCTCACGAGGAGTAGGACCGGTTGTTCATTAAGCCTGGATTAATCGTTGGGTCTGGGGAATGAATATGAGATCCAACCTGCCCATTAGGTCTACTGCCAATCATTTACAGTAGAACCCAAAATTCAGGACGATCCATCAGAGCATTTATTTAGCCATCAGGGCCTGGAGAATTCAACTGGAACTTGGACACTTTTCGGATCTTTTGTGAGCATTTGTCTTTGCAAACTATCACTTTCCACATTTCATTTGAAGAGAATCATTTCCCATGTGGGATCCACGTCAGATTGACCGATGGCAGATCATTTGACGAGGATGTGCCTCTCTAAGGATTTGGTATCTTTATTTATTTTATTTTATTTTTTCCTTTTTGTGTTTTTTTTTTTTTAAAGTCATGAACCATTGACAGTGGAGCACGCACGGTGTCAAGTGTTTGTGTCAGTATTGCACAACAAGTGGTGTTGTACAAGCATTTAAGCCGAGTATCGTATAAGACCCGTTAGCAATTATTTTCCTTGATAATCTAAAATGGGACATTTTATCATTGGCCTCCGAAACCATTGTGAAGTGGCTTAGTATTTATTCTGCAACAGGTGTGGGTCTTTCCGATTTGGTATTATCAATTTCCAGTTGATTATGCCCCATACCAGTTTTGCCTTGGTGCATCAATTCATTTTGTCTATATGAATCTAAAGTGTGGATGATACGCAGTAAAAAATAAAAATAAAAAGAATTTCTTAGATGCAAGGTACAAATATAACAATGCCATCATTGTTTTATTGCCATCTAAGCCACATATCAATTAGTTAGCGTCTGCTATGTGAAATTATTCTCCCATTCAACTTTACCAAGGCTATAACTTCAGTTAAACCATATGTCATTAAGTATATTATTACTACCTCTATCCCAATACTTTTGGGCATTCCTTTTATGCTGTTAGGGCCTTTAACTTGTACAAACCCACTCCTAATAATGTACTTCTTAATCTTGGTTGTGCATGGCCAACTGTAATCATGTATGTTAGTAAATTCATCAGGCCACTGTTATATATAACATTTGGATTATAATGCACTTAATTCTTTCATCATCTACCTAAGCCAATTACGGTGCCACCGAAAGTGCACAAAACAGTCTAACAAGAATGCTTAATTCGCCACGGGTGCCACCCACTAAATACTCTATTTCGGTGCCACCTAAATACTCTACACATACAATTTCATATGCAGTTACGATTTCAGTGCCACCGAAATCGCACAGAGTTATAACGCAAAGCCGACGCGGATTGCGTAATTAAGGCCTTTCGCAAGCAGTTTTTGGAAATTCCAAGTCGGTGCGTAAGATGGGGATTCACAACTATAAATAGGAGTCCCTAGGATGTTCCTAAGCATCATCTAGAGTTTGAGGAGTGGAGCAAAAACTTGGAGAGCCGCCGCTAAGAGTCTTTTTTCCTCTTCCTTAGTTGTTTTTAGTCATTTTTATACTTTTCTTAAGAGATTTTAGTTCAATCATGTTTATGTTTGGCTAAACCTCTTATCTAGGACTAAGAGGTGAAGCTTGTAGCGTGATTGAGATGTTTAATTTGTTTTGATTCATGTTTTGTTGAACTTTCTTCGATTCTAGTTTGATTATAAAGAATATTTGGGTTGACATATGGCATATAACAAGAATATAATTTATAAGTGTATGTGTATCAACCATCACAGTCTACTGGCGTATCAAGTAACTCTCCAATGTAGCGGACGTGGATTCCCTGCCAAAGGCTGTAGCAGAAACTCCCTGCGACAGGAAGCTAGGTGGGGCCCACTATGATATTTGTGAGATATCCACACCATCCATCCATTTTTCCAGAACATTTTAGGACATATTCCCAAAAATAAGATAAATCCAAAAATAAAGTGGGTGGCACCAAAGAAAATAGTAATGATTGAATGTCCCGTTGAATCATGCTTGGAGCAAATGAAGTTTTGAGTCAGGCAAAAAGTCTTGTTTTTTCAGTTAATATCAATAGTAATGACCTTATGAATGGAATAGATGGAATACAAACATCTTCAGTGGAACCGAGGGAGGTTTCAACGTTGGCCATTTCCCTACCCAATTTTTCCTAGTAGTGCGGCCACTTGTGTTTTGGATCTGCATCATTTTTGGGCCTATGACCTAACATAATTTGAAAAAATAGATGGATGGAGTAGATATCTCAAAACATAATGGTGGGCTTCATCTAGCTTACCGTTGCAAAGAGCTCCTATAAACGCGTCCTGCATAAGTAATACAGCGTTATTTAATGCCGCAACATATAACACTTGATGCGCAGACACTCAAAAATTTAACACATGGCAAACATTTACAAATATTAAACTGACTAAATCGATAAAATCCTTGATTATAATTCAGGACCCCACAATTAGATTTGTTGAAGGATTTTAAAGTCTGATTTTTGGATACTTGTTTGTTGTAATAGGACCGTTGGATATTTTCATTTTTTTACTATCCAAAACATTTAGACTAATCTGGTATATATATGATCAAATAAGTTTAATTTTTAATTCATGATACATCTAAACACAAAAACTTATAATTTGACCAGTTTAATTTGAATTATTTGTATCCTAAGTCTGCAAATTCTAAGTATTTTACCGGTGCTTGTGTATCATCCATCACACTCTACCTACGTATCAATTTTTCTTGGAGGGA
Organism: Magnolia officinalis; assembly: GCA_021015155.1. Classification (NCBI taxonomy): domain Eukaryota; kingdom Viridiplantae; phylum Streptophyta; class Magnoliopsida; order Magnoliales; family Magnoliaceae; genus Magnolia; species Magnolia officinalis. The sequence continues at coordinate 46,681,738 of JAJHSJ010000003.1, forward strand.
TACATAGCATGTCAGCGTCATCAGTCGTTGGGAGGGGTCGTTATTAAATGATTAGGACGGGTTATAGAGGACGTTAAAATATTCTCAGTAAAAATGGCCTTTGAGATGGGGATTTATTTGATACTCTTGTTGCCTATAACGCCTGATGCACAGGCATGCAAAAACAGTATAAATGTTTTATATTAGCTCAAAATTAAACTGACTAAATTGTTGTAACCGTTGTTTCTTAAGTATACGCTAGAAATTAGATTGGTTGGACAATCCTATTCTCTGATTGATGGGCACTTATTGTTTGAAATAAGACCATTAGATATTTTTCACTTTAAGTGTTTAATAATTCCTAAAAATCTATAATTTAAGTAATCAAATATTAGAAATATTTTGTTTGTAACGTATTTAAGTTGGCTCCTATAATTTGGACGGTTAGTTTTGGTTAATTATATGTTAAGTGTGTAATTTGTAATTAATAACTAAATGCCTGTGTGTCATCCATCATACTCTACCAGAGTATCAAAATATTTCCTACTTAAATATGGAAGGTAGGTTTCTTTGCAGCGCTCCTAGCATAAGCTTATTCTGTAAGTCAGCTAACCTGACGTACGTGTCATATCCAATCCATCCATAAATCCTAAAATGAGGAGTTGGGCGGCTTGAAAGTCATTATTAAGTTGTTTTGTTTTGTATGCTGATGTTATCACAATCATTTTATGAGCTTGGTAAAGTATTTGGTATTCAGACATGCCATCGATGTTCCATTCATAAATGGATCCACCGCTATAAGTACTTTGTATAAATTGTCCACGTTCTTCGAATTGTAAGTCTACATGAGTAGGTCGAGGATAATAATTTCTAATGTTAGGTAATGAAGTGTATTTATTGTTTAAATTATTTAAAATGAGAGTATTTTCTTTGAAAATGTGAGATATGGATTTGTCTTTTGATGTTTAAGGTAGATTTAAAGATTCTAACTTTTTTTTGTAATTGCGGTTAACATTTCTTGAGAGTCATCTTTAAATAAAGTTATATTTTTGAAAAGTTCATGGGGTTTAAATAAAGTGACTTCATCATGGATTAAATTTTTCCGTGGTGGTATATAACTTGTAGTTTGTTGGTATTTTGTTAAATATATTTCTTCAACTACATTTTCTATTCTATCTGTAGTATTTTCTATCATGTTAATTAGTCGTCTATAGTTTGTAAATATTGATTAGTATAATTATTTTATTCTAATACTGCTTTAATATCTCTACTTGCTAAGGCACGAGTATTTTCATTATCTGCTATAGATGTAAATGGTGTTGCTTGAACATTAGTATTTATTACTTGTATTTTAACTTGTTCATTTAGTGGATGGGATGCTAAAATTTGTTTACCATATACAGTATTCCATGTTTGTATTGGTCTTGTAATTACATTTAATTCTAGATCATACTTTTTTACCCATTCAAAGAGAGGTATAAATTTTTCTTATAATAAACAATGATGATAATGAAATTTTCTATATCTATCTTGTTCTGATTTAGGATATTTTAAGAAAATTTTTTCTTTCTGTTGATAATATTTTATATCATTAAAATCTAATTCAAATTTTATTTGATCTAATAATTCTGTTTTGTCTAGAGTATTAGTATATATGTTAGAGTCTTGCATTTGTGAGTGTGTAGGGGATAATACTTGTGGTTATTCAGATTATGTAGAATAATATGGATCAATTATATTAGGTTGTACATTAATGTTCCTTGTATTTGTACAGGATTATTTTGTTGAGGTGTTGTTCTAAAGACTGATGATATTTCGGGTATGTTATGATTACTTGTTTGTGATGATGTAGAATGTCTAGGAGTTTGTATATCTAAAATATGTAAAGATACTTGTCTAGTTGGAGTAAATCTTAAATCTACGGTTCCATCTAAATGTTCTACGATTTTTTCTACTGCTCTATTTTCTATCTTTTGTGTAGGTTGTATAGTTTCTAAACTCCAATTATCTGGTAATCTAACTCGACTCCATTCAATAGTTCTAGGTACTATAACATTCATATTGTTACTAATATTAGTTTGTAATAACATAATATGTCCTTTAGGACTTTCTTTTAATGCTTTAGGTATTACTGTTGTTGTCATAACCTTGTAAAATACTCTAGAAACTAATGCTAATGACGGACTTCCAGGTGACAACTGAAAGCCATCAGTTTTAATATTTAAAGTTAATCCACTTAATATATTTTGATCTGTGAGAGAAAATGTTAAATTTGGGTAACTATTAAAATGAATTGGTCCATTATATAAACTTGTTAATTTCTACTATGCCTAATAAAGAATTGGTAAAATGTTCTTGTCCTACGTGTCTACCATCTCTTAAACATAATGAAATGCTAGAATTTAATCCGTTTCTAAATAATGGTTTAATTCCTATTTGAACTAATCTTATATGTAAATAATTGTACTTATTTTTCTTATGATTTTCTATTGCTTTGCTACTTAATAATTGGATTGTTTCTTGATTTTTTGTTAAACTAATAATTTGTTCTGTGGTTTTAATATCATAACTAGAAACTAAATCTAATTTTCCAATTTTATAAACTTCTTTTTTAGTTATTTTTTATATTGTCCAATTTGTAATGTTTGTTTCTAATTTTTGTAAGTATGATGTATACTGTTAACTATATTCTCAGCCATATTACTATTATCAGATCTAGAATATGAAGCACTATTACTTCGAAATAAACTGGCCATCAATTACTATTATCAAAAAAATTCTAAGAGAGACTTGACTGTTCAATTTCGGATCCCTGACGGCACAACGACATCTTCTCGCCTAAAGCCAAAGCGGGTTCACACCTTAGAACAGAAGATTAATCTCTATAAATTCCTTTAATAACATTGAAACAATGACTATATTATCTGAAGTATTCATACTTATTTCAAGATCTAATAAGTTGTAATATCTCTGGTAAATAGAATAATACATCTACTTCTTCATTTCTACCTATAGCTTGTAATTGATTTTGTTCATCTAACCAAATATATACCTTCATGGCTCTGATACCATTTGGGAGCCCAGGGTGAGGTAGAGTGATTTCTACAGCAAAGTAATATTGTGTGCGGAAAGTAGTAATAGGTTCTGATGTATTTATAACTAATATTTTTAGAAATTTAAAAATATATATGTATCTTATATTATTTCAGGCAGAATTAAGAGACTCTACTTTACAACTTTTGTAAGTCTGGTAGAGAGGCGTTCAGAGACCACAGCCATCGTATCACTACGATTCTCTTAATCGGGCTTGATCTTAATTAAGTAATCTAAAAATAATGATTTCTAAAATAAAATAATTATTGTTAAGGGTAATAAGATTGGGAAAAATAAAATAAAATGGCTATTAAGAAAAATATCATTTTTTGAAACAAAAATAAATTCCATATGCTAAGAATATAAAAATAAAAATAAAAACACATAAAGGAATATAAAGAGCCATTTGAAACAGAACTTCTATATTAATAGAGATAAAATATTATAGACTAAAATTGTTTGAAAGAAATTACAAGCTTGTACATATTGTATGCTATTGTGGGATGACAAGGATTTGTGGGTTAGAAGAGGCTAGGGGTTAGAACTTAGAATTTGTAGAACTAGGCTGGAACGAATTTTGCTTCTCTTGTTGAAGGAAACATCTTTATATTGACTGTGGATTTTAATGTTGTTGAAGTCTGAAAGCTATTAGGAAGGTGCTGCGGACTTGAAATACTTTGAAATCTGGAAGGTGCTGCGAAAGGAACTATTCTTGTTTTATTGCTACAATAAATCTTGTATTGCTACAGTTCTTTTGTCTTTTGTTGAGCTGACATACTACAGTAATCTTGTGCTGCTACAGTGGATACTTGTTTGTTGTAATAGGACCGTTGGATATTTTCATTTTTTTACTATCCAAAACATTTAGACTAATCTGATATTTATATGATCAAATAAGTTTAATTTTTAGTTCATGATACATCTAAACACAAAAACTTATAATTTGGCCAGTTTAATTTGAATTATTTGTATCCTAAGTCTGCAAATTCTAAGCAGTTTACCAGTGCTTGCGTATCATCCATCACACTCTGCCTGTGTATCAATTTTTCTCGGAGGGATACATCAGCAAGTCAGCATCATCAATCGTTGGGAGGGTCATTATTAAAGGATTAGGACGGATTATAGAGGACATTAAACTATTCTGAGTAAAAATGGCCTTTGAGATGGGGATTTATTTGATACTCTTGTTGCTTATAACGCTTGATGCACAGGCATGTAAAAACGACATAAATGTTTTATATTATATCAAAATTAAACTGACTAAATTGTTGTAACCACTGTTTCTAAAGTATGCGCTAGAAATTAGATTGATTGGACAATCCTATTCTCTGATTGATGGACACTTGTTGTTTGAAATAAGACCATTAGATATTTTTCACTTTAAGTGTTTAATAATTCCTAGAAATATATAATTTAAGTAATCAAATATTAGAAATATTTTGTTCGTAACGTATCAAGCTAGCTCCTATAATTTGGACGGTTAGTTTTTGTTAATTGTATGTCAAGTGTGCAATTTGTAATTAATAACTAAATGCCTGTGTGTCAGCCATCATACTCTACTAGAGTATTAAAATATTTTCTACTTAAATATAGAAGGCAGGTTTCTTTGCAGCATTCCTAGCATAAGCTTATTCTGTAAGTCAACTAACCTGACGTACGTATTATATTCAATCCATCTATAAGATGACCCTCTTCAAATTGACCCTTCATCTTAGAAATCAAGCCAATCCAAAATATACGACCGTCACACTGCAGGGAATAGTTAGGATATGAAAGTCAACCATTAAAACGTTTCCAGTTATAAAAGGCGCCTAAAGTGTTTTTTATATTCCTTTAAATCCATCAATTAGATGAGAAAAAAGTAGAATGAATAGATGAACAGAACTATGGTAGGGCCAGACCATGTGATTTATTTTATGGGTTGTAAGCATGATTTCACATGGTGTGGCCCACTTGAGTTTTGTATTTGTCTATTTTTTTAGGCAAGAAGGATACAATGAGGGGACGTAGATGATGGATGGACTGGATGTCATGTATACATAACGGTGGGCCACACACTCTAGATAAGATTATTCCATGAAGAATGGGCACATACGGAGTGAAAGTGACTGTTAACGACGGAATCCGGGAGATTTTTTATACTTTACTAAGCCAATGCGCATGCCACACACGCCCTCTGCATGATGTTGCACGTGCTGGAATTGCATGCATGGGAGACATCCAAAACTGGGCTAGCTCTCAAGTCTGATAAACATATTTAGAAAACGGGGCATGGGTTAAGAGGTGTTGCCAACACTACCCCCAGCGGTGGTGACTTGATTTGTTGGGCGCTGTGGAGCCCAACGAGATGTATATGTTTAATATCCACGCCGTCTATCCGTTTTTAGAGATCATTTTAAGTTATGAGCCCAAAAGTGAAGTACATCCAAAGCTCAGAAGGACTACACCATAAGAAACAGTTGGGTTGGCGACACACAACATTGAAATCTTTCTGCGGCCCATCATTATATTTATTTATCATCCAACCTGTTGATAAGGTCACTAAGTCTTCAGATGAAGGGAAAACACAAGTATCAGTTTGATCCAAAACTTTTGTAACCTCCAAGAAGTTTTTAACGGTGGGCATTAAATCACCACTATTTCTTGTGGTGTGGTCTAATTGAGCTACAAGTTTGCTTCATTTTTCGTTTAATGCCTTAAAGTGAGGGGGAAATGATGGATGGCTTGGATATAAAATACAATCATCACGTTGGACCCCACAACGCCCAACGTCCGTGTCCAAGGAAAAGTTGAGGCGTCCGGGAGAGCCGACTGCCTACTGTATCTTATCCATGTCATTGATCCATTTCTCCATGTCATTTTAGTGCATGATGCAAAAATCGAAGCATATTGAAAGCTCAGGTGGACCACACGAAAAAAAAATGTGAGAATTGAATGACTACCATTTAAAACTTATCGAGGGTTCCAAAAATTTTGGATCAAGATGATATTTGTGTTTTACCCTCATCCATGTCTCTTTGACCTTATTAACATGTTGGATGACAAATAAACATCACTTTGGAACCTAGGAAGGTTTCAACGGTGGACATCGTTATCCTAACTGTTTTGTGTGGTGTGGTCCACTTAAGCTTTGGATATGCTTCAATTTTTATCTCATAACCTAAATTAAGCTAGTAAAATGGATGGACTGGATGGATAAGACACATACATCACATGTGGCTCCCACAGGGTCTAAAGCATACCAAGTTGGGAAAACAGGGCGACTACATGGATAAGACACATACATCACATGTGGGCCCCACAGAGTTTAAAGCGTATTGAGCTGTTAAAAATATATGAACGTGGTGGATAAGACACAAATTATGTGTGGGCCCCACAGAGTTAAAATCTCACCCGTCCTTACCCATGCCTCGGTGGCAGACTGAGTTCGACACCCACAACGAATGGTACGTTTAGTCCGATGTTCCATGGAAGAAAAATGACCAAAGAATAACAAGGAATAACAAAGAGGTTGATAGGTTTGAGTAGATCAAATTTTTTAGCAAATCCACCAAAATGAAAGATCTAGATTTAAGAAAAATGAAAGTTCGCATGTGTAAGTTCCTCAGATTTTAGTTCTGATAATGGGTTAAGTATATTCATAGGTGATGAACAAGATGAATTGATCAGAATCTTAGTTCGATATTTATACGAGCGGATGCAGAGATCGAGTAGTTGGTTTACTATGATCAGATGGTCTAAACTTAAAGTGGATGATCGAATATCTTTACCTAGCGGTGAATAGTTCTCTGAATGGTTGGTTATAATGGACAAGTGGGAATACTTGAATATATGATGATCTTGTCTTAAAAATCAACAGTCGGATGACTTGATTTATGGATGAAGATTATTCCCAACGGTCAGATTCAGGTTAAAGAATAGATGTAAGGTTAGGATAGGCTAAATTGGTGACCTACACATGTATATACTACATTAACTTTCATAGTAACATTCGAGAACTTTCAATACTCGAGTATTAAGAAGTTCGGGGTGTTACATATATATTAACTGGAAAAATGTTATAGACTGTGAGATGTCCGCCTAGAAAGGCACCGCAAAAGGAAATTGAGAGGAGGAAGTATCCCACTCTTAAAATGGATAGGAGAATAAAAGAATTGCTCGAGCAAGTTTCCCAGCTTAAAATAAAAATAAAAATAAAAATAAAAAATAAAAAAAATGATGATTCAAGTAAATCAGGGTAATGAAACTGGCTATGGAAATTCATTCTCTTAGTAAAAACTCACCCTTAGAGATGAGTCTAAGAAAGATACTCTCTCTCTCTCTCTCTCTCTCTCTCTCTCTCTAAAACACAATTTTAGCCCAAAGAAAGTTGTTTTCAAATGGGTCGTGAAAGTAGTGAAGGATCTATATCTCCAGTTGTATGCCATATGGCCCAAGATAATGAGACTGAACTTTGGCACCAAAGACTTGGCCATGTCCACTATAGAAATCTGTCTCGTCTAAGCACTAAGAATCTGGTAAGAGGATTTCCTAAGATTGAGAAAACGGTTAGGATTGTCTATAGCGACTCTTAAAAAGGAAAACAAATCAAAGTCGCTCACGAAAAGACCACATATGTGGCTACTATTAAGCTCCTCGAGCTCTTACACGTGGACCTTGTTGATCCTACTAGAGTACAAAGTCTGGGCGATAAAAGACACTTCTTGGTTGTAGTGGATGATTACTCTGGGTTCACTTGGGTCGCCTTCTTAAGGGAAAAATTAGATACTTTTGATGAATTTAAGAAACACGTGAAGTGACTCTAGAATGAAAAAGGATACATAATAAATAGGATCAGGAGTGATCATGGTGGAGAATTTGAGAATGACTAATTCCAGACATTTTGTGATGAATTTGGGATTTAACATGAATTCTCAGTCCAAATGAAAATTTGATGAAAACCCCACTTCTCCATGAGTGTCTCAGCCTTTTATTGACCTTCCGGTTATCAAGGATCATCCTTGCAATCAAATCATTGGATATCCTGGTACCGGTGTGAAAACTAAAAGGCATCTTGAGACCATAAATAATCATATGTGCTTCACCTCTAAGATTGAATCAAAGAATGTTATAAAAGCTCTACTAGATGAATATTAGATATTAGCTATACAAGAAGAGCTACAGTAATTTGAGAGAAACGAGGTGTGGCATTTAGTTTCTAGGCTATAAAATACAAACATCATCAGAACTAAGTGGATATACAAAACCAAATCCAATGAATCTGGCAATGCTATTAGAAATAAAGTTAGACTAGTTGTGTAGGGCTACTATCAGATTGATGGAATTGATTTTGATGAAACATTTGCTCCTGTAGCGCGACTTAAGTCTATTAGAATACTTATGTCTATAGCATATGCTTTATAATTCAAACTTTTTCAGATGGATGTGAAAAGTGCTTTCTTAAATGGTGTACTTGAGGAAAAAGTATATGTAGAAGAACCAAAGGGATTTGTTGATCTCAAATATCCTCATCAAGTGTACAGATTAAAGAAAGCACTTTGCGGTCTTAAACAAGCCCTTCGTGTGTGATATGAAAGATTGACTCAATTTTTGATTGACCACAAGTTTTCTAGGGAAAGTAGATAAAACATTTTGTTCAAAAGATTGGGGATTTTATACTTGTTGCACATATTTATGTGGATGACATAGTATTTGGTTCCACATGTGAGAAAATGGCTCATCAGTTTGCCCACTTAATGCAATCGGAAATTGAAATGAGCATGGTGGGAGACTGAATTTTTTTCTTAGACTTACAAGTCAAGCAGCTTAAGAATGGCATTTTTGTAAGCCAAACAATGTAAAAAGAATTAATGAAACATTTTGGACTTGAGTCTAGTCGTACACATCACATGCATATGAGCACCATACTAAGTTATCCAAGGACATATCTAAAAAAAAATGTGGATTAACACTTATATCGAAGCATGATAGGGAGTCTACTCTATCTTACAATGAGTCGGCCTGATATAATACGGCATCAAAATTACAAATTTGTGACAGACCAAGTCTGTCGCAAAATGCAATTCACGATAGACTTGGTTCGTCACAGTTTACTGTCGCAAGAATTAATTTATGACGGATTAAGTCTGTTACAAATAAATGACGAATCCCATCCGTCATAAAACAAAAAATTTCCGACGAATTTGCTTATCATTCTAAATATTTGGATAAGATGAATTTGGTCCGTAACTAAAATTTCTACAATTTTTTTTTTTTTTTAAAAAAAAAAAAAATTAATATGTTACAAATGATAGTCATCTTTTTAAAAAATCCTAAGATTCTTTAATAAGAAGCCGTATCACAAAATTCACAAGATTGGCCTGAGTAGCAAACTAAACTAAATATCATTTTGGGCATGTTTGGATGTTCAATTGGCTTGAATAGTAAACTTAACTAAATATAGAGTAAATAACCAAAATTGAAGTGTGGTAGCATGCATTGCCATCTTACTATGAAGATGGTCTTCCAATGAGAATCTCAACAAAAAATCCCATGTTTCTTTGGAGCCCATTTCCATCCAATTGTTTTACAACAACTTGCTTAAGAAGCATGCATTCTCATTAGTAAAATGCAAATGTTTTTCAAAATCTACATTGTAATTTGTATTCACGTTTAACTTTATTTCTCAAGGATATGATGCATGCATTCCCAAACTATGCAAAAGAATCTCTCATCTTCAACTTAGACCGAAGAGTTCAGCTCCTGAAAATCTATCAAAGAGCTAAACCAAGATATGTGATCTTGAATTTAGGAAAAGGAACCTGCAGATCAAAATAACAAACTCCATTCTCTATCAATCTATCAGAAAGAATTAAATTGTTTATATTCACAACCAGATGAAAACTGCCACTTATCAGGAAATCAAATTTGTGTTATTTCACAATATATTGTTTAACCCTTTTAAGCACTAGTATTTGAAAATGAAGATGCTTGACAACATTACATCCAATTTATAGGAATTTCCATACGAATCATGAAACTCCAATATAGAGATATGTTATTGTAATTTAAATATAAGTCATGTAAATTAGCTAAGCTTCATTATCGAATGTCGGAGAATCTCAGTACTAACAAGCACAACCTACAACCAACGTAAGTGGAAGAGTAACCTTAATAGAAATGTGTTCTTGCAGTATCTTTCTTAAAAGAACAACAACAAACAAAGAAACTAGAAAAGACAAGCTTGTGGATTGTATTCGCTGACTGAACTCTAAATTCGGCATGAGGAGATTCTCCTACATAGACAACAAATACATGCATCATCAGATACAAGTGCAGAAAGCCAACATCCTTGAATGCTAAAGAAAGATCAGCTAACAAATGTAATAGGCAAAGTTCAAAAATTCGACTGGACTCAATGTCTAGCTGAGTCGCATCCAAGTGAATATATTTCATCTGATTTTTTAGTCAAGTGGACTTGATAGTTTAATAATTAAAATTCTATAGTGTTTAATGAATTTAAAATTGATTAATGGAATAAGTAATTAACAAAAAAAAAAAAAGGAGAAAGTTCACTAGTTTTGCTTTGATGGTGGAGCTCACTAGTTTGATTTTTGTGGCATGCATTTTTCTTTTGAAACCAAGGAAAAAAAAACACGTTGACCAAGCCATTGAGTGGGTCATGTGAGTCATACCAGGTCACGCTGGCCAGCAAGTTTCCATGAGATTAAACTGGAAATTTGGTCGAGTCAAGTTGACTTGACAAGTTTCAAGTTTGCAATGGGTTTTTAGTAGCATGGTAAAAGATAATTATTGCATGATATGATATGGATTTAGCTATAAACAAGTAAAAGACAGTTGCTTGTTAGTAATGAAGATCAGGTACAACGTATGGTAATTTCCATTGAGAGGAGTCTAATACAATTCGGCCAATAATCCTATTTTGTCAATTCACCCAAAAATGAACTCAAGACTAGTTATTTAGCTAATACCACACCACATGAAACAATGGTCATTGAACTGCCACCATTAAAATCTTCCTAGCATCCACCATAATGTTTATTGACATCAAAACTATTGATTAGGTCATAAATATCTGGATGAAATGGAAAAACAAATATTAGCTTCATCTAAAACTTTTGTGGCTCACAAAAGGTTTTCACATTATTTCCTATGGTGTGGTCTACCTGAAACTTATATCAGCTTTATTTTTTAAATCTTATCCTTAAAATAAGATGGAAAAACAGATGAACAAAAACAGATGAACGGTGTGGATATACAATGCATACATTGAGGTGTCCGGTTCTCACCCACATAGCTAGTCACCGGTTCTCACCCAAGTTTCGCTCTTTCCATCCGTTCATCTTTTTTTTTTTTTTTTTAATTATCTCCGTCCATTTCTTATTAATTCTCCTTTCTTCGCTGCACGTGTGTTGCACGTGCTACTTTTAGTATAAATGAAAACTTATCCTCCCTTTGTATTGCATGTATCGTTCGATAAAATGAGGTCTTTACCTATCAGTTTGCTAGTCGTTCTGCTGTTGTACATTTCTCAGTCCTCAGCATCGTTGCCCATTGAAAAAGATGCAAATCTAATCCGCGAGACGTGCAATCGCACCAGCTACCATCGTCTTTGCGTCTACTCTCTCCAATCCGATCCCCGCAGCTACACCGCGAATGTGAGCGGGAAACGGATTGGCTACTCCCCCTGCCACCATCTCCGTGGCTGGTGGTCGGTGCTCTGTAGGCCCCACCATGATGTATGTATTTCATCCATTCTATTAATCTATTTTTAGATATCATTTTATGGCTTGATCCCAAAAATGAGAGTGATATAAATCTCAGGTGGACCACGAGTAGGACAAGTTGTTCATTAAGCTTGGATCAATCGTTGAGTCCCAAAATATTATTGACGTGAAACATTAGCCTTTTAATTTGTTTCCTGCACACAGTAGATTAATAAGCAGAGTACATTTCACATTATGATGGGCTGTGACCCCTCTTTGGGTCTGTGAGCCCCACGATCCTACGTTCTGGCCGTCCTAAATTAACTCGTATAGGTATAGCATGGACGTACATACCATTAAATTTAGAGCTGTACATGAGTCGAACTTGGCACAGCTATACTCGGCTCGGCCACTAGTTGACCCCAACTCGAACTCGGATGGGTTTGGTCAGCAGCTCGGTTTGGAGTGCCCCTTTAATTTCTCACAAAAATTGATTACTAGCAAGCTGAGTGAACATGAGATCCAACCTGCCCATCAGGATTACTGCCAAGCATTCGGACGCGGATTAGCTATTGGCGGCGAGACTCGCTACTAAAGTGACGTCACAAGTTATGTGGGTCCCACCATGTGTATGTGTTGTATCCACACCGTCCATCCATTTGGAGAGATCATTTTAGAACATGATCTAAAGAATGAGGCAGATCCAAAGCTATAGTGGACCCCACCACAAAAAGCAGTGGAGAGAGTGATGCCTACCGTTGAAACCCTTCCTATGGTCCACCGTGATGTTTATTTGAAGTCCAACCTGTTAATAAGTTAACACACATATTAAAGAAGGGAAAACACAAATATTAGCTTGATTGAAAACTTTTGTAACCTTTAGAAGCTTTTAATGGTGGCCGTCACTCTCTCCATTGCTTTCTATGGTGGGTTATGCTCGAGATTTGGATCTGACTAATTTTCTGGCTCGTTCCCTAAAATGGCCTCTCCAAATGGACGGTCGGTGTGAATACAAAACATACATCATAATGGGACCCATAGAACTTAGGACGTCACTTTGGGGAGGAAATAGATTGGCTACTCACCCCGGCCCACCACACTAATGGCTACTAGTCGGTGCTCTGTGAGACCCAACATGATGTATGTGTCTCATCCATTCTTTCCATCCATTTTTTTTCAGATGGTACGAACCCAAAACTGAGGTAGATGAAGATCTCAAGTGGGTAGTATAGTATTGATTGAACTTTAACCATTAAAAACTTTTCAGGGCTACAAAAGTTTTAGATTAAGCTATATTTGTTTTTTCACCTTAATCGAGGTCTGTATGACCTAACCTACATGTTGGATGCCAAATAAACATTACAGTGGACTCTAGGAGGTTTTTAATGGTAGACATTCAATCACTCTTATTTTTTTTTTTCTTTTTTTTTTTCTCCATGTTGTGGTCCACCTAAGATTTTGATATGCCTCATTCATGGGATAAAATGTTAGAATAGTGTATAAAAATAGATGCACGGTGTGGATAAAAACACATAGATCGTAGTGGGCATATAAAGCACCGACCACTAGCCACCTGGCTAGTGGCAACGTCACTGGCTAAAACTCGTCCCCGAGAAGGGGACGGTGGTTATCGAGACGCGGATTCCCTGGGAACCTTCCGCGGGAAGTTCCTGCACAGATAACCTAGGTAGACCCACCATAATGTTTGTAAGAAATTCACCCCGCACATCCTCTTTTTGAGCTCGTTTTAAGATATGGGACAGAAAAAAGAGTATGATCCCAGATTCATGTGGGAGGCACCGAAGGAAAAGGTGGATACATTACTTTTTTTTTTGATGCCCTTCCTCCAAATCTCGATCTGTTACTCTTTACTCGGGTCGTTTTTTGTTCATATACCTCCGGCTCTCTATTTGACATTATTTCCTTGTTTTGAATCTAAAAAATCGACTCCTGGGCGGTTAGGACGCCACAACTGTTTTTACTTCAGCTCTGCTCTGCCTCTTTTTATTGGAATAAGATTGGGTACTGAGTTACTCAGTACGCTTTTATCGTACTGAGTAAACTCAGTTGAGCCTACTATGATTGTATGTGAGTTATCCACGCCGTCCATCCGTTTTTCCAGATCATTTTAGTGGTTGATTCTAAAATAGAAGTATTGCTAAAGCTTAAGTGGACCACACTAAAGGAAACAATGCGAATAATGACTTCCACTGTTGAAACCTTGCTAGGGCCCACGGTGATGTTTATTTGTCATCCAACCTGTTCATAAGATTACACAGACATGGATGAAGGGAAAACATAAATATCAGCTTGATCCAAAACTTCTGTGGGCCCCAAGAAATTTTCAACGGTAGAATTTCAATTCACACTAAGTGGTGAGGTCTGCTTGAGATTTGGATATATCTCATTTTTGGGATCAAAACATATAATTATCTGTTAAAATGGATGGACGGAGTAGATAAAATGTGTAAATCACGGTAGACCCCACGGAGTTTACTCAGTACGCTTATCGTACTGAGTTACTCAGTAGGCAAACCACTTCCCTTTTTATTGTTATCAGCAGTCCTGCGTGCTTTTCCCGTACTTTCTATCTGCATTCCACACCAGGAAATTCATACCGTTGAAACCTCCCTGGGATCGAAAGTGATGTTTAAATGACATTCATACCGTTCATAACGTCCTTACTACTGGAATGAACCGACAACACAATTATTACCCTGATTCAAAACTTCCATGGCCCCACGAATATTTCAACTGTGGACGTTTAATCCTCATGTTTTCGGCCAACTTGAGTATTGGATCCGGCTCATTTTTCATCTTTGTAAATCTTAAATTGAGCTCACAAAACTGATGGGCGGGGTGGATTGCACACAAACATTATGGTGGGCCCACCTAGGTTTGCAGCGCAGGAATGCCCTGCCAACCTGCGTCCCTGATCCGTTGGACGCAGATTGGATACCGACAGGTTGAGTAACGAGACTCACTACTGTAGTGACATCACCAAGTTCCGTGTGCCCCACCATGATGTATGTGTTGTATCCACACCGTCCATACGTTTGGAGAGATCAATTTAGGGCATGGTCCAGAGAATGAGTCAGATCAAAGGCTGGGGTGGACCCACCATAGAAAACAGTGGTGATAGTGATGCGCCCACCGTTGAAACCTTTCCAAGGTCCACCATAATGTTTATTTGAGATCCAATCTGTTCATGCGTTAACGCAAACATGAAAGAAAGGAAAACACAAATATTAACTTCATCGAAGACTTTTGTGGCTTTTAGAACTTTTTAACGGTGGCGTCACTCTCCCCACTGTTTTCTGTTGTGGGTTCTATCGAGCTTTGGATCATGTCCTTATATGATCTCTCCAAATAGATGGGTAGTGTAGATACAAAACATACATCATAGTGTGGCTCACAGAGCTTGGTGACGTCACTTGAGTAGCAAGTCTCTCTACTCAACCTGTCAGTGGGTAATCCTCATCCAAATCGGATTGCCTACCTAGTTACTAGTACGCTCTTATCCTATTGTGTAAACTCTGTTGGGCCCACCATGAATGTATGTGGTTAATGGACATTGTCAATCCGTGTTTCCAACTTATTTAAGGAGTTGAGATCAAAATTGAAGCATGTAAAAAGCTCAAGTGGACCATACCACAGGAAACAGTGGGAATAATGATTTCCACGATTGAAACCTTTCCAGGCCCTACAGTAATGTTTATTTGTCATCCAACCGGTTAATAAGATCACAAAAACATGGATGAAGCGAAAACACAAATATAAGCTTGATCCAAAACTTTAGTGGCCCTCAAGAAATTTTCAACTGTAGACATTCAATTCACACTGCTTCCCGTGGTGTGGTCCATTTGAGCTTATATGCTTTATTTTTGGGCTAAAGCTATAAAATTATCCATTAAAATGGATGGAGGAAGTGGATAAAATATATACATCACGGTGAACCCCACAGAGTTTACTTAGTATGCAACTGAGTTACTTGCTAGGCAGTCTGCTTCCGTTGGTGTCCTAATCCGTTCCTGTTTAGCACGGAAACAGATTGGCTACTCCCCCTGTCACTAGCATGGTGGCTAGTTCTCGGTGATCTGTGGCCCCACCATAATGTATGTGTTTCATCCATACCGTTGATCCAGTTTTACATATCATTTAAGGGGTTGATCCAAAAAATGAGAGGGATATAAATCTCAAGTGGACCACACTATAGGAAAAAAAAAATAGTGATTAGGTATCTACCATTAAAATCCTCCTAAGGCCCACTGTACTTTTTATTTAACATACAATCTGTCGATTAGGTCATACAGACCTAGAAGAAGGGAAAAAACAAATATCAGCTTGATCCAAAACTTTTATGGGCCCCAAAAAGTTTTTAATGGTCGATACTCATTCAACATTGTTTCCTGTAATGTGGCCCATTGAGAATGGTAAACACCTTATTTTTTGTCTCATACCCTTAAATGATCTACAAAAATAGATGGATGGCATGGATGAAACACATACATCATAGTGGGGCCCACAAAGCACTGACCACCAGCCATTGGCTAGTGGCAGGGGGAGTTGCCAATCTATTCCCGTTTAACATGGATGCACATTGCATTGTGCTCGTCGAGACATTATTTCTACTTCCTAAGATTAAAAAGATCCATTCAACTCTTGATCCTCTAATAGAGAAGAGGAAAGGCTTTGAAAGGTAAATTGCAAAGAGAAGTCGGCATCAAAGCAACGGTTAGGTTCAACCGATGATCTCTGTACGTGTTTGTCTTCTCGTTTATACCTATCTTTTGAGACATGTATATTCACAATGGACTCCACTATATGAATGATTTGACACTTGTGGCTAGTGGGCCATGATGATCTTGTGGTAGGTGTTCAATCTCATACTTTTTGTAGGGTGTTCTACTTGAGCGTTGGACCTGCCTCATTTTCCGAATCATGCCATAAATTGATTTGGCAACATGGATGGAGTGGATTTCCAAGACTCAATAGGGTTGGCGCCTTTTCCAATTGTTTCCATTAGTACGAGACGTGTGTTTACAAACACACAAGATTATAACCACTTTATAATCAAATTCTCAAGATTGAAGCATTAAACGTCTCATACCAACTTAGTAATGATTTTTTGCTCTCATAGATGGTACTATGATGTCGACCTCATGGGAACTTCCCATGAGATCGAGCTGTGTGGGCCCCACCATGACGTGTGTTGAACATCTACCCCATCAGCCAAATGTACCAATTTATGTTGGGCCATGGGCTTAAAAATCAAGTTAAACTATGACTTGTGTGGGCCACACCACATACAACAGTTGAGAGGGGTTACCAACCCATTAAAACATTCATAATCATTTATTGGACCCATTGAGATGTGGTTTATAAATCCAACCCATTCATTGCGTGTGTCTCACTTGGCTTTATAAAGGAATATAATTGCAATTTGAGGGCTACTTCATCATCTTGATGCACGAAGATGCGTAGTATCCCGATGCCTCCAAGTAAGTGGTGCACATGGTTTGATGATCCAAACCATTGATTTGATGGTCCCCATTGTGGGTTGAGATGCTGCAAAAATATCTTATGTTAGAAGATTCTAAACCTTCAATCAGTGACTTACAAGTAGACATTTAAGAAACACAGTAACAACATCGAGAAAAGACCAAAGTTTGGATGGTTAAAATCTTTCAATTTTGAAGATATTTGGAATAAGGCTATGAGGAGGGCCAAGCATGCAGAGGCAATGGCAGCTGAACTTAGGACTGAGGTGCAGGTCATGCAAGGGACAATAAATGATATGCAGACACGACAGACTCAATTGGAGGAGATGATGTGTACCCTCATGTCACAACAAGCCCAATCACATCCTCAGTGGTAAGTTGAATGTCATATTTAAATTATGCAAGTAGTGTAGAATAGTCACTAATAATATTTTATTTTAATTATTTTACAGATTTTTTTACAGATTGGTGTTATCTTCCCATTCAAATGTTTATAATTTTGTTGTGTACAGTACGTACATAGTTTTTGTTGAGTTTACTGTTGATATAAATATGAAAAGTATACTTGGAGAGTCATCTGAATGCTGAAAATTGGAAATCTTCATTTTCGATATGACCGTCGATATGACATTCTCGATCTATCGATAAAAGGTCGATATCATCGACACCTCTTGAATAGTCGGGTGCCTGTAACGCCCTGAAAATCGGGGGTCGAGCATAAACTCAACTCCCGAGTTCCAACGCATCACTTATGCAACAAAATGAATGATGATTGAATGTTGTCTGTAGTAGTGCATTGAACATGAGTGAGATTAAGCCAAAACAGCATATCATACTCCAGAGACAGTTAAATTGCAAGTGGAAGACTGTGATAGATATATAAAATATAAAAAAACTATGGTAAGTCTCCAGAGTGTGATAAGGTTACCAGGTTAATGAATTACAAGTACAATTCAAATTATACCAAATGTATAGTGTCATCTAGTCAACATCCCTGTAATCCCATCGATCAAGACACGACTCACTTGAAGCCGTCAGCATACAGATATACGAACAAGCATCATTGTCATCATAAAGGTCCGACTCCGCCTCAGGAGTAGCGTCGCCATCTGCAATCAGACAAAGTCTGGTGGGTGTTCGGAACACCGTCCCATAGCATGGGAGTGAGTGATCAACTCAGTGGAACAATAAAGCATAGGTTAACATGTTATCAACTTAGTCAAGCAGTAATGATAAAACAGTACAATCAAACAATTCTAAATACTCTTATTAATGCAAGTATGAATGTAGTCATGATGTATGCCCTTGCCAAACCACCCTCATGCGACACCATCTTACGTTCGCGGCATGCTTTCATCCCTTAGTGCTCCACATCTTCCAGGCACATGCAATGCAATGATGAGCATGATTATCGAGTTGTTATTAGTCCATTTTAAATAGCAGCATTGAGAAACTAAGTTACCTCCCTTGTATCATTCCCAAACATGATCCATTCTAGGGTCGTCAGTCCTAGTTAATCTCATACGATTGTGTGTTTCTAGGTCGCTACAAAGGCTGTCAGGACTGCTACACGCATTCGTTACACCACTCCCCCATCACCTTTTTAACGGTTCATCACTAAATTGATACAGGCCTAGTCCATACTCTATACACTGCGGCAAAACTCGTCGCCTCATCGCAAAATCAGAATATGCTCAAGGTCACTATAAAGGGCTGCAAGGGCTGTTGCTCGCAATTGTTGCACCACTCCCCCATCACCTTATCAATGTAGGCCAACAACACGAATATAGTATCTCATACCACCATAATCGGCTCACGAGTCTAGTTGATCACTGGTCACTACGGGGAGGCACATGGCCCCAACGTAGGCCGACAGCTTGACCACGGTGTCCCATACTACTATGCCCGGCTCATGAGTCTTAGCGGATCGAGATACCATGGTTAACGGGATTTCACTGGTAAGTTTGGTACCCTAGGTTCAAGCAGAGGCATCCGAACATGGTGAACATACATAAGACAGATCGGGTTGCTTGACGAGCTCGGCTAGCTCGAGCGCACAATAAGTTGAACGATATGAAGCGCATAAGCACTTCGTGTGGCCAACCACTATCGCCAATCGAAGTATGACTCGGGTTTGTCGAACACATCTCACGTGGCAAATGAATCTCAGCCACGAATTCATTTTCGTTTCCGATTGCCTGGACTATAATCATAGCCCCAAACACAATCAATTGCAAATAGTTAAAGCAGTAATGGATCAAGATTTAAATCATACAATCAAAGTCTGATAATATCCGCTTAGGGCTGCCACGGCTATTGCACACACTCGTTGCACTGCTCCTCCATCACCCTTCATGGATTTTTATGGAATACAACTTAAACATGTGAAGTAATCAGAGTAGAATTACATAAACAAGTAATTCAAACATGTTAAGAAGCATGTTGTAAAACACAATATAAACAGGAAATTCAAACACATACGTTTCATAAGTAAGTGGTTAAACTAAACAAACAACATGGAGGAAATTATACACATTACTAAGGTAGTTGAGAATCCTATCTCAACACCCTTATACATTACAATTTACTAACTACTACTCATATAGACATTTCAACAAACACTTTAAAATACATACGTCAACATACATGATATATGTTGATCACATAGGCATTAGGCCAAATCCTTTCACTAGGGAGTTGCCCCAATCATAACACACGTACACCCACGACGGATAGTCATGGAAAGTAGGAATCCAAGTTCTATATTCATTTGAACATTTTCGCAAACACTTGGGCTACACATTTCAACATATATAGCGTATAGTGGCCGTGGCGTGATTCAGTGCAAATCCTTTCGTAAAAGGGGTATCGCCAATACAACAATCATATATCCATGACAGTTAGTCATGGCGAGCACGAATGAGAATTCTATACTCATTCAGTCATTTTCACAAACACTTAGAATACACTATTTTAACATACATAGTGTATATTAGCAAAAACATGTATTAGGGTGAACCCTTTCGCCAAATAAGCATTTTATCCATATATATTCATACAGCAAATAATCATGGCAAATATATTTCTAAAATTTATACGTATACGGTACTTTCTATAAATACCTAGAATATGTACAATTCCATATTCCACATCTTTAATAGAAACGGAAAACAGACAGCACTTTGTTCATGTACAATTGTATGCAAATCATGAATCTATCATTATCTGACATTGAAAGCGTTGAAAATTATAACCTATACACCTAAAGTCTGCACCTTTTGTCGTAGAATCGTAACGGAATCAATAGAATTGCTAAACTTCTGTATACGGCAATTTGGCAACCTATAGAACGAAATAGGTTAGCTATTTCACAACCTACAACCTATACAATCCCAAAACAGATTAGGGTTAGGGTTTTTTACCTAGAAACGAAGTCGGAACCGCCGGGAAAGCGATGAAAATGGGGTGGTGCAGCTTGTGTAGTGGCAGAGAATTGTAGTAGGGAGAGTCTCCCACTTCTCTCACTCTCTCTCTCTTTTCTCTCTTCTCTCTCTAGGATTTCTCTCAAATTCGTATGACTGTGAGAGAGAGGGTTTTAAGGTCCTTGTATAGCCTAAAAACTCACCGAAATAGACTCTAGGTCAAAGTATACTTAGGTTATAACCAAAGTGGGCCTGTTTCAGCTCAACGGAGGACTTCTGGCGAGCCCCCTTGAGCCAAAGGTCGGACTTAAGCTCACTAACACTAGATCTATGCTTAGTTAAGTTTTCGTTTCAGTCGAGATTCCAGATCACGCGTGGCGAACTAGTTTCAGTTCAACGGTCAGCGGATCTCGATCGGAGATTTCAAGTACATGGATATGTTTGGGGAAATATCCCTGATCCGAGGGTGTAATTTGGTCTGATTCTGACGGTCTGGTTGTTTAATACTGATCTGCAAGTGAGAGGTGCCAGATTTCATAAATTTCTATTTTATTTTGAATTAATTTCACATTTCTCACACTCCCAGCTCTGAGCTCAAGCGAATAGCCTCGGAACACTATCTGGAGTTGATTTCCGAGATGGTTGTCAAGCCCAGCGAGGCGGTCCTAAGTCTTTAACTTCGTATTATTTGGACTCTCAATGTGCGGTCCAGATCTGATACGGAGTTTCGAGATGCTCCCGAGAGCAGCCGGGTAATGAGATTGATCCTAGATTTTAGGGTACCCTAGCGTCAATGATTCTACAAGTTGTAGGTCTTGAAGATCGTATTTAAAGTGATTGGTGCTAATTTCACAGGTACTCTAGTTTCACACTGGCTAATTCTCGCCTAATTTCTAAAGGATTTAGTCCTGAATAATTTCTGTCTGAGGTGGTACCTGGGCCTTTGTAGTTTGTATATAAAGTGATCCAAGTTATAATACTTAGCTAGTTTAAGATAGTGTATAGGGTGAAAGTACTTAGAAAAATTGAAAGAACAAGGTGGTGAAGGGTGGGATTTATGAAGGAAATGGGTTCAAAAGCGGTTTTAGACTGTGAGATTCAGTTCTGACAAGTTAATAAGGTGTTAGGATCGACCCATTGCCTAAGGATGTCTAATTCCAGGTTGGCAAAAATCCGGGATGTTACAATCTACCCCCCTTAAAACAAAATTTCGTCCCCGAAATTGCCTAAGGGTAATAAGGAAAGATTTAATTATTTCTTCTGCCTAAGTTTTATTGATTTCGAGTTTCTACGCGTGGTAGGGTATATCCTAGCCTGGTTCCTTTTAGTCTACCCCCCTTAAAACTTATTTCTTTATCCATTCCTCATACCCTGATGGTTTGCTACAATTTATTTCTTTACCTATTTGGAGTCTCGATGACAATTCCCAACAATTTAGAGTAAGATAGTTGTTTTCATTATTTGACCAACACGGAGAGACGGTTATAGTGGGCTTGATCCCGATACATCGAGCATCTACCTAACCAGGGTAGAAGGCTCATCGTATCCCTTCCAAGTCTTGGTAGATCCTGGTCTTTTGCTCGGTCAAGCAGTGAGTCCGTTGGTAATCGCCCAATATTGAGAATTGGGTCATGCCGTGAATGATTCGCAGTTGTATATTTCAGTAACTCCATAGTCTGATCACTCTAAAAACTTAGGAAATGCCCATCACTGAAATGTTCAAATGTCTTATTTCTAAGGTTGCCCTTTAGGTCTTAGTCTAAGAGAGTCCTTGTTATTATCTATGCCCAAGGAAATGGTAAATCAAATCTTATTAGATCATCCTAAAATGGTTTCTCATAGTAGAACTTGCTAGGGCTTCTATAATGTTCGTATTCAACGAGCACAGTTTCAATCCTGGGCCAGTGGGGCAAGGGTCCACCACGCTTTCGCTGCGCCACCCAGATCAAAGAGGTGTATTGATTCGACCTAACTACATCTATTGGTCTTTGGCATTCTCTAATGTAACCTGTAGTCTAGTCTTAATTTAGGAGTAGTGGAAATCTATAGGTGTAGTCCAAAGTCTATGCTCATACGCTAGATGATTTCACATCATTTCTAATGCAAGAAGGGTTTTATCACTTAGGGTCAAAGTTGTCTAATTGGAACTGAGTCGTCTGTACTTGACGCTCGAGCATTTCACATATGCTCATTCCAACTAAGAGGGTCCTAAGGTTCACATTATTACTTGTTGGATTTCCTATACGGTTTGGTCTGTCGAAATCTAGGAGCACCACTCTAGGTCCAAAACTCTAAGGGCCTATTTGTCAAACCACCATTTACTCTAAAAGCTTAAGCTGTCTAAGTGTAGTGGGTTAATGTATATCAAGGGACTTTATCACTTCAACACTATTTGGCCAGTGGTCTTAAGTTGTAGTAAATGGGACTGCATTGCTAATCCCTCCTCGGGATCGGGAGTGGCATGGTTGGTAGGAGGGTGGGAGGGGATTAAAATTATAGGCTTTGAAAAATGAGTCTTGTGTGAGAAAGTGTGAGATGGGAGTTCCAAATCCCAGGATGAGGAATTTCTAAGTGTAATAGGAAAACCCGGGATTTACTTTTAATTGCATACACTCCAAACATGGTATTGGAAAACATGGGATACACCCAATCTAAGGACAATACCTAACACATGCATTTATTGTTACCTTTACAATTCCATCCACCTAAACTCACTTAAAGACGGTAACCCATGCAAACTACAAGACAACATATGGATAGCTAGACATCCTAGAAGATGGTCGTACCAAGCTCAGATAGAGCCATGGAAAAGTGAATGAAAAGTGATGGAGAAAGAGAGAAAGGGCTGGAGGTTTGGTTCTCCACGGATTGGAGCCTCAACAGACGTTGTAGAGGCCCAATAGACAGGGTTTAAAGAAAGGAAGTGAAGAAATAGGATGGGTTGAGAGCTTACACGGTTTTGAGCTTCAAATGGGGGGGTGTAGGAGCTCAAATGAGAGAAAATAAAGAGGGTAGGGGTGTGTGTATTGTTATAAATGATGGAAGTGAACGGGTTGTAACAGAAAATGACGGAATGGGTGATTGGATGGGTGATTTTTATAAAAAATCAGAAGTTTGAAAGAGAAAAGAAAGCTTGGAGGGGTAGTTTGTGAAGGAAGTATACATTTGGGGTGGTTTTAAACCACGGCCCACATACAAGGGGGTCCTACTAGACCCCAAAGGCCATCGGCCCGAGCCGCGGGCCCGACCCAGCCCAAAATCCGGCGAGGCCTTGCCGACCAAGCGAGGGCCTCACCGACCAACGGTCCAGATCTCGAGGGCTCGCCCCATGGGCGAGACCCTCTTGCCCCCTAGGCCCCAAAAAACCCTGGGTCCCACCCTGGGTACCCCTGGACATGCGTGGGTAGGCCCCCGACTCCGTTTTGAGTCATTTCGAGTCAAATCGGACGTATCTTGCAATCTGGAATGAGTTATCTGATGTAAAATATATGATTTTGGGGTAGAACGAGCTAACGAAGTCAACCAACCCGCTATGTCCGGTTGCGCAGCCCGGAATTGCGAAAAAACCTTGGATCGATGGTCGTTTCCCTGTTTTAATTTCGTTTTTACTATAAATAGTAGTTTTAATTTGATTACTCTTCATCCGTTGGGCTCTAGGAGTTGCGCCCAACGCGAAAAGAGCTTAGAATAATTAGGAGAACGGTTTGGTGAAGCCAAATAGGACACTAACTATTTTTGGCCGAAAACCTTGCACACTAGTAGACATCACGACCTTATAGTAAGTCGCTAATTCTAACAGTTTTAGTTGTAGTTTGTTTCTGATTTCTTTCCCATTACTTGGTATCCCTATTTAAAGGGTTATGAACTCGTTTTTTTTTTTAGTCATTCGTTAATCAATTTTGAATTTATTTCTATTTTCTGCTTTCTTTTCTCGTAGATTCGAGAAGTCTCTGTGAGGAGTCCAGAGAAGCTCCGAGGATTCGGAGTAGTTATCCTCATCACGTTTATCCCGTATTCTACCGATTTTCAACGGTTGGGATGAGGTGGATTGCGATCTAGGCTCATCAATAGATGGCCTAGGAATGTTTTAAGGTCAACCCGCGCGACCATAGTTGAATACAGACTCGATTTCGGCATTCGTTTTCAGTGAACTTCGCCAATTGGCGAAATCGGGATACCTATGACTGTTTCTATGTTCCGCGCTCCCTCCCAACCCGCGCGACCATGGTTGAATACAGACTCGATTTCGACATTCATTTTCAGTGAACTTCACCAATTGGCGAAATCGAGATACCTATGACTGTTTCTACGTTCCGCGCTCCCTCCTAAGTCAGAGTGCGTTAGAGTGCGTCGTGTGACCATAACCCAGGTCCGGTTTAATCCAAATCATGCTCTAATACCATCTTGTAACGCCCTGAAAATCGGGGGTCGAGCATAAACTCAACTCCTGAGTTCCAACGCATCACTTATGCAACAAAATGAATGATGATTGAATGTTGTCTGTATTAGTGCATTGAACATGAGTGAAATTAAGCCAAAACAACATATCAAACTCCAGAGACAGTTAAATTGCAAGTGGAAGACTGTGATAGATATATAAAATATAAAAAAATTATGGTAAGTCTCCAAAGTTTGATAAAGTTACCAAGTTAATGAATTACAAGTACAATTCAAATTATACTAAATGTGTAGTGTTATCTAGTCAACATCCCTGTAATCCCATCGATCAAGACGCAGCTCACTTGAAGCCGTTAGCATACAGATATATGAACAAGCATCATTGTCATCATAAAAGTTCGGCTCCACCTCAGGAGTAGCGTCGCCATCTGCAATCAGACAAAGTCTGGTGGGTGTTCGGAACACCGTCCCATAACATGGGAGTGAGTGATCAACTCAGTGGAACAATAAAGCATAGGTTAACATGTTATCAACTCAGTCAAGCAGTAATGATAAAGCAGTACAATCAAACAATTCTAAATACTCTTATTAATGCAAGTATGAATGCAGTCATGATGTATGCCTTTGCCAAACCAGCCTCATGCGACACCATCTTACGTTCGCGGCATGCTTTCATCCCTCAGTGCTCCATATCTTCCAGGCACATGTAATGCAATGATGAGCATGATTACCGAGTTGTTATTAGTCCATTTCAAACAGCAGTGTTGGGAAACTAAGGTACCTCCCTTGTATCATTCCCAAACATGATCCATTCTAGGGTCGTCAGTCTTAGTTAATCTCATACGATGGTGTGTTTCTAGGTCGCTGCAAAGGCTGTCAGGGCTGTTACACGTATTCTTTACACCACTCCCCTATCACCTTTTTAACGGTTTGTAAGTGCTATGGTCTCATGCTCCTTTGGTTGTCAAATTTTGTTGTGTCAAAACATCTCTCTGTGTCTTACGCTTGTATGGTGATTTATATGTATTCAAGACACTGCATAAACACTTCATGACATTGGATGTCTTTAAGAAATATAAAGTGTACTTCATCATCCTATCAATGTTTAAAGCTACAATGTTGAAGTTCAAGTCTCAAGAAACAACTTCAAGACTCAAGAAATGACTTCAAGACTCATAAGCAACGCATGAAGTAGTTTTCACACTGATGAAGATCTCAAGATTAAAGCTACAACAAGTTCAAGATCTCAAGCTTGATATGGTTCAAATATCTACATTCGTTGAATGGTTGAAGTTCAATGTCCATACGACATGTTTTCAGGTTTGACTGACCTTAGGTTGACCTTATAAGTAGGTCACTTTGGATACATAAATCAAATGTTTATTTTGCATAAGTTTGGTCTATTCTACGACCAGTCCTAGCTCCTGTTCGACCAGTCCTAGCATTGGTTCGACTAATCCAAGAAATTCCTCGACCAGTCCTAAGTTGTTGAAGATTTTTAGAATTTTTTGGTACACCTACGACCAGTCCTGGAGGTCCTTCGACCGGTCGTAGGAGTGTCTTCAACTCGTTCTCGACCAGTTGTAGGGCTACGACTCAAAGTCCAGCAAGCTAATCTATGGTCTTACGACCAGTCGTAGAGAGATATGACCAGTCGTAGGCTTCCCACGACCAGTCGTGGAACGACTTTCAAAGATCGCGCTCAATATTTCAAATATCCGTTAGAGCTACGACCAGTCGAAGGTTTCTAAGACCAGTCGTAGACGCGATTTTTGTTGCTATAAATTGAACATGAAATTCAGAGTTTTCATAAATTCAACTCGATTCAATTCAAGAAATTTCAAGTGATCACTCTGAGATAAGTCTGTGTTTATTTTAAGCTACGTTGTGCTTATTTAATATTCCTTTTTGCTAGCTTATTTAATTTGATTTTGTTTCTGTATTCCAATCTTATTTGAAAAGAGGAATTACCTTATTCCTTCTTCTTGGAATCAAAATCAAATATAGCTACGCCCAACTAGTTAAAATCTAAAATCTATTAGAATTTAGAACCATATTAAAGTGAGTATTGGAAATTGAACTTTGACATTCAATCATCTACTCCGATTGGTTCTACCGGGCTGCTACGAAAAGGAGAAATCCAGGTATTTTACAATTCTGTAAAATTTCATTACTTTTGGTTTTGTTTGAGGTTAAGCCAGAAAAATCTCATTGTATTGGTTATCTGAGGAGAGCCAGAAAACTCAGAAAAGAGGGGTTTTTGAATTGTGTAAGCCCGAGTGAAAAAGACACAATTGTAAAGGTTTTGGGTGAACCTGTGAAAACCTATTTGATAGTGAACGCTAATATCCCCTGTGTGAGGATATTAGGAGTGGAGTAGCATTCTGTGTGGCTGTTGAAAGACAGTTGGTGTACACACAGGCGAACCACTATAACTCTTTGTCTTGTGGATTGAATGCTTGCTTAATTTTCATATCTTTTATCATTCAATTGTGTGGAATGTACAAGTGGATGTGAATGTTGTAACTATTTACATTTCAAGCAAGTGTGGGGATTGTTGTAATAATTTAGATCTATATTTCTGCATTTAATTTCAATTCCTTGCTATTCATTTATTTCTATTAAAATTGAGTCCTTGATCCAAAAGATGTTCTAGAAATAAGGTTGTCTTACCATAAGCCCTTGTTTATTATGGTGTAAGGTTGTCCTTAGAACTGAATTTGTATCAATCTCTCAATACTTATTTATCAAGGTGATTTGATTTCAGCATTGTGAATTGATTTATAATTGTAAGGCTATTGGTTTATTTTATTTCCGCTGATTTTATTTTAATTTGGCATAGTCCTATTCACCCCCCCCTCCCCCCTCTAGGACATATAGCTTGGCCTTTTCAAGTGGTATCAAAGCCTAATAGCTCATTTTTGTTGCTTTTTATTTGGATTTATTTCCTGAGCTAACGATCTAAGCTATATAAAAAGATGTCAAATTTTGATAGCCTTTCAGTTACTAGGCCTCCACCCTTTGATGGCTCCAACTATGCCTATTGGAAAGCCAGAATGAGGATCTTCCTCAAATCAATGGATGAAAGTGTGTGGCAAGCCACAGTGACTGAATGGAATCCTCCTATCATGGAAGTAACTGGTGTTGATGGTTCAAAATCTATGAAAATTACACCGTATTTCCAATGGACCACACTTCAGAAAAATGAGAGTAGTGCAAATGCTAAAGCACTAAATGCAATCACTTGCGCACTATCACCGGATGAGTTCAAAAGAATCATATCCTGTGATACTGCAAAGCAAGCCTGGGATATATTAGAAATGACACACGAAGGTACATCAATTGTCAAGAAATCTAAAGTCCAACTCCTCACAACTAAATTTGAAGAAATTCATATGGAGGAAAATGAAATGTTTATGGACTTTTACACTAGATTGAATGACATTGTAAACTCAATGTGGGGTCTTGGCGATAAGATCCCAGAAAGTAAAGTGTGTGCAAAAATACTACGCTCTCTTCCTGAACGGTTCAATTCTAAGGTAACCGCAATCCAGGAACTTCGTGATACGGATAATATGAGGGTAGAAGAATTAGTTGGTTCTTTACAAACCTATGAATTAAGTTTTAAAGCTCCTAAAGGTAAATCTATTGCTTTGAAGTCGTCTAAAGGTATTACTCAAGAAAATTCAGATTCAGAAAATTCTGAAGATGATATGGCCCTTTTGGCGAAAAAGTTTTATAAGATTTTCAAAAGTAAGAAAAGAGTCGACTTTCAAAAGGCAAATGAAAAGAAACGTTCTAAACCTAAGTCTAAAACTTGGAAGTCTTTGAAAGATAGTCAATGTTACAACTGTCAAGAATATGGGCATTTAGCAAACAAATGTCCTAAAAAGGACAGATCCAAAAGGAAGGGTATGTTGGCTACTTGGGATGAATCGTCTGATTCTGAAGCCTCTTCTGAATCAGAAAATTCAGAAACCGAGTCGGGCAGTGAACTTAAGGCCCTTATGACTCTAGCCAAGTTTACTTTTTCAGATCACGATGATTCAACAAGTGAAGAAAATTTGGATAGTGATCATGAAAATGATGAAGATCTTCAAGATGCTTACAATGCCTTATATAAGGAAAGTTGTAAAATTGCTGTCAAACTTAAACTTCAAAAAGAAAAGTTTTTTAAACTCAAAGAATGTTTTGAAACCCTTGTTTTAGAAAAATCCCAAATTTCAGATTGTTTTGAAAAATCAAAGTGTGATCTGGAATTCAAAACCTCCCTGATTGAAAATTTGAAATCTGAAAATGAGAAACTTAAAAATGAAGTATCTTCTCTTCTGAGTTTGAAGGACACATGGAGATATGCCCAAGGTGATCCAAAATTAGAAAAATTATTATCCGGATCAAGAAAATGTGGCGATCGATCCGGGTTGGGCTATGATAAAAACACGTCTCCTAAACAGAAGAATACTCTTTCCAATTTTGTGAAAGGAGAGACTTCTAACTCAAAAGGAAAAGGTACTAGTCAAGTTTTTTCTAAAAATACAAAAACTTTTCAAAAACCCAAAAGCAGCTATATAAATTTCAAAAATCAGATTCGAAACCCACTAGCTGAAAAAATTGTTGATTTACTTAAGGAGCTATTAAAATCTAACTCAGTAGGTCACTCTTACAACTGTAAACAAAAGAAGACCAACTATTCTCCTAAACCCAAAACAGTTCTGAAATGGGTTCCTAAGGTTGCCTGTTTGGTTGCTCACACTGCTTTCAAAGCTACAAGCCTTTCAAAATGGTACCTAGATAGTGGATGCTCCAGACATATGACAGGCGACAAGGCGCTATTCACCGATCTTAAAGATATGACTGATGGGTCAGTCACATTTGGTGATGGTAGCAACTGCAAGATAATTGGCAAAGGTACGGTCCAACTCTATAACCTTCCCTTATTTAAAAATGTTTTATATGTTGAGGGTTTAAAACACAACCTGTTGAGCATATCTCAAATATGCGATAACAACCATAGTGTTAAATTTTCTAATCAAGGTTGTGAAATTATAAACGAAAAGGGTTCTGTAATATTAACTGGTCGCAGAACTTCTGAAAACTGCTATATAGTAAGCGATGGTAGCTCATCTAAACAAACGTGCTACATGGTCCATACCGATGAGACAGAATTATGGCATAAACGCCTCGGACATGTACACTACCGAAATTTATACAGATTGAGCAAAGAAGAACTAATTAGAGGTCTACCTAAGATGCAAAAAGTAGACAAGATTTGTGGTGAATGCCAGTATGGTAAACAAACTAGGAGCTCTCACAAAAAGGTGAACTCCAATACCACCACAAGACCACTCGAGCTTCTCCACATGGATCTTATAGGACCAACAAGAACGGAAAGTCGAGGTGGCAAAAAATACATCTTAGTTATCGTAGATGATTATACAAGATACACTTGGGTTTCATTCTTGAGGGACAAATCAGAAACCCTTGATGAAGTGAAAAAGATTATAAAACGGATTCAAACTGAAAAATGTTCTCAAGTCAACAAGATCCGTAGTGATCATGGATCCGAATTTGAAATAGCGGTTTTGAGAAATTCTGTAGCGATCAGGGAATATCGCATGAATTCTCTGCACCTAAGACTCCTCAACAAAATGGAATTGTCGAGAGGAAAAATAGAGTGCTTCAAGAAATGGGAAATGTTATGTTAAATAGCATGAAGCTCCCTAGGAATCTCTGGGCTGAAGCAGTGAATACTGCCTGCTACATTATTAACCGTGTTTATATTTGCAAATCTAATAATAAAACGGCTTATGAAATGTGGTTTGAGAAAAAGCCTTCTGTCAAATACTTTCGAGTTTTTGGCAGCAAGTGCTATATTTTGCGTGACCGTGAAAATTTGGGAAAGTTCGACACTAAAAGTGATGAAGGGATCTTTTTAGGATATTCTTTAAACAGTCGTGCATATCGTGTTCTGAACAACAGGACCGGTGTGATTCAAGAGTCAATAAATGTTGTGATTGACGATCATTTGAATACACCTGTCCCTAGTTCAGATAATGATGAAGTTCTTATACTTGAAAAAAAGAAACTTCATCAAGTGAAACTAATTCTGAATTAAGGACTGTTAAAGATCATCCAACTTCTCAAATACTTGGAAACCCTCTCACTGGTGTGCGCACTCGTAGACAATTAGAGGACATATGTAACTACGTATGCTTTACATCCCAGATAGAACCGGTTAACGTGAAAGAAGCACTTTCGGATGAAAACTGGATAGTTGCGATGCAGGAAGAACTTAATCAGTTTGTCAGAAATGATGTCTGGTACCTTGTTCCTAGACCTAAAGATAAACATATTATTGGAACAAAATGGATTTTCAAAAACAAATCTGATGAACTTGGAAATATTATTCGAAATAAAGCAAGGCTAGTTGTACAGGGGTATACACAAATTGAAGGTATTGACTATAATGAAACATTTGCCCCTGTAGCTCGTCTTGAATCAATCAGACTTTTTATCTCCATTGCTTGTTTTAGGAAGATTAAAATTTACCAAATGGATGTAAAAAGTGCCTTTTTGAATGGTGATTTACATGAAGAGGTATATGTTGAACAACCTACAGGGTTTGAAGATCCTAAATTTACTGATCATGTGTATCGTCTTAAGAAGGCTCTCTATGGTCTGAAACAAGCTCCCAGAGCATGGTACGAAAAACTGACTAAGTTTTTACTGAGTCATAATTTTCAGATGGGATGTGTTGATAAGACGCTCTTTGTTAAGAAACATAACGATGATATTCTAATGGTTCAAATATATGTTGACGATATTATTTATGGATCAACCTGTACTAACATGACTGTTGAGTTTGTAGATTTAATGAAGTCTAAATTTGAAATGAGCATGGTTGGAGAATTAAATTATTTCCTAGGGTTGCAAGTAAAACAACAACCTGATAGAATTTTTATCTCTCAAACCAAATATGCTCTGAACTTATTTGGATTTGAGAATGGTAAAAATTTTGATACTCCTATGAGTACAACTTTGAGACTCTCAAAAGACTCTACAGGTAATGATGTGGATCCTAAATTGTATCGTAGTTTGATTGGTAGTTTGCTTTATTTGACTGCAAGTAGACCAGATATCGCTTTGAGTGTTGGTATTTGTGCTCGTTATCAGTCAAACCCTAAAGAATCTCACTTAACTGCTGTTAAGCGGATTATGCGATATGTCGCAAGTTCTGCTAAACTGGGTCTCTGGTATCCACATGAGACTAGTGTTCAATTAGCCGGGTACTCAGATGCTGACTGGGCAAGAAACATTGATGATAGGAAATCAACCAGTGGTGGTTGTTTCTACATTGGAAATTGTCTTGTTTCTTGGTTTAGCAAGAAGCAAAGTTCTATATCACTATCAACAGCTGAGGCTGAATACATTGCTTCTGGAAATGCATGTACTCAGCTTGTTTGGATGAAACGTATGTTAAGCGATTATGGAATTACACAGGATTCTATGATTTTGCTTTGTGATAATTCCAGTGCAATAAATATCTCAAAAAATCCAGTTCAGCATTCACGTACTAAGCATATTAACATTAGATTTCATTACATTCGTGAATTAGTGGAAGAAAAATTAATATATTTGGATTACATTCCAACCGAGACTCAACTTGCGGACATTTTCACTAAACCGCTCGACAAAAGCAGGTTTAATAAATTAAAGTTTGATCTCGGTATGTGCAATTTAAATTGAATTTGCATGCTTTGGTGTATCATAATGTACATATGTTTGATGTTTTATTTGCTTAAATTTGGAAATCATTTGAAAAATTACAAATTTTAGTCGGTACTCGACCAGTCGTGAGTGTACACACCCGGTCGTGAAACTCGTGAATTCACTTTATTTTGGGGATTTGGCTCTTCTTCTTCATTTCCTTTTGTCTCTCCAACGAGCCTAGCCTCGACCGGTCGAACCCACCTTCTGATACTTCAAGGTTAGTGGTTCTTTTACAATTTTCTTGCAGATTCTTGTTATTGGTGTTTCAAATTTCACTCTTGTAGAATCTATTTGCTCTTTCATTGCAAGTTTGGGGTTTTCTCTTGAAAAATCTGTTCTATCAAAACCCCACTTCTTCTTTCTTGCATCTTATAGTTTCCTTGATTCCTCCTTTGAAAATGGATGCTAGGGGTAAAAAGAAAACTACACGTGGTCCCTCTTCATCTAGATCAGCATCTATTGCGCAACGTCATCTTCGCTCTCCCGAAAATGATCCTTCAGATGCACGGGATTTGCGTATGCGCAATATTATTGTTGAGCGTCCTGTTAATGTTAATCACATTGCTTCCTTTGGTATCCTTCCTCTGTTGCAATCTGTGGGATGGGATAACATCTTACATTGGGGTGGAGCTGCATACCAGTCCATTGCCCAATCCATGTTTGCATGTATTTGTGATTCTTCTCTTGAGAATTTAACCTTTAAAATTGATACTCAAGAAGGCTTATTTTCAGTGGATCGACATTTGATAGCTCACCTTATGGAAATACCTGTCAATGATGAGGGCATTCCGATTCATATATTACATGACAAACTCTCAGAATCTGAACGACAAATGCTTACTAGAGATTTGTGTAATTTGGATGTTCACTGGACTCATAAAGGTCATGCACTTCCCTTAAGGTACTTGTTACCCAGACAGAGTGCTTCACAGGATTTTCATCTCAAATCTATATCCGCGTTCTGGTAATAAAACCAACTCACTGCATTCATGGTTCGTGTTTTGCATTCTGTCATCTCTGGTGCGAAAATCTGTCTACCTTCGTTAATTTGTCACTCCATTATTTTGTCTCGTCACCATCCAGGTCATAGTGATATTCCCTTTGGTTATTTGATGACTATGCTCGCCAATCATATGCTCGTGGCTATGCCTATTAGAGAAAAACCCATCCATCATCTCCCTTTTAATAATTCCATTCTTAACAAGATGAATTTAGAATTGGTTCCTGGCCAAGTGGATGCTGCTAGCAATGGTGCTGAAGCAGGAAATGCAGATCAAGCTGGTGATCTGGATGATTTATTTGAAGAACTTGAGTCAGACTCGGCTGATGATCCTGACTTTCAGCCTTCTGATTTTGATGAGAGGTTGAATTCTCTTCAAGAACAGGTGGCTCAAATTCGTGTTACCCAAGACACTCAATTTTCTTATTTACGCAAATATATGAGGCGGGTTGCTAGGGGTTTACACAAAAGTGATCCATCTAATCCTGCTTCCTCTTCTGGTTCTGACTGAATTTTTATTTGGTCTGTAATAACTAATATTTTTCTTTGCTTTTAGTCTGAACTTTGCATGCTTACTGACTTTTTATTGAATTATGCACTATGCTCTCTTGCATCTATATTCCATCTCCTATTTTCCTTATCCTTGCTGCCCTTCTTCCTTTGTCATTTTGTGTCAAAAAGGAGGAGAAGTTTTGGGAGGCTTTGCCTTTGGTTGGATTCAAAGATTATGATTAGTTTCATTCATGTCTATCTAAATATGGATGTGCTGCTATTACTCAGGGGGAGTTAAACTTCTCAGGGGGAGTTATGCTAGATATTGCTTATGATGTCTATATAACTAGTGCATGATTCTCTATCTGTTGTGCCTGTACTTCTCTTCTTTCTATTGGAAGTATTATTATTTGGGTGTTTTGTCACAAATTTGACAAAGGGGGAGATTGTAAGTGCTATGGTCTCATGCTCCTTTGGTTGTCAAATTTTGTTGTGTCAAAACATCTATCTGTGTCTTATGCTTGTATGGTGATTTATATGTATTCAAGACACTGCATAAACACTTCATGACATTGGATGTCTTTAAGAAATACAAAGTGTACTTCATCATCCTATCAATGTTTAAAGCTACAATGTTGAAGTTCAAGTCTCAAGAAACAACTTCAAGACTCAAGAAATGACTTCAAGACTCATAAGCAACGCATGAAGTAGTTTTCACGCTGATGAAGATCTCAAGATTAAAGCTACAACAAGTTCAAGATCTCAAGCTTGATATGGTTCAAATTTCTACATTCGTTGAATGGTTGAAGTTCAATGTCCATACGACATGTTTTCAGGTTTGACTGACCTTAGGTTGACCTTATAAGTAGGTCACTTTGGATACATAAATCAAATGTTTATTTTACATAAGTTTGGTCTATTCTACGACCAGTCCTAGCTCCTGTTCGACCAGTCCTAGCATTGGTTCGACTAGTCCAAGAAATTCCTCGACCAGTCCTAAGTTGTTGAAGATTTTTGAATTTTTTGGTACACCTACGACCAGTCCTGGAGGTCTTTCGACCGGTCGTAGGAGTGTCTTCGACTCGTTCTCGACCAGTCGTAGGGCTACGACTCAAAGTCCAGCAAGCTAATCTATGGTCCTACGACCAGTCGTAGAGAGATACGACCAGTCGTTGGTGACCTACGACCAGTCGTAGGCTTCCCATGACCAGTCGTGGAACGACTTTCAAAGATCGCGCTCAATATTTCAAATATCCGTTAGAGCTACGACCAGTCGAAGGTTTCTAAGACCAGTCGTAAACGCGATTTTTGTTTCTATAAATTGAACACGAAATTCAGAGTTTTCATAAATTCA
Source organism: Magnolia officinalis (assembly GCA_021015155.1). Taxonomy (NCBI): domain Eukaryota; kingdom Viridiplantae; phylum Streptophyta; class Magnoliopsida; order Magnoliales; family Magnoliaceae; genus Magnolia; species Magnolia officinalis. Next base: position 46,717,452 of record JAJHSJ010000003.1, read on the forward strand.
ACTCGATTCAATTCAAGAAATTTTAAGTGATCACTCTGAGATAAGTCTGTGTTTATTTTAAGCTACGTTGTGCTTATTTAATATTCCTTTTTGCTAACTTATTTAATTTGATTTTGTTTCTGTATTCCAATCTTATTTGAAAAGAGGAATTACCTTATTCCTTCTTCTTGGAATCAAAATCAAATATAGCTACACCCAACTAGTTAAAATCTAAAATCTATTAGAATTTAGAACCATATTAAAGTGAGTATTGAAAATTGAACTTTGACATTCAATCATCTACTCCGATTGGTTCTACCGGGCTGCTACGAAAAGGAGAAATCCAGGTATTTTACAATTCTGTAAAATTTCATTACTTTTGGTTTTGTTTGAGGTTAAGCCAGAAAAATCTCATTGTATTGGTTATCTGAGGAGAGCCAGAAAACTCAGAAAAGAGGGTTTTTGAATTGTGTAAGCCCGAGTGAAAAAGACACAATTGTAAAGGTTTTGGGTGAACCTGTGAAAACCTATTTGATAGTGAACGCTAATATCCCCTGTGTGAGGATATTAGGAGTGGAGTAGCATTCTGTGTGGCTGTTGAAAGACAGTTGGTGTACACACAGGCGAACCACTATAACTCTTTGTCTTGTGGATTGAATGCTTGCTTAATTTTCATATCTTTTATCATTCAATTGTGTGGAATGTACAAGTGGATGTGAATGTTGTAACTATTTACATTTCAAGCAAGTGTGGGGATTGTTGTAATAATTTAGATCTATATTTCTGCATTTAATTTCAATTCCTTGCTATTCATTTATTTCTATTAAAATTGATTCCTTGATCCAAAAGATGTTCTAGAAATAAGGTTGTCCTACCATAAGCCCTTGTTTATTATGGTGTAAGGTTGTCCTTAGAACTGAATTTGTATCAATCTCTCAATACTTATTTATCAAGGTGATTTGATTTCAGCATTGTGAATTGATTTATAATTGTAAGGCTATTGGTTTATTTTATTTCCGCTGATTTTATTTTAATTTGGCATAGTCCTATTCACCCCCCCCCCCCCCCTCTAGGACATATAGCTTGGCCTTTTCACGGTTCATCACTAAATTGATACAGGCCTAGTTCATACTCTATACAATGCGGCAAAACTCGTCGCCTCATCGCAAAATCAAAGTATGCTCGAGGTCACTACAAAGGGTTGTCAGGGCTGTTGCTCGCAATCGTTGCACCACTCCCCCATCACCTTATCAATGTAGGCCGACAGCACTATTATAGTGTCCCATACCACCATAATTGGCTCACGAGTCTGGTTGCTCACTAGTCACTACGGGGAGGCACGTGGCCCTAGCGTAGGCCGACAGCTCGACCACGGTGTCCCATACCACCATGCCCGGCTCATGAGTCTTAGCGGATCGAGGTACCATGGTTAACGGGATTTCACTGGTAAGTTTGCTACCCTAGGTTCAAGCAGAAGCGTCCAAACATGGTGAACATACATAAGACAGATCGGGTTGCTTGACGAGCTCGGCTAGCTCGAGCGCACAACAAGTTGAACGATATGAAGGGCATAAGCACTTCGTGTGGCCAACCACTATCGCCAACCGAAGTACGACTCGGGTTCGTCGAACACATCTTACGTGCACTACCAAAAAATCGGGCAAAGGATACAGACTATGGCGGCTTTTAGCTATGGTTTAAAGTCGTAGCTATATAGCTACGGTTTTAATCCGTAGCTAAAAGTAGCATATCCGTAGCTAAATCCGTGAAAAAAAATCCTGCACGATATTTCATTAACGCGGGTCCTTTTTATCTCCCTATCTCAAATATCCCTCCCACGCCCTAGCCCCACCTCCGCATCTCTCTCTCTCTCTCTCTCTCTCTCTCTCTCTCTCTCTCTCTCTCTCCGATTTTTCCGATTTTGCTCCTTTCAAGTTCCCTCTCTCGTTCCCATTTCTTTCCCCCTTTTCTCTCCTTGTAAATTTCTGATCATCCCCTTTTCTTATTCTAGGGGTTAGGATTTTTATTTCCCATTTCTGATTTTTTTCTCCCTCTCTCTTCTACGCAAGAGGGAACGCGTCGGTGTTGACGGCGATTCCATCGATGGAGGCGATTCGAGTGTAAACAACAAGTTTGTAGACAGTGAACAATTTCAGAGGTAAGCAACTACAAGTTCCCTATAAATGGATGTTGTCTTTTCTTTCATATCTTAGCTTCTCTAGTTAATACATCATGTTGTGGTTATTGTAATCATATAAGATTGAGCATGTGAGGAAACAGAGGAATGGGTAAAGGTCGCTGTCGAGCTTACAGCAGCAGTTTGCTTGCGATGACTTGGCAAGGCCCTCCATGATGGATGCTGCAGCTGGGGTTGCTGCAAATGCAAGACAGGCTTCCAAGTGTAATGTGCTGCCCGTTTCCATCCCTATTAAGCTGTCCAATGGCATGGTTGTTGGGAATGGAGTCTCTGTGGTTGAGATCTTTGTGCCTGTGATTGAGGCAGCAAAGAATGGGTTTTACAATTCAGATAATGATGAGAGAAGGGTTCTTCCCAAAAAGTGGTCCACTATGCATTTTATGTTCGGGACTGGCAAGAAAGCATTAAATGCTCCTTTGAATTTGGGTTATAGGAGCACATATGTTGAGAAAACAACTTCTTGGTTTTCATGGGATGATGAGAAGGATGACAATCAAAGGAGAGTGGAGCAGATGTGTAAGGAGGCTGTGGAGAATCCAAAGGAAATCTCAGTAGTAGAATAGTTCATTAACAGGTTTGCTTGATGAGAAGGTGCATTTTCTTTTTTAATTTCAGAATGCGCTGGTAGTAGTGGGTTATGGATGGTTGGATTTAAAGGTGTGTAGTGTTATGATCAAAGGGTCTGTCGATAATGGGTGTTGTATAGTTTCATCTTGATGGATTCAAGAGGTAAGTGACTTATGTTCCCATTACACCGTAAAACTTGGCTATGATTAATTTTTAGAAATAAATTTTTGTAGTCCATTCTTCCAAAAAAAAAAAAAAAGGACAGACGTGCCAAGGCCCTTGGCTCACATTCAGGTTAGAAAATGCATACCCAACTTGAAATCAGGTTTGTTTTAGGAAAAGGTTGGATTTGGAATAATCATGTGTATTTGGGTCGAGTTGGTTCAGTACAGAGGATTTGCATTGGCTTCAGTTTGGGCATCTCAGTTGAAACTTAATTGTTCAAGGAAACTTATTTCAAACAAGCTCTCAACTTGAGAAACAACATTTCTTGTTCTGATATGATCACCCCTAAAATGTAGAGAGTTTCATGACTGCAGCTAGCTAACTACCTCTGTTTGGACATATATGTAATCTGATATTTGCTCCTTACAAAAGGTCTTCAGGTGTTAGCCAAAGTATCAATCTGAAATCATTATGCTTAGCAGCATTATAGAAATTCAAACTATTAAGCATTAGCATGTCACTTTTAGTCTTTGATTGTCACAGAACATGGGCTGGTTCTTAACCTGCATAAGTTCAGTGGCAGGAGCCATGGATATTTAAACTCTGTTTTGGATTATTTTTTTGGTTTTCCATTGAGTTCAATACAGGTCATTCTGTGTACATTTCTTGTGATTGGGACTTGATAATAATGCTTCAAAAAATAGCAACCACGTCTTTCATTTTCATAGCATGGGGCTTCTAGCGGCAACCTCTGCATCATTTTAGGTGGCAATTGGATATATTGCCTGATTGTAGTCAGTGGGGCTTCCTAAATGTACTTAATAGCAGCCACGTCTTTCATTTTAGCTTGTTGCAGTTGTTCACACAGTAATCATTCTCGGATGTCCATGCAGGCTACATATTGGAAGAGGATATAGTTCAACAATCTTCATCAGTAAGCTTCTCAAACATATTGCTTTGTATCTATGAATTGTAAGGAAGATGGTAATTTGTAGTTTTGTAAAGTATTCAATTATTATTATTATTTTTATATAGAAATTTGCGCACTAATCGTTTAAAGAAATGACTCAACCAAGACCCTTTTAGGATGAAACCATGCTAGAGGTCCTCCAGTTTAACACACATAGGTCATCGTACGGTAGGAAGAAATCACTGGCTGTGTATCAGCCATTTAGTTCACCTGACTCTTCTTTGATGGTCCATTGTATAAATTCACAATGATTTGACAACTTTATTTGTTAGATCAATGACTATTCCTTGTTATATGTGAACTGTAGGCCATTTTTTGTTTGAAGGACATTGTTCAAATGATGATCAACATCATCTTTTCAGTTTGATTTTCGAATAGTAGTCATTCACAATAAGCTTGCTAAGACGATTGTTTGGATGAATCAAATATGTCTGAGGATGAATTAGCAAACTGTCATCCATGAATAAGCCAAGCAAAGAACCTCAATGACTCCACTGACAGAAAATGTTCTTATCTAGAATGGTGCCATACATGTATGTATTTCATTCACATAAGATTAGCTTACCTGATTTGCATCCAACCTGATTCTTGGACTCACGCAGAAGTTGTGGGTGAGGTTTCCTAAGCCCACGAGGCGCTATCTCACCACTTTTCTAATGAAATCTTGTTGCTTCAAAAAAAAAAAAAAAAAAAAAAAAAAAACCATCATAGGCTGCTTTTTGCATGGTTCTCTTTAGACAGTGGATTTTGAGTAGTGGCCTATATAAGTAGTGGATGTTCTAATGGACATTTGAGATCAATGGCTACATTGATTGATGAGTCAGTGAAAGTCAACATTCTTAGCCAAAATCACATTCTGATTTATCAAAAAGAAAAATAATATATTTGGAGAATCACACGACATTGATGTGATTATGCATGCTTCTGATTTTTTTTCCTCTAAACTTTAAGGCCCTGTTTGGGCAACGGGATTAGAAGGGATTGGGTGGGATTGTATTCAAAAAAACATCATTATTACCCATGGTAGGGATTGTCCCCTGATTCCATGGGATTAGATTAATGCTCTGCTTTGTTGGTAATACGGTGGTACATTGAATGGATATACCCACCATCATTTGAAATTACCAGAATAACACACATGTATTATATCTAAACCGTTCATTTGTTTTGTAACCTCATTTTATGGTATGGGCCGAAAAATGAGGTAGATCCAAAACTTATGTGGCCCCAAAGAAGTTTTCAACGGTAAGTAATCAATCCCCGTTGCTTTCAGTGGTGGGTCCACTTGAGCTTTAGAATTACCTGATTTTTGGCCCATGCTCTAAAATAATTTCAAAAAATGGGTGGACGGTGTGGATATAGCCCACACATCAGGGTGGGACCTACACAACTTGCTAGCATTGAGTGAAATTGGCATGGGACCCAATGCAATTCCATCCGATCTAATTCCAAGCTTTTCCAAACATGGAGTGGAATTGGCACGGAACCAGATGAATCCAATCCCACCTAATCCCTTCTAATCCCGTTGCCCAAACAGGGCCTAATGGTGTTGAAAATGTATTCTTGCTTTCATTTGTTAGACCTTTAGTCATTTTGTTTTAATGAAGTATTTTCACCTTATCTTGTGTGGCAGCTATTGATTGTTGTGCATTGGATGAATGCTTTCTTTCTCCTTAGTAATGCTGCATTGAATTGCTTGGTGAGTTGCTATTTTTTTTAATTGTATAGTATCTATTGCACCAAGCATTTTTTTGAATTTAAAGGCTTTCCAGAGATAGAAAGTTGATTTACTGGTACAACGGAGGATGAAGGCTAGGCAATTAGATGGATGTCATGATCCCACTCTCTTTGGCCCATCAGAATCTGATGAATTCGCTGGGGCCTTAGCCAAGTTTTGAGCCGTTCTACTTGCATAGCTCCATTTTACTCTATTTTTTCAGCTTCTAATGAACTTTGGCATATCTGATGTTGGAGACGTACCAAATGCAAAAACATTAGACTCTTTATTTCATTTTGGTTACATTGATTAAAAAAAAGTTTGTTACTGTTTCTAAGATGATTCAGAATCTAAGAAGCGAAGCCATAGAGTCAAATAATATATTTTTGCATGTCTAAGAAATTCAAGAATCCGCCATAATTGCATTTTTAAATTATTGCTTGGATTTTGCAGGCGTGCTTAATTGTCACAATTTAACATTTGGGGCCTGCAAAATGTGTTTTTTGTGTGTTAGTTTTCTGTCTAGCCTTCACCATTGATACATTCATGGGATATTCATTTGTTCATGCCACACAGGTTATCTAGTGCGGATTGGAAGTGAGCTCTCTGAAACTAGGTCGAACAAAGAAATGCCATACTTAGAAAATGGATATATACAAGGGTCCGAAGGGAAAACCGTTGAATCTCCAAGCACTGTTGTTGATTCACATCAAAAGATGTTGATGATCTTGAGTAACATTGGATATTGCAAAGATCAACTTTCATATGAGTTGTACAAATAATTAAAAAAGAAACCAGAATGGTTCTATCAAGGTAATCCACTGCTTTGTTCAAATACTTACGAGCTATGATTATGCACTTACTGAATTATGTTTACCTTATCATTTTAAACTGTAGACAAACACTATGGCACAAATGTAAAGGCATTTTGCATGATTTTAGGAATGGATATGTTTGGATCTGCTCTGCCCAAACATTTTGCTAGAGACATTGAAATTGAAGATGATGCACCTAGAAGAAAGCCCTCATTGAAGGAGATTCATGCCTTGGAGGTGTGCATCCTGTCTCAATATATTTTTATGCCCTTCTATTGCCTTTTTTTGAGGTTAAATCATGTAGTTCGGCATGCTCAAGACTTGTGGCAGTAACAGATGTTGATAAGCCTTCATACTACTTTGTCATTTCACGTCTGCTTATTGATAGCATGTGGGCTTTTCTCTAGAGTGGTCATAACATGTTCTAGTAGAGGAACCTAGTTCAAATGATGCTGGTTACGATAATCACATGAGGTTTTGGGCTGATAAAGGATTGGTCTACAAGATTAGGTGGGAAAATCATTTTCCTAAATCTTCTCATGGTGAGGATCTTCTGTGCCAAGAGTGGTCTATCACCCATCAATCATCATGACAACTTGTTCTACTAACATTTTCATGCTTTTATGCCTTAACTTGACACTTTTCCATACACGTATGTATCTTTATTGTGCTCATCTTTTCAGTCTTATTGTTGATTTGTCCTTCATAAATTATTTGATCATGCTACTTTATCAGTGATCCCTACAATGCATGTTGCTTTAGGAAGATGATGAATTAAGAGTGAAAAAGTCTTTTATTGTACCATGTGATCTTCACCAGCAAGGGCGACATTCCAAGCACTCACACTTTCTCTCCTTGCTAGATAAATTGGTGAGTCTTCTTTCCTTTATACTATATGATTCATTGATGAAGTGGCCTGGCCATTTGGACAGGCCTATGTTTATATATTATCTTGAAATTGATGAAGTTGATCCGGATGTGCGTCGGAGCTATCCGGATGTTGAGCGGGGGTCCCTGGAAGGTGGGAACCGCTGTTACGACCATGATGAAGCTGTCCATTTCCTATGGACAACATTGGAGGGGCCTGACCATTTGGACAGGCCGTGTTTATGTATTTGCTCGAAATTAATGGAGCAGACCCGGATGTGCGTCGGAGCTATCCAGATGAGCGGGGGTCCTTGGAAGGTGGGAACCGCTGACCATGATGAAGTTGTACATTTCCTATGGACGGCATTGGACTGGCCTGACCATTTGGACAGGCCGTGTTTATGTATTTACTCGAAATTAATGGAGCAGACCCGGATGTGCGTCGGAGCTATCTGGATGAGCGGGGGTCTCTGGAAAGTGGGAACCGCTGACCATGATGAAGTTGTCCATTTCCTATGGACAGCATTGGAGGGGCCTGGCCATTTGGACAGGCCATGTTTATATATCTATAGTTCAGTTAAGTGGCTGAAACAGCATTTTCCGAGTTCCACTTGGAAAAATAAAACACCAAATGGCACAAAACTGAACTATGATCAGGTTGGAATGTCTACTTGATGAAATCCTATGTTTTCTTTCTTCTTCAGCATTTGCCAAGTTCCACTTGGAAAAAATGAAACAACAAATGGTACGGAACTGAAGTATGACACTAGTTGACATGCAAAACATCAATTTGATGAAATCCAAAGTCTTCTTCTACTTTGTTTGTATTTTAAATTTCACATGCATTTCTAGCCAATCAGTTCTCTTCATCTTTTGTATATGTAGTAGTCATATAATAATGCATCTTTCAATCATCTATAGCCGTATGCATATTTCAATTTCTGATGTTGACTTCTTCTTCATCTTGAATTCCAATTTGCTGAGGTTGACTTTGTCTTGTTCTTCTTCTTCACTTGCATTTTAAATTTCATGTCTGCTTCTTCTTAAACAATTTTCTCTTCATCTTTTACATAATGGTAATGTATGTTCTTGTTGCAATTTGCCAAGATTGACATGCTAGATACCTCGTATCATATATGTAAATTAAACTCATGTTGCTGCATTTTTTCTTTCTTCTTCCATAAATGTGAAATGTGAAGCTGTTTTTGGTTGGCTTTATACGAGCGATGGGTTAATTTTCCTTGCATGTGTGTGATTCATGTTGAATATACATTTTTCGTCAGTATGACCTGTCTTTTTTCTTTTTTTCGCAGAACCCTGGAGGGATTATTTCACTTTTAGATGAAGCCTGGTATGTTGCTAGCGTAGCATTTCAGCTGGTCTCATCATCGGTTAAGCTACTGCTAGGATGACATTGGTTTTGGGTTCTAAAAGGATTTTTTTTTTTTGTCCTTTTCTTTTTTCATTTTCATAAACGAACAGGAAATCATTTTCATGTTTGTCTCCATGTGTCATGCAGCATGTTTCCTAAATCCACACATGAAACCTTTGCTCAGAAGTTGTACCAGACATTCAAAAGTAACAGGCAGTTTATCAAACCAAAGCTTTCCCGTACTGATTTTACTATTACTCATTATGCAGGGGAGGTAAAAATAAAAAATTTCTTTGCATATATGTTAACTGTCTTCATTCTGTGCCAAGACTTCTTCTTTTTTTTTTCCCTGCAACTTGAATAATCTCTCTATCTTGTGGGAGCTCATCTGATAGAGTTGGTGAGGGTTACTATTTTTGTGGGTAATGTATTAACGGAAGTTCTCATAGCTATGAATTATCTGCTGATATTTGCTAGAAACTTCATGCAGAAGTTAAAATTTGGAAAACACATCGGCCACCTTTTCAGGCAATAGTCATCAACAGTCATCTTCAGTTTCTTCACATCAGTCTGATGTGTATGCATGGAATTCTATTTTTGTATGGATTCAAGCTTGACATCAAGATGCTAGATGTGAAACTAATGTGTATGGAAGGATCAGAAGTTGCAATTGATGTACACCTCTATAGAATGTATGTCTGGGATTCGGCAATCTTGGGTTTTTTTTTTGGTTGCATCACATCAACAATTTGAACCATACTTCTTTTGTCATTTTACGTCTGCTTATTTATAACATGTGGGCTTTTCTCTGGATTAGTCATAACATGTTCTAGTAGAGGAACCTAGTTCAAATGATGCTGGTTCTTCAGTTCTCATTTTTGGTCCTTAGTTATTGGACCTTATCATAAAAGCTACCTTCTCCTATGGTCCATCTACTTTGTACTTTTTTCGGTCAAAGGCTGTTCCACTAGCAATGGAAACTGCATCTGCTTTAGGAACTTGCGGGGATCATCAAGCTTTCAGCACCATCCAGTTTCATTCTATTTGAAAGCTGAAAATTCATATGGATTTCAATGGATTTCACTTGATGAAACTGAGATCACTCCCTACAGGTGAAGTTCTTATTTTTATCATGTTGTTTACACACCACACCCACAGTCCGAAATACAAGTTGAATCTCAAATAAACAACGTGGTAGAGTTTAGGAAGGTTTTAATGGTGGGCGTCACTCTCCCCATTGTTTACACACCCTGAACACACCCACAGTCCGAAATGAACATGTGTAGTGTGCATTTTGAATTAATTTTGTACATGTAGTGTGCATTTTGAACTAATTTGGCACTTGTTTTTTTTTTTCTTAATATTGAATTAATTTTGTACTCTATATTTGAACGTATTTATAGTCTTAGGCTCCATTTGGTCATCACATTAGTATTTATGAAAACATTTTTTTTTTGAAAACCAAATGGAGTCTTAGGCTCCATTTGGTCATCACATTAGTATTTAGAAAGACCTCATTGTTAGTTAGCTAAAAGTATTAGAAATGGAATTTTTTGTCTGATTTAATAGTGGGGTTAACAAATACTGGGATGATTGAGGATGTTAAGATCAGTGAATGACGTGTCCCCACACAGTCTCTATATTCCTGCAAGTCTGATTCATTGCTTATGTGTACTAAGGGCAGTTTCTCATATTTGGCTTCACATAATTCGATTAGTTTGAATTGGGGATAGAAAATTAGAATTGCTCATCTTTTCTTTAGTTTGGAAAATATAAAAACAAATCGCATTTACTCCCTGAAGCTGAATGGTTTAATAGAAAGCAGTAAGAGCTTCAAGTAGTTACCAATAAGAGATTCTAGTAATTTTAACATGCACACAAGTTTTTAATTATCTTTTATTTGCTGAGTATCTGAACGTTTTCTTTGCTTGTTGAGAGAAGGGTGTTAAGGAGATCTGATAGGACTTCTCTGAGCATGAATTGAATTTAAGAGAGGATAATGACTGGGGAGTTCTCCACGAGGAAGAATTTACAGAAGTAACTATAGTAACCAGCACGCTTACCATGGGACGGAAAAACAAAGACACAAGGCCTTTAAAACAACGAATATTGATGGTGATTAACAGGCTTCCATTCTTTGCTGTTAGGAATGGTGACAATTCTTGGTCACTAGAGACCAGTTCTGGGTGTCTAGTAAATGCTCTTCTTGGTAAGTGGAAAATAAACTCTTTATTCAACGGTTCTATTCAAATATTTTTTCTCCTAGATTTTCATGATTACCTTAACCTTATTGTTACTTCAAAACATTTCTCACTTCTTTTGTAAAAATGTAAAAATAGTTTGAGGATTTCATCCTGAATAACTTCAGGCTAAGTTTTGTCTCTGCTGAATCTGATCTACATAATACTATTCAAATTGAGATAGGTCGGTCAGCTGAATAAAATGGCTATCAGGTGCAACATATTCAAAAATCAACAAATATATTGCTGCTTTTTTGTTTTGTTTTGTATTTGTAGAAATTTTAGTGACAGGCCAATTGCAGCTTTCATAAATCTGAAAGTTTCCATCATTGGCATGGCAATTCACAGACTGCAATTCTAAGAACTGTATTTTACTAATCATTGGAGAAAATGAAGAGCCTCATCTTAATTGCAAAAATTGTCTTCATTGATGATCAGTCTCGGCGAACAGCATGTTGATTATTGTGTCAACTGAAAGAGAAGTCGAACAACACTTTTCAGATCAAAACCAGTGTCAGTGTCCTTGCATTTTCTGTTTTCAGAGTTCCATGCAACTGTCTTGGAAAAAGAAAAAGAATTCTGCAGGATGATTTCTCTAAAAAGCCCCAACCAGAAGGGAATTTGCTGTCTATACTCAAAGCCCCAGGTTGTCGGGATGCTTCTTCTCTCTTATTCTGCTGCAGGATGATTTCTCTAAAAAATAATAAAAACTGGATTCGACACATATAAAGGATCCAATCCAATTCTATTCGTTTGAAATATACACACATATATGAATTTTTCTTTCTTAACCTTTTAAATAAAACCCATAAAAGATCTCTTTTATTTTTTATTTTTCCTTCTATTATAATGGTTTTGTTTTGTTGGTGGTATATGAAGGACAAAGAGGGTGCATGATTGGTGTAAAAATAGGCAGTGACTTAGACGAGTTGATTTATCAAGGCATGTACTAGCAATGGTAAGAGACATCATTATTATAATTTTTTGTAATTTTTCGTAGGTTGTAGACAGAAATGGATGATGACAAATGGGAGGATTTTTTATTAAGTATTTTAGTCACAGTTATTTCATTTGTTTGATCATGCATGATTCTTTCATGAGAAAGTTCACTTTCCAGCTGAAAATTACTACTCAGCCTATGAAGCTAAACACTTTTTAGTCGCAGTTATTTCATTTGGGCTTTTTGAATGACTAGTAATGCCATCTGGACTGAAAAAGAGTTCCCTGTCCCAATTCCAAAGGCAAATGGATGAAAATTTCAAATCATTTCATCACCAATTATATTGATGACTTCATGATATTTTCAGAATCTGTGCAAGAGCATCTCCAGCATTTAAATGAAATTTGGCAACTGGTCTAGAATCATCAGCACATAGGGCCAGTTCCAACTCTTCCATTTGTTCCTGAGTTGTGGTTACATAAGCTACTTTTGGGGGTCGTTCACCATCAATGGCCATTGTTGTTCTAGGCCTTCCTCTAGAGTCATTTGTGCATATCATACAAAATGATGGGTTTAGTAACAAAGCTTTTTTTATATGTTGCTTGCGGATAAGACTTGCCAGCATGTCACATGTATTGCTTTGTGAGAGCCATCCATCAGATAGATCCACCAAGCATGTTTCTTGGCCTCACTAAACTGGTTGGCATTCATGTATGGAGAAGATGGACAGTTAAAAACTATTGAGCAGCAGTTCACCTATCCCATACATTTAGATCTGAGAGATTTTGCATTCTCAACAGTTATTGTGTAATTTTCATATATTTAGCGTTGATTCCAAAAATTCTGTTTTGCTTGTTGATTTAATGATGACGCAGTCATCTGAATTTTGAAATTTTCTTTTATTGGAACTAATAAATATGATGACCAAATTACAGAGAATATCACAGGCATGAGTTTTTTCTTGAGGGTACTCATCTTCCTCTTGGTCCATGATATCCTGGCTTTTTGTCATTTCATTCGTATAATTTTATTGTTCTGTCAATACAGCTAGGTACAACATTGGTGCAGTTATCTTGCTCTGGGCACCCTTAGTCTTGGTATGTCTTATTGTCCTTCAATAATTTAATATATCGAGATTTCTTTCTCATCATCATTTATATTTTTCTTCTTAATCGATACTTGGAAGTTAATATAATCATTTACTCTGTTTTACAATCTTTAAAATCTTTATTTGTAAATCTGTGCCCATATGCATTTTTGAAGAAACTAAAAAACTTACTCATTCTCAGATTGCATGTGGAATATGCATCCATTATTCAAAGAAAGGGCGACATTCCAAGCACTCACACTTTCTCTCCTTGCTAGCTAAATTAGTGAGTCTTCTTTCCTTCATACTATATGATACATTGATGAAGTGGCCTGGCCATTTGGACAGGCCCATGTTTATATATTATCTCAAAATTGATGAAGCAGATCCGGATGTGCGTCGGAGCTATCCGGATGTTGAGCGGGGGTCCCTGGAAGGTGGGAACCGCTGTTATGACCGTGATGAAGCTGTCCATTTCCTATGGACGGCATTGGAGGGGCCTGGCCATTTAGACATGCCGTGTTTATGTATTTGCTCGAGATTAATGGAGCAGACCCGGATGTGCGTCGGAGCTATCCGGAAGAGCGGGGGTCCCTGGAAGGTGGGAACCGCTATTATGACCATGATGAAGCTGTCCATTTCCTATGGACGGCATTGGAGGGGCCTGGCCATTTGGACAGGCCGTGTTTATGTATTTGCTCGAGATTAATGGAGCAGACCCGGATGTGCGTCGGAGCTATCCGGAAGAGCGGGGGTCCCTGGAAGGTGGGAACCGCTATTATGACCATGATGAAGCTGTCCATTTCCTATGGACGGCATTGGAAGGGCCTGGCCATTCGGACAGGCCGTGTTTTATATTTGTATTATATTTGTATTTGCAGGGACCACACCCGAACCCATTCTCAAATCCTATAACCTATAACCAAAACCTATAACCTATAACCTATAACCTAAATCAAAACCCCTAACCTAAACCAAAACCTAAACCTATAACCTAAACTCAATTCCCTAAAGCTAAACCTACACCTAATCCTAATCTCAACTTCGTAACCTAAACCTAAACCTTAACTTGAAAACCCAAACTTAAACCCAATCTTGAACCTGAACCCGATTTCCTAAACTTAAACCATAATCCATTCTCAAATCCAAAAATCTATACCTAAAACCTAAACTAAAACCAAAACCTATAACCTCTACCCGAACACATTCTCAAATCCAAAAATCTAAACCTTAACCAAACCTATAACCTAAACCAAAACCTATAACCTAAACTCAAATCCCTAAAACCTTAACCTATAACCTAAACTCAAATCCCTAAACCTGAACCCATTCTCAAATCCCATAACCTATAACCTAAACCAAAGCCAAAACCTATAACCTAACCTAAACCTAAACTATAACCCATTCTCAAATCCCAAAAACCTATAACCTAAACCTAAACCTAAACCTTAACCTAAACCTTAACCAAAACCTGTAACCTAAACCCGAGCCCATTCTCAAATCCCAAAACCTATAACCTAAACCTTAACCAAAACCTATAGCCTAAACCCGAACCCATTCTCAAATCCCAAAACCTATAACCTATAACCTAAACCAAAACCAAAACCAAAACCTACAACCTAAACCTGAACCCATTCTCAAATCCAATAACCTAAACCAAAACCAATAACCTAAACCAAAACCTATAACCTAAACTCAATTCCCTAGAACTAAACCTTAACCTACAAACTAACCTAAACTTAACTCCCTAACCTAAACCTAAACCTAAACTTTAAAACCCAAACTTAAACCCGATCTCGAACCCGAACCCGAACCCGGTTTCCTCAACCTTCACCTTAACCTATTCTCAATTACCTAAAGCTTAACCTACAACCTAACCTAAACATAAACCTAAACTTGAAAACCGAAACGTAAACCCGATGCCGAACCCGAACCCAATTTCCTCAACTTAAACCTTAACCTATTCTCAATTCCCTAAAGCTTAACCTACAACCTAACCTAAACCAAACTCCATAGCTTAAACCTAAACCTAAACTTGAAAACCCAAACTTAAACCCGGTCCCGAACTCGAACCCAGTTTCCTCAACCTAAACCTTAACCTATTCTCAATTCCCTAAACCTTAACCTACAACCTAACCTAAACCTAACTCCCTAACCTAAACATAAACCTAAACTTGAAAACCCAAACTTAAACCCGATGCCGAACCCGAACCCACTTTTCTCAACCTAAACCTTAACCTATTCTCAATTCCCTAAACCTTAACCTACAACATAACCTAAATCTAACTCCCTAATCGAAACCTAAACGTAAACTTGAAAATCCAAACTTAAACCCGGTCCTGAACCCAAACCCAGTTTCCTCAACCTAAACCTTAACCAATTCTCAATTCACTAAACCTTTACCTACAACCGAACCTAAACCTAATTCCCTAACCTAAACCTAAACTTAAACTTGAAAACTCAAAGTTAAACCCGATCCCGAACCCGAACCCGGTTTCCTAAACTAAAACCTTAACTTATTCTATATTCCCTAAACCTTAACCTACAACCTAACCTCAACCTAACTATCTAACCTAAACCTAAACCTAAACTTGAAAACCCAAACTTAAATCCAATCCCGAACCCAAACCCGATTTCCTAAACCTAAACCTCAACCTATTCTCAAATCCCTAAACCAAAACCTACACCTAATCCTAAATCTCAACTCCCTAACCTAAACCTAAACCTAAACTTGAAAACCCAAACTTAAACCCGATGCCGAACCCGAACCCAATTTCCTCAACCTAAACCTTAACCTATTCTCAATTCCCTAAACCTTAACCTACAACCTAACCTAAACCTAAACCTAAACTTGAAAACCCAAACTTAAACCCGATCCCGAACCCGAAACCGGTTTCCTAAACCTAAACCTTAACCTACAAACTAACCTAAACCTAACTACCTAACCTAAACCTAAACCTAAACCTAAACTTGAAAACCCAAACTTAAACCCGATCCCAAACCCGAACCCGAACCCAGTTTCCTCAACCTAAACCTTAACCTATTCTCAATTCCCTAAACCTTAACCTACAACCTAACCTAAACCTAACTACCTAACCTAAACATAAACCTAAACTTGAAAACCCAAACTTAAACCCGAACCCGGTTTCCTAAACCTAAACCTTAACCTATTCTCAATTCCCTAAACCTTAACCTACAACCTAACATAAACATAACTCCCTAACCTAAACCTAAACCTAAACTTGAAAACCCAAAATTAAACCCGATCCCGAACCCGAACCCGGTTTCCTAAACCTAAACCTTCACCTATTCTCAATTCCCAAAACCTTAACCTACAACCTAACCTAAACCTAAACTTGAAAACCCAAACTTAAACCCGATGCCGAACCCGAACCCACTTTTCTCAACCTAAACATTAACCTATTCTCAATTCCCTAAACCTTAACCTACAACATAACCTAAACCTAACTCCTTAACCGAAACCTAAACGTAAACTTGAAAACCCAAACTTAAACCCGGTCCTGAACCCAAACCCAGTTTCCTCAACCTAAACCTTAACCAATTCTCAATTCCCTAAACCTTTACCTACAACCAAACCTAAACCTAATTCCCTAACCTAAACCTAAACCTAAACTTGAAAACCCAAACTTAAACCCGATCCCGAACCCGAACCCGGTTTCCTAAACTAAAACCTTAACTTATTCTCTATTCCCTAAACCTTAACCTACAACCTAACCTCAACCTAACTACCTAACCTAAACCTAAACCTAAACTTGAAAACCCAAACTTAAATCCAATCCCGAACCCAAACCCGATTTCCTAAACCTAAACCTCAACCTATTCTCAAATCCCTAAACCAAAACCTACACCTAATCCTAAATCTCAACTCCCTAACCTAAACCTAAACCTAAACTTGAAAACCCAAACTTAAACCCGATGCCGAACCCGAACCCAATTTCCTCAACCTAAACCTTAACCTATTCTCAATTCCCTAAACCTTAACCTACAACCTAACCTAAACCTAAACCTAAACTTGAAAACCAAAACTTAAACCCGATCCCGAACCCGAAACCGGTTTCCTAAACCTAAACCTTAACCTACAAACTAACTTAAACCTAACTACCTAACCTAAACCCAAACCTAAACCTAAACTTGAAAACCCAAACTTAAACCCGATCCCAAACCCGAACCCGAACCCAGTTTCCTCAACCTAAACCTTAACCTATTCTCAATTCCCTAAACCTTAACCTACAACCTAACTTAAACCTAACTCTCTAACCGAAACCTAAACTTAAACTTGAAAGCCCAAGCTTAAACCCGAACCCGGTTTCCTAAACCTAAACCTTAACCTATTCTCAATTCCCTAAACCTTAACCTACAACCTAACATAAACCTACCTCCCTAACCTAAACCTAAACCTAAACTTGAAAACCCAAAATTAAACCCGATCCCGAACCCGAACCCGGTTTCCTAAACCTAAACCTTCACCTATTCTCAATTCCCAAAACCTTAACCTACAACCTAACCTAAACCTAACTACCTAACCTAAACCTAAACCTAAACTTGAAAACCCAAACTTAAACACGATCCCGAACCCGAACCCGATTTCTTAAACTTAAACCTTAACCTATTCTCAAATCCCTTAACCTAAACCTACGCCTAATCCTAAATCTCGACTCCCTAACCTAAACCTAAACCTAAACTTGAAAAACCAAACTTAAACCCGATGCCGAACCCGAACCAAATTTTCTCAACCTAAACCTTAACCTATTCTCAATTCCCTAAACCTTAACCTACAACCTAAACTAAACCTAACTCCTTAACCTAAACCTAAACCTAAACTTGAAAACCCAAACTTAAACCCGGTCCCGAACCCGAACCCAGTTTCCTCAACCTAAACCTTAACCTATTCTCAATTCCCTAAACCTTAACCTACAACCGAACCTAAACCTAACTCCCTAACCTAAACCTAAACCTAAACTTGAAAACCCAAACTTAAACCCGATCCCGAACCTGAACCCGGTTTCCTAAACCTAAACCTTAACTTATTCTCAATTTTCTAAACCTTAACCTACAACCTAACCTAAACCTAACTACCTAACCTAAATCTAAACCTAAACTTGAAAACCCAAACTTAAACCCGATCCCGAACCCGAAACCGGTTTCCTAAACCTAAACCTTAACCTATTCTCAAATCCCTAAACCTAAACCTACACCTAATCCTAAATCTCAACTCCTTAACCTAAACTTAAACCTAAACTTGAAAACCTAAACTTAAACCCGATGCCGAACCTGAACCAAATTTCCTCAACCTAAACCTTAACCTATTCTCAATTCCCTAAACCTTAACCTACAACCTAATCTAAACCTAAACCTAAACTTGAAAACCCAAACTTAAACCCGATCCCGAACCCGAAACCGGTTTCCTAAACCTAAACCTTAACCTACAAACTAACCTAAACCTAACTACCTAACCTAAACCTAAACCTAAACTTGAAAACCCAAACTTAAACCCGAACCCGGTTTCCTCAACTTAAACCTTAACCTATTTTCAATTCCCTAAACCTTAACCTATAACCTAACCTTAACCTAACTCCCTAACCTAAACATAAACCTAAACTTGAAAACCAAAACTTACACCCGATGCCGAACTTGAACCCAATTTCCTCAACCTAAACCTTAACCTATTCTCAATTCCCCAAAGCTTAACCTAAAGCCTAACCTAAACTTAACTCCCTAACCTAAACCTAAACCTAAACTTGAAAATCCAAACTTAAACCCCGTCTCGAACCCGAACCCAGTTTCCTCAACCTAAACCTTAACCTATTCTCAATTCCCTAAACCTTAACCTACAACCTAACCTAAACCTAATTCCCTAACCTAAACCTAAACCTAAACTTGAAAACCCAAACTTAAACCCGATCCCGAACCCGAACCTGGTTTCCTAAACCTAAACCTTAACCTATTCTCAATTCCCTAAAGCTTAAACTACAACGTAACCTAAACCTAACTTCTTAACCTAAACCTAAACCTAAACTTGAAAACCCAAAATTAAACTCGATCCCGAACCCGAACCCGAACCCGGTTTCCTAAACCTAAACCTTAACCTATTCTCAATTCCCAAAACCTTAACCTACAACCTAACCTAAACCTAACTACCTAACCTAAACCTAAACTTGAAAACCCAAGCTTAAACCCGATTCCGAACCCGAACCCAATTTCTTAAACCTACATCTTAACCTATTCTCAAATCCCTTAACCTAAACCTACACCTAATCAGAATCTCAACTCCCTAACCTAAACCTAAACCTAAACTTGAAAACCCAAACTTAAATCCGATCCCGAACCTGAAACCGGTTTCCTAAACCTAAACCTTAACCTATAACCTAACCTAAACCAAAGATTTGTATTTTCAGCATTATTGTAATTGTAAATTGTAATTGTAATTCATTGAATGAAGGATATTTATTCTTTCAATTCTTTATCTTTGAAATTTCAGGGTGAAGTCGAGCAAATTTCCCTAATGAAGCCAAAGATTTGTATTTTCAGCATTATTGTAATTGTAATTGTAATTGATTGAATGAAGGATTGTAATTGTAATTGATTGAATGAAGGATTGTAATTGTCTGAATGAAGGATTGTAATTGATTGTAATTGAATGAATGAATGATTGTAATTGATTGTAATGGAATGAATGAATGATTATACAGGTGGTAATTGAATGATTATACAGGATGATTATACAGGTGGTAATTGAATGATTATATAGGATGATTATACAGGTGGTAATTGAATGATTATATAGGATGATTATACAGGTGGTAATTGAATGATTATACAGGTGATAATTGAATAAACAAATAATCCGTAGCGTTGTAACCTATAGCTATGGATTAAATCCGTAGCTGTTATGATTAAATCCGTAGCTGTTGTAATCTACAGTTACGGATATAATTGCTACGGATTATATCCGTAGCGATTGCCAGATATAGCTACGGATTCAATCCGTAGCTGTTGTGATTATAGTTGCTACGGATTATATCCGTAGCTATTGCCAGATATAGCTACGGATGTAATCCGTAGCTGTAGTGAATAAATCCGTAGCTGTTGTGACCTATAGCTACGGACATAATTACTACGGATTCAATCCGTAGCGGTTGTGACCTATAGCTACGGATTAAATCCGTAGTTATAGGTTCCAGACCTATTGTTACTGCACCTACGACTACGGACGTGCTACGGACTAGAACCGTAGCCATAGCTCTAAGGCTACGGATTTAATCCGTAGCCTTTGTCCCTTTTTTTGGTAGTGGTGGCAAATGAATCTCAGCCACGAATTCATTTTCGTTTCCGATTGCCTGGACTATAATCATATCCCCAAACACAATCAATTGCAGATAGTTAAAGCAGTAATGGATCAAGATTTAAATCATACAATCAAAGTCTGATAATATCTGATTAGGGCTGTCAGGGCTGTTGCACGCACTCGTTGCACCGCTCCCCCATCACCCTTCACGGATTTTTATGGAATACAACTTAAACATGTGAAGTAATCAGAGCAGAATTACATAAACAAGTAATTGAAACATGTTAACAAGCATGTTGTAAAACACAATGCAAATAGGAAATTTAAACACATACGTTTCATAAGTAAGTGGTTAAACTAAACAAACAACATGGAAGAAATTATACACATTACTAAGGTAGTTGAGAATCCTATCTCAACACCCTTATACATTACAATTTACTAACTACTACTCATATAGACATTTCAACAAACACTTTAAAATACATACGTCAACATACATAATATATATTGATCACATAGGCATTAGGCCAAATCCTTTCACTAGGGAGTTGCCCCAATCGTAACACGCGTACACCCACGATGGATAGTCATGGAAAGTAGGAATCCAAATTCTATATTCACTTGAACATTTTCACAAACACTTGGGCTACACATTTCAACATATATAGCGTATAGTGGCCGTGGCGTGATTCAGGGCAAATCCTTTCGTAAAAGGGGTATCGCCAATACAACAATCATATATCCATGACAATTAGTCATGGCGAGCACGAATGAGAATTCTATACTCATTCAGTCATTTTCACAAACACTTAGAATACACTATTTTAACACACATAGTGTATATTAGCAAAAACATGTATTAGGGTGAACTCTTTCGTCAAATAAGTATTTTATACATATATAATATATTCATACAGCAAATAATCATGGCAAACACATTTCCAAAATTTATACGTATACGGTACTTTCTATAAATACCTAGAATATGTACAATTCCATATTCCACATCTTTAATCGAAACGGAAAACAGACAACACTTTGTTCATGTGCAATTGCATGCAGATCATGAATCTATCATTATCTGACATTGAAAGCGTTGAAAATTATAACCTATACACCTAAAGTCCGCACCTTTTGTCGTAGAATCTTAACGGAATCGATAGAATTGCTAAACTTCTGTATACGGCAGTTTGGCAACCTATAGAACGAAATAGGTTAGCTATTTCACAACCTACAACCTATACAACCCCAAAACAGATTAGGGTTAGGGTTTTTTACCTAGAAACAAAGTCGGAACCGCCGGGAAAGCGATGAAAATAGGGTGGTGCAGCTTGTGTAGTGGCAGAGAATTGTAGTAGGGAGAGTCTCCCACTTCTCTCACTCTTTCTCTCTCTTTTCTCTCTTCTCTCTCTAGGGTTTCTCTCAAATTCGTATGGCTGTGAGAGAGAGGGTTTTAAGGTCCTTGTATAGCCTAAAAACTCACCGAAATAGACTCTAGGTCAAAGTATACTTAGGTTATAACCAAAGTGGGCCTATTTCAGCTCAACGGAGGACTTCTGGCAAGCCCCCTTGAGCCAAAGGTCGGACTTAAGCTCACTAACACTAAATCTATGCTTAGTTAAGTTTTCGTTTCAGTCGGGATTCCAGATCACGCGTGGCGAACTAGTTTCAGTTCAACGGTCAGCGGATCTCGATCGGAGATTTCGAGTACATGGATATGTTTGGGGAAATATCCCTGATCCGAGGGTGTAATTTGGTCTGATTCTGACGGTCTGGTTGTTTAATACTGATCTGCAAGTGAGAGGTGCCAGATTTCATAAATTTCTATTTTATTTTGAATTAATTTCACATTTCTCACACTCCCAGCTCCGAGCTCAAGCGAATAGCCTCAGAACACTATCTGGAGTTGATTTCCGAGATGGTTGTCAAGCCCAGCGAGGCGGTCCTAAGTCTTTAACTTCGTATTATTTGGACTCTCGATGTGCGATCCAGATCTGATACGGAGTTTCGAGATGCTCCCGAGAGCAGCCGGGTAATGAGATTGATCCTAGATTTTAGGGTACCCTAGCGTCAATGATTCTACAAGTTGTGGGTCTTAAAGATCGTATTTAAAGTGATTGGTGCTAATTTCACAGGTACTCTAGTTTCACACTGGCTAATTCTCGCCTAATTTCTAAAGGATTTAGTCCTGAATAATTTCTGTCTGAGGTGGTACTTGGGCCTTTGTATTTTGTATATAAAGTGATCCAAGTTATAATACTTAGCTAGTTTAAGATAGTGCATAGGGTGAAAGTACTTAGAAAAATTACGCTAAAAGCTAGATTCATGGAGCCCTGATTTCGGATTCTGCATGGTATATTCACCATAAATGTATATCCAAGAAGCACCAACAAATCCGATCTCACTGGACTCATGGTCATGATAGTTTATTTTGTTGCAAACGAGACAAGGATGTGCCTTCCAACTCAGCTCGTCAGTCAGTTGGTAAATGCTATTCATGCCTCTAGGGATCTTCATCTCCCATATCCCTGGATCATCAGCAGAATATGCAATACCATCGGTTTCCCATCGACCACTGACCCAGTACTCCCACCTCAAGTCTTCAATATAAAGAACATTCGCAAAATGGACATGAGGTTTCATGAGTATACTGAAGGCGAAGAAGAAGGTGTCCAAGAAGGGGGAACAAAAGATGGTGCGTTTCATGCTGAGGAAACAGATATGGCAAGAGAGGAATCCTCCAGACCCGATCCAGCCCCATCAGCGTCAACGCCTGGACATGCCAAACGATATAAGCTGGATAGAATCGGGGCAATCCAAAGAGATATCCATTCTGTGCATGAGCGGCTGACAGTCTTGGAGCGAGTCGTCCACAAAGTGCAGCAGTCTGTACAACAGCTGGTAGATTTGATGACGTGTCGACGGTATGACACTGCACCATCACACTCCGCACCATGATGATGGTCACTGCACACTATCACATACACTCCACTTATATTTCTGCGTACGAATATTAGTATCTTTTTGAATATTCTACGTCTTTATGAGTGTATGTGATAACTAACCACTCTAGAGATTCTGACATTTTTGTATATGTCCATGGAAGGACTTGTTTTTTTTTTTTTTTTTCTTTGTTGTTTGGTTTGGTTGGGATAATTTTTAAATCTACTACTGTATGTGGCAGTATATAGTTGGATATTTTGATTTTCTTATGAATATGGCTAAGTAGAATTCATAACTTTAATGCCATATTTCTGTTTTGAGCTCCCCTGGTTTATCAAGTTCTGGAATGCATGTGATATCTCTAACGAATATTTCATCTGTTATGCATTCATAAATTCTAAAATTGATGTCTGCTTAATCCGAGTTAATTATTATACATCAATTGATCTTCTTCTGCCTGGACGGTTCTCCCAAGTAATTCACTCTTCAGTCAATATCACTTGAGATATCTTTGTCAATGACTGACAAAAAGGGGGGAGAACATTTAAAAACATCTCGAATGGAAAATTGTGTATATGTTAGATGTTGTTGCAGGTGTTAGGGGGAGCAGCTGCATCAAGCAAGGGGGAGTTTACAAGAAAGGGGGAGCAGCTACTGGTTGTGTACATGGGATAGAAATTGTAAAATTGTGTAAAAGCATGTACACACAATTTAGGGTGTGTTTGTCTATAGTGGTCTAGGGTGTTTCGGGGATTTTGTCACGTAATTGACAAAGGGGGAGATTGAAAGTGCCCTGGTTTGTCAAGTTACGTGAGTGTCGAGTCAGATTGTCTACAGTGCCTGATAGGAAGATCAATTCAAGCATCTGCCTCAACCGGATGTGTACAAGCTCGCCACAGGTAAACTTAAAGCCTCACATCCCATGACCGAAAACACCAAGTGAATAAAACCCTTAAAAACAAGTTAGAAATCATAGGTTTTTAAGTTGAGAAAACTTTTTTCAAAATAGGAAAATCTCTAAGTTTTTCTTGCCATGTCGATTTTATGGAAACACCCTCGATATGATCGACCTGCTCTATCGATGTCCTCGATACCTTAACGATATTATCGATGTGAGGACCAAAAGTGTTCAGTAACTAAATATTCATCTGGACGGATTTATCGATCTATCGATGCACCTATCGATATCATCGATATAAAGACTAAAAGTGTCCAGCAATTAAATACTCATCTGGACTGATTTATCGATATATCGATTCTCCTAACGATATCATCGATATACAAATCTCGAGCACATCGAAAGTGGCTCGATAAGATCGACAGACAAATTTTCGGCGCCCCTATTTTTTAATGAAAATCTCAAAATCCTTCAATATATCGACGCTCTTCCGATTTGATCTAAAATCAAATATCGATAATATCGGAAGTCCATCGATGATATCGATCGTGGGTGGGCATTTCTTACAGCAGATATTTCAGGTTGTTTTTAACTATGATCGGGGGCCCTTCGATAGAATCGATATTCAAATATCGATGATATCGGCACCAAGTCGATTGCATCGAACAAGGTCATAAACCGTCCAGCAAGCTTAAAGAAAAATCCGCTGAATTTATCGATGTCTCGACTCTGATCTTGATATCATCGACATTCAAATTCCGATGATCTCGATGGTTCCCCGATCATTCATGAAATCCTGAAATATTTCAAAGTTAAGTCTCTCTCATTTTTCAAGTGTCGATGGATCGAACCTGTCATCGATGGAATCGGAGTTCGAAATCTGATGACATCGACAATAGTTTCGATTCATCGACCAATTGACAAAAGTTTTAAAAGCGTATGACATTGAGTTCGAGTCATCGAGCAGACCATCGATGCTATCGAGAGTATACGCGCGATGATATCGAACCTGCTCGATGATATCGGACTCTATCATAAATGTGACCGTTTTATATCCGTTGGAACTTTTTGCCTATATATAGAGGACTTGTCTTTTGTTGCTGTGAGAGAAAGGAGAGAGAGCTTTTGTGTGTTTCAACTTATATCTTATATCCAAAGCCCTTTCTCTCAAGGGAGTTCATCCTCCAATCCACCCTCATCATTGATATTCAATAGAGTGGATTGGGGAACGAACTTCCACATTCAAGGATCCTCCAGCTACTACCTTAATGGCAAATCATTAAGCTGGGATGCCTTGAATGCATAAGATTGGAGTCGTTTTATCTTCCTAATAGGAAAATATTTTGAGAGTAGGATTCCATCTTAACCTTGACCCAACCCGAAGCCAAGTATTGGTATATTATCTTGTGTTGCGGATCAAGGGAGCAGAAGACTCTTCATCAACAAGGAGGAGGAGATCTTCGGCATTGCGCTAAACGGGACTCATTAACTTATTTGTAAGTATCTAGAGTCCAAGAGAACACTTGTGATCATTCCTTTGTAGGATTGGGTCTTAAGTGGTTCTCACCCTTTGAAGTCCTCAAGGAGGCCTCCGGCGGGAGTGTACGTGGTTGGTGCGTTGTGTGGACCCTTGCTCTGTGGAGAGCATAAACATCTGGTTGAAGGTGAACCAGTAAAACCTTAAGTTTGAGGTCAACCGTTGTGAAACCTCGGGTTTGAGGTCAACTGTGTAGAAACCTCCAGTAGGGTCCTATGGAAGATCCTTGGCCAGTGTGCCTAAAAGTGGGTGCGTTGTGTTGACCCTTGCTCGTGAGAGCATAAACAGTCAGCCTCAATGTAGGTTGTAAAGGTTGAAGGTGAACCTGATTTAAAACCTTAGGTTAGAGGTGAACCGCTGTGAAACCTCCTTAGTGAAATCCGATACACTCAAGGGTTGAGTGCGGTTACCGGGAGTGGAGTAGACTTATCGTCGAACCACTATAAAATGATTGTGTTTGAGATTGTTATTCTTATGATTATGTGATTTGGTTTAATACTTTCACATCTGGATATTTGATCACACCACACATACCTACACAGTCATATCTATCATAAGTTAGTTTGTATACTGCTTACTTCTAAAATAGTTTGGGATTGGATCCTCTACCGGGCTTGGAAGCTAGTAGAGTTATGCTTGAGTTATCCTAATATATGTCTGCTGTTAGGATTAGTGTAATAAGATTTTAAATATACCATAAAAACTTTTAAAAATCCTATTCACCCCCTCTAGGATATATTGACATATCCCGACTTCAACTAATGCGGTCTTCACCGTAATTTCAGAGTATGTATCACAGCTCAACAGGCGTAGACTCAGGATCCACAGTCTTCTGGCTTGCTTCCCTTGCCAGCTTAGGGCCGATTCTATCCCCCGTAACAAGGACAGACTCAGGATCCATAGTCTTCTAGCTTATTTCCCTTGCCAGCTTAGGGCCGATTCCATCCTGCGCAGCAGGCGCAAGGCCAGGACCCGTTGTCATCGACCGGCGGAGTTGTCGAGGGTATTCTTCTTGTTTCTACTTGCATTGCCCATGTTTTGTTTAATTCTGGTGCTTCTCATTCCTTTGTGGCTGAGCAGTTTTACCGATCGACCGTTATTCCATCGGAGTCCATGTCTGAGGCCTTGGCCGTTTCGACTCTCATGGGGAAGTCTGTTGTGTTGAGCCGTCGTTGCCCTTCTTACCCGGTGTTAGTGGGCGAGATGTTCCTTCCTGCCGATTTATTTGTGATGCCGATGACAGACTTTGATGTTATTCTGGGTATGGACTGGCTTGCGGAGTATTATGTCATCTTGGACTATACCGCAAAGACAGTTACGTTTCACATTCCCGGCTTGCCAGTGTTCCAGTTCGTCGCCTAGCCCAGAGGAGAGTTGTTGTCTAGTTTCTTGGCTTCTATCATCAAGGATTCTGTGGCAAGGTGTATTGAGTAACTGCCAGTTGTTTGTGAGTACCCGGATGTGTTCCAGGAGATCCCGGGTTTGACACCGCGTCTGCAGGTGGAGTTTCAGATTGATTTGGTACCCGGTACCGCGCCTATCTCAAAGGCCTCCTACCGGATGGCACCGTTGGAGTTGAGGGAACTGCAGGAGTAGTTGGATGAGCTCCAGGAGGTAGGTTTCATTCATTCCAGCAGTTCACCTTGGGGAGCCCCAGTATTGTTCGTGAAGAAGAAGGATGGCTCTGTGTGGATTATCGTGAGCTCAACAGAGTCACCATCAAGAATCGACACCCACTTCTCCGTATTGATGATCTGTTCGACCAGTTGCAGGGTGCACAATATTTTTCCAAGATAGACTTGCGCTTCGGTTACCATCAGATTTTCAAATTGACATGTTGCTGGAACAATCCAAAAAATCTAGACTGTCCACCTCACTTGGGCCACACGTTTGGGACCTCAATCAAGGTCAGATGGGGCTGAAATTTGGGGGACATCAAGATGAGATCCCCACCTTTTAGAAAATATATTTGATGGGTAAGAAAAGTCCCCCAAACAGTCCCAAAATCTAGTTCAAAATCAACTAGAAACTGTTCAGAGAATTTTGGACAGCAACATACACTAGGATTAAATTAAATGTATGAGTTAATTAAAAAGGGAATTACCCCAAAAACTAGGTGTTATGGCCCACCCTAGTGGACCCCACAAATGTCCAAATCAAATCCCAAAGTTACCACACTTGCATGCATCAATAAAAGTCAGCAAATTAGACACCCAAAACCATGGTGTAGGGAGGTATGGGCGTCCCACCCTAACTGGGCCTTCTGGACAATCCAGGCCCACCAAGTGGGCCACACTCATCATCATCAGAAATAGAAGAAAAGAGAGAGAAGATGAAGAACATCTGGGCCATAGGGAGAAGGCTTCGCCACTATTGAGTCTTCCCCAACACATTCACACCCACACATTTCATTCACATTCACATTACATCATGGATCTTCATCATGCATGATCAATATTCAAGATGAACGGTTGGGATGCCATCCCCTCCATGATGCTAGGGTCTAGATGACCCATCATGCTATGAAATTGGAAGAAACCTCCATGATGAGGGTCCATAAAGGAAAAACCCCATGCATGGGACATGCATGCATAAGGTAGGTCATTTGGCCACATCCAAGGGATTGTGTAGGATCTCTACCATTGATTGGCGGATCCTACACTTCCCAAAAGAAGAAAAGAGAAGATCTAAGCTATAGAAAAGGAATGTGTACATTTAGAGGAGCACCCACCTAAAGATCTTCACCAAAACTTAGATTACCAAGCTCCAAATGCTCCAAGGAATCAAAATTGATGGATGAGATGGAATTGGGATGGATGGATTAAGAGAGATTGGAGAAGAAAGGGGCTGGAATGGTGTGGACATCCCACCCTCTCTAGTTTGGGAGAATGAGAATTATAAGGGAGAAAATGAGAGGGAGAGAAGAGAGAAGGATGGTTGTAGTAATGTGATGATTACAAATGGCTAGAAAAGAGCAACCATGATGGTTTCTCTCTAGGAAAGAGTGACTTGGTTAGAGAGCTCATGATGAGTTAGCAAAAGAAGGTCTATATGGGGGCTATAGACTAGGGATGGGTGGTGTTTGGGTAGTGTGTAGTGTAGGATATGAAACTTTGGGTGGTGTGTATTGGAAATTGCACAAGAGGGAGTGGGCCACCTTGAAAAAATGTGCTCTTCACACTAGGTGGGTCACATGATCATGATCAAAGGCTAGAAATGAGATGCACACAACTTACGATCCACACATCGAATGGACACACAAGACGCGGCGTCAGAAGAGCAACGACGATGCGAACAAGATGATATAAGTTTCCGTTCGATCCGAGTCGGGTCTACATGACTAGACTTAAGGATGACCGCAAATACTATCCGAAGGTCGCGGGTCGCGGGATTCTACTGGTATGACTGTAACGCCCTGAAAATCGAGGGTCGAGCAAAGCTCAACTCCGGAGTTCCAACGCATCACTTATGCAACATAGATAATGATAATTAAATGTTGTCTATATTAGTGCATTTAAACATGAGTGAGATTATATTAAATCAGCATATCATACTCCGAGTTAATTAAGTTAAGCAAGCGGGAGACTGAGATAGATATATAAAGTATATAAGTGTTTCATAACCTCCAGAGTATGAGTATGTTACCAGGCTGAATACATACATGTATGGTTCCAAAATTTACAAATTACCAAAGTATAAATGTCCAGCTAATCCCTGTATCCCTATAATCCCGTCGAATTAGAACAAGGTCTATGAAGACCTACCTGATAGCTGAACGTATGAGAATTCCTCCCCCTCATCCGAGGAGTTCATTTCAGCTGCATAGACTCCGACATTACCTACATTTACAACAGAGTCTGGTTGGTGTTTAAAAACACCATCCCATGTGGGAATGAGTAGCTAATTCAGTGGAACTATAAAGCAAAGGTTAACATGTTATCAATTCAGTCAAGCAGTAATGATAAAGCAATACAACAATCATGTCCTAAGTACTCTTGTTAATACAAGAATGATATGCAACAATGATGTATGCCCTCGCCTGCACTCCCTCAGCGACAATCATCTCACGATCGCGCATGCAACACTCCCGGTAAACATGCGCTTCCTTGCCAAAGCACATGCAATGCGGTGCATGATCGTGTTTGCCAAGTTCTTATTTAGGCTTATTTATACAACATATTTGGGAAGCTAAGGTACCTCCCTTTATATCATCTACCCAAACAATGATCCATCTAGGGTCGTCAATCCTAGCTTGTCACATACGATAGGCAAGTTCAAGTCACTCCGGAGAGGCTCGTCACCTCAGCGTAGGCCTATTTTATACTCGAGGTTACTCCATCGACGCCCTACTAACTGGCAGTCTATTGTCGAAGGCTCGTCACCAACCCGACTGGGGACCACAGCCAGGCTGTGCTGAGGTAGGCCTCATTTATACTCGAGGTCACTATGGGAAGGCTCGTCACCTTAGCATAGGCCGACAGCTCGAATACAGTGTCCCATACTACCGTATTCGGCTCACGTGTTTGGTTGTTCACCGGTCACTATAGGAAGGCTCATCACCCCAGCGTTGGTCGACAGCTAGACCACGGTGTCCCATACCATCATGCTTGGCTCATGAGTCTTAGCGGATCGTGGTACCATGGTTGAAACGAGCTTTACATTGGTAAGTGGTACCTTAAATTCAAGCAGTAGCGTCCATACATGGTAAACACACAATAAGGCAATCGGTTTATTAGATAAGTTCGACTGGTACGAGCCTACACTGAATTAATCGACATGGTACCACTGTCGACGATCATCGTACGACTCAGATTTACCGAACGCATTAAATGTGACGAAACTAGTTCGGGCACTCAAACAGGAACCGTTACTAATTGCCTGAACTACGCAGTAGTCCCAATCATATTCAAACACAATAGGCATTCATATGTGATAGCCAAACAACATGTGACAAATGATTCAAATATAAATCACATTTGAGCATTTTAACAAACTCATCGTACAGATATGGTCATACATAGGCATTTCATCCATAAAGCACGTAGTAGTAAGATAAGTTACATAAAGGAGACTGTAACTGTAGATAAGGTAATTGAGAATCCTATCTCAAAACCCTCATTAAATACATTTCAACAAACATTTTCTCATTCAGGCATTTTATCAAATACTTAGACTACACATATCAACATACATGTAATAAATTAGTTATAACGTATATTATAGCAAATCCTTTCACAAGGGAGTTGCCACACGTACAACAATAATGAATTCTCAAACAACAATCATGGCAAGCACAAATCATAATTCCATATTCATACAAACATTTCAACAAACACATTGAATGCATTAATTTCAACATAATCCATATATATATATATATATATATGTAATACGCGGAAAACATCACACTTAAGCATATGTGATAGCAATCAAGTCAGTCATAAATCATTAACTGACATTGAAAGCCTTGAAAACCATAACCTAAACATTTATAGTATGCATCTTCTGTCGGTAGACTCGTACCAACTCAGTTCGATTCCTACTTCTTTGACTACGGCACAACGGCTACCTGAATCAATGATATAGGTTAGTTATTTCACCAATTCCTCTATTTAAATCCCTAAAATAGATTTGAGTTAGGATCTCTTACCCAAAAATGGATTTGGATTCGCCGGTGTAGCGATACGGGTAGATGATTCGGCACGTGGAGCGGCAGGATCAAATCCCAACAACTATCTCTCACACTCTCTCTCTCTTCTCCTCACTCTTTCATTCTCTTTTTCTCTCTTCTCTCTCATAGGGTTTGGAATTTCGTATGGAATGAGAGAGGGGTGAGTTTAGGTCCTTATATAGGCCTAGAACTGATGAGAATGGCCCCACGGCCATGGTATACTTAGGTTATAGCCAAATAAGGGCTGTTTCGGTCCAATGGAGTACATTTGGAGGCCCGTTTCCTGCATACGGTTGGGGGAAAGTTTCCTAACATTGGATTTAGGCCAGGTTAAGATTTCGGTTCGATCAGATTTATGGATCGACCGTGGGGGACCAGTTTCAGTTCAACGGTCATCGTCACTCGATCAGGCAACAAGTACACTGACATGTGTAGGGAGATTTCCCTGATCCAAGGGTGTAGTTGGGTTAGAATCTGACGGTCTGAAACCTTAGATTTGGCTTGCAAGCGAATGGCTCAAATCACTTAAGTTTAAGTTCATTTCTTAAAGATATTCGCGTTTCTCACACACTTCACTCCGGGCTCAAGTTGTGCATTTCGGGATACTATTTGGACTTGATTTCCGATATGGTTGTCAAGCCTAGTAAGGCGGTCATAACCGTATAGTTTCACGGTAATCAAACTTTCGACGCGTGGTCCAGGTCCGATACGGAGTTTCACTGTGCTCCCTAGAGCAACTGGGTTTTGAGATTCATCCTAGATTTCTAGGCAATGTTGGGTTAGCGATTCTAATGGTTTTGGGTCTTGCGGTTCGTATAGAAAGTGGTTCGAGCCAAATCCATCAATTATTTAGTTTAGTACTGACTAATTTTCACCCTAATTACGACAGAAGAAGGTCCTAGGGTAGGAAAACTGATCTTTCCAAAAACCTATTCATTTTGTGAGTGCGGTTCAAGGTTAATAGCCCATAAGCCCATTTTATTATGTATTACTATTTACAGTAAGTTTTAAGTAGTTTTAAGTTTGTTCTTCATCATTTAAACTTTAGGATTAGTGTCTAATGTGAAAGTACTTAGAAAACTTTGAAGAACAAGGTGGTGAAAGGTGAGATTTTAAAGGAAATGGGTTGAAAAGGGGATTTGAGACTTTGAGATTAAGTTCTGAGAAGTTAATAAGGTGTTATGATCGACCCATTGCCTAAGGACGTCTATCTCTAAGTTGGCAAAAATCCGAGATGTTATAAGGTCCGCGGGAACAAGAGAAACGAAACGCACACTCATACACACATGCACTCGGGTTGGGTCTTGCAAACTCGCTAGAACACTCTGGACACATTCTCGATGGATCGAACACCCTTCGATGACATCGAAGGCATGTTTGATGACATCGAAGGCAGGTTCGATGACATGAAAAGTTATGCAGTGCGAAGGCGCGACTTCCAGATTCAAGTTACGTTCTATAACATCAAAGGTTCTTCGATGACATCGAAGCGTTACGCAAATTTTATGCGGACTGCATAAATTTGAGGTAGTTTTAGACGGACAAAGCTATAAATATGGGTTTCCTAAAGACCTCTAGGATATCTAGGGTTACAAGGAGTAGAGCAAAAGGGTGGAGCAGCTCCTAAGAATTTTCTTCCTTCTTTATTTCTTTTTAATGCTTTCTTTAGGAGATTTAGATCCAATCATGTATACGGTGGCTAAACCTCTTAGCTAGGGCTAAGAGGTGAAGCTTGTAGCGTGTTGGGATGATTTTTTTTTTTTGATTCTTGTTCTTGATGAACCTCATTTGATTTTAAAGGAATATTTTCAGTTTTTTGTGATTTATTATAACTCAATTACAATAGATGCTAAGATAGCTTTGGATATTTCTTTTTCCATTTCGAGATGTGAAAATTAGTAAATCCTGTTGTTCACCATCATCTCCTGGGCATGGAGGGTGATGGAATTCATTCCAATCTTCATGATTCTCCTCCATTAAGAATTAGGTCAATGAAAGTTCAGATTTGATTTAGTTGTTTTATCTTCCAATTGAATAAGAAAAGACTCTAATTCTAATTATGTTCCTTTAATCAAGCAAGGTAGCATCTTGATAGTTACAAGTGGATCCTTGGCGCCCTAATTCTTACCTTTAAATTCACAAGTTTCAATCAACTTTATTCACAATTATTTTTTTTTTTTTTTTTTTAATTCCATATTTAGATTTAGATCTTCTTTTAGTTCTAATTCTAGTTATTTTTAGAATACGTACAAGTTTAGTCCTTGTAGACTTGGGGTTGTGAACAACTTGTAAGTGAGTTACCTATAAATTCTTTACAACTAATAAAACCTACGGGCATCTAGTCGATCATGTTACACCATACTTCATTCAATTAGTTTCTCTGTATTTGATTGGCTAGTTGCGGCCGTGGCAAGAAGAATCTGCTACAATATTCTGGATTACACTTGCAGGTTAATACAATGTATGAGGGTATGATAAATCAGTTCAAAACCATAATAGCTTGGACTCTGCAGGTAGGTCATTGCATCAAAACCAACATCACGGACAGCAGGTACAATGCTTTTTTGCTTTGGCATGAACGGACAGTCCATTTGCCTGGATCATGTTGATATGAACCTTGGGTTGTGGGATCTCTCTCTTTCTATCTTGAAGGAAACTGTCAGGGGTCGTTTGGCACCATGGATTTGGGGAGATTTGAGGGGATTTCAAATCCCCTTGTTGGGTTTCAAATCCTCCCAAACAGGGGGTTTCAAATCACATTGAAAGCTTGGATTACATTTAAAATCTTTCCAAGAGTTGCATGTATAACATGTGTGTCACTAGACTATTAATCTATTGGGCACATGGGCAGCTAATGATATCCCAAAATAATTAGATTATCAATGCATCACTATAATTACTTTAATATGATGATCAGCGCCATCCAAACGTTGTCCATGTAAATCAACGCTTAAAAATCATTGATTAGTCACTCGAACGTGATCTTGTGCTTGTGGCCCATTCAAGACTTGGAATTTCATTGTTTTCGGGCAAATTATATAATTCAGAGGGCTTATTACAACCATTGTGTCAAACATTATATACGTTTACTAATTAGAGATATTAAAGTTAATTTAGTAATTAAATTCAAACCCTTGTAAATATACTATGCATAACTAGTTTTGGATTAAAGTTGATTTTGAATCCAGGGTGCCAAACACAATAAGAGGATTTCAAATCCAGGGGGTTTCAAATCCACACTCCCTAGCTGGAAAGTGGAAAGGAAACTTGCACAATCTATTCGAAATGTAATCTTTAGAAGTTTTATTTATTTATTAGAGTTGTTCATGCATCTGAATGGATGACCAATATATTGCGCAGGATATTATGATGTGTCTTTTATATATGATCAAGGTAAAGAGGACTGTAGGGCACTGATCTATCTTCCATATTCCTGAAGTTGGCTGGGATAGCCCTAACTTCTGTTGATAAAAAAAATAAAAATAAAAATGAAACAATATGCATATGAAGCATGATGGGTCTCATCATCATTGATGATTTTCCAAGTTGTAATCTCATTTAGTTAATTGTAATTATGTATTGGAGATCTTGATCTCTAATATATAATCACTGTTAATATAAACTCGTTATGCACTAGAGACCAAGATCTCTAATACATAACTACTGTTAATGAAAATGATATCTACTCATTTTTTTTTGGCATCTACCAAACAAGGCCTTAGAGTTGTGAATTTATTTATTTTTAAAGAAAATTTGTGTCTACTTTTTCTTTTTCTTTTTATTTTTTATTTTTTATTTTTATTTTTAAAGGTAAGAGCGCAGTTGGTTGCACCAAATGTCATGAAATTTCATGATTAATCTATCTAGTTTGGTGCAACCAAACACTGCCAAAGGTATGCTGAGACATACTGAGAATTGTCTTCCATCAGTTCAAAGTGGCACAAGCCCTAATGTTGTGTTGCATCAGATAGGTTTTTCATACAACTTCACCCGCATAAATTTGCAGTGCTGCCAATATCAGTGTATTTGTTAGAGTGCTGTACCACATTAGCAGTATTAGGTTTTGTTTTGCTTTGCTTTTCTCTAAAAATAAAAATAATAATAATAATAAAACTGGGTGTGTTTAATTCAGTCCCTCAATATGAGCTTGCAACTATTTGAAACGAATTGATTTCGTGAATGTTATTGCTATATAACATTTCAGCAAAATTTCAGAGCATGAACCCCAACATTCATTAATAAGTTGTAACCATAATTATGAATGCATAATTGCATAATTATTTAAGGTAAGATGTAAAATTCATCATGAGTCTATGATGACAACATGGTCCATAATGTATAATGCCATTCTTTTGCATTACGAAATGCTTGATTTCAATCAGTGTTGTCAAAAGCATTCCAGGCACACACCAAGGAATTTTGGGACTGTCGCCCCTTGTGCGTAGGTGCCCATAGGTGTGCCTGCGTAGTTGGGTTTTCATGTGAGTTATCCTTATGGATATCTCAAGAGCGGATTATTATCATTATTTTTTAAGCACCCTAAAAGGGTGGTAACTTTTAAGAAGGGGCTTCTGAGCCCTCTTTCAGTGATTTTTCTCCCTTCTTTTTAGATCAAAGCTTGGGATCTTCTCCCAAATTTCTTACTTCTTCCATAAACTTATGAGATCTCTTTTTCTTGATTACTTTGTTGGTGCCATACAAAAAAATTGAAGATGAATTGGGAATTTTGCAGGAATTAGAAAATTTAGGTTAGAGGATTTTAGGATTTCGATAATTGGATTTTAAGGTTTATTAATTTTAGGGATTTTGGATTGGTGAATTTAGGGGAGTTGAGGAAAATGAGAAATTTAGGGTTAGGATTTTTGAAAATTGAAAATTTAGGATTTAGATTCAGGAGCTTTATGTAAAATTGGGATATAAAGTAATTTGATAGATTTAATGATATATATATATATATATTATAGATATATATATATATATATATATATATAGAGATATATATATAGTAAAAAAACTCAACTTATATCTATGAAGAATTAAAATATTCTATTTATGAATGTTTGGTTTTTTTTTTTGAAGGAATCTCCAAGGGTGCACCTGGACGTTTCAGGTACTCAAGGGGTAGGTGTGCCTAATGACTTTAACTACACTAGTTTTAATTGGACCAGATAGTTCATAAGATAGTACACATGAGTTGAAATGTGACTACACTGGTTTTGTTGGATATGGGCGCATGGGGCCCACTTGTGGGCAACCACCAGTAGAGGGTCCCACACATTTTTCCCTTCAAAATTACTCTTTCAATTTTCTCCCGGAGATTCACAAATGAATTTCAAATTCAACAAGAACAGATTGGGATGAGGGAGACATCGGATGAGATGTGGGGGAATTCCCGTCCAAACTCCCATATCTCCTGATTCCTCCCTTTATAAAAGGGGGAGGGATTCCCTCGTTCAAAGCATCCTAAATCATGGGAATATCCTGGAGAGAAAAGAGAGAAAAAATAATATCCATTTGTCCATCAGGCTTCCCTCTAGATTATCTAAACTACTAATCTTAATTTGGGGGCCATCTTAACTGTAGAATCAGAGGGATGATTAGATTTTTTCTGCTCTGGTAATGGTTAGGCGGACCGCTGGACCTAGACCATCCATCTTCGGCTTTTTGCGAAGGTCCTGAAATCATACATTTACTATAAAATCCCGCGGGCTTACCCACCAACGTTGCCACCTGCTTTTGATTGGATCATATGGTTGATAGGATACACATGCGTTGAAATGGAATTGCTTTGATTTTCATTTTATTACTATTGAGTTGGTTGATATTGATGGTTCCAAGTTAGCATTTCGTATTTTGGGTGATTCAAGTCACAGTCCTTGCATCGAAAGATAGCGAAGGCATTAATTTGTGGTTGATTTTAGTTTCACAATGCACTGAATATGATTCTGAAAGATGTTGGGCCCAAGAAATCATGAATGCTAAATAGTTGCTCAGTTACAAACTCCTGCCTGGGCCTTGTCTGTTGATGTCCCATGCTTTTTCACACATCAGTTTGGGGACTCCTTATTTCAAAACTAAAATTCTGTTGAAGTCTCACAAGAGAAGCGTATGCACCCTCCTCGCTTTTGGCAAGTAGCTCACCATGTGATCCCTGTTCGACGATCTTCCCATTCTCAATCACAGCTATGGAGTCTGTTTTTTCTATTGTGGTTAGCCTATGTGCTACAATTATGCATGTCCTACCCACCATCATCTTCTCAATTGCCTCTTGAACATGACTCTCAGATCTGTAATCCAATGCACTTGTTGCTTCATCCAAGAGCAATATTGCTGGATTTTTCAAGATAGCTCTAGCAAGAACTATCCTTTGCTTCTGCCCTCCTGATAACTGAACCCCTCTTTCTCCACAAAAGGTCTTGTAGCCATCATCCATGCAGCTGTTCTCATCAAAGTCATCAACAAACCACAAGCACAATATTAGTTTTTGTCAGAATAACAAAATTAATGTCATTGATGTACATGTATTCATAATCATATTTGCTTGGTGTTCTGTAATTCTATACCTTATAAAATCATGAGCATTGGCGAGAGTTGCAGCTTCAATGATTTCAGCTTCAGTCGCATTCTTCTTTCCATAGATGATGTTATCATGGATTGTACCTGCAAAAAGAGCTGGTTCCTGACTGACTAAGCCAATGTGAGACCGTAGAGCTCTCAAATTATACATCTTGATGTCTACACCATCTATTTCGACTGATCCTTTTAACGGGTCATAGAATCTTTCAATTAGTCCAACGATAGTGGATTTTCCAGACCCACTTTGTCCAACCAATGCAATGGTCTTTCCAGCTTCAACCTTGAGGCTTAGACGGATGAATATCATTTGTTTAGGTCTCGTCGGGTAAGCGAAGTCCACTTCTTTGAGTTCGACATCTCCATTTATCTTGTTTGGCTTGATCGCATCTGGGTCATCGGTCTCCATCTTGCTCTTCCTATCCAGAACCATGAAAACTGATTTTATGGCATCAAAGCCCTTTGATAAATCAGATGTCATGCTGCCAGCCTCTGCTATAACTCTTCCTGTTGTCACCAAGATGAAAAATGTCTGGAAGAGGTGCTTGTAAGTGATCTTTTCATGGTATAGCAATCTCCCACCATACCAAAATATGAGGCCTACGTTGGCAGAAGTTAGAAACTGCGATACAAAGAGACCAAAACCAGCATACCATGACTGCTTTTGGCTCTCATTTCGTGGGCCTTTTAGAGTATCCTCAAACAGTTCCATGATCTTTTCTTGAGAACAAAAGGCAGTGATGGTTCTATGGTTCACAACAACCTCGCTTGCTAATTCGCTGCTCTTGTTTTGTGCTTTCATGACTTTCTTCGACATGCTCTTCATCAGGACACCTCTTCCATAGAAAGAACCAATGATCAGTGGTTGCAAAGCAATAATCACGACTGCAAGACGCCAGGCTAATGCCATCCCCAAGGCAACAGCTAAGGTGGCTGCTGATAGAACCTGAGCCAACAACGACAAACGATCACAAATGAGTGACCTCATGATGCTTGCTTCTCTGGCGAGCCTTGAACATATGGCCCCACTTGTGTTGTTCTCATTATCGAACCATTCGATATCGAATGTCAAAACCTTTGCTAGCATCATCTCCCTTACTCTTTTCATCAAGTGCTCTCCCATGTAACCGAAATTGTAATGCTGCATGACATTGGTGATGAAGGCAAGGGTAGCATAGCTCAGGAAAATAAAACAATATAATCTTGTCTTCGACCTGATCTCATTGTGATCATTGAGAAAGTAAGTAGAGAGGACTGCTCCCATGCAAAAAGAATGCACCGGCTGTATCACTCCAAAACCAATAGCACCTATGCAACCGAATACAGTCTCCTTCCACTCAGGAGCTGTCATTTGCAACAGATACCTTAGAGATGGACTACTGTAACTATCTTCTTCAAGCTGGTTAGTCTGATTCTCATGATCAAGAGATAGGGATGGCCCTGATTTCTTCAATATCTGAGCATCATCGTTAGTATTTGTAGCAGTAGAGTGATTATCGCTATTGTCAGTTTCTTTTGGTGTTGAAGAAGGTCCATCATCTTTCATGGACGTTTTCTGCAGTCGCACCATTGTCGAGTATGGGCCATGCTCATTCTGAATAAGTTGATCATGAGAACCAGATTCCACTACCTCGCCCGACTGAAGAACAGCGATCAAGTCAGCATTGCAGAGGGTTGAGAGGCGATGGGCAACAATGACGGTTGTTCGTCCGATAGAGGCTTGATCTAAAGCATCCTGCACAGCTTTCTCCGACTGTGAATCTAATGAGCTAGTCGCTTCATCAAGGAGGAGGATTCTTGGATCCTTGAGCAAAGCCCTCGCAATAGCAATCCTTTGTTTCTGCCCTCCAGACATCTGAAATCCAAATTGTCCAACCTGTAAAAAAGACCCAGTTATGATTATTAGATACAAAAGAAAAGGCAATAGCAGTACAAGTTCGTAGATGCTAGTGACTGTGGCAGCTGTGGTAGAAGTGAAAATCAATTCTACAAACATCAAGATTGTCTTGGCACATATTTCTTACTTGGGTATCATATCCATTGGGTAATTGATTGATGAAGGTGTGTGCATTGGCCGCTTTAGCTGCATTGATAACTTCCTCCTCCGAAGCGCCCTGTTTACCGAACATAATATTCTCCTTGATCGACATCGCAAAAAGTATGGGCTCCTGACCAACAAGGCCAATTTGATGTCGCAACCATTTCAATTGGAGGGTCTTTGTGTTCTTTCCATCTAGGAGGACTTCTCCTCCAAGTGGATCATAGAACCTTTCGATCAATGAGATTATCGTGGATTTACCTGAACCGCTACCGCCCACCAAGCCTACAGTCTGACAGGCCATGACTCTTAGATTGAATTTCCGTAGTACCATGCTCTCCGGTCTTGAGAGATAAGAAAAATCGACATCCTTGAACTCCAATTCTCCTTTGGTATCCACCATGATATTCCCACGTTGATCATCAGAATCTATTCTCGGGACCCTTTCAGTTATTTCAAATATCTGAGAAGCTGCCACAGATGCTTCAGTAAGGTACTTCATATTCGCAAGAGCACCCCCAAGTGAACTGCAACATTACAAATTAGTAGTCTTTATTTTTTGTTTACATATCAATATTATCTATTAAATGCATGAATTAATGTATATCCACTTCGTGAAGTACTGCTAATAGTGAAGAATTATATATTCTCCAACCATCAAATTTAAATAGTATGCTCGTGCCTTGAGTTTGTGTATCTATGGCCATGCTTCATTTACCATGACCATTCATCTCAAGGACCCCAATGTGGAAGAGAATCCACCAAAGATCTTCTAGATTGGAAGATCATAGCCACACAATTTTTGCCCGGTGGACCATTTTTGTATTATTTCTTAATCATGTATTTGGGAACTTATGGAGTTTAGTGTATAGAAAAAGAGGTTGGTGTTGACATTAATTGGGAAGTTTTTAATTATTTTTTACTTGAACTTTTTGGAAGAGTTCTGGTGGCTTTTTTTGTAGATTCCATATTTTTTGTTGGAAGGTCTTTGCATCTTCTCTTTATATTTGAATAGGAGTAAGTAGGACAGTTCTATGACTACTTGAGGGCCTATATTAGTTTTAGATCAAGAGATAAGAGTTCAGATTAGGCTTTTGTTTGTTTTTGGGTTTATTATATGCAATGTAAGTGGATGTTTATTTCTATGGTATCAATAATCTTCTGCTGCAAGTTATTTGAGACGTGCTCTTTTTCTTTTCTTTTTTTGTTTCCAAAGCGAGGCTTCCAACACAATAGATCACCTACAACCTTTTGCAGGCTAACTTAAGATATGAACCATTTCTACAACATTCTGGCCCTCGAATATATCCACTGTCCTCAAGAGAAAAAGTGGAAACACTGATTGACAAGGCATGAAAAATGGGTCCATACGACCGTTGATCGAATGGTCTTTTTATCTTGTCTAATTGATTTGATTAGTGTTTGGGGGATTGCTTGAGAGATCTTGCGATTTGTGGTCTGGTTTGTAAAGATAATCCCCATAGTTTGCATCAGGACCAATCGTGGTGCCTAATCAAATCAATGTTCTAGATCACTGAACCATGGGCCCCACTTTTAGCTGAGGATTCTATTTATATTCCTGTGTCAAGGATCATGCAACTTAATAAAACAATATATCCATTTTTCTAAGTTAAATCTAAAAAGTCAATGATATTTCAACTTACAGCCCTCCAACAACAATGCAGACGCCTGCGTTAAAGACATCTCCACCTTGGGCACCCTTCTCCGTGACTAGAACACTTCCGTACCATGCCTGAAATGCCCAGACAGCAAAGCCAATACCAACACTTCCAATTGCCATACCCTTCATCAGTCCTTGTTTGAGCCCAAGCTTTAAGCTTTCTTCCAATGCAGCTGAGAAGTTTTCTTCCACTTGACGCTCTCCGACATAAGAGAACACAGTTCTAATCGAAGACAATGCCTGCTCGGCAATACCTCCCGCGACCCCATAAGCTTCTTGTATTTTCCTTCCAACTTCCATAAGCAATTTTCCATATACTATTCCCGGAACAATCAACAAAGACAATGTTGGAATGGTTACAACAGCCAGTCTCCAGCAGAGAAACAAGGCAACCATCTGAGAAGTGAGGAACGTCGCCACGTTCATAAGGAAATTTGGCATCTGCAACAGGGGGCTGTCAAAACAATGGATAGAAGTAATAAAAAGTTTTTTTATGAATTGAACCATTCTTCACTTGCTTGCAAGAAGAGGATTCTGAATTCTACTTTCTCCATGTGTGTGTGAGACTGGGGACATTCATTAGGTGGGCTACCACATATGTTGTTGCCCACAAATCAGGAAGTTCAATAATCAGGTGTCCAACTGTGTGCATCAACTCTGGACCATTTCTAACCATTCATATTCCTCATACAACTGACCCGCCTAATGATTGGACCAGCCTGAATTCCAAGTCATGGAACATACACCATGTACCCCACCGCATGAACAAGTTGCATATCGCACACATGCAATGATAGTAGGAATTTTGATCCTTGCAGTTTGCATTTCTCTCCATGTATTGCACCTATAGTACAGCCATGATGCTGAGAAAATGGCATTGCCATGTAATTAATAAGCAAGTGTATCTATGAAAGAGGATGAAGAGGATACCTTTTCACTGAGAACATCCTGTATGGTGAGTGTATCGGTAGAAATACTGGAAACCACTTGATATGTTGTTGAAGTGCCACTCTGCGTGTCAAAGAAACTGACTTCTTGCCTCAACAACGCCCATAAGTATTTCTTTCGAAGACGAGAAGTTTGTCTCTCTGCAGTCCGAGCCCAACAGAATCCTTCTGTTGTTTCGACAATCACCAAATGATGAAGACAAAGAACAGTCACATTTAGCACTCTGAGTAAATTAAGGCTAGAACTTTAACTTGATGGTGATCTACTTGATATCTTTTCTTTTTGGTATGGAAGCTAGTTCTAACCCGATATCTCAAGATTGAAGCGAAACGTGCAGCCCATTGACCTATGGGCTTGATCCCAACTCAGTAGGCATTTTGACTAGTGGATATATGGTGCTTTGTGATTTCAACAGCAGGGTAAAGAAGGAAAAAATAAAAATAAAAAATAAATCCTAGGGCCTGTTTGGGAGCTTGTAATATAAAAGGAGAGGAAGTGGCATTTTCTTTGAATGTTATTTTACAAGAAAGCATTTGCAGAGAATTATAATTTCTTTTTACTTTTTTTTTGAAAACACATTCTTGGAAAATGTTTTCCACAAAAAATGGAACTCCAATCAGGGAAAATGTCTCATTTTGTTGGAAAGTATTTTCCACCCAAATACTTTGCCTTCTAGAGGTTAGATGCCTTTGAATTTGAGAACTTCTGGTGCTTCTTAGGCTTCCATAGATGTATTATTTATTTGAATTGCAGTAGATAATTAGCTTAATTGAGAGCGAATGGCCAGCTCGGATTTACCTACTCATAGTTAGGAAGTAGTCATTGAATCATACTTAAATACTTTCAACTAGAAAATTAACCGCTTTGAAGCCTACCTGTCAACATAATTGCTATGAATCTAATTGCAATTTGATCTTATCCATTTTCCTGAACTTATTATAGCATTTCTATTTCAACTGTGCATCCAAACACTACCTCAATCATCTCATTTGCAAACTGGAGTTGCACTCACAAACCACAAAATTACGAGTTGAGTAGTCACTTAAATTTCTTACCAAATTCATGAATTAAATTATTCTAGATTGGACCTATTTTCATTTCATTTTTTGAGCAGTGGGCATGAATTGGGGCACATTGCAAATTGTGTGGGAATCTAGAGACTAGAGTCTATGTGAATCTTATGGAATTAGAAACCTCCACTTCTTGGGTTTCCTTATGTTTGTTTAGTAATGAAAAATAATGACAAGTAGTGATGAAGGTAATGGGTTCACAATGCTCTTTGAGAAAAAATTTGGGAGGGATAATGATGCAGGACAATTAACCACTTGCTCTAAAAGCTCGAACTGTTAGAGTATGGCGAATTAATCCTTTTATCTCATAGCCCAGGCCCCACATCTCATGGGTTAAGACCTCGGCCGAACCTCCTTCGTGGGCCCCAAATCACATGGGCCGCCCACCCCGAGTGTGTCCCCGCATCCCACGGGCTACCCCACTCGAGTCCGGTGTGAAATGCGCATTACTCACCCCTGGTAAGGAGTCTCGAACACGAGACCTCCCCCGTGGGCCCCAAATCGCATGGGTCACCCACCCCGAGTGTGCCCCTGCATTCAACAGGCGACCCCACTCGAGCCCAGTGTGAAAATGCCCCTACATTAATCACTCTCGGTGAGGAGTCTCGAACACGAGACCTCCCGCTTTAATACCAATTTGATGCAGGACAATTAACCACTTGCTCTAAAAGCTCGAACTGTTAGAGTATGACGAATTAATCCTTTTATCTCATAG
This sequence comes from Magnolia officinalis, assembly GCA_021015155.1. Taxonomy (NCBI): domain Eukaryota; kingdom Viridiplantae; phylum Streptophyta; class Magnoliopsida; order Magnoliales; family Magnoliaceae; genus Magnolia; species Magnolia officinalis. Next base: position 46,761,751 of record JAJHSJ010000003.1, read on the forward strand.
CTCAGGCCCCACATCTCATGGGTTAAGACCTCGGCCGAACCCCCTTCGTGGGCCCCAAATCACATGGGCCGCCCACCCCGAGTGTGTCCCCGCATCCCACGGGCTACCCCACTCGAGCCTGGTGTGAAATGCGCATTACTCACCCCTGGTAAGGAGTCTCGAACACGAGACCTCCCCCGTGGGCCCCAAATCACATGGGTCACCCACCCCAAGTGTGCCCCTGCATCCAACAGGCGACCCCACTCGAGCCCAGTGTGAAAGTACCCTACATTAGATAGAAGTGGTACAGAGGAAGGCCATGATGTTTTGTTGCGGAAGGAACTTGTTTGATTTTGCATGCTCTAGACCTTAACTGTTTGCAAATTCCTCCTCTTGGGGTGGCCTAAAATGCAATTTTGAGCATGATTTTTTTGGCATGTAGGCGGTGTTTGATAAACATATATTAGGTGGATGATGATCAATGGTTAGATGATATTTGGCCATATGATATTGCCCCAAAGGATTTGTACTGCTGATCATTTTGTTTTTCAATCACCCATGTGTTTCTCATCAATGGTTAGGATCATCTAGTTTGATTTTGATGTAGAACGAGATGAGGACGACTCAATGGATATCCAGGATTGCACAAACTTAAGGCAGAGGTGCCCAATCAGGCAAAAATGGTATAAACGTGGATTATAGCTTCCTCCTATGGCCATAACCTTGTGAGCGATTATCTGTTTCGTCTTTCATGTGTACAATATACTATTGGAAAGCTATTGACAAGCTCTACACCCTGGTCAACTATCCATAATTCTTGGCCCCCAAACAATTTCAAAAAATTCAATCGTTTTAGGGGTAAATTATGGTTTTCAGTTAAAACTTATTATTTTTACTAAATTCAGGTTTTGCTAATAGGGTATTTTTGGGTTTGGAGAGTCCAGTAATTCCTTATTTGAGTCATGGGAGAGAGTTTTTATCAATTTAGAAGTCTTTTACTATTTTTATTAAATTTACTATTTTGAGAAAGTTACAAATTCAGGGTTCATGGCTTATATAAGTCATATGAAAGGACTTTGTAAATGGACTTTTGATCAGTAAGCTTATTTTTGTTTCTCATTTTTTAGAGATCTCTCCCCTATTGGATTTAGGTAATCTATTCTCTCTCTCCACGTCCCACTACATTGTATGGTCTAGATGATTTGCAAAATCCTATTGAAGTATGGCTTGCCAGATTTCAACTTTCCCTTTATTGATTAGCATATGAAGCTCCCTGTCATTGTCTGTATCTTTCTTCCATAAACTAAATTATGAGGGCAATAAATAAGAAAGAAGAAACCAAACTTCTTCCCCAACCGAAACAGTACATGGTTATAAGTAAGATTAAGAGCTTTAGGGAGTGAGGAATTCAAGTGAATCTTTACACGTTGGTTTCTTTGTTCTAGCTCAGTCGTATTTCTTCCTTCTTTGCAAAAGTATCACAAAAGTTATTCTATTTGTTGGATATCTCTCAGAATCTAGATTATTCCACCTAAGACTCAGTCCTGCTCTTGATAATCTACAATTTGGGATTTTGAACATGACAAATTCACATTCTCATCTTGAAAGTTTCACCTTCTTAACAGATTCACTCTCCTGTCTTGGTAGATTCCCACTCGACTTAATACATCTATGGTTCTGAATCAACAAACTCAAGCTTTTCTTGTAAAAGTTTTGCAAATCGATATCACTTGCAGCCATGACTAGTCTGAATATACACAAACCTTACACGTCAAGTTGTAAATTGGTATTGATAGAGTCATGGTTTTTTTTTTTTTTTTTTTTTAATCAATTTATAGGTTACACTAGTTGATTGTACTTGGTCTTAATAAATTTGCTAATCTGTAGTTACATATCTAATTTTGAGTTACTAACAGTAAGATATTTCAGTATATTTCACATGAAAGGAATGTATGTATCATCAAGAGAGAAGCACAATCTTCTCACTATTTACTAATAGATATATATGTATATATATATATATATATATATATATATATATATATATATATATATATATATATATATATATAATATATATATATATATATATCTATATCAGTGTGTGTGTGTGTGCACGCGCGCGCACGCTCGCGTGCATGTGGGTGAGTGAGTGAGTGAAAGGAGACGGATATTTTATAAAAAAGGAGCACCGAGATGGTACAAATGTTACGACCCTAGAAAGGAAAAATACAATGTTTCAAAACATTTATGCAAGAGGCCCACTCCACAACATATAATATCCCCCTACTAGTAACCCTCTCCACTCAGTTGCTTTTGTTATGAAAGCATGTCACTTTCTTTCTCCCCAAATCACCCAAAGGGCAGCCAACAAATATAGCATCCAAAGAGTCTTCACTTGCTTTTGAAGCCCCATGACATGTCATGCCTTAAAGAGCCTTCATTCACCATCTAATATTATGCTATACTGTATTATACATTCATAAATTAGTGTAGAGCATTTCAAGTTTGCTAGCATTATATAATATTGTAAGATATGCCTATTGTAGATATCATATATAGTGAACACTTGCCAGTGATGAGGATGGATTCTTCTGTTTTTTGGTGGATTGTTGTGATATAAATGATGAGGATGAAATCATTTCGGATTAATAACTACCAATAAATACTTTTCGTTACATTGTCATAAGAAACATGTTTCTCAAATATGTATTACAATGCCAAGGTAATGTTACAAGGCTACCACAAGGTTGTAGGGGGGATTAGAGGTTGGGTTCAATTTTCAAAAAATACAAAGTTATTTGTTACAATCATGTGTACATGATTGTAAATAAGGGTAAAACACTCTAATGTGAATAAAAAAAATGCATCTATAACTATGGTAAAATTGTTATGTATCTAAATTATGTTCAAGCGTATGAGTGCCAAATGTGTACTTGAAAAGGAGGGAACCTCTGAAAAGTCACTGATAATCATTAAGTCATCACATGTTGTCATCATGGTCATGGTTTACAGTCACTGTTGGTGTGCTGTATCGTTCACCACAATACAGTGTTGAATCGCCCCTGTTTCAGGCCGACACAGGTCGATACAGCCATATTGTTCATGGGCAACACCAGGATGTATTGGGTGCTACACAAGTGATTTCGGACGATGTTTCAAACATGGTCATCATCATCATAACCTTGTCCCAGATATTTGGGATCAGTTTTTTTAAGTCCTGTTTAGTCAATGATCTAACTGTATTACTAGTTGCATTGTTTCCATTCTTTTTATTTATGAGAAAACATATGTAAACCTGTTATGTAATACTTATGTAGACTGTAGTTTGTTGAGATGTGTGCTTCTTGCCAAATTACATTGTCATTCCAAGCAATTATTACCGTTTTCCTAAAAGCTTTGTAGGAGGAAAATCATTTGTGACCATTACAAGAATGAGGGAAAACATATGTGGGAGAAAGAGGGATGAAAGAAAGAAAGCTCCAGTACCTAGAAATGCGCCAAACCCGACTGCAAAAGCCAAGTAGATTAAAGACAAAGCATCCTACAAAGGAAAAATAAATGAAACATGTCAGATTATATACACAAAAGAAAATGATATGGAGAGTATTTGATATGTTTATCCAATTCATGGATTAATTACTATCAATGACACCATTGTCCTTAGGCATATTTTAGTCCTTTTATCTTGTTTTTTGTGTGTTTGACGAACCTCAAACACTGGTACACATATATCAAATGATCGTTTCCTATGGATTTTTCCACTAATTCATGTATAGATAGATTTTTGGGTAAACAAAGATATTTGAACCCCCAACATCTCTTACAGAATCAGCAACCTTAACCAATGAGGTGGCAATAATGTTGTTGATTTAAGATACCATTTATATCACTTAAATGAGATCTAAAAATATTTATTAACAATTCTAGTATTTTCAATTTATTCTAATTAAACAGCGAGTCAACGGGTTAGTCTTCATGTCAAACCAACCCGGTTGAACATAGTCTGATTGAGTTATCAGGTTTTTGAACTAATGTCAAAACAAAGGTCTCTTTTTAGTATAGCCTTCAAAGAGAATTTATATTGCATTTGAAATTGAATGCATTATTTACTCATAAAGGTAAGAAGAAAATAAATTAAAAAGGTAATAACTTAAAAAATAATTTGTGTACAAACGTGGCCTAAAAGTCCTGATGCATCAAAATGAGAATATATGGAGGGATATAGTCTGTATACAATTAAAAAAGAAAGCAAAAAAGGAAAAAAGAAAAAAGAAAGAAAAAGAAAGAACTAGCTTCATTCAATTTCATCCAGTAATTTTCTCTTTGGGTTAGTTGTAGCTCGTTGAAAGGTTCTTTCATTGGAAAGAACCATGTTGGAGTTGTATACGTGGTTGGAGGATTTTCTGTTGCAAATTACCATGTGGGAGTGGTATACGTGGTTGGACGATTTACTGTTGCAAATTCTCTGCATTCATTCTTCTTCTTTCGGTATTTAGAGAGTTTGTTCTTTGATGATTGAATACTTGCATCTATTAATTTGTATTCATTTGAAAGGTGGTTTAGTAATAAAATGTCATGTCTTTATGAAGCCTTCTTTTATTCCTTGTTTATGTTTGTATTTCTCTCAAGTGAATGAATACCAGTTGTCAGTTTCTTTTGATTGTTTCTTCTCCTTCGTCATCTTGATTCATGGTCATGATTTTGGCATAGTTCCAAAACTCAGGGACTCAGCTCGGAAATTGGACGAGTCTTGACTCAGAACCAAGTCACTTGCATTGGGTGATTGGTTTTTTTTTTTTTTTTTTTTTTTTTTTTTTTTTTTGTTTTTTTGTTTTAAGTATGAAGTTGAGTCCCCAAATCTTCAGCCATGGTATTTTGTTAAAATTTTTGTTTCCTTTTATTACTTGTTAGAACACACACCACTTGAGAATCGATATGAAGACCTCAGTGTTTCTCTTATCACTTCTGATATACAAAACCATTTGAAATACATATTACTCCACACAACATTTTTAATATATAATAATTAAATATCAAATTTATTTGAGTTGAGCCTTCCGAGTTTTCAGGTGTTTAAACTACGTGCCGTGGTCCTTGGCATTTTGGTAATTTTGGAACCATATCTCAGGTTTCTAGTAATCACCTACAGAAGCGGATTCTCTGTCAAAGCCTTTCACACTAAATTGCCGCGACCAAGCTAGGTGGGTCGACCGTAATGTTTATATGCCATTGATGCCCTTCATGAGGTAATTCGTACTTGCATGAACTGAACTCGCAAAAAATTAGCCAGATCCAAAATTCTGTGGCCCCAAGGATCTTTTAACAGCCGACATTCAATCCTCGCAGTCCGCTTGAGTTTTGGATGTGCCTCATTTTTGGGCCGATGGAGTCCCTGACCATTGGCTCACCTCGATGTATGTGCTGTATATCCACACCGTTCATCCATTTTGCCAGCTCATTTTAAGGCATGTGCCTAAAAATGAAACTTGATCCAAATCTCAAGTGGACTGCATTATAGGAAACAGTGGTCACTGAACACCTATCATTAAAATTTTCCTAAGGTCCACTGTAATGTTTGTTTACCATCCAACCCTTTGATAAGGTGTTTATAGTGGTAGTCGTTCAATGACCAGTGTTTCCTGTGGTGTGGTCTATCTGAGATATCTGCTTCATTTTTAGGTACATGCCCTAAAATGAGCTGACAAAATAGATGTACAACATGTACATCAAGGTGGCCCCATTTTCAAGGACTCATCCACTGCAAAATGGATATCACATATCAAACTCATCAAAGATCAAGGGTGAGGGTCTGTTTCCCAACTGTTCCGCCAGACGGTGATATTTTCACAAAAATATTTCTCAAAGAACAAATTGGTTGGACCGCAATCTATTGTTCACCTAGACTCGGGTAGTGTAGCAAACATCACCCGCACTATGTGCAACTCGAAAAGCTCTATCGACCCTGCGCTCCCATGAGGTCAACCTTTATATATATATATATATATATATATATATATATATATATATATATATAAAGAGAGAGAGGAATGCTCACCTGCGCACCTTCTTATGTGATCACCCATGCGCTGCAACACCCCCTGAAACTCTATGGGCCCAATTTTCAACCTGATCTAAAACTCTAGTGGCCCATGGCAAAGAGAAATGCAAATCAAGGAAGAAACTGTTTCCTTTTTCCGTATCCCATCAGAGTTTTGTATCGGGCTGAAATTTGGGATGGTGGGGTTTCCAGGGTTGCCCCAACATGTGGACCGTTCAAATTTTGCACCCAAGGCACGTGTGCAAATGTGCACACAAGTACTCACGTAAGAAGGTCTGCACGTGAGCATTCCTCTCTCTATATATGCACACATATACATGTAGAGCTATGCACAATTCGACCTGATCCGATCGGAAGGATAGGATCAGGTCGAATTGAGTAAGCCCACTTAGATCCGACCGTAAATCGAGTCAAGTTCGGATCAGTTGTCAATTCGGACTGATTCGATCCGGGATTCGGTCCGATCCGATCCGTACAATGTTCATTTAACACTGTTTCCTATAATGTTGTCCACTTGAGATTGAGATATAACTCATTTTTTGTTTAATACAATAAACTGATCTAGAAAAATAGATGGATGGCATTGATGAAATAAATACATCATGGTTGGTCTACAAAACACTGACCACCAGCCATTGGCTGGGGGTAACGAGAGTAACCAATCCGTCTCCTCAGTCATCTCAACCGGCGCCTCGAGCACCATTCTGACTTCGAAATCCGTTACTCATGTATGCTTTTATCTTACTGAGTAAATTATGTTGGGCCTACTATAAATTTATGTTGTTTATCCACGCCGTCCATCCGCTTTTCTATCTCATTTTAGCAGTTGAGACCAAAATTGAAACATATCCAAAGCTCAAGTGGGCCATGCCACAAGAAACAATGGGAGTAATGATTTCTACCGTTGAAACCTTCCTAGGGCACACAGTGACGTTTATTTGTCATCCGACCTAATCATAATATCAAAAGGACATGGAAGAAGAGAAAACAGATCCAAAACTTCTGTCACCCCCAAAGAATTTTTCAACGGTAGATGTTTAATTCACACTGTTTCATGTGGTGTGGCCCATTTGAGCTTTGTATATGACTGATTTTTAGCACCTGAAAATAAAATTAAATTATAAAATGTATGGAAGGAGTGGATAAAATAAATGCATCATGGTGGGTCCCACATAGTTTACTCAGTAAGCTTATAGCTTATGGTACGGAGTTACTCGATACGCAATCTGCTTCCTCTGACTTGAGTCTGACTCCTAACAGACGTGAGGAAGCAGATGGTGTACTATGCACCAGCTGGTGCATTGACCTCAGCAAGTTTTGTGGCTCCCATGAGGTATGTGTTATATCCAAACCGTCCATCCATTTGGGGGCTCGTTTAGCTTGAGCCAAAAAATAAGACAGATCTAAAGATCAAGTGGACCACACTGCAAAAAGCAGTGGGGGTTGAACGTCTATCATTGAAAAACTCTTTTAGGGGTCACAGAAGTTTGAGATCAATATGAAATTTGTTTTTCCTCTTCATCCATATAGTTGTGACCTTATTAACTGATTGGATGGAAACTAAACGTTGTGGTGGGCCCTACCAATTTTTTAATAGTGAAAATCATAAATTTTTTTTAAGTTTTTAAATTTTTCAAAAAATAAAAAATTGGAGGCAAAAGCGCCACACTCGGACGGAACGTTTTCACGCCAAATCGTTAAACCACTCACATATGTCCGGAATCCAACGGCTCTAAGCGTCTATCACCCCACGACTCCATTTCTGTTAGTCTGATGCAGAGAAAACTGCTCAAATTTTAAACCCACTTGCAATTTCAAGAGATCTCGTTCTGACCAAGGCCAAAGAGCGAAATATCTCCAAACAACAGGAAAGAGATTTGAATCTCATCGCACTTTCCGATTGCAAAATCTCACTAATCAACTGCTTGGATCTCACAGTAATGGTTCAAATCCCATCATCTCTCCAATCCTTATTGGTTCAAATCGTTGCAATGCATGTGTTTCTTCGTTGATTTTGACTAGAAATGCGACAATTTCTACTATCAGATGAAGGGAAATGCGAAAGATGAGCCCTCAAGATCTGACGGTCTACACGATAATTGGGATCCTCACAAAGCTGAAGATTGATGCTCCAATGGCCCGTCTATCTACTACTGGAGCAGATTGAACTGTTCACACCTCTGATCCTACGGTATATAGTGGTCCCGGATTGCGATCTATGGATCAGATCGTCCCAAAGACAAGCTTAACATGGACAGACTATGTTGCACACTATCACTCTCTGTATACCCTCGATGTTTCTTATTCACATTACGAGAGAGGGCGTATTCCTTTTTATAGAATAGGAAGGAGATGGGATGAGACCAGATTATCCGGTCTTTTCCCAACCTCCTATCCAAAATCAAATTCAAATATGAATTTGAAATTTCAACTGAAAGGAAAGTACGCAGAGGAAAGAGTCAAACCAAATGGGACCCACCCACTAGTGATTGCTCACGAGTGGGCCCCACTGGCCTTCGACCAACATCTCCCACTCAATCACATTGTGGGATAGGCACATAAATCTGTCCAACTAACTTGCCTTATAACAATCAAATACCCAACATCACGATTAAAAGAATCAGAGGCGTGGGACCAGCTGGATCACCATAATCTTCTCACAGGTGCTTAAGTACTAAGTGACCACCTAACTAGTACTCAATAACTCAAGCTTTGTAATGCCTGTCCTAGTCCGCATGACCACACCGGATAGAGTTAACTCCCGATCTGGAGTACTCGGCCAACATACGCACTTATCCAACTTATCGAGTTATTCTGAAAACCTGATTTTTCATAAATTTCGACTAAAACCAATTCAAAGCAATACTTATATATATATGCTTTTTAAGAAAAATATTGTTTGCAAAAAGTCTAATAAAAACAACTCGATACTGCCGGCGGATAAGTCTTCAAGTGCGTATTAATAGTTCTAGAAACTTGGTGCAGCTGTCACGGGATCTTCCCCACGCAGATGTGTAATTTAGAATTAATCAAGCCGCTTTCCTAGTGTAACCGAGTCTGCTCAATCAAGGACCTTTCGTCATTGTACGCTAAAGTAGCAACACTCAATCTCATCCTCATAAACACAAGAGGAGGGTAGTTAAGGACACAAAGAGTCACCTACGGGACTGGCTACTCGTACGTTGCAATGATTAGATCGAATCAAAGCAATCTGTAGGTAATAGGTCCCAGCACGTGGCTACAACCCACGTCGTAAAGTAGACAATACTAGGTGTAAGTCGGGTCTACAGTACGCAGGTTATTATACATAAGGTATGACTCATCTCATAACCTCATAACCTGACTTTAATTTCAGGTCATAACATTGATCACATGTAAATGAATGGTGCGATTATGTTATTCGACTTTATCAGTCTCATCTACAATCTTTATAAGATTGTAGGCGGATATGACTCACTCATATCCTCATCCTTTATTATTCACAATAAAGGGAAGTTTATACCTCAATGTATAAACATAGCCCCAAATGTACCTCTCTTGTACATTCAAGGTTGGTCAACCCGTGCGAGTGGGTGACCGGCCTGCCGACAAAAATAGAAATCCTACATGATTTCAAGGTAAATGCTGATGATCTTCTTACCTAGTTTATATTAGTGTTCAATACAGAATAAATGGAATGTATTATTCATGAAAGATCAAAGGTACTACAAAACAAGTACTTCAATCAAGTTTTCCTCAATCCCATCTGCCTGACGTGGACCTGAAATAGATCTCTAGCTATAGGTTTTGTCATGGGATCAGCCATCATCTCCTTGGTAGGAATGTAACTAAGGGCGACTTTTTTATCTCTCACTTGATCACGGACGTAATGATACTTGATCTCAATGTGCTTAGATTTCTGGTGGTGTTTAGGGTCCTTTGCTAAGTCAATGGCAGAAGTATTGTCAATCTTCAGCGATATAGGCTGACGAACACTCGGTACAATACCCAGACTCAATAGAAATCTGCAAACCCATACACACTCCTGAACTGCAGCACAACATGCAATGTACTCGGCCTCCATAGATGAAAGAGTTGTGGATGTCTGTTTCTTACTCGACCATGAGATAGCTCCTCCTCCGAGTAAGAATACATACCCTGAAGTAGACTTTCCCTCGTCGGCCTCATTACCCCAAGCAGCATCAGAATATCCTTTGAGCTCGAGGCTTGTGCCTTCATAACACAACATTAGGTCTTTTGTTCCTCTGAGATAGTGGAATATACGTTTGACGGCTTGCCAATGAGACTGTCCCGGGTTACTCTGATAACGGCTGACTATGCCAACTGCATAGCTAATATCCGGTCTGGTGCAAAGCATAGCATACATTAAGCTTCCTACTGTGCTTGCATAAGGTACTGAGGACATAGTCAATTTCTCGGCTTCAGTCTGGGGACACGATTTCCTGTCTAACTTGGTAGCTTTATCCATAGGGGTTTCAACAGCTTTTGAATTTTCCATCCTGAACCGCTCTAAGATCTTTTGTATATAGGTTGCTTGAGACAAGCCTAAAAATTTCTTAGGGCGATCCCTGATGATTTTTACCCCAAGGATAAAGTTGGCTTCACCGAGGTCTTTCATCTCAAAGTTCGAGAATAGCCAATCTTTAGTCAATGTCAACAATTGCATGTTATTACCAGCTAATAGGATATCGTCTACATATAGAGATAGTATCAGAAAAGATCTTCCAGGCCGTTTCAGGTATACACAATGATCTTCTTCACTCATCGTGAATCCAAAAGTGGTGATGGCCAAGTGGAACCTCATGTACCAGTACTGTCTTGAAGATTGCTTCAACCCATAGATAGATTTCAACAACTTGTAGACTTTCTTTGGTTGCTTTTTGTCCACATAACCCATGGGTTGTTGCATGTATATTTCTTCATCCAAGTCACCATTTAAGAATGCGGTCTTTACATCCATCTGATATAACTCTAAGTCTAAACTTGCGACAATGGACAAGATCATGCGGATTGAGGAGAATTTTGCAACAGGTGAAAAGGTCTCCTCGTAGTCAATGCCTTCTTGTTGTGTAAAACCTTTAGCAACTAATCGTGCTTTATACTTGTCCACTGTACCATCTGCCTTTCTTTTGATCTTTAGTACCCATTTGTTACCTATCGCTTTGCGATTGGAAGGCAGATCAACAAGTACCCAAACTTTATTCTTTTCCATGGAAGCGATCTCTTCGTCCATAGCATTCACCCAATCGGCCGAGTTAGAAGATAATAATGCATCCTGATATGAATCAGGTTCATCATCATCAACTGCAACGCAAGAGAATGTTTGCCCCTCAATATCGAAGTATCTTCGGAGAATCAATCCTCTTTCACTTCGACGTAACTCAGGAGCCTGCTGAGATGTCCTCCCACTGTCCTGATGAACTATAGGAGTATCATCATCTTGTAAAGCAGAATTTCTACTCTCCTGAGATACATCGGGTATTTCAAAAAGTTGTATTGAAACCTTTTGCTTCATTCGGCTTGGGTATCTATCTTCGACGAAGGTCACGTCTCGGGATTCTATCTCAATCCATCGTCCATGGTCCTCATAAACTAGAACGTATCCCTTTGAATGCATGGGGTATCTTATGAACACACATTCAATGGTCTTACTATCAAGTTTACCTCTATGTGGAGTAGGCAGCAAAACATATCCCAAAGATCCCCAAGGGCGTAGGTTGGCTAGAGAAGGAATCCTCCCAGACCACATCTCATATGGAGTCTTAGGAATTGATTTGGATGGGACTCTATTTAGGACATAGACGGCTGTTAACAGTGCGTCTCCCCAGAATGTGGTAGAGAGATTGGCTTGAGCCATCATCGATCTAACCATGTTCAATAATGTCCTATTCCTTCTCTCTGCAACACCATTTTGTTGTGGAGTGTAAGCCATTGTGTACTGCCGAACTATTCCAACGTTTTCACAGTATGATTTAAACGTTTCAGATGTATACTCGCCACCTCTATCAGATCGAAGGATTTTAATCTTTTTCTCAAGCTGATTTTCCACCTCAGCTTTATATTTAAGAAAACAATCAAAAGCCTCAGATTTGTGTGAGATGAGATACACATATCCATAGCATGAGTAATCGTCAATGAAAGTGACAAAGTATTGACATCCGTTCCTGGCATGTACATTAAAGGGTCCACAGATATCTGAATGGATTATCTCTAGTGTGTCCTTTGACCTAGCTACTTTGGGAAATGGTTTCTTCGAAGTCTTCCCGGACACACAATGTTTACAAAATGGAAAATCAACTTTGGATAAGGAGTCTAACAGACCAGAACGTACTAGTCTTGTCATACGATCCTTTCCAATGTGACCTAACGTCACGTGCCATTTTTTGAGATTCAGATACTACAGTTTCATTCGACATAGCAGACAAAGCAATAGATGCATTATCACATTCTACGTCTAGAATAAATAAATCTGAAATTAAATTACCCCATGCAAAAAATGAGGTTATTCTGTCTCAAAGAAACTCTTGTCCCGAAAAATCGAATATCAAAACCATCAGCTAATAATCTAGACACATAAATTAAATTCCAACGCATCCCCGGTGCATATAAAATATCACGGAGTATTATTGTTCGCCCTATGCGCGTACGTAGATGGAAAACGCCAATCCCTTGTACGTCTTCAACAGCGTTATTGCCCATGTACAGCTTGTAACTCCCCTTGGCTACAGGCCGGAATTCCTCGAGTCCTCGACGACTGCTTGTCACGTGCTTTGTTGCGCCTGAATCCAAAATCCACTCGTTAGATACGATATCAACGGAAAGGATTTTAGAACAAATGCCTACATACAAAGTATCTAGTGACTGAGAAATTACCGTCTTTTTATGGGCACACTGTCGAGCATAATGGCCGGAATTTCCACAGATGAAGTAGACTACATTTGTCTTTTTCTGCTTCTTCTTCCCATTCCCTTTCTTGAGATTTGGAGCAGGTATTGTGGTCTTCTGTTCTTGGTTATTCTTCTTCGCCTTCTTGCGAGCTTTGGACCGTTTATTGTTAGCTTTCCGCTTATGGGTCTCTGCTACAAAAGCCCTGGCCGAACTTGGCTGAATTGCATTCATTTCAACCTCACGTACCAGGTGGCCACAAAAGTCTCTGAATATAGTGATAGAATCAGTATGGTTCAGAATTCTTTTGATTTGGGCCCAAGATTCAGGTAAGGAACGGTGCATAGCTATAATCTTCTGATTTTCAGTCAATTTACACCCAACATTCCTAAGGACACCTATCATTTGCTCCATCTTACAGATATGATCTTTGATGGGGCAGCCGACGGGCATCCTATACTCCTGGAATTCCAATTCCATTGCCCTAACTCTTGCATCTGACTTTTGCGCATAAGCATCTGTCAGTGCTTTCTAGATTCCCTTAGCGGTTTCATGCACTTCATACGTAGGTATGAGTTCTTTGTGCATGGTGCTAAGAAGGACATTACGGGCTGAACGATTTTGTTTTCGCCACTTATTGTAGCGAGTCATCGCAACCCTATGTTCTTGTAAATTTCCGTTTTCAGCCAAGATGAGTTCCTCTTGAACTACATCGAGTGTGTAAGATATATCGTCCTCGTCTAGAAGGCATCGCACCGCGCGGGACCAGTCTTCGTAGTTGTTGTCGTCGAAATGCTGTCCTTTCAGCTGTTCAGCGATTAACTCTTTGGTGGCCATCTCTACATTGCATGAGCATCACTACTTAGCTAAGATCTAAGGTATTGACACTAATCATCAACATTTCTATGTATTATACAAATTATCAGAATAAAAAAGTAGTCAACACATCTTAATGAGATCTGAAAATTCACATACCCGAATGGGCGGTGTAGAACAATCAAGTTCTCAATTTAAGATGAAATTGGTACTTTCATAAAATTATAATTGCATAACATGCAACCTTCCATTATTTGGTTGCATGCATCATTTGGTGGAGGAGATTAAACTCCCACTCAGGTTATACACAACCTTTAGTTTTAAGGAGGATTCTAGCACTAAATTTTTTTATATGTTCAAATGAAAAATAAGGAGGGCTTAGATCTAAACGTATCAAGCCTAATTATTTCACTCATATAAACATTATCATCAGAAGAAAAATAAAGTGCTAAAATATCAATTAAGTACTATCTTCACCTATGATCATGACCATTAGTGATAGATCTGATCATTACCGTTAATGATCATTGTTGATGATGGATCCTTTCATCAACAGTGATCATCATGGTTAATAATCGTTTCGATGACTAATGAGTTTTAGATCAACAGTGAAGAAGTTATAATAAAGGAAACATGAATTCAACAAATATCTGCATTCATCTTTCAACAAATCTACTAATGTGGAATTAGCAAAACTCAAACATAGTAACTGCACGTGTACATCAGCCAACACGTGTACAGTAACACCATACACGTGTACAGTAACACCACAACACGTGTACACCATAACATGTGCACAGTAGAAACAGTAAACTTGTACAGTAAATGTGTATAGTTGAAACAGTAAGCGTGTTGCATTTAACCATATTGCTACATGAATAAACATGTACATCACTAACATATTGGAAACATGTATAAAACCACAACACGTGTACCGTAGAAACAGTAAATGTATACAGATTACATGTACATGTACAGATTACACATACACGTCAACAAGATCACTGTTTTCATATCAAGATTATGTTACAGCAATCATGTGTACAGCAACACGTTAGAAATACTTATATACACAAACTTGGTGTGTACACGTGTACCGTAATCATTAGATGAATAGAAATCACACATGTACAGTATACGTTTTCACTGTATACAGATGTGCAGAAATCACACATGTGCACACGTCACTGTATACACATGTACAGAAATCACACATGTGCCGCAATCACGTGAATAGTAATCATGTGTTAGCACGTCACATGTAGTTCATACGTGTACATCACATGTACTTGATACAACACGTCACTGTACATGATACACCAGCCAATTACGTGATTTGCAGCTATGTGTACACCAGCCAATCATGTACAATATGTGTACACGTGACAACAGCCAATCACGTGATACACTAGATGGATGGACGGTTTGGATTCATCACAAATCTAGTGATGAGTCCTGTGAGTTGCTGACGTAAATTTTATATCTTTCAACGTGAATAAAATATTTCACGTGTTTTGGTTGTATACGATCATTTAAGAAGTTGGTCTCACCGTTAATCTAAACAGGGATGTTTTTGGCCCTTGTGAATTATTTTGAACCGTCCATTTTGTACACATGGTAGTCGTATGGTGATGGGTTTAATCTAGCATCCATGTTGTTCTAGGGAATAATCTAATCATCAATGGGATTAAACTGATTAACGGCCGTTGAACACCTTTTTTTTTTTTTTTTTTTTTTACTGTGGTGTGGTCCACTAGATGAGTGGATCTTCCTCATTTCAAACTCCATATCATGACATGATACCGAGAAAATAAAGATTGGAGTGGATCTTCGAGAAGGCATCATTAGTGGACCTTACCTATCCAACCCAAATTCAACAGAATCTTTCCACGAAAAACCAGGAACATGTTGTTACGTAATGGATTTTATCCCATTTTCTCTGTTCCAAGTGTGGGTCGTCCACTCCATAGATCCACCTAAAATTCGGGGCCATGGTCTAAAATTATTTTTTAAAACTAATGGAGGGTGTGGATTTATCGACAATTTATCATGGTGGACTCCACCTTGACCTTCAACCGGAAGCAACATCTTCCGCATGCGCTGTAACAGCGTAAGACTATCACGCCCTCAAGAGAATTTCCACCGAAATTCTCCAGCGAAAAACTAGGGGCTGACGTCAAAGTAAAGGCAAGATTACTGTTGTGATGTACATTAGTCATTCATGTGTACAACAATCACGTGTACAACAACTATATATAATGTACACCACCCAATCCACTCCCCACATTGATTATGGAATCAGATGGCTCCCTCCGTTAATCACTGTACATATGACAAGTGGATTTATGATGCCAATTGCCACGTGTACAATGATTTCAATGTTTACACCACATGCCATGTGTACACTGTTTATCTAATTTGTTTAGGTCACCGCAAGTTGTGGAGAGGTGTAATCCTCTTTCAACGTGAATAAAACATATAAAGAGATGGGTCTCACTGTTTGGTAATCCAGACCATTAGTGATGGATCTGGACCGATCATTAGATCATAATCAATGATTTTTATATTAAAAAAAAAATTACACTGATCCAGTGATCCAATCCATCCAAACTAGGTATTGTACTTATATAAAATGTAATCTATCGTACATATTGTCGAGACTCAAATATTGCATAATTTTCCCCATTTATATCTTGGTTTTATGAACATGAATCCGCTTAATATTCTATTTTACTCATGTATGTGTTGCAAGGTGAATTTAAGTGTTTGGATTGAAAAATGGTGTTAAAAGCATGATTTTGATACTCAAGAATTACCAAAGCAAGGGATTGATCTTAGGAGACCAAGATTGAAGAATTCACATGTCAAAGATCTAAGAAAACCAAGTGAAGAATGAAGAGAATCGAAGATTTAAAGTGAAGAATCCTGAAATCGTCCTGAAAAAGTGTATTATGAAGCTGTAAAGTTTATTTTGGGAAACTGCTTAGCAGGAAGTCTGTTTTAAACGAACTATGCAGCGAGAAGTCTATTTTGAAAAAATATGTATATTTGATGCGATTTTTAGGGTTTTTCAAATTTGTACGAAAATTGGAGGTCCCTACTTATAAATAGGACTTCCTAGGGCATTCTAAAACATTATTCAAGGCATTCAAGAGCAAGGTTTAGGGTTTTTAAAGAGTTTTTAGTTTTATTAAAGCTTTATAAGTTGTTTTGTTTAGATTTTTCTATTTGCATTTTTCTTTCTTTATTTCTTGTTGCTTTTTATTTCTGCAATTTAATTATGTTTTTCTAAGTTCCTTCTATCCCAAGCTAGAAGGGAAGCACATGGGTTTAATGTTTCTTTAAGATTATGATGATTGATTATTTTAATGATGAGAAAAATGGTGTATGCATGTTATCTATTATTTAGGTTTTGTTTTTTATCCTCTTGTGAGATCCATATGTTTCCATCATATGAGATCCACATTGATGGATAGGCTTACCCTAGATCAATTAGATTTCCTAGATAGGAGAGGTTCTCAACCTGTTATATTTCTTTGATATTCATTATCCTATAGATATTGAATACTTAAAATCACTGACGCTTGAGAATATATGTAAATGGTGCAAATCCATAATTTTCTAATATTTTATATCATTTATTAAAATACTTAAACTGTTTTATTTTCCGACTAGGCTGACCATAGTGCTCAGATCCTAGTTGTGTTATCCAAATCATCATGATTTTGGAACATTAACGTATGTGTGGAACTTTGAAGCTTGGGTGTTATTTTATTCAATTGAATTACATCCATTCAAAAATCCCAAAATCAAATCATCAGATTAATTTTTATTACTTAGTTTATTTTGCGTTTGATTTTTTTCTTCTCACAATTCATCTCCCTGTGGGATCGACCCCGTATTCACGGGATACTACTTACGAACCTCTGCACTTGGAGGCAAGCAATCAAGTTTTTGGCGCCGTTGCCGGGGAGAGATTTAAAGAGATCAGATCTGTGCAAGATAGCTAAGGTAAGTTTTTTTTTTTTCCTAAGGTAAGTTCTCTTCTAAACCCTCCAAATTTTCTGTAGATTTTATTATTTTTTTTTCTTTGAAAATAAATTCAGTTGGGTCTTTCAAGCACTAACTGTGACATAAGGTTGCCCTGCTTGGGATTTCATCACCCAAGTGCTATGGTTGTCCTACAGTTGCTGTTTAATCACAAAGATCATCCGCTGAATCTATTTTCTAGATTAACATAGTTTAAATTCTGCATTAGTTTTACTTTTATTGATTTATTTATTTATTTATTATTATTATTATTATTTTATTTTTTTTGTAGACTGAACCCTCATGGTCGGCCCTGCCGCCTGGGTTGTTGATTTATTTTTTTGCTTTGTGGACTGAACCCTCATGGTCGGCCCTGCCGCCTGGGTTGTTGATTTAAGTTTTTATTTTTATTTTAAGTATCATACTTGCTAGTTTAATTAGTGGTATTTGTTGTGTGGTGTTGATGGTTTATGTCCCGTTGGAGTAGGGATCAAAACAATCGACTCTCTTCTGAAGGGGGACTAGTTCCAAGCCTTATTCATTCACTTAGAAGAGGCACTCAACATCACTTGGATTCCATGGCAGACCCAGTTGATAATCCAAATTTGTCAGATCCAACTATAAATCAAAATAGAGAAAATCAATTTAATCCTCCTCTTGAGGATGAAAATGAAGTTCCTAGGAATGTGTTAAACCAACCACGGACTTTACGTGAACATTTACACCCTGAGAGATCAACTTTACCATCTTGCATAGTGTCCCTGCTCACAAAGGGAACATTGATTTTAAACCAGGTGTAATTCAATTGATTCCTAAATTTCATGGCTTGGATTCTGAAAGCCCCTACTTGCACCTCAAGGACTTTGAGGAAGTAATTGCAACATTACAAGTAAACAATGGCAATAGGGATATACTTAAGCTTAGGCTATTCTCATTTTCTCTAAAGGATCGGGCCAAAGCATAGCTCAACTCTCTAAGACCTAATACCATCACTTCATGGCAAGCCTTAAGTAGAGAGTTTTTGAAAAAGTTCTTTCCCGAGCACAAAACAAATGCACTAAAACAAGAAATCATGTCATTCTCCCAAAAGGGGAATGAACTATTTTTTCAAGCTTGGGAGCGCTTCAAAGACCTTCTAATTACTTATCCACATCATGGTTATGAACCATGGCACGTGATTGATGCTTTCCGAAAGGGGCTCACCATGGATACCCGTCAGTTCATAGAGATGATGTGTGGTGGAACCTTTCTTGACAAAGATCATAATGAGGCTTGGGATTTTCTAGATATGTTAGCAGAGAATACGCAGACATGGGATGTCTCTGCTAAATCAGACCAAACTAGACCCGTTCTTAGAGAAAAAGCGGGAATGTATGTCCTAAGAGAGGAAGACGACCTTAATGCAAAATTCGCTGCATTGGCTAGAAAGGTCGAAGCCTTGGAAATTAGGAAGGTTGATATGGTTAAAGCAAACACTTCCTTAGGTAATTTTTGTAGCATTTGTGGTGGTACAGACCATGACACAAAAGATTGTTCATT
The DNA here is from genome assembly GCA_021015155.1 of Magnolia officinalis. Lineage (NCBI taxonomy): Eukaryota > Viridiplantae > Streptophyta > Magnoliopsida > Magnoliales > Magnoliaceae > Magnolia > Magnolia officinalis. The sequence continues at coordinate 46,781,060 of JAJHSJ010000003.1, forward strand.
AATCTCAGATGTACAAAATATCACGCATGAGCATGATCAAGCAAATGCTATAAATAACTACCAAAGGTCAGTTATGCAACCAATGGGAAATACGTATAATCCAAATTGGCATAACCATCCTAATCTTAGTTGGAGGAATGGACCACAAATTAATGCGCCCAATGCACCTCAAATGCCTCCACAAAACAACTTCTTTGGGGCACCTAACAATGCACCATATGTGCCCCCGCCAAAGCGATCATCTGTGGAGGATGCATTGACCGCATTCATGAACTCTCAAGCTCAAATGAATCAGTCTCTAATCCAATCAAATCAGGAATTAAAGACAGCTGTGGCTAGGATTGAGACTCAACTAAATGCTAGGGAAAAAGGCACCCTTCCTTCTCAACCTGTGCCAAACCCTAGAAATACACATTTCATTGGAGACTCAAATCCAAATGAGTTACATCATGAACAAGCTAAGGCCATCATTACCTTGAGAAGTAGAAAAGAAGTCGATAACAAGATAATGCAACCGGTAGAAATACCGGAGGATGAGCCACTGTCTCAAGAAAATGATGAACCGGCTATGGTTCAAAAGCCGCAACAACAAAGGGATAAAGAGACTAAGTCATATGAGCCTCCAGTTCCATTCCCATCTAGACTTCGGAATCCAACTGTCCCCATGAAATATCAAGAGGTGTTGGATGTGCTCCAAAAGGTTACTGTCAATATTCCTCTGCTTGATGCCATTAGACAAATTCCATCATATGCTAAATATCTCAAGGACTTGTGCACTGTAAAGAGGAAATTAAATGTGCACAAAAAGGCCTTCCTTACTGAGAAAGTGAGCGCTATCATTCAACAAAGGGTTGTACCCAAATACAAAGACCCGGGAAGTCCCACTATTCCTTGTATTATTGGGAATTTTCAAATTGAGCATGCTTTGCTAGATTTGGGTGCAAGTGTCAACTTAGTACCTTATTCGGTTTACAAACAAATGGGGTTATGCGAGCTTAAACCAACCACGATTACACTCCAACTCGCTGACCGCTCCATTAAGGTACCAAGGGGAATTTTAGAGGACGTGCTAGTCCAAGTGGAGAAATTCTACTTTTCCGTGGATTTTATTGTACTAGACACTGAACCATGTGTAAATGCTAGCGCTCAAGTTCCCATCATTTTAGGCCGCCCATTCCTAGCAACTTCAAATGCAATCATAAATTGCAGGAATGGAATGATGAACTTGTCTTTTGGTAACATGACTCTAGAGCTAAATATTTTCAATCTATGTAAGCAGCCCATTAATAATAATGATATCCATGAGCTGAATTTCATAGACTGCTTGAAAGAAGAAGATGAATTGGAACCTAGTCTGACTGAGGAATTAATTCAAGTCTTTGGGGACTTGAAAAATTCTGGTTTAGAAAAAGTGCTTGCTGAAATTTGTGATGATAATGAGAGCACTACCACCCAGGACATTGGTATGTACCAATGGAGACCGCACACTCAAATCCTATCTATCGAGGACTCGCGACCTCTACCATCACCAACCAATGTTTCAAAGTTTGATTTAAAACCACTACCAAATGAGCTTAAGTATGTATACTTAGGTGAAAATAAAACTTATCCTGTGGTGATCTCTTCATTTTTAGACAAGGATCAAGAGATTAAATTGTTGAATGTTCTAAGGGACCACAAAGGAGCCTTGGGTTGGGCCATTTCTGACATCAAGGGTATAAGCCCTTCCATATGCACCCATCGGATACACCTCGATGAGGACGCCAAACCAATTAGACAACCTCAAAGGCGTCTCAATCCAAACATGATGGAAGTTGTAAAAAATGAGGTGATCAAATTATTGGATGTGGGAATCATCTACCCAATATCCGATAGTGTTTGGGTGAGTCCAACTCAAGTAGTCCCAAAGAAATCCGGAATAACTATTGTGCAGAATTCTAATAATGAACTCATACCAACACGTGTCACCACTGGTTGGCGTGTTTGCATTGACTATAGAAAATTGAACCAGGTCACAAAGAAGGATCATTTCCCTCTACCATTCATTGATCAAGTTTTAGAGAGGGTAGCAGGTCACTCTTTCTATAGTTTTCTTGATGGATATTCCGGATATAACCAAATAGAGATAGCCCTGGAAGACCAAGAGAAAACCACGTTCACTTGTCCATTTGGCACATTTGCTTTCAAACGGATGCCATTTGGATTGTGTAACGCTCCAGCAACTTTCCAACGGTGTATGTTAAGTATTTTTTCAAATATGGTTGGGAAGTTTCTTGAGGTTTTCATGGACGACTTCTCTGTATTTGGGAGTAGTTTTGAGGAATGCCTCAACAATTTATCTCTTGTCTTGTCTAGGTGTGAAGAGAAACACCTTGTCTTAAATTGGGAGAAATGTCATTTCATGGTTCAAAAGGGAATTGTTTTGGGCCATGTTATCTCCAAAAATGGAATCGAGGTAGATCGCTCAAAACTCGACATTATAGCTAATCTACCTATCCCCCGAACTGTTAGAGATATTAGATCACTTATAGGGCATGCTGGTTTTTATAGAAGATTCATCAAGGACTTTAGTGTCATTACTAGACCCTTGACTAATCTTCTTCAAAAGGATGTTCCATTTAAGTGGACAGATGAGTGTGCAAATGCCTTTAATAAAATTAAATCATCTCTTACCACTGCACCTATCATGCGTCCACCAGATTGGACACTTCCTTTTGAACTAATGTGCGATGCAAGTGACTATGCCATAGGGGCTGCTTTGGGCCAAAGGAAAGATAAACGGCCCTACGTTATTCACTATGCGAGTAGAACTCTAAACTCGGCCCAAGTGAACTACTCAACAACTGAAAAAGAGTTACTTGCAGTAGTTTTTGCTTTGGATAAGTTTAGGTCCTACTTGCTGGGATCTAAAGTGGTCATTTTCACGGACCACTCGGCTTTGAAATATTTGCTGTCTAAGAAGGATGCAAAGCCGAGACTTTTGAGATGGATCCTCCTACTCCAAGAATTTGACTTAGAGATAAAAGATAAGAAAGGAGTAGAAAACGTAGTGGCCGATCACCTTTCCAGATTGGTGTTAAATGATTTCACTGAGGAGATGCATATCCAGGACAATTTCCCTGATGAACAATTATTTGCGATCTCCAAATTGCCTTGGTATGCGAATATAGTGAACTATCTTGTAACAGGAAAAATGCCATATCATTGGAAGTCACAAGATAGGAAGCGTTTTGAAACCGAGGTTAGGAACTTCTTCTGGGATGACCCGTATTTATATAAATATGGGACTGATCAAATTTTTAGACGTTGTGTCCCAGAGGATGAAATTCAGAGTGTTATTTCTTTTTGCCACATGGAAGCATGTGGTGGCCATTTTTCTGCTAAGAAAACCACTGCAAAAATCCTGCAGTGTGGTTTTTACTGGCCTACCATGTTTAAAGACACCCATGCTTTTGTGTTGCTTGTGATAGATGTCAAAGGTTGGGAAGAGTGTCTCGGCGCAACATGATGCCTTTATCCCCAATTTTGCCATTGGAGATTTTTGATTGTTGGGGTATTGATTTTATGGGCCCATTTCCATCTTCTTTTGGATTTCTTTATATATTGGTTGGTGTGGACTATGTTTCAAAGTGGATTGAGGCAGTTCCAAGTAGGACCAATGACAACAAAGTGGTCATACGATTCCTCAAGGAAAATATTTTTTCTAGATTTGGAACTCCAAAGGCCATCATTAGTGATGGTGGGTCTCACTTTTGCAATAGGACATTTGAGGCTTTGATGAAGAAATATGGCATCAAGCATAAAGTGAGTACCCCATACCACCCACAAACGAGTGGGCAAGCTGAGATTTCTAATCGGGAAATCAAACACATTTTAGAAAAAACTATAAGGCCAGATAGGAAGGATTGGTCCCTCAGACTATCCGACGCTTTATGGGCTTATAGGACTGCTTATAAGACCCCGATTGGAATGTCTCCATACAGATTGGTGTATGGGAAGGCTTGCCACTTGCCTGTGGAATTGGAACATAGATCCTACTGGGCAATAAAGAAATTAAACTTTGATATGGATCAAGCAAGTGGACAAAGGAAATTAGAGTTGAATGAATTAGAGGAGCTGAGGAGAGACTCCTATGAAAATTCTAAAATCTACAAAGAGAGGACCAAAGCTTTTCATGACAAAAATATTCTGAGGAAGAATTTTGAACCTCAGCAAAAGGTCCTATTGTACAATTCCCGTCTCCAGTTTTTTCCGGAAAAGTTAAGATCAAGATGGACAGGCCCTTTCATTGTGAAGAATGTTTATACTTATGGGGCTGTTGAAATTGAGAATCCACGTAATGGCAATGTGTACAAGGTTAATGGGCAGAGATTGAAGCCTTATGTGGAAAACTTTCATTTGGGAGAGGAGTCTTTCCCTCTTCATGAGCCAGAATATTCAGATTGATGCTCCTAGTCTGATGGAGCATTTGTGTAGAATTTGTATCATATTCATTTTTTTTTTGTGTCACCTAGCAGGTGAGTTTTTCATGGTAGGTACTATCCACCCTTTCTTTTATTTTTATTGTTCTCTGCATTATATTATCATTACATTGGGGACAATGTAGATTTTAGGTTGGGGGTGTGGATAGTCATCCATGTGATTTTTATTATTTTTTTTAATTTTCAGTTTATTTTATTATTTTTAGGTTTAATTTTATTTTTTTAGGTTTATGGAAAAAAAAAAATTTCAACATTTTCAAAATAATATTTTTATATACAAGAATGTGAACATGATATTATGCGAATTCCAAAGGCAAAGTTAATATTTATTCTAGGTTGATAGTAGTCAGAATTCCGACAACTGAAAATTATATACTTGAGTTCAATTATCTAATCACTAGTTTAAAATGAGTTATAATTTGATGTACTGAATTCACAATACACCCTAGCTAACTTAGTGAGGAATATGATATGTGAACTATAATAACAACTTTTGATTCAAATAAGGTTGAATGAACTAGTATCATTGATATATACTTAAAAGATAGAATATTGAAGAAAAAAAAAAAAGAGTGATGGAAAAAGAAATTTTTATTATAGAGCATAAATGTAATGACCATAACAATCGTGTCAGTAATCCGGAGTAAGGATACCTAAGTATCCATTACTGTTACCATTACAAGTACGATACCTTAGGTTATGAAGCAAACCCGGTGGGAATCTTCATCTAAGGGTGGTCTATAATAATGAGGATATGATGATAAAACAAGAAATGACATGAAAAAAATGAGATAACTAGAGATTTCATACTCTTGGAATGATTGAAAGGAGTTAGGATAGAGAACATACATATTTTTCAAAGTTAGACTAGTGTCACGAGCACCTAAGGATATTGGATCGTAACTATTCTAAATTTTGATTAGGTCTCTGAACTCAAGGATGTAATGGATTAGGAAATTGAGATTCTAACTAACTTCAGACTTAGGGTAAGTATTGTTTTGTTTTGGAATTCATATGATGAATGGAGGCATAATTGTATAAATTTTTGAGTGTTAAGCTATTTTTCATGTTTTCAATGTTTGTGGGTAACATTTCTGAAAACCCTCACGAGACTATAACTCGTCCACTAGGGGAAACCTAGGGGTTTAAAGGCTTGCTGCATATGCTAAATGCAATCCCTGCAGAAATTACCTGCGAAAGTGGTGTAGTTAGAATTTATTATTATTATTTTTTTTTTTTTTTTTCGTTTTAATTTTGTTTCTAAAATTAGTTTTTTTTAAATTATTATATTATTATTATTATTATTATTATTATTTCGCTTATTTTGTTTGGGACTAGCAAAATGCTGGTTGGGGGGTGTGTTGAGACTCAAATATTGTATAATTTTTCCCATTTATATCTTGGTTTTATGATCATGAATCCGCTTAATATTCTATTTTACTCATGTATGTTGCAAGGTGAATTTAAGTGTTTGGATTGAAAAATGGTGTTAAAAGCATGATTTTGATACTCAAGAATTACCAAAGCAAGGGATTGATCTTAGGAGACCAAGATTGAAGAATTCACATGTCAAAGATCTAAGAAAACCAAGTGAAGAATGAAGAGAATCGAAGATTTAAGTGAAGAATCCTGAAATCGTCCTGAAAAGTGTATTATGAAGCTGTAAAGTTTATTTTGGGAAACTGCTTAGCAGGAAGTCTGTTTTAAACGAACTATGCAGCGAGAAGTCTATTTTGGGAAAATATGTATATTTGATGCGGTTTTTAGGATTTTTCAAATTTGTACGAAAATTGGAGGTCCCTACTTATAAATAGGGCTTCCTAGGGCATTCTAAAACATTATTCAAGGCATTCAAGAGCAAGGTTTCGGGTTTTTAAAGAGTTTTTAGTTTTATTAAAGCTTTATAAGTTGTTTTGTTTAGATTTTTCTATTTGCATTTTTCTTTCTTTATTTCTTGTTGCTTTTTATTTCTGCAATTTAATTATGTTTTTCTAAGTTCCTTCTATCCCAAGCTAGAAGGGAAGCACATGGGTTTAATGTTTCTTTAAGATTATGATGATTGATTATTTTAATGATGAGAAAAATGGTGTATGCATGTTATCTATTATTTAGGTTTTGTTTTTTATCCTCTTGTGAGATCCATATGTTTCCATCATATGAGATCCACATTGATGGATAGGCTTACCCTAGATCAATCAGATTTCCTAGATAGGAGAGGTTCTCAACCTGTTATATTTCTTTGATATTCATTATCCTATAGATATTGAATACTTAAAATCACTGACGCTTGAGAATATATGTAAATGGTGCAAATCCATAATTTTCTAATATTTTATATCATTTATTAAAATACTTAAACTGTTTTATTTTCCGACTAGACTGACCATAGTGCTCAGATCCTAGTTGTGTTATCCAAATTATCATGATTTTGGAACATTAACGTATGTGTGGAACTTTGAAGCTTGGGTGTTATTTTATTCAATTGAATTACATCCATTTAAAAATCCCAAAATCAAATCATCAGATTAATTTTTATTACTTAGTTTATTTTGCGTTTGATTTTTTTCTTCTCACAATTCATCTCCCTGTGGGATCGACCCCATATTCACGGGATACTACTTACGAACCTCTGCACTTGGAGGCAAGCAATCACATATGCTGATCCAATACCATTCAAAAGCTATGGATTCCAATCTAAAAGAAAGGATGGGCCACTTACCTTTCTAGATGAAAATAATCGGAGATCCGCCGTTAAATGCTTTGATACCACTGAAGGGAAATGCGGAAGATGAGCCCTCAAGATCTAACGGTCTACACGATAATTGGGATCCTCACAAAGCTGAAGATTGATGCTCCAATGGCCCGTCTATCTACTACCGGAGCAGATTGAACTGTTCACACCTCTGATCCTACGGTATATAGTGGTCCCGGATTGCGATCTATGGATCAGATCGTCCCAAGGACAAGCTTAACATGGACAGACTATGTTGCACACTATCACTCTCTGTATACCCTTGATGTTTCTTATTTACATTACGAGAGAGGGCGTATTCCTTTTTATAGAATAGGAAGGAAATGGGATGAGACCAGATTATCTGGTCTTTTCCCAACCTCCTATCCAAAATCAAATTCAAATATGAATTTGAAATTTCAACTGAAAGGAAAGTACGCAGCGGAAAGAGTCAAACCAAATGGGACCCACCCACTAGTGATTGCTCACGAGTGGGGCGCCCCACTGGCCTTCGACCACTAGTGATTTTGCACTTTCCGATTGCAAAATCTCACTAATCAACGGCTTGGATCTCACAGTAATGGTTCAAATCCCATCATCTCTCCAATCCTTATTGGTTCAAATCGTTGCAATGCATGTGTTTCTTCGTTGATTTTGACTAGAAATGCGACAATTTCTACTATCAGAAACCCTGGATTTGGGGCTAAGAAGCTTTGATTCCTGGATTTATACTCTAGATTCGTATCCTATGGGTTGATTTCTTCAATTTTGATTAAAACAAAAGACTCGATCTGAACCGTACCCAACCCGATCCGACTCGGTTTTCCTGACTGAGTCGAACTTGATTTGGGTCTGGCCAACAGTGCAACGGATCGGATCAAGTCAGATGACCCGGACTCGGTCTTGAATCAGATCGAGTTCGGGTCAGTTTATTGAAAATTTTGAATCAATCCGGTCCGACTCGACTCAATGCCCACCTCCATATACATGTAACGTGTGTTTGTATACATATGCATGTGCATGTGTGTGTGCGTGCATGATCTTGCCTTGCCCCACCATATTATGTATGTGAAATCCACTCCAATCATAAGATGCGTGCAGCCATGTTATGCTCAAGGCTTAAAAATCAGACACATCAATCATTCAAATTGACCACATGAGTGGAAATAGTGTGTAAGGCACACCCACCTCCCAAACTGTTTACTTGGTATGGCCCAAATAAATCACAGACAGGCCTAGTTACAGTGACTCCATTTATAAATTTCCGTGAAGCAGCTGGTGGTAGGAGTGGATTTCACATAATCATCTGGTAGGCCCGGTAAAAAATAAAAAAAAACTGATAGTGGACGTCCCTCTCCCAACTGTTCCCTTTGGTGTGGCTCAGTGGAATCACTGTTGAGCCTGAATTTTGGGCCCTGGACCTAAAAATGGATGACACACTGATGATCGGGGCAGATTTTACATAAAGGTCATAGTGGGCCGGGTAAAAAATCAAGGGTGGGTAACCCTCTCTCAACTGGCGCATACTTGATGATGGAAGTGAATTTTCGAAACACGTTATAGTGGGGCCCACCTGATACACACAGTGGTATTATTTTTCTCTTTCTTTTCTCTCTTTTATATTCTCTCAATTGAGATTGCATTTTATGAGGGAATATGGGAGGAGTTTGAATAAGGTGAGGGTTATCCCAGTCTCATCTGTTTCCTCTCCCTTGTCCCAATTCTATTGTCGTTTGAATCTGAAATTCAAATTTGAATTCTGAGAATAATAATAATAATAAAAGAAACTAAAAGAGAAATTTCAAAGAGAAAAAACAATTAGGACCCATCTACCAATGGTTTCGACAAGTAGGCCCCATGGGCTATTATCCAACCTGATCTACCATTATTCTTTCTTTTCAGTTGCATGAAGCATAAACGGAATTGAGTGAGAATTATATAGTTGCATGAAGCATAAACGGAATGCCAACAAATTCCGGTCGGGAGTTGGAAACATCCATTTCAAAATGGTTTCAAGTATAAACTGAAAGAAATTAAGTGGGAGCGAGAGTCTAAAGTGTGATTTGAAGTAGGAGTCGTACTTCATGCAGCTTAAGGAGCAGACCAGAAAACCATGCAAAGAGCTGAATGGAATTTCTATCATAATATTGAGAACTGTGTGATGCATGATTCTCACTTCTTATGTGTATATATACTTTAGTACCAGATCTATAGACAATCCAATGAAGCAAATATTCATAACAGTTACTTTAGCACATGATCTGTAGACTACAAATTGTCCTACATTAGATAAATGCTATTCGTAATCACATGATCGAACCTTAAATTAGATATGGCCCATTCACATCTGTTGAGTTTCGATGATTGAAGAAAATCACCAACCCATTCCATTGCTTAGAATTCATGAATCAAATGGCACAGATCATGTGGCTTCATTCAAGCTCATGAAAATAAAATGACCCGTGTTTGGTGTTTCCAAATATAAAGAATGTTGTGCAAATGCCTCGCATTTTGCACGACACAGGACAGTCGACTGTGAGTCACTGTGCAATGTTCGAAGAGGTGCACATAGCAAGGAAAGATCGGGTACATCTGTAATAGAAGAATGTAAGTCTGTACAACTTAAGATTTTGATTATAATTGATCTCTGTTACTTTATATGTCGTTTTTTCCTCCAAGAATTTTTCATGTTAAATATCTGTGTTTATGAATTGTATGCTTTTAGTTTGCGTATCCTTGATTATTATATTGTTCTATCTTTGTTTATTGTGCTTACTCAAAGTGCACAGATTGGTAGTGGTGTTAGATCTGAATTTCTAATACCCAGGATTTGATCCGGTTTGTTGTTGGCTCGGATTTACATAGGCAACAAAGAAATTTCATGATATTTGGTGAAACTAAACACATATAAGTTATCAAGATTATTTTTATCCCTACCAAAACCAGCAATACATAATTAAATGAGATGAAATCATTTTGAAGCAGCAACGAAACAGATTGGCTTCAACTAAAATGAGTTTCTATAATGAATTTGTAGCTTGCCACTTGCCATGCCATCTCAAAAGATTAAAAAGGAAAAAGAAAAAAGAAAAAGAAAAAGAAAACAACAGAGAAACGGAGAGCACTAAACTAGTGAATATCAAACTAACCTGATTAATGTTGTCAAGTGTAAATGAAGACTGGAGCGCGTAGGTGTTCATCACCTTGCTCAGAACAAGCATTATCAGAGGCGTTGATGCCCCCTCAGCGACGCAACCCACCGTTCCAAGAAACATTAAACACGTGTCTTGGAAATCGGAATCTCTAAAGATCCGTCGAAATGATACTTGGGTCTTTTTGGATTTTTCATTTTCTCCGAGCTTAGTGGCAGAATCTCCTTTCGCTTCCTCCTTGAACACTTCCATTTTTTCTTTATTTTAAGTAAGGGATTTTAGCCATGGCCATGCAGGATTCAGTCTATATGTATATATTGAGTGGGACCAACAAGTGCATCTTCTCTCAAATTCTCTACCTATTGATTCCGATGCATATACGAATATGACACCTTGGCTGTTAGCCTTTGATTTTTTTAAGATATTCTAACATTACACGTGTCATATTCGGCGTGACAACATGTGTCGCCGTGGAATTGGGTTTCCTTCGGTTTGCATTTGCGGACCTTGGAAAGATTCTCGGACGTGGATTGCCTACGACAGAATTGCTGCTATCGGAAGCTAGGTCGGGCCACCATGATGTTTTTGAGAACCATCCCGTCCATCTGTTTTTTCCAGCTCCTGTTTAGACACGAGCCTAAAATTGAGTAAGATCCAAAACTCAACTGGGCCGCACGACGGGAAAAAAGTGTTTAGGGAAATGGCTACCGTTGAAACCTCACTGAGGTCCACCAGATGTTTATATGACCGTTCATAATGTCAATCCTACTGGGATGAACTGAAGTATTATCTTGATTCAAAACTTCTGTGGCCCCTCACTGTTTCCTTTCAGGTGGTCCACTTGAGTTTTGGATATGTTTCAATTTTGGACTTTTGTCTTACCATGAGATGGAAAAACAGATGAACGGGGTGGATTTCTCATAAACATTACGATGGCCCCACCTAGCTCTTACGGAAGGCCTCCAAGGCTGTCGTTGTTGGGTAGGGGACGCACATTTTTGTATTCTTGCGTTTTTCTTCCCACCCTTACGTGATTCCCAATCAGCCAAGGGACAGAACATGCATCATTGCGCAAAGGTACAAATAGAAGAAGTGATTTGATTTGGCAGAAGGCATTGAGATTATCCAATTTAAAACTATCATAGTTTAAAACGAAGGCTGAATTGTTTTCGTTGTTTTCTTTGATAACTTCACCCCATACCTTTTGGCTTGTCTTAGAAAATGGGACATTACAGCTTAGCTTGACATGGATTGGTTTTGGACATACTAAAACGTAAGGATTTTAACTTTTGGTTTTTTTTTTTTTTTTTCTTTAGGGGGCGGCTATGTGGGGCTAAATCCTGTCCTCAAATGTAGCAGTAGTATGTGCTAATGGCTATCGAAAGAGTGTCAGACACAGTCAGCAACAGGATGGATTAGTCGTCCTCGTCAAATTGACAAGCTCTTATTGTCTCTTTTAACTGCCATTATCCTCGCTAAGATTCAAATTTTATCTATACTATAACAATTAGGGAATTCTCAAATGTAGCAGTAGTATGTGCTAATGGCTTTCCAAAGAGGGTCACAGTAGCAGGCCTGGATGGATTAGACCCTGTCAAATTGAAGAGCTCATATTGTTTCTTTTAACTGCCATTATCCTTGCTAAGATTCAAATTAAGATGAAGAAGATGCTTTTACCACAATATATTTGTATAACCTACGTAACCCTGCATCATGTGTGTAAGCATAATTTGGTTGCAGTGATTTAAAGAAATAAAGACAATTATGGTACTTACAATTATCTACTACTCCAATCGATGAAAACGTAATGTTAATCTTATAAGTCAAACCAATCATCACTATTGATGATGGATTCGATCATTAGTGTGGATGATCATTCTTGAATATAGATCAGATCATCACTATTGATAACAGATTTGATCAATATGGGACCCATGATCGATAATGATTAAATGCAATCACAAGGGATTCAAAAATCATGTTTACGCTGTGGACACTGGATCATGAGTGGATCACATTCACGGGTGCCTTTTCAGGGTTATCGTGGTATATTTGTGGCTTGGGGTACAATATATATGACCCAGAATCACCATTAGCCAATTACTCTAATTTCCATGATTGGCTAGACCTTGTAGATACCTTAGGATAAGCAATCGTTGGATTTTCTTTTGTAAAATTACTCCTAATCTGTAACAAAAAATTCTAGGTAAGGCACCATGGTTATAAAGAGAGAAGAAGTTGTTATAAGTGTATAGCCTCTACTTCACAAGACTTATCAAGAATTAGAATAGTTCTTGTGCATAGATGATGTAAATGTGTGCACAATGCAGTGCGACAATGTAGTGCCTTCAACAAGCGATGGCTTGGGTTACTCAAGTCTACCCTCCTAGCTCACCCACTTGAAGAAGCGGTCAAAGCCTAGTCAATCCGAGTTTTTAATGAGCAAGATCCGGTATACCGGCAGGCCGTAGAGCATACACTTTGATGACTAGACCAATAGGTGGGTTGGAATGGGGAGAATGATAGATGATGATATGCTAACATGAATGAGGTTGATCAGAGCTGGATGAATGGGTGGATGGGTTTGTCACAATGGTTTAGTCAAGTGGGCTAGATTAGCCTCTCGGTTGCTCGCATGCTAAGATTAGGACTTAGTCTGGAATGGCCTAAGACTAGATAAGGTTCCTCTCTTGCACTATCCCTCTCCTTGGTGGATGGATAGACTTAAGATGTGGTGATAGGACATTCAATGCTTGGAAATGAAAGGAAACGTTGTATTTATAGGCATTTTGGTTATTATTGAAAACTGTAGAGGTAAAGAAGGCTCTAAGGTCTGGGATTGATTGTTAGAATGGGATCGCTACGTGGCGCAACAATATGGGTGGTTAAATAGAGTGGCAAAGGGCATAATTTTGGAAAAATGTGACGGCATAAGGGTCATTTATACTCTAGCATGTTGGCTAAGGAGTACATGTTGGCATTCATCACCTCACCTAACCCCATTGTAAATTAGACAGTGGTTGTCCACCTAGCGAGCAACACATCATGTGCCGCCCACCACGTGGATGGCTCTCATCTTTTGCAGGGGTGTTCTTGGGATGGTATTTCCTCCTGGTTCACTCGGTTTGCTTTATTGTGGTCCTAAATGCTAATTGGCTTGGGCTTGGACTAGGCTTAGACTTGGGCTTCTAAGGGGGTTCCTACTATGCTCTGATTAACTTCTCAGCCCTGGGTGGGGTGTTTATAGACGCTCTTCTTTAGCATAGGTTGCTAGCAATTAAATGTCAAAGCGAGCGGACACCCCACCCTCACTAGTCAGATTGGGATTTGGTCTAGATTTGTTGCCTGCCTTGGTGTCTGTGTTAGTTGATTGTTCAAAAATAGAAAACTTGTACATATCAAGAGGCTTTGGGGACAATGTTGCGATTATCCCAATGCTTTCTTCGGCATTACGGGCAACCAATCGTAACCCTTTCTACCCTGATCAGTTTTAACATTAGAATTAATCTGGAAAGTAGTGTCATTGTGCTTTCTGCGACCTTACGGGGATCCCCCTATTGACTAGATCTGAAATGTTCATTACTTACATGATCACCATAGGAGTACTTGTTTTTCTTAATTTTCAAAGTGGTTAGCTTCCCTACACTTTTCACAACCTTATTGAGAACTCACTACACTAACTTGGACTCGATCAAGTTCCATAAGCATCCAGGACTAGGTATGTGTGGGTGACTCTTTTTCGTGCAATCTTTTGGTTTTAATACGTAGGTTATAACTCCTCTTTTCCGTCATTTCAAACATTTTTTTCGACGAGGACTAGGCCTATCATTCATTATTTGTAACGCCACGTGTTTTCAAGACCCAAGTACATAACTCGTTTCCCAAAAACCTGAGTGTTAACCTATAGAGAGCCAAATTCCATATATTTTTTTTTCATTTATTTTCTTTCAGAGTTAGCAGTTTAGAGGAGGTGGACAAATCAAATGTAAAGGAAATTTGCATTACATTCAGAATATATGAGCGGTTGCCCATAATGACTTATACAAACCAATGTCTCCAAACTAACAAATACAAGAATTACATAATTTATACAAGAGAAATAGAAAAATACATATATATTTGAGCTGTAAGATCGCACAGCTCCTCTTGGAAAATACAGCCATGCATCCCTGGCGATTGTACTCTGCTCCTCATCAAGTCTAAACATGCATATCATTTAGGCCACCTGCTCTACCTGTATGGTTATATATTTGATGGATGAGTGGCTAGCTCAGTGTGAATTCCCCTCAAGATTACACACCGTCGCCTTAAACAAGTATAACATGAAAGCAACAAGGCATACAAAATATAACAAAATGCAGTCTTATTATATGCATGGATGCGTGAATGCATCATCGGCTCGTTACCCATGCAAAGGCTGACCATTAGCGAAACACATCACGTGCGTACATCACGTACCGCATAACGACTGTCTATCGTACATCACGTACGTAAATCGATAGTCGATAGTCTGACAACTAGCAAAACGATACCTCCAATAACCCGGAGGGCACGTGCTATAGCATCTAGAAATATCCACCCGTTATCGTCAATATGTCATGTATGCATGATTAGCCAAGTCATTATTGGTCCAATTACAATCAGTCGGTTTAATAAAGCTCACGGTCACTACAGGGGGCTCGTCACCCATCATAAGCCGACGGCTCGAGCATAGTGTCCCATTTTCACCATCACCGGCCCATGAGTCTACCGCCTTAGGGTGTAGATAGAATCCATCAACACGTGACCAATCAATTCTCAATATATAGGAGGCTACCATCATATGTTGAATAGAAATGAATTATTGAAGATATTAAATACAACGATTAAAATGAGTCAGTATGTATGATTCAAATGCGAATAAACAACGGCGATAAAAACGTTGAATGGTTCATTCCATAGTTAGGTAGGTGGAATCACCCCATAAATGGTAAATCCCATGAATTAAATTGCCACTAACATAACCTCCATGTTGAGGGTCTATTTCTAGCATAATCAATTTCGTTACACCCTAAGCACAGACTCTCTTTCTTAAATAAAGGTTTCTCTCCTTGACTAGAGAGATTTCGATTCATATATCTTGCAAACAATACAATAGTATAGAGATCAAGTAATGAACTATCTTAAATGACTAAGGCATGATTCAATAATCAAAGTAAAACTTAAGTATTCATGTAAATATAATTCAAGAGTACGTCACTTAAAAAATCAGTTCTAACATTTGTATTGGATATGTATGATAATGGATTATCGATTCTAAAACATGTATTCAGGTAAGCTAATCAAATGACTAATCAAACTCTAAGACATCATTCATAGTTAATGTAAAAGTTATCCTTGATCTAATCTAGAGATGGAAAGCTCAAGGGGAGAAATCATCACCTGAAGGGTCATAGTCTGTTCCTCGATTCAAGTTCTCGTGTGTGTCTTGCGGCCCAGTTGAAAAGGATGAGCTATTAAGTCCTAGAAGGGGGGGGGGTGAATAGGACTATGCCAAATTAAAAAAACAACAGCGGAATTTAAATAAATTAAATACTGAGAGCAATAAACAATCCCAAAATGTTGAAATTAAAGACAACCTCAAATGTATGAGTATTGAGAGGTTGATACAGATGTTGTTCTAAGGACAACCTTACACCATAAAAACCAAGGGTTTATGGTAGGACAACCTTACTAGAACGGTCTATGTATCAAAAACTCAAACTGATACAGAGAAATAAATAAATAAATAACAAGAAAGGAATTCTAAACTATTACAACATTCCCACACTTACATAAAAGAAATTACAACATTCTCCACAAAAGCAGAAAAGAAAATTACAAGCATCCACAAAAAGAAATAAACATTCAATCCACAAGATTAGAAATTATAGTGGTTCGCTTGTGTGTACACCAACTGTTTAGAAATACAGCCACACAACTACTCCACTCCTAATATCCTCACACAGTGGATATTAGCGTTCACTATGAAAATAGATTTTTCAAGGTTCACCTAAAACCCTCACAATTGTGTCTTTTAAGTGGGCTTACACAATTCAAAAAACCCACACTCTGAGTTTTCTGGATCACCTCAGACAAATCAAAACAGAGAGATTTTTCTGGCACAATTTAAATAAAACCAAAAAAGATAGAATTTACAATAATGTAAAATACCTTGATATTCTCCTTTAGATGCAGCCCGGAAGAACCAAATTGGAATAAAAGTTCAACGTAGAAGTTCAATGTACGCACTCACTTGTGAAATGGTTCTAGGTTCTAAATTGATTTTAAATTAAATCACCTTGGGCTAGCTTGATTTGATTTTGATTCCAAGAAATGGGAATATAACAATCCCTCTTTCAAATAAAATTGGAATGCGAAAATTCAAAATCAAATGCAAAGAAAGCTAATAAAAGAGAATATTAAATGAGCACAATATAGCTTTAAAAAAAATCACTAACTTATCTCTCAGAGTGGCGTATTGATTTAGCTTTAATTGAATATAAAACTCTGAAATTCGTGCTTTATTTATAAGTGAAGAAATTACGTCTTCGACTGGTCCTGAAATCTCCATGACTGGTCGTAGAACCAACAGATTTTTGAAATTTGGGTGTGATAAGATAAAGCCGTTCCACAATTGGTCATAGGCCCTGCACGACCGGTCGAGAGACCTCCACGACTGGTCGTGTGGAACCTGATTTAGTTGCTGGACTTTGAGTCAAGGCTGCAGGATTAGTCGAGCACGAGTCGAGCACTGTTCATACGACCGGTCGAGCAGTCTCCAAGACTGGTTGAGGTTTAACAAAAAATTTCAAAAATCTGTAACAAACTTAGGACTGGTCGAGGAATTTCTTGGACTGGTCGAGCCAGTGCTAGGACTAGTCAAACATAGCCTATGACTAGTCAAGAAACAGTCTATTTACTTATAAAATGACCTAATTGAATTATGTATTCAAAATGACCTACCCTAAGATCAATCTAGGGTCATTTATACCTTGTTAGTGATGTATGAACATTGAATCTTCTTTTTCTTCAGTTGATAGTCGTTCTTTGAAGTTCACGAAGCTTAAGATGATGAATCTTGAACTTGAGACTTCTGAAGCTTGACATTGACTAATATTGAAGCTTAAACTTGAGATTCAAAGTCTAGGAACGTTGTCTTAACTTGTACGAAGTTTTGAAACTCTTGAACCTTGAAGCTTGAAAGCTTGAATTCACACTTGATGTTGTGCTTGAACATGAACAAGTACACTTGCCTTTGAAGTTCTTAAACTAAAGACTACTGTCCTTGAGAGATGCACATTCTTCATTATATAGACGAGCTGGATAAGACACAGATTCCAAGAGGTTTTGGCACTACAAAATTTGACAATATAGGAGCTAGAAACCATAGCACTTATAATCTCCCCCTTTGTCAAATTTGTGAGAAAACACATTTCATAATAACATAAGCATTATATCCACAAAGAATCATGCACCAGTTATCAATATAAACCAATTACAACCTGGTTAAAGAATCATGCATCAGTTATAAACAGGTCAAAACAAACATCAATTCGCATCAAATACTCCAACAATACTCCCCCTTACTTACTCCTCCCCCTTACACAAAGAAGGTTATATATCCACAATCCACATGCCATATCCATGTAACAACATATCAAGCATAACAAAATTCTTCCCCTTTTTGTCACAATATGACAAAGGAAGAAACCAATACAAGGACCAGGACGTAAATAAACAAGGAAGAATAAGAAGAGTCATGAGGAATAATTGATCAAGATAATCAGGAGATTAAATTCATAAGTAATGTTCAAGCATAATCAACCAACATCAACAAAGTTCAACCAAAGTCAATCTCATAAACCGAAAGAAAGCGAAGTATCATAAGAGTTATTACAAACCACATGAAAAAATACTAATCAAATCCCGAAGAGGGAGCAGGAATAGATGGATCAATTTGATGTAAACAATTATTAATGCGCCTCATATATTTACGCATATAAGTAAATTGAGAATCCTGGGTTACACAGATCTGAGCCACCTGTTCCTCAAGAGTATGTAACTTCTCAGTAAAATTAGAAGGTTAATAGTCAGGATCACCAGCAAAGTCGGATTCGATCTCATCAAATATATCATCCATGTTAATGTCATCTAGTGGCAAATCACCTTCTTCTTCATTCACAGCATCAGCTCCACCAACACCCACATTGACTTGGCCTGCGGCCAACCTCAGATTCATTTTGTTTATCTTGGAGTTGTTGAAGAAAATGTGTTGAATGAGAGCTTCCCCAACAGGCATAGGCACTAAGATATGGGAGGTCAACATAATCATGAGATATGCGAAAGGTATATCACTATGTCCTGGATGTTGACGGAATTGAATGTTACAATGACAGATTAAAGAAGGAAAACATACCCTGGTTTCAGAAACAATGGAATGAAGAATCTGAACCATGAAAGTGTGAGTTCGGTTTTGTTACCAGAACGGGGATAAACATTTGAAATAAAGATCCTGTGAAGGACTTTGTATATGGGTAACAAGTACTTTGAAGCAAGCGCATTTTCAGAAGGATTCCATTGCGCATCTATATTGCACAATACTCTAGTAAATATTCATTTTTTTTATTTAGACGATTTATCCACTAGAGTGTTAATGGGAATACCTTCATCATTGACAGGTATGTCCATTAGACCAGAAATTAGATGTCGGTCTACTTCAACTGGACATTCTCTAGTGTCAATAATAAATGTCAGATTTTCTGTTGAAAAATCAAGAATACATGCATACATAGCTTGTGCAATGGACCGGTATACCGGCCCACCCCAATATAGAATGTTATCCCAACTTACAGATTGGAGGAGAGGAAGGATTTCAAAAGGAGCAAGATGTTCAACATGAACAGGTCGTTCAACTATTACATTGTGCAACCTAATATCCTGCACATAAGAGGGATCATCTTCGGGTGACCGAAGGTGGCATCGTGTGATAGGTGTCGATCTAGATGTTGAAGGACCATGGAAAGTTTTCTTTCTAGCTCTACCTTCCATTTGTATCTAAGAAATCAAGGAATAAATCACACCAATGATGAAAAAGAAGTGATATGAACTTGAATCTACAAGGAAAATGGAAATAAAGCACTAACCTTAAGGAACTAGGGAGATGGGTTCGACCGGTTGACCTAGGACCCGTTGGAGAAGAAACCCAATTTGAAGAAAAATGGATTTTTCCCTCAAATAAAGCACCAACAAGCGCTACACGACTGGTCGAGTATATACTCGACTGGTCGTGCATAGCCAAAAATATGCAATTTTCTTTAAATTTGAAATTTTAAATAAATAAAATAGCAAATATATATACAATATGATACAAAAATGCATGACTAATCAATTCAAATTGCACATACCAAGATTAAATTTCAATTTAGAAAACCTGCTTTTGTCGAGCGGTTTAGTAAAAATGTCAGCAAGTTAAGTCTCGGTCGGAATATATTCTAAAGAAATTATTTTTTCTTCCACTAATTCATGGATGTAGTGATATCTAATGTCAATGTGCTTGGTTCGTGAATGCTAGATTGGATTTTTAAATATATTAATTGGTTTGAAATTATCACAATATAAAATCATAGAGTCTTATGCAATTCCGTAATCTCTTAACATTCTTTTTCATCCACACAAGCTAAGTACATGCATTTCCTGCTGCAATGTATTCAGCCTCAGAAGTTGAAAGCGATACGGAACTCTATTTCTTACTTTGTTAAGAAACTAAACAATTTCCAATATAGAAACAACCACCACTGGTCGATTTCCTATCATCAACATTACCAGCCCAATCAGCATCAGTGTAACTAGCTAATTGAACACTAGTATCATGAGGATACCAAAGACCCAGATTAGCTGAACTTGCGACATATTACATAATCCGCTTAACAGCAGTTAAATGTGACTCTTTAGGGTCAGATTGATATCTAGGGCAAATCCCTATGCTAAATGCAATATCAGGTCGACTCACAATTAAATACAACAAACTACTTATCATATTGCGATACAATTTAGGATTAACTCTCTTACCTGTAGAGTCCTTTGAGAGTTTTAAGGTCGTACTTATATGAGTATCGAAAATTTTTCCATTCTCAAATCTGAACTTTTTAACTAAGTTCAGAGCGTATTTGGTTTGAGAAATAAAGAAGCCATCAGGTTGCTGTTTAACTTGCAACCCTAGGAAATAATTCAATTCCCCAACCATGTTCATTTCGAACCTAGATTTCATAAGATTTGCAAACTCAATAGTCATGTTAGCACAAGTAGATCCATAAATAATATCATCAACATAAATTTGCACTATTAAAATGTGATCATTATGTTTCTGTACAAATAATGTCTTATCAACACTTCCCATTATAAAGTTATGACTTAGTAAAAACTTAGTCAATTTTTCGTACCCTGCCCTGGGAGCTTGTTTTAAACCGTAGAGAGCTTTTTCTAGGCGATACACATGATCAGTATTCTTAGGGTCTTTAAAACCCGTTGGTTGTTCAACATATACTTCTTCATGCAAATCGTCATTCAAGAAGGCACTATTTACATCCATTTGATATATTTTGAACTTTCTAAAGCATGTAATGGATATAAATAGTCTGATTGATTCAAGACGAGCTACTGAAGCAAAGGTCTCATCATAATCGATTCCTTCAATTTGAGTGTAGCCTTGTACAACCAGTTTAGCCTTGTTTCTAATAATATTACCAAATTCATCAGACTTAATTTTTGAAAATCCATTTAGTTTCGATAATGTGTTTATCTTTAGGTTTAGGAACTAAGTACCAAACATCATTTCTTATAAATTGATTAAGCTCTTCTTGCATCGCAACTATCCAGTTTTCGCCAGTAAGAGCTTCTTTTACGTTAGCCGGTTCTATCTGAGATGTAAAACACACATAATTACACATATCTTCTAGTTGTCTACGAGTGCGCACACTAGTGAAAGGGTTTCTAAGAATCTGATTAGTTGGATGATCTTTAATAGTTCTTAGTTCAGAGTTATTTTGACTTGATGAAGAATCTGGTTTATCAATTAGAAGTACTTCATCATTATCTGAACCTGAGACAGGTATATTAAAGTGATCGTCTATAACCACATTAATGAATTCTTGAATTACACCGGTCCTCTTATTAAGAACCCGATATGCTCGACTATTCAGAGCATACCCTTAAAATATCCCTTCATCACTTTTGGTATTAAACTTTCTCAGATTTTCTCGGTCACATAAAATATAGCACTTGTTGCCAAAAACTCGAAAGTATTTGACAGTAGGCTTCTTATCAAACCACATTTCATAAACCGTTTTACCATTCGATTTTCTAGTATAGACGCGGTTAATTATATAACATGCAGTATTTACGACTTCGGCCTAGAGATTTTTAGGGAGCTTCATACCATTTAACATTACATTTGCCATTTCTTGAAGCACTATATTTTTTCTTTCTACTATTTCATTTTGTTGTGGTGTTTTAGGCACAGAGAATTCATGTGATATTCCCTAATCACTACAAAACTTCTTAAAACCGCTATTTTCAAATTTTGTTCCATGATCACTACGGATCTTACAGACTTGAGACTCTTTTTCAGTTTGGATATGTCTAAGTACCCTTTTAACTTCATCAAGAGTTTCTGATTTATCTCTTAAGAAGACTATCCAAGTATATCTGATAAAGTCATCAATAATTACCAGTATGTACTTCTTGTCACCTCGACTCTCCGTTCTAGTTGGTCCAACAAGATGTATATGTAGGAGTTCGAGCGGTTTAGATGTGGCATTGGAGTCCACCTTTTTGTGAGAACTCCTAGTTTATTTGCCAATCTGGCATTCGCCACATATTTTATCAATTTTCAGTATTTTGGGTAAGCCTCTTACTAACTCTCTTTTGTTCAATCTATACAAGTTGCGATAATGTACATGTCCAAGGCGTTTATGCCATAACTCGGTTTCATCGGTATGGACCTTGTAACACGATAGATTAGATGAGCTAGAATCACTTACAATATAGCAGTTTTTAGAAGTTCTGCGACCAGTTAATATTACAGAACTGCTTTTATTTAAAATTTCGCACCCTAGGTTAGTGAATTTTATATTATGTTTTTTATCGCATATTTGAGAAATGCTTAATAAGTTGTATTTTAAGCCTTCTACATATAAAACATTCTTAAATAAAGGGAGGTTAAAAAGTTGAACCGTACCTTGGTCAATAATCCTGCAGTTGCTACCATCACCAAATGTGACTGAACCATCAGTCGTGTCTTTAAGATTGGTGAACAGTCCTTTGTCACCAGTCATGTGTCTAGAGCATCCACTATCTAGGTACCACTTTGAATGGCTTGAAGCTTTGAAAGCAGTGTGGGCAACCAAGCACGTAACCTTAGGAACCCATTTCATTACAGTTTTGGGTTTAGGAGTATAGTTGGTCTTCTTATGATTGTAGTTGATATAATACTGACCCAATGAGTTAGATTTTAAGAGTTCCTTAAGTAAATCAACAATTTTCTCAACTAAAGAATTATGATTCTAATTTTTGTAGTTGATATTGTTACTTCTAGGTTTTAAAGTTTGAAAAGACTTAGCATTTTTAAAATGATTTTGATTCAGGCTTTTCCCTTTTGAGTTTGAAGACTCCCCTTTCACAAATTTGGGTGGAGTATTCTTATGTTTAGGAGGAGTAATGTTGTTGTAGCCTAGTCCAGATCGATCGCCACATTTTCTGGATCCGGATAAAAGTTTTTCTAACTTAGGATCTTCTTGGGCATACCTCCATGTGTCCTTTAAACTCAAAAGTGAAGAGACTTCAACTTTTAGTTTTTCATTTTCAGATTTTAGATTTTCAATAAAGGAAGTTTTGAAATCTAAATCGCATTTAGTTTTTTCAAAACAATCTGAAATGTGGGATTTTTCTAAAATAAGAGTATCATAATTTTCTTTAAGTTTCGAAAAAAAAAAAATGAAGTTTTAGTGTTACCTCAAATTTATAACTTTCCTTGTATAGGGCATTGTAAGCATTTTGAAAATCTTCTTCATTTTCATGATCACTATTCATATTTTTTGAATCATCATTATCTGAAAAAATGAACTTGGCTAGAGTCATTAGGGCTTTGACTTCATTACCCGACTCAGTTTTAGAATCTTCTAACTCAGAAGAGGCTTCAAAGCAGGAATATTCATCCCAAGTAGCCAACATTCCTTTCCTTTTAGGTTTGTTCTTTTTAGGTGTCATGCTCCAAACTTGGTAATCGGACTCATCAGGAACCCGATGACCGATTCTGGCCGCAACAGCCTCCATAATACCCCATTCTTGGCTCCTGAGGCAGGTTCCGATCCTGGGATGCTACAAGGAGGATTTCCATAATAGTATAATCGTTCTCAATACAAGTATTACCAAGATCACAGCAAGTATATCTGAGAATAATAAGGCACACATCACAAAATCCACTAAAAATTTGAACTTTTACAGGCTTTCATAAGGTCCAAAAGGACATGAATAAGATAATAGAAAAGAAAAGAAAAGTCAGCAACACTGGAGTCTTCAAGCTCAACTCTACTCTAAGATCTGCCGCTACAACGGCTGCCTAAAGTCTCCTGCACGCATCAATCGTGCATAAGCATATACAAGTTTAGAGGGTGGTCTAAGTGTGTGACAATGGTGCATAGAAAAATAGTAGAAGGTGTAAGGAAAGAAACATGCTCACTGAGAATAACACTAGCCTTACCAAGGCTTATCATGAATACGATGCAATGCATACTGGACGCCATACCAGGGCAATGCATGAATGGGCTTACACAGCCAATGCTAATGTGATGTAAGTAATGTCAGTACTCATATCCAACCCACATGCCAAGTATATTTCCAATAATAAGGAAATCACCGGAGTCTATTACACTGCTGAATGACTGCCGCTCTACAGACCCCGCACAGTCAAACGAGTATAAGAAACCTCACTACCCGCCTGTGGACAGTCAATCAACAACAAGGCCTAAAGGTAGCGGACCCATTTATGAGTTGGTCAGACTCAGCCTAACAACACCTCCTCACACCAGGCAGGTATGGCCACACCCCTATCCAACCGACTACACGACAGTGGGAGACGCGGCCTAACAGTATAAGGCCCTAGTGCGCTCATAGTTTCCACTCGGTTACGGCATTGGAGCAGATCCTTGGTACTATGAAAGTTTTAGAAATTTCACTCATGAACATCCTATGCACCCAGTATGCTCAAGTAATATTTTCGGTGTCCACACATACGGTCATCCACGAATGTCCCTGTAGAGGCAAGGCCCTGATGAAGTAAGATCGGTATTATCATAAATGCGATGCCAATGCATGAGTCACACATACAATGTAACGCCCCGATTTCTAAAACCCAAGTACGAGACTCGTTTTCAGATGTCCGGGAGTTTATAAATCAGAGAAACAGCTGAATATAAACTCAGAGTGCGATAGCCAAAAGAAGCCTTTATATTCATAAGAGCCCAATAATTTACCCGCTCAGCTGGGGGTCTTAGTTACAAAATTCCAAAGTCCAAAATACCCAACTACTAAAATATAAAGTATCAAACTACTGATTAACACCAAAATATGCTGCAGCGTCCTGAAGCGGCTCGTCGTCATAGAATTCTCCCTCGGGCTCCACAGTCGCACCTTCCAGGTCTGCACCAACATCCTCTACATCTGTCCCTGCAGTTTCTGTACGGTTGGATAGTTGATGGATGAGTGGCCAGCTTAGCGTGAATTTCCCTCACGATTACACATCTCCACCTTAGCAAACATAGTTTAAAGGAGAAATAAGCAGTAATCCAAAACAGGTAATATGCGGTCTTATTAGATGCATGGATGTATGAATGCACATCGGCCTGGGGATGCACATCCAGCCGGACTTGGGCTCGTCGCCCATCCAATCATTGACCTGGGAAAATCATCCAGTCGGACAGGGGTCGATAGTCGATGGTCTGGGAGTTAGCGAAACGATACCCCAACAACTCTGGGGCACGTGCTACAGCATCCAGAATTAGTCATCCGTCATCGTCAATATGTTATGAATGCATGATTAGCCAGCCATTATTGATCCAATTACAATCAGCCAATTTAAGCAACTTAATGGTCACTACGGGGAGCTCAGAGCCCAGCGTAGGCCGACAGCTCGGGCATAGTGTCTCATTCCACCATCCCCGGCTCATGAGTTCTTCCACCTTAGGATGTTTCAATAGGATACCTTGATCAAAATGATACCAGTTCAAGGTCCCTATTTCCCACAATTTTGTCTAATTACATTCCAAGTGTGGCTTGCATACAATCATAGAATCCTCCATGTATAACATCAAAAGGTTATGTACAGAGGCAAATCATGTTATAGGTGACACATATGACTTCAAATAAGGCATATAAGGAAACATCATGAGTTAATGACTACTGAGAATATACTACAAAATCATGTGAATAGTGATCATTGTTCAAGGATTATCATATATTGAAAGCAGGTATCACAATTATGATAATCTAGTGCAAACTAGGTTTACCTAATTTAGAAATGGAAAGCCTAAGGGGAAAGTCATCACCTGTATGGTAGTGTTCTCGAGCTCGACCTGAGTCTTCTTGAGGTCTGGGGTCACTCAAAGATTCTCCTAAAAATTATAGCTTGCATTTGTCAGGAATTTCTATGGCTTTGTACAAAAGTTCAAAGGAGTGCAACATCAAGGCCCTATATGCTTGTGTTAGGCCCACCATGTATTTTAACAAGGTGGTCCAACAGGACTCCAGCTTATCCCTTTATTTTCTGCAGTGTGGTCCACATAATATCAGATCTGACTTATTCTTCTTGTCTTCAAGCCTTAGGACTAGCCCTTCCAAAAAGATGGATGGTTTGGATGAACCACATATGTCAGGGTGGGGCCCACAGAGGTGGCTCACCAGAGATTTGGATCTAACTAGGTTCAGATGATGTGGACGAATTATGTGCAGCGTGGTCACACTGCGGTCTTAGGATGGACCTTGTTTATGAAATATAATATAAAATATACCCATACAGATAAATGTGTATATATGTTAAAAACGTCCAAGGACCGGATGTCCCCTGATGGACGGTCTGTATGAAGTCCATCCATACCGCATGTGTGGGAGGGATGCATGAATTAGAGGTGCTTTATGTTACATTCTATTATTATTATTATTATTATTATTTTTATTATTATTATTATTATTATTATTATTATTTATATATATATATTATATATATTATATATATATATATATATATATATATATATATATATTTCAGTACATACAACAACCGTCCAAAGCTGGTGTCCTTTGGATGGATGGCCCACGTCACCAAGGTGGGGCCACATACATGGCCCACTGCCGTAAGGACAGCTCGACAGATGGATAGACGGCTAGGATGGAACGCCCGTCATTGATGCTTTCCCCATGTGATGTGGCCCACATATGTATTATATATCTATATAAGCACATGTATACCTGGTGGCTTGCTTGTACTGGAGAGTACTCCAGTTATTACACAATAGGTGGGTCCACACGTGTGGGACCCACCCGATATATGCATATCTTATAATATAAGATTATAAAATTCACATGCATGTAATATATGTATTCATATATATATATACTCTCTTTTCTTTCTTTTTTTCCTTTTTGCATGCAGTGGTGCCTAGGCAACGTTCATGGGCTTACGTCTTCCGATGGACGCTTAGGCACCCTGTCCATAGATGGACGGCTAGTACACTTCAAGTGGGTCCCATGTGAGTGGGCCTGCGTCCAGCTGGACTGGGTGGTATGGATGAAGTACATGCGGCGTGGTGGTCCACGCACGACAGTCCAAGGATGGACGTTTGTGCTTACATGCACCACAGTGCTCCCCCGCCTTATCATCCCATCTGGACGGTTGAGAGGTATCCCATCCTATTGACGTTAGTTGTCAGTGAAATCCACCGTCCAAAGAAATGAATGGACGGCTGGATGAATTCACTTGTGAGTGGTCCCTATCACAACACACCAGATCTATAACACTTTATTTTTACTCTCATTATATGTACCTATGCATGCATTTTTTTTTTAATGTGTAGAGCAGCCCAGTCCAGGACGTCATCTGATGGACGGTCCTGAGCACATCATCCCTTGGTAGGCGTTTGATCATGGTGCGGCTCACCAGCAGTGCAGGCCACCAACCTTTTAGTGGGGTCCACGGTCAGTGTAGCAATCTGCTTTGGGTGAGGCCCACCTGCATTTGTGCATGGCCCACAGATTTTTGGTGAGGCCCAAAATTGTTTAAGCACTCCTGCCGCAAGTGGGCTGAAGTCTCACCCGCTCCAGGCTGCAGTCTCCAGCCATCTTTCCACTGCTGCCTTGTCTACAAGCTTATTCATTTCCAGGCTTACCATTTGGCTGATTTCCAGTCATTTTTACTGAATACACGACTGCTCACAGTCACTTTTTTAGCCTGGCTACATACTGGGAACCAGCTGTCATCAGGTTGGGTTTTCAGCCACAAACAGAGCTTGTTCTAAGAAGGCTGCTTGGGCGTGAGCAAGGTGTGGTGGATTGTGTTTAGAGCTCCAAGAGGGGGGAGGTTCTTACTTGTCACAGTCGGGTCCGACCCGAGTTCGGGCTGTCACGCGCACACCTACCTTCTTCTCCTTCTTCCTCTCTTCTCTTTCTTTCTCCTCCCTTTTTCTTATTCAAATGGTGGTGTTGTGATCCCACACTGACTCGGCTTGGTCCGGTTTTCACGGACTGAGCTGGGGCAGTGTGCTTCAAGCTCACCAAAACGGCCCTCTGTTTCACTCTCCCTCTCTCTATTCTCTCTCTTTCTTTTCTCTCCGACTCTTTCTTCTCTCACTCTCTTTCTGTGTGAAGCCTGAGAGGCTGAGCACCCTATTTATAGGCGAGGAGGTGAGGATTCAATGGCTAGGATCAACCCCACACATTTCCACGTGATTTCGACGGTGACAGTCCTTGTTAGCCTAAAATGGAAAAAATGCGGTCGAATTTCCTCTTTGCTTGGGTTGTTTTTGGTTAGAGGGAACTGGCGTCTACACGTCGGAAGTCCTCTAGGTAAATCGATGTTGCTCGCCCCTTGATTCCAGCGATCCGATCGCCCTTTTGCTAGAATGGATGGTCAGGGATCAATTTTCTTTATTTGCTTTCGGGGGCCTACAAGCTTATACGGTTTTGTTGGGGTGGGCCCCACCGATAAAATGGACTGTTTGGATCGTCCGAAAAGTGGTCGGAGCGGCTCACTTAAGGGTTTGAAACCCATCAGTTTTAAATGTTACAAGTGGCGGGAGAGCATCTCCCTGTTTTTATATTTTTGGATCGGTCAAGGTAGTTTTGACCGATTCGATTGGTGCGGTGCGCTCCGTGCACAGTTGGGTATTGAAATCATGCATCGAATGTGGGGTCCCCTTGCAATGTTTTTCACAAATCTACTCCGACCATTTACTTAGGGGTCCCTATATAGGGGCCCCGACCCAATTCTGAGCGCATGTGAGGCCCAGGTGGGCCATTATATACCCTTTTTGAGTCGTATCCGGCCCGCAAGATGCGATCTGCTGGTCAAATGGGTTCAATTTTTGTTTTCAACTGTTAAATGCATGTTTGAGACACAAGGATGCTTCATTGATTGCCCTCTGCCTTCCGTGGATTGATAATGTCAACACAAGTTGTCTTAAAAATTGATCTAGCTTAAGTTATTTGATCATGCTTACCTCTTTGATCGGTGTGGAGTGTAAGCTGAGTCTCCGGAGTCATGGTGGATTGTCTCAATGCTGCTTGGGAAATCCTGCCCTGCACGTGTTACGTCAGGTTATTAGGTCGATGGGTCTTGAACTTAAATAATTGTGGGTTTAAAAGGGTAACGCCCGAGTATCAAGGATACGGGGTGTTACAGTCTACCCCCCTAAAAAAAATTTCGTCCTCGAAATTACCTATAGTGTGTCACTAAATAAGTGAGGATATTTCTCCTTAACTTCAGTTTCTCGTTCCCACGTTGCTTCCTCTTCTCCATGGTGTGACCAAAGAACCTTGACTAATGGTATTGTCTTTGTCCGTAGGACCTGTTCCTTGTGGTTCAAGATGTGGATGGGTTCTTTAGTATAAGAAGCATCGTCGACAAGTTCAATCTACTCCCAGCTAACCACGTATGACTCGTCTGGCATGTACTTATTTAACATAGACATGTAGAAGATGTTGTGGATGCCAGTCAATGCAGTCGATAGCGTAAGACGATATTGCACGGTTCCCACATGATCCAAGATCTCGAAAGGTCCGATGAAACGAGTTATAAACTTCCCTTTTTGTCCGAACCTCATCGGACCCTTCATAGGAGAGACCTTCAAAAATACATGATCGTCAATTGCAAATTCCAGATCGCGTCGTTGATTGTCCACATAACTTTTCTGCCTACATTGTGTGGTGCACAAATGCTTCCGAATGACATCGATTACTTGGGTGGTAACTTAGACAAGTTCAGGTCCCAGCAAACTTCGCTCTCCCACTTCTGCCCAACACTACGGTGCCCGACAGGGGCGACCATATAGAGTTTCGTATGGTGTCATGCCTATACTGAACTGGAAGCTATTATTGTAAGCAAATTCGGCGAGGGCCAAGTGGTCGTCCCAATTTCCCTTGAAGTCGAGGGCACAAGCTCTTAACATATCCTCCAGAACTTGGTTTACTCTTTCTGTCTGACCATCTGTCTAGGGGTGGAAGGCCGTGCTGAACTTGATTTTCGTGCCGAGTTCCTCCTACAACCTCCTCCAAAAGGTGGATGTGAAACGAGAGTCACGATCTGATATGATCTCCCGAGGAACTCCATTGACCGAATGACTTCACGGACATAGAGTCTTGCCAGATTGTCAGTCGAATCTGTCGTCCGAATAGGAAGAAATCGAGCAGACTTTGTCAGCCTATCAACAATGACCCAGATTGAGTCATGTTCTTCTGAGTCCTGGGGAGTCCAACAATGAAGTCCATAGAGATGTTGTCCCACTTCCACTCTGCTATGGGTAGGGGCTGAAGAAGGCCTGCGGGTTTGCAGTGTTTGGCCTTTATCTTCTGGCACACCATGCACCTTGATACGAAACTGGCTATGTCATTTTTCATGTTACTCCACCAGTATTGCCTTTTTATGTTGTTGTACATCTTCGTACTCCCCGGATGTATAGCCATTCTGGAGTGGTGTGCCTCTTTCATTACTCCCTTTCTTAATTCTGCATTGTTGGGTACACATACCCGTCCTTGATACCGAAGGCCGCCATCGTTACCAATCCTCCAGCTTAGTACCTCCTCGCTATTGCATCTTTCTTTCATTTTGACAAGCCGTGCATCCTAGTCCTGAGCGGAGATCACATGTCAGACCAAGGTCGGCACTGCAGTCAACAAAGCCACATACACATCAGGTTCGTCGAGGGTAAGCTGGATGTCGAAGTCCTGCATGAACTCCATCATCTCCCACTCCTTCATCATTAGAATGGCCACCAGCTCGTGCTTCTTTTTCCTACTCAACGCATCAGCTACGGAGTTTACTTTACCAGGGTGGTACGTGAAAGTACCCTGGTTTGTCAAGTTACGTAAATGTTGAGTCAGAGTATCTACAAAGCCTGATAGGAAGAACAATTCAAGCGTCTGTCTCAACCAGATGTGTACAAGCTCGTCATAGGTAAAACTAAAGCCTCACATCCCATGACCCAAAACACCAGGTGAAGAAAACCTTTAAAAATAAGTTAGAAATCATAGGGTTTTAAGGTAAGAAAACTTTTGTCAAAATAGGAAAATCTCTAAGTTTTTCTTGCCTTTTCGATTTTATCGAAACACCCTCGATATGATCGACCTACTCTGTCGATGTCCTCGATACCTTAACGATATTATCAATGTGAGGACCAAAAGTGTCCAGCAAATAAATATTCATCTGGACGAATTTATCGATGTATCGATACACCTATCGATATCATCGATATAAGAACTGAAAATGTCCAGCAACTAAATACTCATCTGGACTGATTTATCGATATATCGATTCTACTATTGATATTATCGATTTTCAAATCTCAAGTCCATCGAAAGTGGCTCGATAAGATCGGCAGATTTTCGGCGCCCCTGTTTTTCAATGAAAATCTCAAATTCCTTTGATATATCGATGATCTTCCGATATGATCTGAAATCAAATATCGATAACATCGGAAGTTCATCAATGATATCGATCGAGGGCACGCATTTCTTATAGCAAATATTTCAGGTTATTTTTAACTATGATCGGGGGCCCTTCGATCGAATCGATATTCAAATATCGATGATATCGGCACCAGGTCGATTGCATCGAATAAGGTCATAAACTGTCCAACAAGCTTAAAGACAAATCAGTTGGATTTATCGATGCCTCGACTCTGATCTCGATATCATAGACATTCAAATTTCGATGATCTCGATGGTTCCCCGATCATTCATAAAAACGTGAAATATTTCAAAGTCAAGTCTCTCTCATTTTTCAAAGTGTCGATGGATCAAACCTGTAATCGATGGAATCGAAGTTCAAAATCCGATGACATCGCGACAATAGTTTTGATTCATCGACCAATTGGCAAAGAGTTTCAAAAGCGTATGACATTGAGTCCGAGTCATCGAGCAGACCATCGATGCTATCGAGAGTATACGCTCGATAATATCGAACTTGCTTGATGATATTAAACTCTGTCATAAATGTGACTGTTTTATATCCATTGGAACTCTTTGCCTATATATAGAGGACTTGTCTTTTATTGCTGTGAGAGAAAGAGGAGAGAGCTTTTGTGTGTTTTAACTTACATCTTATATCCAAAGCCCTTTCTCTCAAGGGAGTTCATCCTCTAATCCACCCTCACCATTGATATTCAATAGAGTGGATTGGAGAATGAACTTTCGCATTTAAGGATCCTCTAGCTACTACCTTAATGGCAAATCATTAAGCTGGGATGCCTTGAATGCATAAGATTGGAATCGCTCTACATTCCTGATAGGAAAATATTTTGAGAGTAGGATTCCATCTTCACCTTGACCCAACCAGAAGCTGAGTATTGGTACATCATTTTGTGTTGCGGATCAAGGGAGCAAAAGACTCTTTGTCAACAAGGAGAAGGAGATCTTCGGCATTAAGCTAAACGGGACTCATCAGCTTATTTGTAAGTATCCAGAGTCCAAGAAGACATTTGTGATCATTCCTTTATGGGATTGGGTCTTAAGTGGTTCTCACCCTTTGAAGTCCTCAAGGAGGCCTCTGGCGGGAGTGTACGTGGTGGGTGTAAGTGGTGGACTTGCTCACACATGGTGATTCTTGAAGACGATAGGAGCTGACCATGCAAGTTCCATATTTTGTTTGGTGCCCATACATGAGCATGGTGAATTTTTGGATAACTGCAAAATCTTTGGGCAGATTTTTGTTGTCGTTTGGTTTGGTTGGGATAACGTTAATCTACTATTGTCTGTGGCAGTATATGTTTGGATGTTTTAGATTATGGTCGAATATAATTCTATCTTCTATCGTCATAATTAAGTTTTCTGATCCCTTAGTTTATCAAGTTATGAAATGCATGTGATATCTCTAACGAATATTCCATCTGTTATGCATTCATAAACTCTGAAGTTGATGTTTGATTGAATTGAGCTAACTATTATACGTCAATGTTCTGCTTCTACCTGATTGGTTCTCCCAAGTATTTCAAGCTTTAGTCAATATCACCTGAGATATCTTTGTAAATGACTGACAAAAAAGGGGAGAACATTTGCAAACACCCCAAATGGAAAATTGTGTATCTGTTAGATGTTGTTGTAGGTGTTAGGGGGAGCAGCTGCATCAAGCAAGGGGGAGTTTACAAGAAAGGAGGAGCAGCTACTGGGTGTGTACATGGGTTAGAAAATTGTAAAATTGTGTAAAAGCATGTACACACAAGTTAGGGTGTGTTTGTCTAGAACATTATAGGGTGTTTTGGGGATTTTGTCTCGTAATTGACAAAGGGGGAGATTGAAAGTGCCCTGGTTTGTCAAGTTACGTAAATGTTGAATCAGAGTGTCTACAGAGCCTGATAGGAAGAACAATTCAAGCGCCTGCCTCAACCGGATGATGTAAGCTCGTCATAGGTAAAACTAAAGCCTCACATCCCGTGACCCAAAACACTAGGTGAAGAAAACCCTTAAAAACAAGTTAAAAATCATAGGGTTTTAAGGTGAGAAAACTTTTTTTAAAATAGGAAAATCTCTAAATTTTTCTCGCCTTGTTGATTTTATCGAAACACCCTCGAAATGATCGACTTGCTCTGTCGATGTTCTCGATACCTTTACGATATTATCGATGTGAGGACCAAAAGTGTCCAGCAACTAAATATTCAACAGGATGGATTTATCGATGTATCGATACACCTATCGATATCATCGATATAAGAACTGAAAATGTCCAGCAACTAAATACTCATCTGGACTGATTTATCGATATGTCGATTTTACTATCGATATCATCAATATTTAAATCTCAAGTCCATCGAAAGTGGCTCGATAAGATCAACAGGCAGATTTCAGGCGCCCCTGTTTTTCAATGAAAATCTCAAATTCCTTCGATATATCGATGATCTTCCAATATGATCTAAAATCAAATATCAATAACATCGGAAGTCCATCGATGATATCGATCGAGGGCGCGCATTTCTTACAACAGATATTTCAGGTTGTTTTTAACTATGATCGGGGTCCCTTCGATAGAATCGATATTCAAATATCGATGATATCTGTACCAGGTCGATTGCATCGAACAAGGTCATAAACTGTCCAGCAAGCTTAAAAACAAATTAGCTGGATTTATCGATGCCTCGACTTTGATCTCGATATCATCAACATTCAAATTCCGATGATCTCAATGGTTCCTCGATCATTCATGAAAACCTGAAATATTTCAAAGTCAAGTCTCTCTCATTTTTCAAAGTGTCGATGGATCAAACTTGTCATCGATGGAATCGGAGTTCGAAATTCGATGACATCGACAATAGTTACGATTCATCGACCAATTGGCAAAGAGTTTCAAAAGCGTATGACATTGAGTCCGAGTCATCGAGCAGACCATCGATGCTATCGAGAGTATACGCTCGATGATATCGAACCTGCTCGATGATATTGAACTCTGTCATAAATGTGACCGTTTTATATCCATTGGAACTCTTTGCCTACATACAGAGGACTTGTCTTTTGTTGCTGTGAGAGAAAGAGGAGAGAGCTTTTGTGTGTTTTAACTTATATCTTATATCCAAAGTCCTTTCTCTCAAGGGAGTTCATCCTCCAATCCACCCTCACCATTGACATTCAATAGAGTAGATTGGGGAATGAACTTCCGCATTTAAGGATCCTCTAGCTACTACCTTAATGGCAAATCATTAAGCTGGGATGCCTTGAATGCATAAGATTGGAATCGCTCTACATTCCTAATAGGAAAATATTTTGAGAGTAGGATTCCATCTTCACCTTGACCCAACCCGAAGCCAAGTATTGGTACATCATTTTGTATTGCAGATTAAGGGAGCAGAAGATTCTTCGTTAACAAGGAGGATGAGATCTTCGGCATTAAGCTAAACGGGACTCATCAGCTTATTTATAAGTATCCAAAGTCCAAGAGGACACTTGTGATCATTCTTTTCTGGGATTGGGTTTTAAGTGGTTCTCACCCTTTGAAGTCCTCAAGGAGGCCTCCAGTAGGAGTGTACGTGGTGGGTGCGTTGTGTGGACCCTTGCTCTATGGAGAGCATAAACATCTGGTTAGGAGTGAACCAGTAAAACTCTGGGTTTTAGGTGAACCGAGTAAAACCTTAGGGTTTGAGGTCAACCGTGTAGAAACCTCCAGTAGGGTCTTATAGAAGATCCTTGGATAGTGTGCCTAAAAGTGGGTACGTTGTGTTGACCCTTGCTCGCGAGAGCATAAATAGTCAGCCTTAGTGTAGGTTGTAAAGGTTGAGGGTGAACCTGATTTAAAACCTTAGGTTAGAGGTAAACCATTGTGAAACCTCCTTAGTGAAATCAGGTACACTCAAGGGTTGAGTGCGGTTACCGGGAGTGGAGTAGACTTATCGTCGAACCACTATAAAATGACTGTGTTTGAGATTGTTATTTTTATGATTGTGTGATTTACTTTAATACTTCCTCATCTGAATATTTAATCACACCACACACACCTACACAGTCATATCCATCATAAGCTAGCTTGCATACTTCTTACTTCTAAGATAGTTTGTGATTGGATCCTCCACCAAGCCCGGAAACCAGTAGAGTTACATTTGAGTTATCCTAATATTTGCATGATCACAGGATTAGTGAAGTAGGATTTTTAAATAAAACATAAAAAACTTTAAAAAGTCCTATTCACCCCCCTCTAGGACATATTGGCATATTCCTTCTTCAACTAGTGCGGTCTTCACCGCCTTTTCAGTACGAGATATCGAAATGAAAGTCTTTGAGTGTCTCCATCCACCGACGCTGGTGCATATTCAAATCTTTCAGCATAAATATGTATTTCAGGCTCTTGTAGTCGCAGAATAATTGAAAATCCTCACCGTATAAGTAGTGCCTCCATATTTTTAAGGCAAAGACTACCGCTGCCAACTCCAGGTCATGAGTCGAGTAGTTTTCTTCATGCTTCTTCAGTTGACGGGAGGCATAAGCGATCACTTTGTCGTTCTACATCAGAACACAGCCAAGGCCCATCTTCGAAGTGTCGCTATATACCACAAACTTTTCTCCTTCTTGTGGAAGGGTGAGTACTGGTGCAGATGTCAACCTCATTTTCAGCTCCTAGAAGGCTGCCTCCGTGTTCTCATCCCATATGAATTGAGCGTTCTTCTTCGTTAGCTGAGTGAGTGGTCACGCGATTTGGGAGAATTCTATGATGAAACGCCTATAATACCCTGTCATGCCTAAAAAGCTTCGAACTTCAGTCACTGTGGTGGGCTGGTCCCACTTGGATACTGCTTCAACTTTAGCGGGATCGACCGCAATGCCTTCTTCTTGTACTATGTGCCCTAAAAACTTTACTTCCCTTTCCCAGAACTCGCATTTTGATAACTTGGCATACAACTAATTCTCCTTCAGCATACTCAGGACCGTGCGCAAATGTTGCTCATGTTCCTCCTGGCTTTTAGAGTAAACCAAGATGTCATCGATGAACACAATCACAAACCGATCTAGGTATGGCATGAAGACTCAGTTCATGAGGTCCATGAATACCGCCGGAGCATTGTAAGCCCAAAGGACATTACTAGGAACTCATAGTGCCCATAACGAGTCCTGAATGCGGTTTTAGGGATATCCTCATCCCTGATTCTTAACTGGTGATATCCTGATCGCAGATCAATCTTTAAGAAATATCTAGCGCCCTTGAGTTGATCGAACAGGTCGTCGATACGTAGGAGAGGATATCTATTCTTTATTGTCACTTCATTCAATCGCCGGTAATCTATGCAGAGGCGCATCGATCCGTCATTTTTCTTCACGAAGAGGACCAGTGCTCCTCACAGAGAGACGCTGGGGCGAATGAAACCTTAGGTCAGCAACTCATCTATCTGCTTCCTAAGCTCTTCCATTTTGCAAGGGGGCATTTGAAACGGGGGTAACCATATAAGGGCAGTTCCTGGTTTGAGGTCGATGCAGAAATCTACTGCTCGCCTTGGGGGTAGCCCTGGTATCTCTTGAAATACCTCAAGGAATTCCTGCACTACTGGGATTTGGCTCATAGTGGATTCGATTGATTCTGATTCTTCCAGGGCTTGTAAGCTTTCCAGCGTACCGTGCTTGTTTTTTCCTTTTACGGTGAAGGAGGCCTGTCCAGGGACGGTTATGGTGACCGTTCTGTTGCGGCAGTCCATCACTGCTCGGACTTGAGAAAGTCAATCCATCCCGAGGATGATGTCGAATTATTTCATAGGCATGAGGATTAGATTCGCAGCCACTTCATGGTGTGCGAGAGTTAGAGGACAATCTTTACATATCTTGTCTGTTTCGAGGAATTTACCCATCGGGGATGCTACGACTAAGGGGGCATGTATGCGAGTTATATTTAGCCCTAGTCTATTTGCAATAGTAGAGTCCATGAAAGATAAGGTTGCACCGGAATCAAATAAGAGAAAGACAGGGATACCGTGGATGTGAGCGGTACCGTGAATGGTCTGATGGAGGTCATCCTCGGAGTCTACAGCAGCTACAACGAATACGCGAGCAGGGGCCCTCTGGTGGACTGGAGGTCCCGATCTCTGCATCTGCAGCCTTGGTGCTAGCCTTGCAGCTACTGGTCCTGACTGGGGGTGACCTGC
Organism: Magnolia officinalis; assembly: GCA_021015155.1. Classification (NCBI taxonomy): domain Eukaryota; kingdom Viridiplantae; phylum Streptophyta; class Magnoliopsida; order Magnoliales; family Magnoliaceae; genus Magnolia; species Magnolia officinalis. The sequence continues at coordinate 46,818,813 of JAJHSJ010000003.1, forward strand.
TGGTGGAACGATGCCTTCATCTCTCATCTTTTTGAAACAACTCCGAGCGGAGTGCCTGGGCTTGTGGCAGTACTCACAGCCTCTTACGGAAGGCATGGGTGGTGCACTTGCAGGCATGACCTTGGCCCTTCTTTTCGGTACAGAGGAGGCATAAGGGGGCTGTTTGGGCTTGACCGAGACTTCCCTAGCCAAGGGGTGGTTCCTCAGGGTGCGTTCAAAATCCTTTTCGACTCTCATCGCCTGTCCACTAGGTCAGCGAAGTCTTCTAAGTCCGAAGCACACAGGCGCGACTGAATTCCCTGTCGTAGCCCCTCCTTGAATTTCTGTAATTTGTACTTAGCATCTTCCAGGGCTTTCGACACATATCGAGAAAGCTCATTGAAACGGACCTCATATTGGGCGACGGTCAAATTGCCTTGCTCCAGTCTCAGAAACTGAGCTATTTTCTCGTTCCTACACGACCGGGGGAAGTATTTTTCAAGGAACTTCGTCTTAAACCCAGCCCATGTCCATGTATATGTGGGCGGGACTCTCCGTTGCAAGCCCTGCGACCAGTTCTCCGCCTCACCCTCCAACAGATACATGGCCAAGTTAACCATTTGCGAATCGGTGCACTCCAGGGGTCGTATAATCTTAGAAATCCTTACTAGCCATCGTTCTGCTTGCACAGGATTCGGTGCTCCTTCAAACGTTGGTGGGCGGAGCTTCAGGAACCTTTCGAAAATGTCTGCGCCTCGGCTATATCTTTCTCTGGATGCCTCTCCGCGGTCTCTGTTTCCCAAGGATTCCATCATGAGATTATGCATATCCCTTTGTTAGCGCATGAATACGTCTTGTTGTTGCTGCATAGCTGCAGCCATTTGCTCGACGGCTGCGAAGGCCGCAGCCCCAGCCTGATCCCCTGTGGATGCTTCAACGGTCGGTGTCCCCTACGCAAAGAATTGTGATGGTAGCCCAGTGGTGAAGTACTATAGGGAGGGAGAATCCCCCGCTGTTTTCGATGCTTCTTTTGTATTTGCGATGCCCGGTGGAAGACCTGGAATGTACTCCGGGCTGCGCTCTCTTTGGCGCTCGCTTGAGGGGATAGGGTAGATATCGACTGTATTAACGCGATGTGATCGCAGCACCGGCGGCATAATTCCCTAAGAAGTCAAAATTCATGGTTCAGTTGTTTGGGGAATGTCCTTAATCTTCTGCGAAGTAGTGTTAAGGTTAGTTATCTCATTACTTGACTGTCACGAGTGTGACTGAGGGATGTCCTGGTTGAATTTTCTGAGGGGAAGCTAAGATTTCTGTTTCTAAGTTCATACGACTGTCATGATGTTTCTTAAGGGTACTATATGTTTTGTTTACTACTTTTATCTATCCTAGCTGCTTTTTATGGGAAATTTTTATGTTTGTCCTAAGTTATTCACCTAAGGATTTTGTATACTTGGATCCCACAGCCAGGCTATCTCAGACTCCGCTCTGATACCAACTTGTAATGCCCTGAATTCTAAAACCCGAGTACAAGACTCGTTTTCAGATATCCAGGAGTTTATAAATCAAAGAAACAACGGAATATAAACTTAGAGTGCGATAGCCAAAAGAAGCCTTTATATTCATAAGAGCCCAATAATTGACCCGTTCAGCTGGGGGTCTTAGTTACAAAATTCCAAAAGTCCAAAATACCCAACTACTAAAATATAAAGTTTCAAACTACTGATTAACACCAAAATATGTTGTCGCATCCTGACGACTCGTGTCATAGAATTCTCCCTCGGGCTCCACAGTCACACCTTTCAGATCTGCACCGACGTCCTCTACATCTGTCCCTGCATTTTCTGTACGGTTGGATAGTTGATGGATGAGTGGCCAGCTCAACGTGAATTTTCCTCAAGATTACACATCTCCGCCTTATCAAACATAGTTTAAAGGAGAAACAAGCAGTAATCCAAAACATGCAATATGCAGTCTTATTAGATGCATGGATGCATGAATGCACATCGGTCTGGGGATGCACATCCAGCCAGACTTGGGCTCATTGCCCATGCAATCATCGACCTGGGAAAATCATCCGGTCGGACAGGGGTCGATAGTCGATAGTTGTTGAGGTGGGCCCCACCGACAAAATGGAAGGTTTGGATCGTCCGAAAAGTGGTCGGAGTGGCCCACTTAAGGGTTTGAAACCCATCAGTTTTAAATGTTGCAAGTGGCGGCAGAGCATCTCCCTATTTTTATATTTTGGATCTGTCAAGGCAGCTTTAACCGATCCGATTGGTGCAGTGCGCTCCATGCACAGTTGGGTATTGTACTCGTGCAACGAATGTGGGGTCCCCTTGCGATGTTTTTGACAAATCTACTTCGATCATTTACTTAGGGGTCCCTGTATAGGGGCCTTGACCCAATTCTGAGCGCATGTGAGGCCCAAGTGGGCCATATATACCCTTTTTGAGTCGTATCTGGCCCACATGATGGGATCTGTTGGTCAAATGGGTTCAACATTTGTTTTCAACGGTTAAATGCATGTTTGAGACACAGGAATGCTTCATTGGTTGCCCTCTGCCTTCCGTGGATTGATAATGTCAACACAAGTTGTCTTAAAAATTGATCTGGCTTAAGTTATTTGATCATGCTTACCTCTTTGATCGGTGTGGAGTTAAGCTGAGTCTCCAGAGTCATGGCGGATTGTCTCAATGCTGCTTGGGAAATCCTGCCCTGCACGTGTTACGTCAGGTTATTAGGTCAATGGGTCTTGAACTTAAATAATTGTGGGTAAGGGTAACGTCCGAGTATCAATGATACAGGGTGTTACATACAATCATGCACTAATTGCAGGCACACAATGTGCACAAGGGGAGAAACTCCATCCCTCAATGACCATCATACAATGCAACTAATTCATACAGATGATGCATATGGGTCATAATAATGTAAGTGCGCTACCCATAGAATATGGAATCCTCCGTCCTAAGGAGGGTCAAGGACAATATATACCGACAAGTACTCTTAGGGGAAATGAAGTTCTCTTAAATGGGGGCCCAACAATTTGGGATAACTCACAAGCTAGGGGACTCCTAAAACCTTAAGGAGGAAACAAGCCTAACAAGGCCCAAGGTGGGCCTTCAACCACCTATAAGGGTTTTAGGGGCCTACCTTAGGGTCACCAAGGAGGACATTTAACCTCAACTAGGTCCCAAAAAGGGTAGCCTTCTATATATGAAAGGAAAAGTCCAAGGCCCAATCAATCCATGGCTTAGTGGGCCATACACTAAGCCCAATGCATAGGCAACCTGGTAGGCCCTTAAGCAAGGTTAGGGCCCAACCATAAGGGTCATGGGTTCACTCATTGTGGTGAGCCTAATGGGCAGCCCATTATCCCAACATATGGAAAATCCTTATATTTAACACAAGTAAGTTGGGCCTCACATCTTGGCCCAAGTATGGATTTCTTATAGTGGGCAAGCAAAGGCCCAAGTACTTAAGTATTTGGCCCATAAGACCCATCACAATGGCATAGTAAACATAGGACCTAAGGGCCCAACGGGCCTATCAAAAGTTCCAGCCGAACCAAGGCTATAAGGCCCATTAATTAACTAGAAGACTAGCCCAAGAAGAATCCAATTGGAATGGGCCTCTAATCTTACATTAATTAACCTCAAAAATAAAATTAGAATGGCAAGATAACTGACTTAAAACCTCCTCAAATCTAGTGAGCCATACTGCCCCAAAATAGATATTTATGGGGTGACAACGTTGGACCCATTACTGAATTTTCAGCCCACCCGCTTTCTGGATTTGTTGGAGTCCAGCAATTAATTTATAGTATTTATTTCCTGATGACCCTCATACATCACTATGGGTCTCACTAGATGAGAGGAAAGTGCACAACACACATTAGAAGTGGGCCATGCTGATGGAATACAGGCCCAGCAATAGCCCAAGGTAGGGGCGTCCCATGGTGGGTAGTCCTACGGGCCAGGGTATTTAGCCCAAAACTGACCCAATTTACAGACCGTACCATAGTCAACTCGAATGTCCGTTGGGTCTAAAATTTTGTAAGGTGATACTTCCATGGGTGGGACACACCTCCACAAAATTTCAGAATTTTTGAATATTCTTAAGTATTTTAAATAATTTAAATAAGACAGTCTATCCAGAAAATTGAACAGACCTGGACGTCCCAACGTGGTGGGCCAGTCCGGCCCTTGCCACAGTGTGTACAGAGGTCCATTGGTCCCAAAATTTTGTATGTGGGTCCTACCATGGGTGAAACACATCCCTGTAAATTTTTATAATTTTTGGATACTCAAAAGTATTTTAATTAATTTAAAGAATACAATCTATCTAGGGTAAAATATTGCTGCAATATAACTGTGCTGAATTTGGGTCATCCAATGGGTGGGTTCTGTTGAGAAGTGGAGCCACATCTGGGACCGCCCACGACTAGTCGAGGTTGTGCGGATTTCATGTCGCAAGTCATTTCGCAACTGGGATGCAAAAGGAGTTTCGCGGATTTTGTGTCGCAACTCCTTTCGCAACTAGGATGCGAAAGGAGTTTCGTGGATTTCGTGTCACAAGTCCTTTCGCAACTGGGATGCGAAAGGGAAGTTGCCAAAACTATAAATTGGGGTCCCTAGGGTTATTCTAGGGTTAAGGTGAATATTAGAAAATTATTCTAAGGTGTGGGCAAGAGATTTTCTCTATATTTCCAAGGGAGAGTTTAGTATATTGCCTTGTAATCTTCGTTTCTCTTCATAGTGGAATTTTGCATCCGTGGTTTTTACCCTAGTTTGGGGTTTGGCCACATATATCTTGTCTTGTGGTTTGTTTGAATACTTTTATTCCTTTCTAGTTTATAATTCTTCCTATTTATCGTTTGTGGGTGAGGCCTAAGATTGGATCTAGGCTCACTACGTCGTTGGCGTGCTGCGCAGCAAGTTCTGGGCCTCCAAAATTCCTGAAATTTGGACCCAAGGTCCCTCATCAATCCTACAACAAGGTGGGACCCATAAATATGGCCCACCTTCTTAGAAAGTATTTTTAAAATTTTGTTTTTTATGGGACTATGCTGTTAGACTGCACAACAGAAATTTTTGGCAGTTCAGTATGTTGGCCCACCCTTTTGGATGCCCAAATGGGGTCCATGGGCCCTAAAATTTTTCAGGTAAGTCCTACCATGGGTGAGACACTCCCATGAAAAATTCAAGTAAGTCCTACCATGGGTGAGACACTCCCATGAAAAATTTTAGAACTTTTAGGATGGTAAAAATATTTTATTTAACTTTTACAATTTATGTACAGATAAATATTCCTGAAAAAAATCTGCTGCTACAAAAAAATTACTAGAAATGTAATTGTCCTTATGTTTGGGACCACATGGGGTGGGCCTGGACCTACCCAAATCCTTTGAAAATTGGGAAAAAAGATGGTCCTTCATTTGGATAACAAGTGGGGTCCACTGGGGTGGCCCACTTATTCTAGAAACTCAAGTAAAAATGCTCATTTCCAACTTATAATGTTACTGAACTGTCCAGAAATTTCTGGACAGTTAGCCCACTTTAACCCATCCCATGGGTCTCAATCATGGGGAAAATGGTGTGGGCCCAATTCCACATCAAGGTGGGGTCCATGCACTATAAAATTCCCAAAAAATTTTGGGAGAAAAGGGCATGCAAACAGATCCAAACATTAGCTCAAAAGTCAGGTTCAAACTGGGCCTGAAATCTGGACAGCAACATATGTTGTCCATATTTCAGCCCATGTAAATTAATCAAAGGGTTTATGGCCCTAATTTAACATGTGGGTTCCACCTTGATGGGTTAACAAAATTTCAGACCCAGGAGCTCACTCATACCTCCATGAAAAAATTATTTTGGAGGCCACCCAAACCATGCATGCATGGTGGGCTTGGACATCTAGTCAAAGTGGGCTTGGACTTCCCATTTAGCTAAAGGTCTGAAATGTTGCTGACCTCTCCTTGGTGGGCCACACATCATCAGAGTACACAGGAGAAAAATAGAGAGAAAGGGAGAAAGAAGAAGTGAATTTGCCATTGGTGGAAGGTCCCGCCACTAATGGACATTCCACACCACAATCCACACCATCTACTATGTATACACTTACATGCAAGCTATTATGTATCAAGATAATTTTCTGGAGGGTAGGGACACCCTCCCTACATGCATGCAAAGGCCTAGGTGGCTTATGAGATGCAAGAATAAATGAGAAGGCATCATGGTGGGTCCATGGAGAATGGCCCACTATAGAAGGAAATGAATAGGATCTAGGCCTATAGCCTTCATCCTAGGAGCCATGTAGGACCTCTACCATGGGTTGGTGGGTCCTACATGCTTCCATGCAAGCAAGAGAAGAAAACGGAGAAGAAGAAAGGAAGAAAGTCTTCTAGAGTGCACCCCCTAAATAATCTTCAAGGTACCACCATCAAGAGATTCTCCAAGCTCCCAAGTACAAGATTCAAAGGCTTAGATCTATAGGAGAGGGTTGGATGATGGGGTTTTT
>JAJHSJ010000003.1:46825413-46908986 GCA_021015155.1 Magnolia officinalis
CCTCTGGGCTCGGCGACGAACTGGAACACGGCAAGCCGGGAATGTGAAACGTAACTGTCCTCGCGGCACAGTCCAAGATGACATAATACTCCGCAAGCCAGTCCATACCCAGAATAACATCAAAGCCTGTCATTGGCATCACAAACAGATCGGCGGGAAGGAACATCCCGCCCACTAACACCGGGTAAGAAGGGCAACGACGGCTCAACACAACAGACTTCCCTATGGGAGTCGAAACGGCCAAGGCCTCAAACACGGACTCCAATGGAATACCGGTCGATCGGCAAAACTGCTCGCCACAAAGGAATGAGAGAAGCACCAAAACAAACAAAACATGGGCAATGCAAGCAGAAACAAGAAGAATACCCTCGACAACTCCGCCGGTTGATGATTGCGGGTCCTGGCCCTGCACCTGTTGCGCAGGATAGAATCGGCCCTAAGCTAGCAAGGGAAGCAAGCCGAAAGACTGTGGATCCTGAGTCTGCGCCTGCTGCGCGGGATAGAATCGGCCCTAAGCTAGCAAGGGAAGCAAGCCGGAAGACTGTGGATCCTGAGTCTGCGCCTGGTGAGCTGCGATACATACTCGACCCTGGGACTGAACATGTGGATATCCCCTCTGCTGCTGTTGTGATCATTGGGGAGGTCTACCTGGCTGCCTCTGCTGCTGAGGAGGAGCCCTAGGAGTGGAGGCTGGAAGCTGCGCTCACTGTTAATGCTGCTGCTTAGGAGGACGAGGAGGAGGCAACTACGGTGGTCTCTGCTGCTGCAAGGGGAGAGGGCAATCTTGCCTCCGATGCCCAGCCTGCCCACAACCATAGCAAACGCCAGAAAAAGGGCCAGAAGATGGAGTGGCTAGCTGAGCTGATGATGATGAAGTTGTTGTATGAGCCGCAGGCTGTCTAATCTCGGATCTGCCCCTCTGTCTCTGCTGACGGTGCTACCTGGAACTGTCGACTGGTGCTCTACTCTTCCGGTCTCCACCGAAACTCTGCTCTCGCGATCTCTGGGTCATAGCCCAGTCCTCCTCATAAACCAATGCTCGATGGACAACCTGATCGAACGTCTCCAAGTAATGTCCCACCACACGGTTACGAAGAGCAGGATGCAAGCCAGTCACAAAATGGCGAGCCCTCATCTTCTCATCACTGGTGAGATGAGGAGCAAACCTAGACAAGACCAAGAAACGGGCCTCATACTGTGACATCGACATATCACCATGAACTCGGGTCTCAAACTCAATCGCTCTCTGCATCTGAACATGCTTGGGGAAGAACTTCTAGTCGAAACGGACCACGAATTCCTCTCAAGTCCAAAAAAATCTGGCCCTGCCATCCTAGATACGGACGACCACCAATGGTGGGCCTCGCCTTGAAGAAGAAAGGTCGTAAGGGAAACCCTCTGATCAGCTGGACACTGCATAGTGTCAAAAATTCTCGCGATCTCAATGCGTCATGCCTAGGCGGCAGATGAGTCTGGCTCACCCCTGAATCTCGGAGGGTCATGCTGTCTAAACTCTCTGAAGATAGCGCTAGCGGGCAGCAAATTACTCTGCTCAGAAATTGGAGCAGCTGCAGGCTGACGAGTTTGCAATGCGGTAGCAACAAGCTGCATTAGCTGCTGAAAATGCTTGGCACCTACTGGCACTATCAGGAAGGTAGGACTGGCACTCGCCTCGGGCGGAGGCACGGGTGCGACCGACAGAGCGAGAGCCTCTGTAATCGGAACGGTAAGCTGAGAAGGGGGAATCGGTGGGGGAACTGGAGCAACTAGAGGAACAGGCTCAACAGGAGGCTGAATCGAGACCTCGGGAATCGAGTCCTCAACAGCGGGAGCTGGATGTGCTTGGGTAGAACTGGTATCATGAGTGCCTCTACCTCTCGCACCTCGACCACCAGCACCACGGCCACAGGCGCCACACCTAGGCGGCATCATCTGCACAAGAACAAGAACGACGACGTAAGGAATCAGGACAATTACAGGCTCAATATAGAGCGAAAGAAGTGATCTCGGGACACTACTTCACAACAGACTTGTGATGTTATCCCAAGTTATTCCAGAATTACTTATTATGCTCTGATACCAACTCATGTCACACCCTAGACTCGGTAACCGGACTCACAAGGGACCCGATAGCCGGTTCTAGCCGTAATAGCCTCCGTAGTACCCATTCTCGGCTCCTGAGGCAGGTTTCGATCCTGGGATCCTACAAGGAGGATTTTTATAACTGTATATTCATTCCAATGCGAGCATACCCAAGATCACAACAAGTAAATCTTGAAAATAACAAAGTGACACATTACAAAATCCACTATAAATTTGAACTTTTCAAGTACATAGCTGAAAAGAAATACATCTGATGACAAAGAAGAGGGAAGAAGATCTGCAACACTGGGCTCAACACTATCCAAGCTTTGCTGCTACGACGTTAACCTAAGATCTCCTGCACGCATTAATCGTGCATAAGCTTAGAAGTGTGTGACAATGGTGCGCAGAAAGATAATAGGAGATACAAGAAGGGAAGTATGATCAATGACAATATCACTAGCCTTAACAAGGATTGTCATGAAAATAATGTAATGAGTACTGGGCGCCATACCAAGGGGATGCATAAAGGGGCTTATGTAGCCGATGCAAATGCGATGTGAAGTGATGTCAGTCCTCAAGTCTAATCCACATATCAAATGCATTTCCATCATAAGGAAATCACCGGGGTCAAGTACATTACTGGATGACTGCCGCTCTCCAGACCCGCACAATCAAACGAGCATAAGAGACCTCACTACCCGCCTGTGGACAACCAATCACCAACAAGGCTCGTCGGCAGCGGACCCATTTATGAGCTGGTCAGACTCAGCCTAACAATGCCTCATTTCATCAAGCGGGTAAGGCCACATCCCAACCCAACCGACTACACAATAGTGGGAGTCGCGGCCTAACGGTATAAGGCCCTCGTGCGCTCATAGTTTCCACTCGGTCACGACGTTGGAGCAGATTCTTGGTACCATGGAAGCTTTGAGAATTTCACCCATGGGCATCCTATACACCCTAGATGCTCAAGTAACATTTTCGGTGTCCACAAACGGTCATCCACGAATACCCCTGTGGAGGCAGGACCCTGATGAAGTAAGGGCAACAATATCCATGAGATGCCATGCCAGATGCATGAGTCACGCATACCAATCATGCACTAACTCCAAGCACACAATGTGCACAAGAGGGGAAACTTCATCCCTCTATTATGTTAACCTAATGACCACACACTCAAATGCAATCCAATCACTCAATGATGCATATGGGTCATGAGGGTGTACTATACAGCGATGATGACTTAGAATATACTCCTCCTTCCCAAGGGGGGAATCAAGTCTAGGTACTTAGATAATTAAATCTTAGGAACAAACCTCTAGTGGGGGCCCAATACTTTGAGGTAGCCTACAAGCCTGAGGAGGATAATAAATGTGTCTAAGGGAATAAGTGGTCCTAAATAGGGCCTATAGTGGGCCTTAAACCACTCATAGCAACCCATAGGCCAACCTTAGGGCCACCAAGGAGGATATTCAACCTCAACTGGGTCCCAAAAGGTAGCCCGCCACTACACGAATATGAAACAAGGCCCAAGCAATCTATGATCTAGTGGGCTATACACCAAGCCCAACACATAGGCAATATGGTGGGCCCTCAAGCAAGTTTGGGCCCAAACCATAAATATCAAAATCCCACATATTATGGTGGGCCTAATGGGCAGCCTGGTAATTCAACCATAAGGGCAATCCTTATACTTATTTCAAGTGAGTTGGGCCTCACAACTTGGCCCATGTACAAGACTATCTTTGGTGGGCAACCAAGGGTCCAACTACTTACATATTATGACCCACAAACCCATCACAATAAGTGGTAAAATTAGGCCCATGGTCAAGGGCCTATCAAGAAAGTTCTAGGACAATGGGCCTACAAAGTCCAACAAATAACTATGAATATTGCTCCAATAAAAACTCAATTAAAGTGGGCCTTAAGTGTGCGCTAATTAAGCCCAAAACCTGATTGGAAAAAATGACAAGATATGTGTAAAAATATCCCCAAATCTGGTGGGCCAATCTACCCAAAACATGCATTTATGGGCAGCTACTTTGGGCCTAATGGTGAAATTCCAGCCCATTTCACTATCTGGGCTTGTTGGAAATTCAACAACAATTAATTATATGATTGTTTTGATCTCTGGTGACTCACACATGTCACAGAGGGTCCCACCAGATGAAAGGAGTGGATACAACATATATATCAAGTGGGCTAGCTGCTGGACTGGACGTCCAGCAGCGGCCCATAGGCTGGGCGTCCTTGAGGGACGGTCCATGGGGCTGGAACTGCTCCCCCTTAAACACATCAAAGTGGTCCCACATGTGGACGTCCCACATGGGAGATGGGGCACACACATGTGGTCCACAATGTGGAGGATGGCGTGGATAAAACATACATCATAGTGGGCCTTGGGAGGGTGGACGGCCAACCCATGGCTGGACGCCAGCCCTGCTGGAACGTCCGGCTATGGGCTGCCATTCTAGCAGCCATACATCATTTTTTTGAGGTGAAAGTGGTGGCCCACACCCCCAAGATGGGTCCCAACATGATGGGCCACAAGATGGGCTATTAGGGAAGTCATAAACCCAAGCAAATCATGAAGGAATTTCATGGACAGCAAGGTAGGAATTAAAATTCTGCTGGATAAAAAAAAATGTTGTTGTCCCAACAGTGTTCACCCAATAAGGTGGGCCCAAACTTTGTCTAGGAGGGGAGGGATGTATGGTTAATATTTTTTCCATAAAATACAGCAAGGTGGGGTCCACAAAAGTGGTCCACCCCTCAAAAAATCAAACTGAAATTTGTGTTTTCCCTCTATTCTATAGGGCTAGACGGTCCTGCAAGGTGGACTGTCCTCCCCTATGGGCCTGCCCTTTGGGTGCATTGGCAAGGGCAATAGGAGGTGGGGTTCAACATACTTCAAGGTGGGGTCCATTCCTCCAAGGGACACCCCAAAATTAGGGAGGAAACAAGTTAAAAATTATGGGTAAATCCCATGCCAAAAATCAGCTACATCAGCCCAAGAAAACAGTCCAGAATTTCTGGGTAGCCATACATAGTTGGACATACCAGCCCATACATGGAGAAATACATCAAATAAGGGATGGTGTGACCTTCCTTAGTGGGCCCCACTAAAGTCCAGATCATAATCTCAAGCCAACACACCTTGCATGCAACATTAAGGCAGCAAGTAGGACACCCAAAATCAAACAATGGGCAGTTTGGGCGTCCCACCTTGTTGAAATTTCTGGACGTCCTAGGCCCACCAAATGGGCCACACACATCAGGGAATAAAATGAGGGAAAAGAGGGAGAGAAGGACAATCCAGCCATAGGGAAAGGGCTCCGCCACTATTGATGTAACGCCCTGAAAATCGGGGGTCGAGCAGGAGCCCCACTCCCGAGTTCCAGCGCATGACTTATGCAACATAGATAATGATGATTAAGTGTTGTCCGTATTAGTGCATTAAACATGAGTGAGATTATACCAAAACAACATATCATACTCCAGAGACGATTTAATTACTCAAGGATCAGAACATGACCTACATAGACCCGCCTGATAGCTGCATATAGGAGAACTCCTCCTCATCATCATAAAAGTTCGGCTCCGCTACGTAAGCATCGCCATCATTTGCAACTACAACAAGGTCTGGTTGGTGTTTAAAGCACCGCCCCAGAACGTGGGAGTGAGTGATCAACTCAGTGGAGCTATAAAGCAAAGGTTAACATGTTATCAATTCAGTCAAGCAGTAATAATAAAGCAATACAACACTCATGTCCTAAGTACTCTTGTTAATACAAGGATGATATGTGATAATGATGTATGCCCTCGCCTGCCTCCATCTGCGACATCATCTCACGGTCGCGACATGCAACACTACCGCTGTGCTCAACTCCAACTCCAAAGGCACATGCAATGCAGTGCATGTGCGTGATTAGCCAAGTTCTTAATTAGTCTTATTCATACAGCAGATTGGGAAGCTAAGACACTTCCCTTTATATCATTTACCCAAACAATGATCCATCTAGGGTCGTCAATCCTAGCTAATCTCATACGATAGCAGTTTTAGGTCGCTACGGAGAGGCTCGTCACCATCAGCGCAGGCCTAGTTTATACTCGAAGTATCTACGGAAAGGCTCGTCACCTTAATGTAGACCAAGTATACGCTCGAGTTCACTACGAATGACTCTTCACCTAATCGTAGGCCGACAACTCGAATACAGTGTCCCATACCACTGTATTCGGCTCACGAGTCTGGGTTGCTCACTGGACACTATAGGAGGCTCGTCTCCCCAGCGTAGGCTGACAGCTCGACCACGGTGTCCCATACCACCATGCCCGGCTCATGAGTCTTAGCGGATTGAGGTACCAAGGTTAAACGGAGTTTTCACTGGTGAGTTTGGTACCTTAGATTCAAGCAGTAGCGTCCATACATGGTGAACATATATTGGGCAAATCGGGTTACTTGACAAGTTCGACTGGTACGAGCGTACGTTGACTTAATTGACATGGAGTCCGTAAGCATTCCGCGTGGCCTAACCACTGTCGTCAAACGACGTACGACTCAGATTTATCGAACGCATTCGTCGTGGCTAAAACAGTTCGGCCACCGGTCGTAAATCATTACCGATTGCCTAGACTACATCGTAGCTCCAAACACACTCTAACTGATAGCATTTACATATGATAATTTAAGACAACATGTGACAACTAAATCTAAGCATAAATCTCATTCAAGCATCTCAACAAGCACATACTACACAGGTCAATCATACACAGGCATTTCACCAGTAAATCACATAGTAGTAAGATAGGTTACGTAAAGGAAACTACAACTATGTGTAAGGGACTTGAGAAACCTATCTCAACACCCTCTTTAAGTACGTTACATCAAGCATTTTCTTATTCAGGCATTTTATCAAACACTTAGACTACACATATTACATACATATAATAAATTAGTTAAAACGCATATCATAGCAAATCCTTCCACATAGGAGTTGCCACATGTACAACCATCATGTATCCTCAAACATAAATCATGGCAAGCACAAATCATAATTCCATACTCATACAAACATTTCAACAAACAAATGGAATGCATATATTTCAACATAGTTCATACATATGTGTAATACGCGGAAAACATCGTATCTAAGCACATGTGATGGTAATCAAGTCAGACATAAATCATTGCTAACATTGAAAGCCTTAAAAACCATGACCTAAATATTTATAGTCCACACCTTACACCGGTAAACGTGTAACGAACTCAGTTTAAACACTAAGTTCTCGCCTACGGCACAACGACAACCTATAGCATGAAATAGGTTAACTATTTCGTCACTTGCTCTATTTGGATCCCTCAAACAGATTAGGGTTAGGATTTCTTACCAAATTACGGGGTCGGAATCACCGGAATAGCGACACAGACAGACTGATTCAGCACGTGGAGCGATGAGGTCAAATCCTAGGAACTCTCTCCCACATTTTCTCTCACTTTCTCTCTCTTTCCTTCTCTCTTTGCTCTCTTCTCTCTCTTAGAGTTTACAAATTTGTATGTGAAGGGAGAGAGAGGGTTTAAGGTGCTTATATAGGACCAAAACTAATGGGAATGGCCCAGGGCCATGGTATACTTAGGTTATAGCCAAAGGTTGAATGTTTCGGTCCAACGGAGCACATCCGGAAGCCTCTTTTCTGCATGCGGTCCAAAGTAAGTCCCCCGACATCGGATCTAGGTCAAGTTAAGTTTTCGGTCTGATCGAATTTGTGGATAAACCGTAGCGGACCAATTTCAGTTCAACGGTCGTCGTCACTCGATCAGGGCCACAAGTATATTGACCCGTACTGGGAAATTTCCTTGATCCGAGGGTGTATTTGGGTCCGATTCTGACGATCTGAAACATTAAATTCGGCCCGCAAGTGAACGGCCCAAATCACTCAAATCTGGGTTCATTTTCCAAAGGTATTCGGGTTTCTCACACAATTCGCTCCGGGCTCAAGTTGTGCGTTTCTGGACACTATTAGGACTTGATTTCCGAAATAGTTGTCAAGTCCAGTAAGGCGGTCATAACCGTATAGTTTTGGGATAATCAAACTTTCGACGCACGGTCTAGGTCCGATACGAAGTTTCGTGATGCTCCCTAGAGCAACTGGGTTTTGAGATTGATCCTACGTTTTTAGGTAATATAGCATTAGCGATTCTGCTAGTTTTGGGTCTTGCAGTTCGTATGAAAGATGTCCAAGCTAATTCGACAGGTGATTTAGTTTAACACTTAATTAATCTTCATCTAATTTCTAAAGGATTTGGTCCTTAATGATTTCTGCCTGAGGTGGTACTCGGGTCTTTGTATGGATTTTTTTGAGACGTTACAATTGAGCCCTCCCAAGATGAATCACACCCACACATCATACATAGATTTACATTTACAACATGGATCTTGCACATGCATGGCCTATAATCAAAATATATGGTGGGGATGCCATCCCCACATGGTTCTAAGGTTTAGATGACCCAAACATGATATGATATGAAATGAAACTACCATGATGGGGCCCATAGAGAAAGGCCCCATGCATGGATCATCATGCATAAGGTGAGCCATTTGGCCATTTCCATATGGAATTGGCAGGATCTCCACAATTGATTGGTTGGTCCTACACTTCCCTCATGAAGGAAAGAAAATCTAAACTATAGAAATCAGATTTTACATTTAGAGGAGCACCTACCTCAAAGATCTCCACCAAAACTCCAACTCTAGGCTTCTAAGGCTCCAAGCAAGCAAGATTGATGGTTGAGACGGGGTTGGGATGGATGGATTGAGGGGAAATGGAGGAGAAGGGGGCTGGAGTGTGTGGACGTCCCACCTCTCTCTCAAGTGGGAAGAAGGAAATGGGAAGGGAGAAATGAGAGGGAGAGAAGAAAGAGAGGGGTGTTGTAGCAAGTCCATCATTACAAGAGCTTTTGAAAAGAGCAACCATTATGCTCTCTCTCTCTCTCTCTCTCTCTTGGGAAGAAAAAATCTGATTTTTTTAGGAAAGAGGTGCTTGGTTAGAGAGTCTTATGATGAGCTAGCAAAAAGGAGGCTAGATGGTGGTTATAGGGTAAGTGTGGGTAGTGTTGGTAGTGTGGGTGGTGTAAGAGATGTAGGTTTAGGTGGTGTTGGTTGGAAAATGTGCAAATGGAGTGAGCCACCTTGGGAAACGTTGTAACACCCTGGTTCCCGGAACCCGAGTACACTACTTGTTTTCCAAAAACCCGAGTATAACCTTAAAGTATCCCAAATTTCACGTACATTTTTTTTTCTTTATCAGAGTTAAGCATTCAAGCGGAATATGAGCAGTCAAGTATAAGAGGGAGTCCAAATATACAAAGCCAAATATTTCAAGTGGTTACCCAAAAACTTATACAAATCCATATCTTAACAATTACAGAACATGTCAATAGAATTTAAATACAAATGTAAACGGGAATAGAGAGTCGCAAGTTAATCTGGCTTTTTCCTATTTCACATGAACACCAACATGCGCATCCTCTGCGTCCCTGCACACTGATTATGGTTTGATAGCGTCAATGGCTATCAGTGAGGCATAACCCCAAGATTTATCACAGCATCAAGATAATTAAGCATAGATATCCGAAACAGTATATAAACAAATAATACACAATGATTATCGTGTGAAAATCAGGTGAAGTTCAACAAGTACGCCTTCATTAAAGAGAATCACTCAAGATAATCTTGTTTAATGCATGGATGCATGCACATGCTCACAGACCTGGGGATGCACATCTAGCTGGTAAAAAGTCACTCAAAGCGAACCAGTCTCCGGAAAAATACTCATAGGTACACCCAAGGAGAATCTAGTCACCCGGGAAAGACCATGCAGATGAGAGAGGCCCAAGGATGACCTCCTGGGAAAAATACTCAGGGTACACCCGAGGAGGTATAAAATCCGGAAAAGCCTCATAAGTCACCCAAAGAGGATCTCTCGGAAAAGACTATAAGTCACCCAAAGAGAATTAAACCTCTCGAAAAAGACTATAATATATGCCATGAAAATGCATGATTAGCCCAACCTTTATTATTCCAATTTGCAACCAGTCAGTTTAATAAAGCTCGAAGGTCACTACGGGAGCTGGAGCCCAGTGTAGGCCGACAGCTCAGGCATAGTGCCCAATTCCACCATCCTGGCTCATGAAGCTAACAAACATAATGCTTTAAGGGAATCCCTCTAACTAGTGGCCAATCGTAGTTCAACAAGTAGAACTTACCATCGTAAGGTTGTATAAAATAATCCATTAAAGCCATAAAAGGGCCAGTATTTTATAAAAGCCGTGAGAGCCAATTATTCCACCAAATGGTGTGAATTAAAAAGGGATTTTCCCCAAAAGCCATGTAAGCACCCCTGATACACAAAGTGGTAAGTCCACTACAAGGACATTCCATTTAATCTATCTGACAGAAAGGCCACTAATTCAAGGACTTCCACAAATATCGTAAAATACCCGCAAGTGGCAAAACAAGTCAAGCACATTGTCAAAAGTAATTACAATATGTAAAGAAGAATATTTGAGACTTATCACAGGTTCACATTTAGATATAAATCTAACCATCAGTCATTATCAAGAATTACTCAATTAGAAACCACATTTATCAACCATTTCGCTAAGTGTCATTTAGGTAAGAGAGGAAATAAGCAAGCTACTCTAATATCAAGATGTAGAAAAGCTTGAAGGGTGATCTCACATTTCGAAGGGTGTTTCCTCACATTTCGAGTTGACTCCGAGATGATAGATAATCGTAATCGTACCCACCCTAGGATCAAGATCTAGTAGCAAGACTCAACTCAGCGAGTTTCAGTCGAGTCAAACGATTATGGCAACTCAACTCCATCATTCCTTCCTCTTCATTGCTTTCTCTTTCTTCTCCTCACCTCACCTTCCTTGCTGGAAACTCAACTGGACCAGACCCAACTCGACTCTGACTCGGTACAAACTCCCAACTCGAGCTTAACTCGAACCGAGTCAAGGCGGCCTGACATGGCAGCTGCTCTCCCTTCTCTTCTTCCTTCCTCTCTTCCTCTTTACTTTCCTTCTGCTTCTCTGCTAACACTGCCCAACAACTGGACTCGGTGCACCGACTCGCATCGACTCCATCAGCCACGACTTGCCCCGATGTGGCAATGGAGAGCGGCGCACGACCCTTCTCACTTTCTTTCTTCTCTTCCTTTCCTTTCTCTACATCTTCTTCTTCTTATTTTTCTGCTGAAATGACCCAAGATGCTGGGCTCGGTCCTGAATTTTGCAGCGACTCGGACCGAGTCGACTCCACTGGGTGCGGCCATGGAAGCAGCACCTCTCTCTCTCTCTCTCTCTCTCTCTCTTTTATTTTCTCTTCTTCTTCTCCTCCTCTTTCCTTGCTCCTTTCTTTTCATTTGCTGGAAAAACACCCAGCCACGGACTCAACAGGACTCGCCGTTCTAACTCACTGGGTCAGTTGGTGCGGCAAAAACGGCGCAACTTCTCTTTCTTTTTCTCACTCTCTTTCTATCTTTTCATTTTTCGACCAAGAATGCCCTAAAAGAGGCCTTTTTAAAGGCTCTCTAATCTCCTTCTCGAAAGGTCGGCGTGAACAATAACTTGAATATATCAAGAAGAAACGTCTGTTTTTAATTACACTCGATTGTATGATCGAGATCAAACTCTAGGATGTATTCTGATGGGGTGGACCATCCATTAGACGACTCGGATTAGAGAATGGGGCCCACACAAAAGTGATGGGTATCCACAGTTAGACGGAGAAGATGACATGGTCATCCATGGCGATTTTCGATCCATGGACCCATCAAGCCAACTGTGGGTTCTGGACGGATTGGATGACTCCACTGATCCTTGTGGGGCCCACCCTTTTGTACGGACAACCACGAAACCCGGTAGGTCTCAAGCTCTAAGTTGCGGCGGCTCTCTTTCCTTGTTGCAAAGAGATGAAAGCCCTAAAGAATGGATGGCTGGGATTCGTCCAGGTGGAGGGTTAGGATGGGAGGAGATTTCACATGTGCGTAGCCAGCCTGGCAGCGCAACGGAATCCCCGTTTCGGGAAAAACACTCACACGCAACCCTACTTGTGCTCGCGTTTGTGCACACACACGTGTATAGTTCCACGTGAAATTAACAGGGTTTTGGTCAGTACCTTCCCAGATTCGTGATGGACGGTTTGGATCATCCCAACATGATCAGATGGTGGCCCGCTGATCAAGACTCTCGGACGCGGCCTGCTCGCTGGCTGTTTTAAAAGAAAAAGAGAGGGAAATAACTTCCCTTTTTAGAAAAACATCGGGTCAGCCCTTGAAAACCGGGCGTGGAGATTCCGTGCACAACGTCTATGCACAAACTGTGCACACGCACTCTCAAGTGGGGTCCACTGATTAAAACTTTGAGATCTACACCATCTATCAGTTCTAATGCTCCTGATAGTTCATCGTGCAGAATTTCTAATAGATCAGGCCGTTAAGCGGGACATAAATCCAGATTTTGGTTGTTTAATTGTATCTTTGCCATTCATAGGGCCAAATGCATTCAAGCTGATTATTAATCGTTCCTAGGTTCTTAGGGTCTTTCTAAGTGAGTTCTAACAGTAATTTCAATTATCAAATATTAGGTTGAAGGTGGTGGGTTGTTAACTTTGGCGTTGTAGACCTATTGGTCGGTATATTTGGCAAGTTGGATTCCATATAAAGAAAACTTAAGGTCAGGGTTTAGTGTTGGGCATGATTTGTTACAACAATTTAAAAGTGGGGTTCATGTGTACGTTTTGTGGAATCCACCCCGACCATTGGTTTGGCGGGATCATGCTAGGCTAGGGGCTGGAATATCGGGTGGATCAGAGGTTTCGTGTAGCCACACCATTAAGCAACGTGAGGCTTAGGTTCACCGTTGAACCAAGCCAGGCATTTAGTAGTTACGTGCATGGCACGTCAAATCATGGAAATTCTTGATTTCTTTGCAAATGTTGGTGAACAATCCGCTCCGTTCACCGACTTCGGTTCGTAATGTGGACTCACCGGCCAAAGTTTTAAGTAGATCTGAGCTATAGACGGGCCACACAATGCAAGAATGTATAGGTGAAAAACTCACGTGGGTATATGAGTTTGAATCATATAATTACAATTATGCCCCTCTCCCTTATTATAACTTTTACCATTCATATCTCCTAGCTTCAACGTGTAAATAGGATGAAATTTTGCCAACATTTGTTATCTTCCGTGCTCTTTCTAATACTTAAATTCGGGCTTTGATCGCTTACGAACAACAAAGATGCCAATTCAATGGACCATACCACTTCGAGTTTTATTGTGACGTTTCTATACGTTTAATGGTAATATCATCTGGTAATTTGGATTTGTGTTCCAAGATCTTCCAATTGGGTGGTTTATTCTTATGTTTGGGTGGTCCGTTTGATGGCTCCCAATATGATGGACAGCTAGATGACATGCTAACAATATAAGAACTTGATGGTTAGCATTCTAATCATGTATATAGGTGGATGTACGGTCAGTTTTGTAAATAGATGAACACAAGATGAGTTTCTGGATTGATTAGTGGTAGGGCATATGTATCATTAGATTTGAGTGACTTGTTCACATGTATAAATTCTTCTGATTTCAGTTCTAACGGTAGTTTAAGCATATTCATATGGGGGGAATAAGATGAACGGATCAGAATCTTGATCTGATAAGTGTACGGACGGATGTAGAGGTCAAGTAGCTATTTTACTATGATCTAAGGGCTGAAATTCGAGGTGTACGGTTAATTTGTGATAATTAGGCATGATATAAAATTTTACATGAAACAGACCGTGGGAACCATGTGATCTAGTGTTCAAGGGTCTAAGTTAGTGGCAATTTCGTAATTACTGTCGATGTATGACTTTTGGGAAATCTAATGGCTCCACATGGTTATAGACATGTTTCTAAGCAATTCTTACAAACAAATGTATATCTAAATTGTTATGGATAGAGAGTTATTCGTCACGTCATCTAAGGGAAAGTACTCATGTCAAATCACGTGATGGATGGGCTTGTCTTGAAATTCAACGGTCAGATGGCTTGATTTATAAATGAAGATCATTCACAACGATTAATTTAGTGTTTTATATTAGGGTACTAGGTAACACCCGAGTACTAGAAAGTACGGGGTGTTACAATCTACCCCCCTTAAAGAGAATCTCGTCCTCGAGATTCCACACTCATAATATTAATAGGAACGAGAATATCCATTTTAGAGTATTTCTACTCATTCACTACTTTCTCTTTGAAATATAATTGGGTGTATAAATGTATACAACTAATTGTTGAAATTGGGGTTGTTACAGTCTACCCCCTTTAAATAAGAATCTCGCCCTCGAGATTCGATAGCGCACACTCAATTATTACAGTACAAGTGGCAGGGTATCCTATAAGTACAATAGGGTTTTCCATTTCCAGTATTCGAGTTAACACGGACGGATGGTTGTAGTGAGTTTGGGCCCGATACATCGATCCTCTGCTTGCGCAGAGCAGTGGATTTACCAGTATCATTTCCAAATCCTGGTAACTCTCGATCTTCTGCCTGCTCAGGGCATTGAGATCATTGGAATTTGCTAGGATATAGAATTTGGATCAAACCGCATATGCTTTGCTTAAAATATGATTCCATCCGTTCGTGGTCCCGATTTTTCTGCACACTTGGGAATATCATGAAATTTTCCATTTGTACCACAAGAGTACTCAAAATTTATGTTTATCAAAACTAAATGACCGATCACGTTTTCACTATGCACTTTAATTATCTTGTGTTTTGATTAAAAATTTCAGGATGGAAATTCGAGTTCAAAATTTTGCTAATTTCACCTGGGTTTTCAAATATGATTCCAATGTGCTCCATCTAAGGTTAAGAATTTACCCAAAACCCCATAATTTATCCTCTAATTAAATGTAGGTGCTGGAATTATTTTCTCTAACCTAAGAGACGTATTAAGAGAGTTTAGATTTTGCCTCGTAGTACCATCCTGTAAGTTTAGGGAGTGTTTGTGTTGTACATAATGTGCAGTATGGTGTAAAGAATAAACTTCAAAGAAGGCTAAGGTTTCTAATTTCCATGGAATTTATCATGAATCCGAATGATATTTCGAATAAATTTTCTAAGGGGACCTAGTATTTGATTTCTAAGTTTAGACAATCAATAATTCATAATGGGAATCTAAATTCAATTTCTACATTCAACAAGCAAACTTGAACTTTCCTACGGGGCCTAAAGTTTAATCTCTATGTTCAGACGACCCAACGGGGTGGGCGTTTATTAATAGTTGTAAAAATAAAAATATCCAATGATCATATCTCAAGAAACAAGTGTCTGCCTAAATAACATGATTCTTGCATTATTGCCTAAATAATATGATTCTTGGATTATTAGTGATTGGTTTCGCAATTTAGTCATTTAATTCAATCTTTCTTGTGGCGTCTGCTAGCATTATTAGATGATCTACCATACATGTATTGTACTCAAAATACATTTGCATATCTACAAACCGAGGATCATAACATTCAATTGGCAGACTTCAAATTGATGTTCTAGAGGATAGAGGAAAATCAAAATTTAACAGCATACATCAAGATAGGTAAGAGCAACAACTTTGGTACTTTAATGGTGAATGATACATAGGTACTCAAATTTTTTAAACATGTCATGTGCAATCTAAAAACATCCACAATGATCCCTACTCTAGATATTATATAAAATAATAAGTATACCGAAATGAATCATCAATTTATTAGTTAAGATCAAGTGAATGATCCTCATGAAATGAACTAGCAGCTCACATTTAATAATCACAGTTTCATGAATCAAAGATTACGACCATTTAATTAACGATATTTTCAGTTGATTAGGCTTAAGATAGGCAGAATTCAAATAGTGTAGCAACATGTAACCAGCGTACCTACTTGAATTAAAAATCAAGTTTTATAGGATGGCCATCAAACTAGTAATGCTGTTATGGATAGAAATATTTGTTAGTAAAAAAAAAAACAAGATGTTTATAGCTAATTGTAATCGACATAAGGGCGTTGATATGAGTGAGTGTATATTTATGAAATCTAATGTGTTTACGGGGTTCAGTACTGGGAACCCCAATTTGGTTTCTAAGTTCAGATAACTAAATCTAAAGTTCTCAAAGGGGTTTAAGATTCTGTATCACTATTTTCACAAATTCCCTAACGTTATGGGACTTCTCAATAAATTCAAATTACTGTCTTATCAATTCCCAACGGAACTTAAATTTGGATATCTACATTCTCCAACTATCCTAATTCTAAGGGAACTCCTCATACATCCAAGTGGTTAAATAATTTCAAATGGGACCTAAGTTTAGGTCTCTACGTTCTCAAGATTTCCTTAAGTCTAGGGAAGATTCACTTAAGTTCCAACACCTGATTCCAACATTTTAATTTAAGACATTAAAAGTTTGTATAAGTTTATTTCCCAAAGGCCAAGTTTGTCTAGACTCGCTCTGATACCATCTTGTAACACCCTGGTTCCCGGAACCCGAGTACACTACTTGTTTTCCAAAAACCCGAGTATTAACCTTTAAAGTATCCCAAATTTCACGTACATTTTTTTTTTCTTTATCAGAGTTAAGCATTCAAGCGGAATATGAGCAGTCAAGTATAAGAGGGAGTCCAAATATACAAAGCCAAATATTTCAAGTGGTTACCCAAAAACTTATACAAATCCATATCTTAACAATTACAGAACATGTCAATAGAATTTAAATACAAATGTAAACGGGAATAGAGAGTCGCAAGGTAATCTGGCTTTTCCTATTTCACATGAACACCAACATGCGCATCCTCTGCGTCCCCTGCACACTGATTATGGTTTGATAGCGTCAATGGCTATCCAGTGAGGCATAACCCCCAAGATTTATCACAGCATCAAGATAATTAAGCATAGATATCCGAAACAGTATATAACAAATAATACACAATGATTATCGTGAAAATCAGGTGAAGTTCAACAAGTACGCCTTCATTAAAGAGAATCACTCAAGATAATCTTGTTTAAATGCATGGATGCATGCACATGCTCACAGACCTGGGGATGCACATCTAGCTGGTAAAAAGTCACTCAAAGCGAACCAGTCTCCCGGAAAAATACTCATAGGTACACCCAAGGAGAACTAGTCACCCGGAAAAGACCATGCAGATGAGAGCGCCCAAGGATGACCTCCTGGAAAAATACTCAGGGTACACCCGAGGAGGTATAAAATCCCGGAAAAGCCTCATAAGTCACCCAAAGAGGATCTCTCGGAAAAGACTATAAGTCACCCAAAGAGAATTAAACCTCTCGAAAAAGACTATAATATATGCCATGAAAATGCATGATTAGCCCAACCTTTATTATTCCAATTTGCAACCAGTCAGTTTAATAAAGCTCGAAGGTCACTACGGGGAGCTTGGAGCCCAGCGTAGGCCGACAGCTCAGGCATAGTGCCCAATTCCACCATCCCTGGCTCATGAAGCTAACAAACATAATGCTTTAAGGGTAATCCCTCTAACTAGTGGCCAATCGTAGTTCAACAAGTAGAACTTACCATCGTAAGGTTGTATAAAATAATCCATTAAAGCCATAAAAGGGCCAGTATTTTATAAAAGCCGTGAGAGCCAATTATTCCACCAAATGGTGTGATTAAAAAGGGATTATTCCCCAAAAGCCATGTAAGCACCCCTGATACACAAAGTGGTAAGTCCACTACAAGGACATTCCATTTAATCTATCTGACAGAAAGGCCACTAATTCAAGGACTTCCACAAATATCGTAAAATACCCGCAAGTGGCAAAACAAGTCAAGCACATTGTCAAAAGTAATTACATATGTAAAGAAGAATATTTGAGACTTATCACAGGTTCACATTTAGATATAAATCTAACCATCAGTCATTATCAAGAATTACTCAATTAGAAACCAGCATTTATCAACCATTTCGCTAAGTGTCATTTTAGGTAAGAGAGGAAATAAGCAAGCTACGCTAATTATCAAGATGTAGAAAAGCTTGAAGGGTGATCCTCACATTTCGATAGTTGATTCGTCTCTCGATGATGCTAGAGTTAATCGTACCCACCCTAGGATCAAGATCTAGTAGCAAGACTCAACTCAGCGAGTTTCAGTCGAGTCAACTCGATTATGGCAACTCAACTCCATCATTCCTTCCTCTTCATTGCTTTCTCTTTCTTTCTCCTCACCTCACCTTCCTTGCTGGAAACTCAACTGGACCAGACCCAACTCGACTCTGACTCGGTACAAACTCCCAACTCGAGCTTAACTCGAACCGAGTCAAGGCGGCCTGACATGGCAGCTGCTCTCCCTTCTCTTCTTCCTTCCTCTCTTCCTCTTTACTTTCCTTCTGCTTCTCTGCTAACACTGCCCAACAACTGGACTCGGTGCACCCGACTCGCATCGACTCCATCAGCCACGACTTGCCCCGATGTGGCAATGGAGAGCGGCGCACGACCCTTCTCACTTTCTTTCTTCTCTTTCCTTTCCTTTCTCTACATCTTCTTCTTCTTATTTTTCTGCTGAAATGACCCAAGATGCTGGGCTCGGTCCTGAATTTGCAGCGACTCGGACCGAGTCGACTCCACTGGGTGCGGCCATGGAAGCAGCACCTTTCCTCTCTCTCTCTCTCTCTCTCTCTCTCTCTCTTTTATTTTCTTCTTCTTCTTCTCCTCCTCTTTTCCTTGCTCCTTTCTTTTCATTTGCTGGAAAACACCCAGCCACGGACTCAACAGGACTCGCCGTTCTAACTCACTGGGTCAGTTGGTGCGGCAAAAACGGCGCAACTTCTCTTTCTTTTCTCACTCTCTTTCTATCTTTTCATTTTTCGACCAAGAATGCCCTAAAAGAGGCCTTTTTAAAGGCTCTCTAATCTCCTTCTCGAAAGGTCGGCGTGAACAATAACTTGAATATATCAAGAAGAAACGTCTGTTTTTAATTACACTCGATTGTATGATCGAGATCAAACTCTAGGATGTATTTCTGATGGGGTGGACCATCCATTAGACGACTCGGATTAGAGAATGGGGCCCACACAAAAGTGATGGGTATCCACAGTTAGACGGAGAAGATGACATGGTCATCCATGGCGATTTTCGATCCATGGACCCATCAAGCCAACTGTGGGTTCTGGACGGATTGGATGACTCCACTGATCCTTGTGGGGCCCACCCTTTTGTACGGACAACCACGAAACCCGGTAGGTCTCAAGCTCTAAGTTGCGGCGACTCTCTTTCCTTGTTGCAAAGAGATGAAAGCCCTAAAGAATGGATGGCTGGGATTCGTCCAGGTGGAGGGTTAGGATGGGAGGAGATTTCACATGTGCGTAGCCAGCCTGGCAGCGCAACGGAATCCCCGTTTCGGGAAAAACACTCACACGCACCCTACTTGTGCTCGCGTTTGTGCACACACACGTGTATAGTTCCACGTGAAATTAACAGGGTTTTGGTCAGTACCTTCCCAGATTCGTGATGGACGGTTTGGATCATCCCAACATGATCAGATGGTGGCCCGCTGATCAAGACTCTCGGACGCGGCCTGCTCGCTGGCTGTTTTAAAAGAAAAAGAGAGGGAAATAACTTCCCTTTTTAGAAAAACATCAGGTCAACCCTTGAAAACCGGGCGTGGAGATTCCGTGCACAACGTCTATGCACAAACTGTGCACACGCACTCTCAAGTGGGGTCCACTTGATTAAAACTTTGAGATCTACACCATCTATTCAGTTCTAATGCTCCTGATAGTTCATCGTGCAGAATTTCTAATAGATCAGGCCGTTAAGCGGGACATAAATCCAGATTTTGGTTGTTTAATTGTATCTTTGCCATTCATAGGGCCAAATGCATTCAAGCTGATTATTAATCGTTCCTAGGTTCTTAGGGTCTTTCTAAGTGAGTTCTAACAGTAATTTCAATTATCAAATATTAGGTTGAAGGTGGTGGGTTGTTAACTTTGGCGTTGTAGACCTATTGGTCGGTATATTTGGCAAGTTGGATTCCATATAAAGAAAACTTAAGGTCAGGGTTTAGTGTTGGGCATGATTTGTTACAACAATTTAAAAGTGGGGTTCATGTGTACGTTTTGTGGAATCCACCCCGACCATTGGTTTGGCGGGATCATGCTAGGCTAGGGGCTGGAATATCGGGTGGATCAGAGGTTTCGTGTAGCCACACCATTAAGCAACGTGAGGCTTAGGTTCACCGTTGAACCAAGCCAGGCATTTAGTAGTTACGTGCCATGCACGTCAAATCATGGAAATTCTTGATTTCTTTGCAAATGTTGGTGAACAATCCGCTCCGTTCACCGACTTCGGTTCGTAATGTGGACTCACCGGCCAAAGTTTTAAGTAGATCTGAGCTATAGACGGGCCACACAATGCAAGAATGTATAGGTGAAAAACTCACGTGGGTATATGAGTTTGAATCATATAATTACAATTATGCCCCTCTCCCTTATTATAACTTTTACCATTCATATCTCCTAGCTTCAACGTGTAAATAGGATGAAATTTTGCCAACATTTGTTATCTTCCGTGCTCTTTCTAATACTTAAATTCGGGCTTTGATCGCTTACGAACAACAAAGATGCCAATTCAATGGACCATACCACTTCGAGTTTTATTGTGACGTTTCTATACGTTTAATGGTAATATCATCTGGTAATTTGGATTTGTGTTCCAAGATCTTCCAATTGGGTGGTTTATTCTTATGTTTGGGTGGTCCGTTTGATGGCTCCCAATATGATGGACAGCTAGATGACATGCTAACAATATAAGAACTTGATGGTTAGCATTCTAATCATGTATATAGGTGGATGTACGGTCAGTTTTGTAAATAGATGAACACAAGATGAGTTTCTGGATTGATTAGTGGTAGGGCATATGTATCATTAGATTTGAGTGACTTGTTCACATGTATAAATTCTTCTGATTTCAGTTCTAACGGTAGTTTAAGCATATTCATATGGGGGGAATAAGATGAACGGATCAGAATCTTGATCTGATAAGTGTACGGACGGATGTAGAGGTCAAGTAGCTATTTTACTATGATCTAAGGGCTGAAATTCGAGGTGTACGGTTAATTTGTGATAATTAGGCATGATATAAAATTTTACATGAAACGGACCGTGGGAACCATGTGATCTAGTGTTCAAGGGTCTAAGTTAGTGGCAATTTCGTAATTACTGTCGATGTATGACTTTTGGGAAATCTAATGGCTCCACATGGTTATAGACATGTTTCTAAGCAATTCTTACAAACAAATGTATATCTAAATTGTTATGGATAGAGAGTTATTCGTCACATCATCTAAGGGAAAGTACTCATGTCAAATCACGTGATGGATGGGCTTGTCTTGAAATTCAACGGTCAGATGGCTTGATTTATAAATGAAGATCATTCACAACGATTAATTTAGTGTTTTATATTAGGGTACTAGGTAACACCCGAGTACTAGAAAGTACGGGGTGTTACAAACGTGTACACCACTCTAGGTGGGCCACACAATCATGATCAAAGGGCTAAAATGATGAAATGCCTACAACTATGATCTACATGTTGGATGGACGCACAAGACGCGGCATCGGAACAGCAACGACGGAGCGGACAAGATGGCATAGGTTTCGGGCCGATCTGAGTCGGGTCAATGTGATCGGACTTAAGGATGACTGCAAATACAATCAGAGGGGCGCAGGTTGCCGAGATTCGATCGGTAAGACTGCGGGACCAAGAGAAACGAAATGCATACCTACACATACATGCACACATAGGAACTCGGGTTGGGTCTTACATGTATCACTCCATATTTGAAATCAACGTTTTCTACATCAAGTAAAAACACCATGTAAGAAAGTGTACTCGCCATCGTCAGTTGTAAATAATATCATAGAGCTCGAGGCGGGGGAGCATGATGCACCTCATTCTCATCTTGAACTTCATCAACTAGATGTTGAGGTTAATTTGCAGCCATCAGTTCGATTGACTTAGAGGATCTTAAGGGGTGTCTAATCTGGTGATGGATATGCAATCCTTTAACTAGTCCTACTTCGCTCAAAAGACGTTGAGTGTTGTCACAAACCCACTTGGGCAAGAAACACTCACAATCTCTAAGTTCTAAAAACTACCAAATCGTAGAAATGGAAATAGATATTCAGAAAGTAGTACTTAAGAAACAGAGAAAAGTTAGATTGATGTTACCAAAGAAGAACCGCTAAGTTAGATGCTACAAAACAGGAAAGAAAGTTAGTACCTAAAATAAATTCAGGAAATATAAGAAAAACAGACAAAAAGTTAGTTCTAATCCTAACTAATTCTAAAACTTGAATAATTTAGAAAAATACAGCACGTTGCAATCCCCGGTAATGGCGCGAAAAATTTGTTCGCTTGTACCCCAAGTGCAAGGTTGCGATGTAGTGATAATCTTGGTGAGACTGAGGTCATACCTACATGGACTAAATATGTGTAAATTTTCTAAACTAATTAAGAATTAAAACTAGAAACTAAACTTAAAACTGTAATTGAAAGAGATTGTTGTGTATTGAAATATCAATAAAAGAAACACTAGAGTGCAAATGATCCACTTGTAGTCATCTTAACGTATCCTTACTTGATTCACTCAATACTTCAACCGGAATAGTCCGGTGATAGAGCGGTTAAAACATCATAAACTGTTTCAAAATAAATTCTGAACATTCATAGTATTAGTTCCACATATAACCATCTTGTTGAATTGATTGTAGAGAGTTCAAAGCATCTACCATGCCCGTAGTCAAGGAATTCTACAGATCAAACAATCATAAAAAAGAAAGAAAGCATTCATGAAAGTTCCTAAGCATCCACCGTGCCCAGAGTCAATGATGTATCAAAGTAATAATAAAAAATACTTTTTAAATTCAAACCATAACTATGAAATATTCAACATGAAGATCATGAACATGAATCAAAGTAAGAAAGATATTAAAACAAACTACGAGCTTCACTTCTTAGCTCTAGCTAAGAGATTAGCCAACCAAAGACATGATTAAGCTAAAATTCTCAAAGAAAAACATGAAAAACTAACTAGAAAATAAGAGAGAACTCCTTGAAAGTTGCTACACCCCTTGATCTACTCCTCTAACCTGAATCCATTCTTAGATTGCTTTGGAGAACCCCAATATATAAGGTTTGTTCAGCCGACTTTGCAAACCGCCTCAAATTTACGCACTGCGTAACCTTCAATGTTGCCTTCCATGTCACCTTCGATGGCACTTCAGTGTTGGATGAGTGGATGGGTTAATTTGTTAGCTTGATTCATGTAAAAAGGTGCAATCTTGATGATGCATAGGTAAGATCATCCCTTACATAACATATAAGTGCAGTCGCATGCAATGGTGTTGTTAACAGAAAGAGATTGCCTGTGGCACAACACGGCCCAAGCTCTATGGGATAATCGTGATGTATGTGTTTTATCCATGTCATCCATCCATTTTTCAGCTAATTTTAAGCCATGAGCCCAAAAATGATGCAAATACAAAGCTTGAGTGGACCACTCCATAGAAAATAGTGGGGATTGAATACCACTGTTGAAAATCTCTTGAGTATCACATAATTTTTGGATCAAGTATATATTTGTGTTTTCCCTTCATCCGATTCTTTATTGTGACCCTATGAACATGTTGGATGGCAAATAAAACATCACGATGGGCCTTAGGAAGTTTTCAAGGGAGTGCGTTCAATCCTTTTTTATGTGGTGTGGTCCACTTTAGCTTTAAATTTGCATCATTTTTGGGCACATGCCCTAAAATGATATGAAAAGATAGATAGACATCATGGATAAAACACATACATACCATGGCCCCACAACACTTGGGCCTTGTCATTCCACTGCGATCCACACAACTTATTAAAACCCAACTTTCAAATGAGAAAAACTTTAATACTTTGTAGATGTATGACAAATGTCATGCAAGCACTTATAAATTACACACATGGCACACAACTAGTTAAATTAAACAGTCACCAGTATAGATGGATTATAAGTAAAAAAAAATTAAGCTTAATTCATTATCTTCAGATTGGTGAACATTTATTGGACACTTACATGAGAAATATCCAATGGTCTTATGGAATAAGAAAATTATTCAACTAATTTGTCATTGGGATTGTGACTTGGTTACAGATGGATCAATCTAGTAAATTTATTTGAGTTTCAACATGAGGTTATGGGTTTAAGTACCCATTGTGGTGAAATTCAACTGTGGCTTGAGTGTGTGGGTGTGTGCACGATGTGAGTGTTTGTGTTAGTCCTTATTCATGCTTCAGTGGTAGAATCACAAGAGTTTCAACAGGAGGTCATGGGTTCAAGTACCTAAGATTTTTTTTTTTTGTTGGAAAAACATGTACAAAGTGGACTAACCTATGGATGGATTTGATCTCATATATATGCCATTACAGGCACATGTGTGCCCACTACAACAATTCAGACTTTTTGCGACAAATCAACTTGTCGCTAAAAGCTCCAAACTTGTCGCTAAAAACTTTTTGTGACGAGTGTTACTCGTCATCAATTTTGTTGCAAATAAGGCGTTACAAATTCTATTTAGCGACGAAAATGGCAACTTGTTGCTAATAACTCAATTATTTGCGATGACCTAATAACTTATCGCAAAATATAGATAATTAGTAACGAGTTGACACTCGCCATTGCATATCGTAAAACGTTGCTAAATATGAAACTCGTCGCGAATAAAGATGTTTTATAACGAGTCTTCGTCGTCGCTAAAAACCCCAAACTTGTTACAAAAGCTTTTTTGGTGACGAGTGTTGCTTGTCACCAATTTTGTCGCAAATAATAATTATTTGCGACAACTTAATAAATTGTCACTAAATATAGCTTATTTGCGATGAGTTTACACGTCGCCATTGCATATTATAAAATGTCGCTAAATACGAAACTCATTGCGAATAAAAACATTTTGCGACAAGTCCTCGTCATTGCTAACAACCCCAAACTTGTCGCAAAAGCTTTTTGTGATGAGTGTTGTTTGTTGCCAATTTTGTTGCAAATACTAATTTTTGAGATGACTTAATAAATTGTCACTAAATATAACTTATTTGCGATAAATTTATATGTTGCCATTACATATTAAAAAACGTCGTTAAACATAAAACTCATCGCGAATAAAGACATTTTGCAACGATTCCACTTATTATTAAAGAAATCATAAAGTCGTGGCGACGAGTGTTGATCGTCGTTAATTACATCGCAAATACGATGTCACAAATTCTATTTAGTAACAAAAATAACAAGTCATCGCCAATGAGTTGATTATTTTCCACGACTTAACAACTTCTCACAAAATATTAGTGATTAGTTAACATGTCGCCATTACATATCACAAAATGTCATCCCTAATACAAATATTTTTTAAAATATTTTTCTCCAGTTTGAACCAACTTAATCGAACAAAATAACCTTGTTAATCAATATTCATCATCGTCCATTGAAATATAAAAATAATTAAATTAAATTAAAAATATATTTATAATTATCCAGAACACAAAAAAGTACATATGTCCAAATTGTCTAATAAAAATCAATATAAAAAAAATGTGCATTTTCAATAATGCGGTGGGGCATGCGAAGATAGCACCAATCTGTAGAAAAATCTGCAAAATAATTAAAATAAAATATTATTAGTGATTATTCTACACTACTTACACAATTTAAATATGACATTCAACTTACCACTGAGGATGTGATTGGGCTTGCTGTGACATGAGGGTACACACCATCTCCTCCAATTGAGTCTGTCATGTCTGCATATCATTTATTGGCCCTTGCATGACCTGCACCTCAGTCCTAAGTTCAACCGCCATTGCCTCTGCATGCTTGGCCCTCCTCGTACCTTATTCCAAATATCTTCAAAATTGAAAGATTTAACCATCCAAACTTTGGTCTTTTCTCGATGTTGTTACTGTGTTTCTTAAATGTCTACTTGTAAGTCACTGATCGAAGGTTTAGAATCTTCTAACATAAGATATTTTTGCAGCATCTCAACCCACAATGGGGACCATCAAATCAATGGTTTGGATCATCAAACCATGTGCACCACTTGCTTGGAGGCATCAGGATACTACGCATCTTCGTGGATCAAGATGAGGAAGTAGCCCTCAAATTGCAGTTATATTCCTTTATAAATTCAAGTGAGACACACACAATGGATGGGTTGGATTTATAAACCACATCTCAATGGGTCCAATAAATGATTATGAATGTTTTAATGGGAGGGTAACCCCTCTCAACTGTTATATGTGGTGTGGCCCACACAAGTCATAGATTAACTTGATGTAACACCCCGAATTTTTGCTACTTGGAATTAGACGTCCTTAGGAAATGGGTCGATCCTAACACCTTATTAATTTTTCAAAACTCAATCCCAAAGTCTCAAATCCCCTTTCAACTTATTTCTTTCAAAATCTCTCATTTCACCTTTCACCACCTTGTTCTTTAAATGTTTTTAAGTACTTCCATATTAGATAGGAATCCTAAAGTTTAGGTGATGAAGAACAATACTTTAGAAATCCGTACAAAACCCCGGGTATCACCTTAGGCAGAAACCACTTAGGATCAAATCGTTTAGGAATTTGACAAAATTAACTAAGTGCTAACCTAGATTAGCTATGAATCCGCTTGATCCACTTTAAATACGATTTGTAAGACCCAAAACTTGTAGAATCAGTGACGCTAGGATACCCTAAAATCTAAGATCAATCTCATTACCCAGTTGCTCTCGGGAGCACATTGAAACTCCGTATCGGATCTGGACCGCACGTCGAAAATCCGATAACCACGCGACTAAGTACTTAGGACCGCCTTGCTGGGCTTGACAACTATCTCGGAAATCAAATCCAGATTGTATCCCAGGGCTATTCGCTTGAGCTCGGAGTGAAGTGTGTGAGAGAAACGTGAATATTTTAGAAATAAAAATCTAAATTTAAGTAATCTGAGACTTGTCGTTTGCGGGCCAGATATAAGCAATCAGACCGTCAGAATCTAACCCAAATACACCCTCGGATCAGGAGAAATTTCATACACAGGTCAGTGTACTTGTGGCCCTGATTGAGTTTCGGTGACCGTTGAACTAAACTGGTCCGCCACGTGTGATCTGGGAACCCGGTTGGAATGAAAACTTAACTCGACTTAGATCCAAGGCCAGTAAACTTAAGTCCGACCTTTGGTTCAAGGGGGGTTCCAGAAGTGCTCCGTTGAGATGGAACACCCTCCCTTTGGACATAACCTAAGAATACCTTAGCCCTGGGGCCATTCCCATCAATTTTGAGCCTATATAAGGGCCTTAAGCCCTCACTCTCTCATCCCATACGAATTTGGGAAACCCTACGAGAGAGAAGAGAGAAAAGAGAAGGAAAGAGAGAGAAAGTGGGAGTTCATCCCTGGGATTCAATCCCATCATTCCACGGGCTGAATCAGCTCTTCCGTACCACTCTACCGGCGATACCGATCCCGTTCTTGGGTAAGAAATCCTAACCCTAACATGTTTTAGAGATTCAAATAGAACAGTTGATAGAATAACTAACCTATTCCCTGTTATAGGTTGTTCTGGTGTCGTAGATAAAGGCTCAGTGTTTAACCTGATTTCGTTACGCTTCTACGGCGTAAGGTGCGGACTTTAAACGTATAGGTTATGGTTTTCAAGGCTTTCAATGTCAGTTAATGATATATTACTGACATGGATGCTATTGCACATGTACAAAGTGTTGTCCGTTTCGTTTTTCAGATATACGTTAACTATGTTGAATATACTGTATTCCTCGTATTTGTAGAAAATATCGTATATGTATGAAATACGGATTTGTGTTGGCCATGATTAACTGCTGTATATGTATGCTAGACTTACTAGTATTAACTTCTGGGTGAACGGATTTGCCCTAATGCATGTTATATCAACATACGTTGTGTATGTTATATTGTGTAGCCTATGTATTTGTGAAAATGACTGAATGAGTATAGAACTCGCATTAGTGCTCGCCATGACCAACAGTCATGGATATATGATGGTTGTTTTGGTGATACTTGGCGAAAGGATTTGCCCTAAATCACGCCACGGCCAATGCACGTATATATGTCTAAGTGTGTAGCCCACGTGTTTATGGAAATGATTGAATGAGTATGGAACTCGGATTCATGCATGCCATGATTATCCGTCGTGGGTATATGCGTGTGGTATACAGGGCAACTCCCTAGTGAAAGGATTTGGCCTACTACCTGTGTGATCAACATACGTTATGTATGTTGATGTATGTGTAGTCTAAGTGTTGGTTAAAATGATTGAATGAGTAAGTGGTTAGTACATTATAATTTATATGGGTGTTGAGCTATGATTCCCAACTCCCTTAACTATGTGTATGATTTCCTCCATGTACCGTATATTATAGCGTCTGTTTTATCTATAGAATGCATATGTGTGGCTTTATGTTTAAGTTGTAGTCCATAAAATGCAGAAATAAATCCGTGATGGGTGATGGGGGAGTGGTGTAACGATTCCGTGCAACAGCCCTAACAGCCCTAAAGAGGACATTATCGGACCTTTGATTATATGATTTGAAATCTTGATTCATAACTGCTTTAATTATCTTCTAGGATATTGTGTTGTAATTGAATGTGATTGGGGCTATTGTATAGTCCAGGCAATCGGTAACAGGCCTTGATTTTGTGGCTGAGGTCATTTCACCACAAAAGACACGATCGATGAATCCGAGTCGTACGATGGTTGTCGACAGTGGTACCTTGTCGGTTACTTCAGCGTACGCTCGTACCAGTCGAACTTGTCTAATAACCCGATTGGCCATTGTATGTTCACAATGTTTGGACACTACTGCTTGAACCTAAGGTACCAAACTTACCAGTGAAATCCCGTTAACCTTAGTATCTCGATCCGCTAAGACTCATGAGCCGGACATGGTGGTATGGGACACTATGGTCGAGCTGTGAGCCTACGCTGGGGCGACGAGCCTCCCCGTAGTGACCAGTGACCAACCCAGACTCGTGAACCGAAATGGTGGTATGGGACATTGTATTCGAGCTGTTGGCCTACACTGTTTTGATGACAAAGCCGTGATGGGGGAGTGGTGTAACGATTCCGTGCAATAGCCCTGGCAGCCTTAGACGTGCCCTTTGTAGTGACCTCGAGCATACTCTGAGACTACGGTGAGGCGACGAGTCTTTCTGTAGCAACTAGAGTGTAAATTAGGCCTGCACTGATTTGGCGACGAGCCCTTTACAGCGACCTAGAACCGCAACATCGTATGAGATTTACTAGGACTGACGACCCTAGAATGGATCATTGTTTAGGAAATGATATAAGGGAGGTACCTTAGTTTCCCAATCCTGCTGAATGAAAAGGACTAATAAGAACTTGGTAATCATATGCATGCACCGCATTACGCGTGCGTTCAGGCGTAGCAGGTCAAGCACTGAGGCAGTGTTGTTCATACGCGAACGTGAGATGAAGTCGCTGAGGGAGCGTAGGCGAGGGCATGCTTCATACATTCATACCATTCTTTCATTAACAAGAGTACTTAGGGATGTGTGATTTACTGCTTTATCATTACTGCTTGACTGAATTGATAACATGTTAACCTTTGCTTTATTGTTCCACTGAGTTGATCACTCACTCCCACGTTACGGGACGGTGTTATACACACCAACCAGACCCTGTTTGAGTTTCAGATGATGACGATGCTTGTGAAGCGGAGCCGGACTTTTATGATGATGAGGAGGGTTCCTCCTTTATGCAGCTATCAGGCAGGTCTATGTAGACTATCTTCTGATCGACGGAATTACAGGGATTACTTTAGTTTGCACTTTTGGAACACCCATGTATATTCCTTCTGTTCATTTTTGGTGTATACATGTCTATATTTAACCTGGTAATATGTTCATACTCTGGAGACTTACAACAGTTTATATATTTGATATATCTATCATAGTCTTCCGCTTGCGTAATTTAACTGTCTCTGGAGTATGATATGCTGTTTTGGTATAATCTCATTCATGTTTCAATGCACTCATCATAATCAGCATTATCTATGTTGCATAAGTGATGCGTTGGAACTCGGGAGCTGAGCTTTGCTCGACCCCCGATTTTCAGGGCGTTACACTTGATTTTTAAGCCCATGGCCCAACATAAATTGATACATCTGGCTGATGGGGTATATGTTCAACACACATCATGGTGGGGCCCACACAGCTCGACCTCATGGGAAGTTCCCGTGAGGTCGACATCATAGTACCATCTATGGGAGCAAAAAATCATTACTAAGTTGGTATGAGACATTTAATGCTTCAATCTTGAGAATTTGATTATAAAGTGGTTATAATCATGTGTGTTTGTAA
Source organism: Magnolia officinalis (assembly GCA_021015155.1). Classification (NCBI taxonomy): domain Eukaryota; kingdom Viridiplantae; phylum Streptophyta; class Magnoliopsida; order Magnoliales; family Magnoliaceae; genus Magnolia; species Magnolia officinalis. The sequence continues at coordinate 46,855,971 of JAJHSJ010000003.1, forward strand.
ACACACGTCTCGTACTAATGGAAACAATTGGAAAAGGCGTCCACCCTATTGAGCCTTGGAAATCCACTCCATCCATGTTGCCAAATCAATTTAGGACATGGTTCAGAAAATGAGGTAGGTCAACGCTCAAGTAGAACACCCTACAGAAAGTACGAGATTGAACACTTACCACAAGATCATCATGGCCCACTTGCCACAGGTGTCAAATCATTCATATAGTGGGGTCCATTGTGAATATACATGTCTCAAAAGATAGGTATAAACCAGAAGACAAACACGTACAGAGATCACCGGTTGAACTTAACCGCTGCTTTGATGCCAACTTCTCTTTGCAATTTACTGTTCAAAGCCTTTCCTCTTCTCTATTAGAGGATCAAGAGTTGAATCGATCTTTTTAATCTTAGGAAGTAGGAATAATGTCTCACCGAGCACAATGCAATGTGCGTCCATGTTAAACGGGAACGGATTGGCAACTCCCCCTGCCACTAGCCAATGGCTGGTGGTCGGTGCTCTGTGGGCCCCACTATGATGTATGTGTTTCATCCATGCCGTCCATCTATTTTTGTAGATCATTTAAGGGTATGAGACAAAAAATGAGGTATTTACCATTCTCAATGGACCACATTACAGGAAATAATGCTGAATGAGTGTTGACCATTAAAAACTTTTTGGGGCCCATAAAAGTTTTGGATCAAGCTGATATTTGTTTTTTCCCTTCTTCTAGGTCTGTATGACCTAATCAACAGATTGTATGTCAAATAAAAAATACAGTGGGCCTTAGGAGGATTTTAATGGTAGATACCCAATCACTATTTTTTTTTTCCTGTAGTGTGGTCCACTTGAGATTTATATCCCTCTCATTTTTTGGATCAATCCATAAATGATCTGTAAAACTGGATGAACGGTACGGATAAAACACATACATTATGGTGGGGCCACAGATCACTGAGAACTAGCCACCATGCTAGTGACAGGGGGAGTAGCCAATCCGTCCGGTGTTAAATAGCAACGGATTAGGACGCGCGGATGGAAGCAGACTGCCTAGCGAGTAACTCAGTTGGGTACTAAGTAAACTCTGTGAGGTTCACCGTGATGTATATTTTATCCACTTCTTCCACCCATTTTAACCGATAATTTTATAGCTTTAGCCCAAAAATAAAGCATATAAGCTCAAATGGACCACACCACGGGAAGCAGTGTGAATTGAACGTCTACAGTTGAAAATTTCTTGAGGGCCACTAAAGTTTGGATCAAGCTTATATTTGTGTTTTCCCTTCATCCATATTTTTGTGATCTTATTAACAGGTTGGATGACAGATAAACATCTCTGTGGGGCTTGGAAAGGTTTCAACTGTGGAAATCATTATTCCCACTGTTTCCTGTGGTATGGTTCACTTGAGCTTTTTACATGCTCCAATTTTGGTATCAACTCCTTAAATAAGCTGGAAACCGATGGGCAATGTCCATTAACCACATACATACGTGGTGGGCTCAACAGAGTTTACAATGTAGGATAAGAGCGTACTGAGTAACTAAGTAGGCAATCCGATTTGGACGTGGATTACCCACTAACAAGCTGAGTAGAGAGACTTGCTACTGATGTGATGTCACCAAGTTCCTTGGGCCACACCATGATGTATGTTTTGTATCTACACTGCACGTCTATTTGGAGAGATCATTTAAAGACATGATCCAAAGCTCGATAGGACCCCACAACAGAAAACAGTGGGGAGAGTGACGCCCACCCTTAAAAAGTTCTAAAAGCCACAAACGTTTCCGATGAAGTTAATATTTGTGTTTTCCTTTCTTTCATGTCTGCGCTAACACATGAACAGAGGTTGGATCTCAAATAAACATTACGGTGGACCTTAGAAAGGTTTCAACGGTGGGCACATCACTCTCACCACTGTTTTCTGTGGTGGGTCTACCCCAGCTTGGATCTGACTCATTCTTTGGACCATGCCCTAAAATGATCTCTCCAAATGTATGGACGGTGTGGATACAACACATATATCATGGTGGGGCACACGGAACTTGGTGACGTCACTTCTAGTGAGTCTCGTTACTCAACCTGTCGGTATCCAATCCGCGTCCAAAGGATCAGGGGATGCAGATTGGCAGGACATTCCTGCGCTGCAAACCTAGGTGGGGCCCACCATGATGTTTGTGTGCAATCCATCCTGCCCATCAGTTTTGTGAGCCCAATTTAAGATTTATAAAGATGAAAAATGAACCGGATCCAATACTCAAGTGGGCCAAAAACATGAGGATTAAACGTCCACAGTTGAAATATTCGTGGGGCCACGGAAGTTTTGAATCAGGGTAATACTTGTGTTGTCGGTACATTCCATAGTAACGACGTTATGAACTGTATGAATGCCATTTAAACATCACTTTCGATCCCAGGGAGGTTTCAACGGTACAAATTTCCTTATCCACCTTTTCCTTTTGGTGCCGCCCACATGAGTCTGGTGGGATCATACTCTTTTTTTGTCCCATATCTTAAAACGAGCTCACAAAGAGGATGTACCGGGTGGGTTTCTTAAAAACATTATGGTGGGCCCACCTAGGTTTCCTGTGCAGGAACTTCCCGCGGAAGGTTCCCAGGAAATCCGCGTCTCGATAACCACCATCCCCTTCTCGGGGACGTGTTTTAGCTAGTGACGTTGCCACTAGCCAGGTGGCTAGTAGTTGGTGCTGTATAGGCCTACTACGATCTATGTGCTTTTATCCACACTGTGCATCTATTTTTATACACTAGTCTAATATTTTTTCCCATGAATGAGGCATATCAAAATCTTAGGTGGACCACACCATGGAAAAAAAAAAAGAGTGATTGAATGTCTACCATTAAAAACCTCCTAGTAGCCATTAGTGTGGTGGGGTGAGTAGCCAATCCATTTCCTCTCGAAAGTGACGTCCTAAGTTCTATGGGTCCCATTATGATGTATGTTTTGTATCACACCTACCGTCCATTTGGAGAGGCCATTTTAGGAAACGAGCCAGAGAATGAGTCATATCCAAATCTCGAGCATACCCCACCATAGAAAACAGTGGAGAGAGTGACGGCCACCATTAAAAGCTTCTAAAGGTCACAAAAGTTTTCAATCAGGCTGATATTTGTGTTTTCCCTTCTTTAATATCTGTGTTAACTTATTAACAGGTTGGACTTCAAATAAACATCACGGTGGACCATAGGAAGGTTTCAACGGTAGGCATCACTCTCTCCACTGTTTTCTGTGGTGGGGTCCACTATAGCTTTGGATCTGCCTCATTCTTTAGATCATGCCCTAAAATGATCTCTCCAAATGATGGACGGTGTGGATACAACACATACATCATGGTGGGACCCACATAACTTAGTGACGTCACTTTAGTAGCGAGTCTCGCCGCCAATAGCTAATCCGCATCCGAATGCTTGGCAGTAATCCTGATGGGCAGGTTGGATCTCATGTTCACTCCTCGAGTAGAGCTTGCTAGTAATCAATTTTTGTGAGAAATTAAAGGGGCACTCCAAACCGAGCTGCTGACCAAACCCATCCGAGTTCGAGTTGGGGTCAACTAGTGGCCGAGCCGAGTATAGCTGTGCCAAGTTCGACTCATGTACAGCTCTAAATTTAATGGTATGTACGTCCATGCTATACCTATACGAGTTAATTTAGGACGGCCAGAACGTAGGATCCGTGGGGCTCACAGACCCAAAGAGAGGTCACAGCCCATCATAATGTGAAATGTACTCTGCTTATTAATCTACTGTGTGCGGGAAACAAATTAAAAGGCTAATGTTTCACGCCAATAATATTTTGGGACTCAACGATTGATCCAAGCTTAATGAACAACTTGTCCTACTCGTGGTCCACCTGAGATTTATATCACTCTCATTTTTGGGATCGAGCCATAAAATGATATGTAAAAATAGATTAATAGAAGGGATGAAATACATACATCATGGTGGGGCCCACAGAGCACCGACCACCAGCCACGGAGATGGTGGCAGGGGGAGTAGCCAATCCGTTTCCCGCTCACATTCGCGGTGTAGCTGCGGGGATCGGATTGGAGAGAGTAGACGCAAAGAGGATGGTAGCTGGTGCGATTGCACGTCTCGGGGATTAGATTTGCATCTTTTTCAATGGGCAGCGATGCTGAGGACTGAGAAATGTACAGCAGAACGACTAGCAAACTGATAGGTAAAGACCTCATTTTATCGAACGATACATGTAATACAAAGGGAGGATAAGGTTTCATTTATACTAAAAGTAGCACGTGCAACACACGTGCAGCGAAGAAAGGAGAATTAATAAGAAATGGACGGAGATAACTTTTTAAAAAAAGATGAACGGATGGGAAGAGCGAAACTTGGGTGAGAACCGGTGACTAGCTATGTGGGTGAGAACCGGACACCTTAATGTATGCATTGTATATCCACACTATTCATCTGTTTTTCCATCTTATTTTAAGGATAAGATTTAGAAAATAAAGCTGATATAAGTTTCAGGTAGACCACACCATAGGAAATAGTGTGAAAACCTTTTGTGAGCCACCAAAGTTTTAGATGAAGCTAATATTTGTTTTTCCATTTCATCCAGATATTTATGACCTAATCAATAGTTTTGATCGACAATAAACATTATGGTGGATGCTAGGAAGATTTTAATGGTGGCAGTTCAATGACCATTGTTTCATGTGGGTGTGGTATAGCTAAATAACTAGTCTTGAGTTCATTTTTGGGTGAATTGAAAAAATAGGATCATTGGCCGAATTGTATTAGACTCCTCTCAATGGAAATTACCATACGTTGTACCTGATCTTCATTACTAACAAGCAACTGTCTTTTACTTGTTTATAGCTAAATCCATATCATGTAATAATTACCTTTTACCATACTACTAAAAGCCCACTGCAAACTTGAAACTAGTCAAGTCAACTTGACTCGGCCAAATTTCCAGTTTAATCTCATGGAAACTTGCTGGCCAGGTGACCTGGTATGACTCACATGACCCACTCAATGGCTTGGTCAACGTTTTTTTTTTTTTTTTTTTTTTCTTGGTTTCAAAAGAAAAACGCAAGCCACAAAATCAAACTAGTGAGCTCCACCATGAAAGCAAAACTAGTGAGCTTTCTCCTTTTTTTTTTTTTATTGTTAATTACTTATTCCATTAATCAATTTTAAATTCATTAAACACACTATAAAATTTTAATTATTAAACTATCAAGTCCACTTTACTAAAAATCGGATGAAATATATTCACTTGGATGCGACTCAGCTAGACATTGAGTCCAGTCGAATTTTTTAACTTTGCCTATTACATTTGTTAGCTGATCTTTCTTTAGCTAGCATTCAAGGATGTTGGCTTTCTGCACTTATATCTGATGATGCATGTATTGTTGTCTATGTAGGAGAATCTCCTCATGCCAAATTTAGAGTTCAGTCAGCGAATACAATCCACAAGCTTGTCTTTTCTAGTTTCTTTGTTTGTTGTTGTTCTTTTAAGAAAGATACTGCAAGAACATTTCTATTAAGGTTACTCTTCCACTTACGTTGGTTGTAGGTTGTGCTTGTTAGTACTGAGATTCTCCGACATTCGATAACGAAGCTTAGCTAATTTACATGACTTAATATTTAAATTACAATAAATATCTCTATATTGGAGTTCATGATTCATAAGGAAATTCCTATAAATTGGATGTAATGTTGTCAAGCATCTTCATTTTCAAATACTAGTGCTTAAAAGGGTTTAAACAATATATTGTGAAATAACACAAATTTGATTTCCTGATAAGTGGCAGTTTTCATCTGGTTGTGAATATAAACAATTTAATTCTTTCTGATAGATTGATATAGAATGGAGTTTGTTATTTCGATCTGCAGGTTCCTTTTCCTAAATTCAAGATCACATATCTTGGTTTAGCTCTTTGATAGATTTTCAGGAGCTGAACTCTTCGGTCTAAGTTGAAGATGAGAGATTCTTTTGCGTAGTTTGGGAATGCAGGCATCATATCCTTAAGAAATAAAGTTAAACGTGAATACAAATTACAATGTAGATTTTGAAAAACATTTGAATTTTACTAATGAGAATGCATGCTTCTTAAGCAAGTTATTGTTGTAAAACAATTGGATGGAAATGGGCTCCAAAGAAACAATGAATTTTTTGTTGAGATTCTCATTGGAAGACCATCTTCATAGTAAGATGGCAATGCTACCACACTTCAATTTTGGTTATTTACTCTATATTTAGTTAAGTTTGCTATTCAAGCCAATTGACCATCCAAACACGCCCAAAATGATATTTAGTTTAGTTAGCTACTCAGGCCAATCTTGTGAATTTTGTGATACGGCTTCTTATTAAAGAATCTTAGGATTTTTTAAAAAGATGACTATCATTTGTAACATATTAATTTTATTTTTATTTTTTTAAATTTGCAGAAATTTTAGTTAGAACGATAAACAAAATTGTGGATGGGATTCGTCATTTATTTGTAACAGACTTAATCCGTCATAAATTAATTATTGCGATAGTAAACTGTGACGAACCAAGTCTATCGTGAATTGCGTTTTGAGACAGACTTAGTCTGTCACAAATTTGCAATTTTGATGCAGTATTATATCAGGCCGACTCATTGTAAGATAGAGTAGACTCCCTATCATGCTTCGATATAAGTGTTAATCCACATTTTTTTCAGATATGTCCTTGGATAACTTCAGTATGGTGCTCATATGCATGTGATGTGTACGACTAGACTCAAGGCCAAAATGTTTCATTAATTCTTTTTACATTGCTTGGCTTACAAAAATGCCATTCTCAAGCTGCTTGACTTGTAAGTCTAAGAAAAAAATTCAGTCTCCCACCATGCTCATTTCAATTTCCGATTGCATCAAGTGGGCAAACTGATGAGCCATTTTTTCACATGTGGAACCAAATACTATGTTATCCACATAAATATGTGCAACAAATATAGAATCCCCAATCTTTTGAACAAAGTGTTTTATCCACTTTCCCTAGAAAACTTGTGGTCGATCAAAAATTGAGTCAATCTTTCATATCACACACGAGGGGCTTGTTTAAGACCGTAAAGTGCTTTCTTTAATCTGTACACTTGATGAGGATATTTGAGATCAACAAATCCCTTTGGTTCTTCTACATATACTTCTTCCTCAAGTACACCATTTAAGAAAGCACTTTTCACATCCATCTGAGAAAGTTTGAATTATAAAGCACATGCTATAGACATAAGTATTCTAATAGACTCAAGTCGCGCTACAGGAGCAAATGTTTCATCAAAATCAATTCCATCAATCTGATAGTAGCCCTACACAACTAGCCTAACTTTATTTCTAATAACATTACCAGATTCATTGGATTTGGTTTTGTATATCCACTTAGTTCTGATGATGTTTGTATTTTATAGCCTAGAAACTAAATGCCACACCTCGTTTCTCTCAAATTATTGTAGCTCTTCTTGTATAGCTAGTATCTAATATTCATCTAGTAGAGCTTTTATAACATTCTTTGATTCAATCTTAGAGGTGAAGCACATATGATCATTTATGGTCTCAATATGCCTTCTGGTTTTCACATCGGTACCAGGATATCCAATGATTTGATTGCAAGGATGATCCTTGATAACCGGAAGGTCAATAAAAGGTTGAGACACTCATGGAGAAGTGGGTTTTTCATCAAATTTTCATTTGGACCCATATCTTCATCCACATCCATCTCAGGACCAGATTTTCATGGGATTGGTCATCAACAACCACATTAACCGATTCTTGTATTGTCAAGGTCCTAATATTGTACACCCTATAAGCTCGACTATTTAAGGAATATCCTAAAAAATCCCGTCATCGCTCTTGGGGTCAAACTTGCCTAACATTTCACGGTCACTTAGAATGTAACATTACTACCGAAGACTTTGAAATACTTGACACTGGGTGGCTTTCCATGCCACAACTCACGTGTTGTTTATCCAGCCCTACTCTTAAGTAAACTCTATTGATAGGTGTAGCAGGTTGTATTAACAGCTTCGGCTAAGAAACTCTGGATAAGTCTTTTCTATTTAACATGACTAAGGTCATTTCTTGAAGCACCCTATTTTTCCTTTCAGCAACTCCATTTTGCTGAGGGGTTTTGGGTGCTGAGAATTCATGCCAAATCCCAAATTCATCACAAAATGCCCGGAATCAGTCATTCTCAAATTCTCCACCATGATCACTCCTGATCTTATCTATTATGTATCCTTTTTCATTCTAGAGTCACTTCACGTGTTTCTTAAATTCATCAAAAGTATCTGACTTTTCCCTTAAGAAGGCGACCCAAGTGAACCCAGAGTAATCATCCACTACAACGAAGAAGTGTCTTTTATCGCCCAGACTCTATACTCTAGTAGGACCAACAAGGTCCACGTGTAAGAGCTCGAGGAGCTTAATAGTAGCCACATATGTGGTTTTTCGTGAGCGACTTTGATTTGTTTTCCTTTTTAAGAGTCGCTATAGACAATCCTAACCATTTTCCCAATCTTGGGAAATCCTCTTACCAAATTCTTAGTGCTTAGACGAGACATATTTCTATACTGGACATGGCCAAGTCTTTGGTGCCAAAGTTCAGTCTCATTATCTTGGGCCATATGGCATACAACTGGAGATACAGATCCTTCACTACTTTCACGACCCATTTGGAAACAACTTTCTTTGGGCTAGAATTGTGTTTTAGAGAGAGAGAGAGAGAGAGAGAGAGAGAGAGAGAGAGAGAGAGAGAGAGAGAGTATCTTTCTTAGACTCATCTCTAAGGGTGAGTTTTTACTAAGAGAATGAATTTCCATAACCAACTGTTCATTGCCCTGATTTACTTAAATTATCATTTTATTTGTTTTTTTATTTTTTTATTTTTTTAAGCTGGGAAACTTGCTTGAGCAGTTCTTTTATTCTCCTATCCATTTTAAGAGTGGGATACTTCCTCCTCTCAATTTCCTTTTGCGGTGCCTTTCTAGGCGGACATCTCACAGTCTGTAACATTTTTCCAGTTAATATATGTGTAATACCCCGAACTTCTTAATGCTCGAGTATTGAAAGTTCTCGAATGTTACCATGAAAGTTAATATAGTATATACATGTGTAGGTCACCAATTTAGCCTATCCTAACCTTACATCTATTTTTTAACCTGAATCTGACCGTTGGGAATAATCTTCATCCATAAATCAAGTCATCCGACTGTTAATTTTTAAGATAAGATCATCATATGTTCAAGTATTCCCACTTGTCCATTATAACCAACCATTCAGTGAACTATTCACCGCTAGGTAAAGATATTCGACCATCCACTTTAAGTTTAGACCATCTGATCATAGTAAACCAACTATTCAATCTCTGCATCCGCTCGTACACATATCGAACTAAGATTCTGATCAATTCATCTTGTTCATCACCTATGACTATACTTAACCCACCATCAGAACTAAAATCTGAGGAACTTACACATGCGAACTTTCATTTTTCTTGAATCTAGATCTTTCATTTTGGTGGGTTTGCTAAAAAATCTGATCTACTCAAACCCATCAACCTATTTGTTATTCCTTGTTATTCTTTGGTCATTTTTCTTCCATGGAACATCGGACTAAACATACCGTTCGTTGTGGGTGTCGAACTCAGTCTGCCACCGAGGCATGGGTAAGGACGGGTGAGATTTTAACTCTGTGAGGCCCACACATAATTTGTGTCTTATCCACCACGTTCATATATTTTTAACAGCTTAATACGCTTTAAACCCTGTGGGGCCCACACGTGATGTATGTGTCTTATCCATGTAGTTGACCTGTTTTCCCAACTTAGTATGCTTTAGACCCTATGGGGGCCACATGTGATGTATGTGTCTTATCCATCTAGTCCATCCATTTTACTAGCTTAATTTAGGTTATGAGATAAAAATTGAAGCATATCCAAAGCTTAAGTGGACCACACCACACAAAACAGTTAGGATAACGATGTCCACCGTTGAAACCTTCCTAGGTTCCAAAGTGATGTTTATTTGTCATCCAACATGTTAATAAGGTCAAAGAGACATGGATGAGGGTAAATCACAAATATCATCTTGATCCAAAATTTTTGGAACCCTCAATAAGTTTTAAATGGTAGTCATTCAATTCTCACTTCTTTTTTTTTCGTGTGGTCCACTTGAGCTTTCAATATGCTTCGATTTTTGCATCATGCACTAAAATGACATGGAGAAATGGATCAATGGCATGGATAAGATAGAGTAGGCAGTCGGCTCTCCCGGACGCCTCAACTTTTCCTTGGACACAGACGTTGGGCGTTGTGGGGTCCAACGTGATGAATGTATTTTATATCCAAGCCATCCATCATTTCCCCCTCACTTTAAGGCATTAAACAAAAAATGAAGTAGACTTGCAGCTCAATTAGACCACACCACAAGAAATAGTGGTGATTTAATGCCCACAGTTAAAAACTTCTTGGAGGTTACAAAAGTTTTGGATCAAACTGATACTTGTGTTTTCCCTTCATCTGAAGACTTAGTGACCTTATCAACAAGTTGGATGATAAATAAATATAATGATGGGCTGCAGAAAGATTTCAATGTTGTGTGTTGCCAACCCAACTGTTTCTTGTGGTGTGGTCCATCTGAGCTTTGGATGTACTTCACTTTTGGACTGATAACTTAAAATGATCTCTAAAAATGGATAGACGGCGTGGATATTAAACATATACATCTCGTTGGGCTCCACAGCGCCCAACAAATCAACTCACCACCGCTGGGGGTAGTGTTGGCAACACCTCTTAACCCATGCCCCATTTTCTAAATGTGTTTATCAGACTTGAGAGCTAGCCTAGTTTTGGATGTCTCCCATGCATGCAATTCCAGCACGTGCAACATCATGCAGAGGGCGTGTGTGGCATGCGCATTGGCTTAGTAAAGTATAAAAAATCTCCCGGATTCCGTCGTTAACAGTCACTTTCACTCTGTATGTGCCCATTTTTCATGGAATAATCTTATCTAGAGTGTGTGGCCCCACTGTTATGTATACATGACATCCAGTCCATCCATCATCTACGTCCCCTCATTGTATCCTTCTTACCTAAAAAAATAGACAAATACAAAACTCAAGTGGGCCACACCATGTGAAATCATGCTTACAACCCATAAAATAAATCACGTGGTCTGGCCCTACCATAGTTTTGTTCATCTATTCATTCTACTTTTTTCTCATCTAATTGATGGATTTAAAGGAATATAAAAAACACTTTAGGCGCCTTTCATAACTGGAAGCGTTTTAATGGTTGACTTTCATATCCTAACTATTCCCTGCAATGTGACGGTCGTATATTTTGGATTGGCTTGATTTCTAGGATGAAGGGCCAATTTGAAGAGGGTCATCTTATGGATGGATTGAATATGATGCGTACGTCAGGTTAGCTGACTTACAGAATAAGCTTATGCTAGGAATGTTGCAAAGAAACATGCCTTCTATATTTAAGTAGGAAATATTTTGATACTCTAGTAGAGTATGATGGCTGACACACAGGCATTTAGTTATTAATTACAAATTGCATACTTGACATACAATTAACAAAAACTAACCGTCCAAATTATAGGAGCTAGCTTGATACCTTACGAACAAAATATTTCTAATATTTGATTACTTAAATTATAGATTTCTAGGAATTATTAAACACTTAAAGTGAAAAATATCTAATGGTCTTATTTCAAACAACAAGTGTCCATCAATCAAAGAATAGGATTGTCCAACCAATCTAATTTCTAGCGTATACTTTAGAAACAGTGGTTACAACAATTTAGTTAGTTTAATTTTGATCTAATATAAAACATTTATGTTGTTTTCACATGCCTGTGTATCAAGCGTTATAGGCAACAAGAGTATCAAATAAATCCCCATCTCAAAGGCCATTTTTACTGAGAAGAGTCTAATGTCCTCTGTAATCCATCCTAATCATTTAATAACGACCCTTCCCAATGATTGATGATGCTGACTTGCTGATGTATCCCTCCGAGAAAAATTGATACATAGGCAGAGTGTGATGGATGATATGCAAGCACTGGTAAACTGCTTAGAATTTACAGACTTAGGATACAAATAATTCAAATTAAACTGGCCAAATTATAAGTTTTTGTGTTTAGATGTATCATGAACTAAAAATTAAACTTATTTGATCATATAAATATCAGATTAGTCTAAATGTTTTGGATGGTAAAAAAATGAAAATATCCAACGATCCTATTACAACAAACAAGTATCTACTTTAGCAGCACAAGATTACTGTAGCATGTCAGCTCAACAAAAGACAAAAGTACTATAGCAACATAAGATTTATTGTAGCAATAAAACAAGAATAGTTCCTTTGCAGCACCTTCCAGATTTCAAAGCATTTCAAGTTCGCAGCACCTTCCTAGCAGCTTCCAGACTTCAACAACATTAAAATCCACAGTCAATATAAAAATGTTTCCTTCAACAAGAGAAGCAAAATTCGTTCCAGCCTAGTTCTACAAATTCTAAGTTCTAACTCTAGTCTCTTCTAACCCACAAATCCTTGTAATCCTTGTCATCCCACAATAGCATACAATATGTGCAAGCTTGTAATTTCTTTCAAGCAATTTTAGTCTATAATATTTTATCTCTATTAATATATAAGTTCTGTTTCAAATGGCTCTTTATATTCCTTTATGCGTTTTTATTTTTATTTTTATATTCTTAGCATATGAAATTTATTTTTGTTTCAAAAAATGATATTTTTCTTAATAGCCATTTTATTTTATTTTTCCCAATCTTATTACCCTTAACAATAATTATTTTATTTTAGAAATCATTATTTTTAGATTACTTAATTAAGATCAAGCCCGATTAAGAGACTCGTAGTGATACGATGGCTGTGGTCTCTGTCCGCCTCTCTACTAGACTTACAAAAGTTGTAAAGTAGAGTCTCTTAATTCTGCCTGAAATAATATAAGATACATATATATTTTTAAATTTTCAGAAATATTAGTTATAAATACATCAGAACCTATTACTACTTTCCGCACATAATATTACTCTGCTGTAGAAATCACTCTACCTCCCCCTGGGCTCCCAAATGGTATCAGAGCCATGAAGGTATATATTTGGTTAGATGAACAAAATCAATTACAAGCTATAGGTAGAAATGAAGAAGTAGATGTATTGTTCTATTTACCAGAGATATTACAACTTATTAGATCTTGAAATAAGTATGAATTAATACTTCAGATAATATAGTCATTATTTCAATGTTATTAAAGGAATTTATAAAGATTAATCTTCTATTTTAAGGTGTGAACCCACTTTGGCTTTAGGCGAGAAGATGCCATTGTGCCGTCAGGGATCCAAAATTGAACAGTCAAGTCTCTCTTAGAATTTTTTTGATAATAGTAATCGATGGCTAGTTTATTTCGAAGTAATAGTGCTTCATCTTTTAGATCTGATAATAGTAATATGGCTGAGAATATAGTTAACAGTATACATCATACTTCCGAAAATTTAGAAACAAACATTACAAATTGGACAATATAAAAAATAACTAAAAAAGAAGTTTATAAAATTGGAAAGTTAGATTTAGTTTCTAGTTATGATATTAAAACCACAGAACAAATTATTAATTTAACAAAAAATCAAGAAACAATCCAATTATTAAGTAGTAAAGCAATAGAAAATCATAAGAAAAACAAGTACAATTGTTTACATATAAGATTAGTTCAAATAGGAATTAAACCATTATTTAGAAACGGATTAAATGCTAGCATTTCATTATGTTTAAGAGATGGTAGACACGTAGGACAAGAACATTTTACCAATTCTTTATTAGGCATAGTAGAAACAACTTTATATAATGGACCAATTCATTTTAATAGTTACCCAAATTTAACATTTTCTCTCACAGATCAAAATATATTAAGTGGATTAACTTTAAATATTAAAACTGATGGCTTTCAGCTGTCACCTGGAAGTCCGTCATTAGCATTAATTTCTAGAGTATTTTACAAGGTTATGACAACAACAGTAATACCTAAAGCATTAAATGAAAGTCCTAAAGGACATACTATGTTATTACAAACTAATATTAGTAACAATATGAATGTTATAGTACCAAGAACTATTGAATGTAGTCAAGTTAGATTACCAGATAATTGGAGTTTAGAAACTATACAACCTATACAAAAGATAGAAAATAGAGCAGTTGAAAAAATCGTAGAACATTCAGTTGCAACCGTAGATTTAAGATTTACTCCAACTAGACAAGTATCTTTACATATTTTAGATATATAAACTCCTAGACATTCTACATCATCACAAACAAGTAATCATAACATACCCGAAATATCATCAGTCTTTAGAACAACACATCAACAAATAATCCTGTACAAATACAAGGAATTAGGAACATTAATGTACAACCTAATATAATTGAACCATATTATTCTACACAATCTGAACAACCACAAGTATTATCCCCTACACACTCACAAATGCAAGACTCTAACATATATACTAATACTCTAGACAAAACAAAATTATTAGATCAAATAAAATTTGAATTAGATTTTAATGATATAAAATATTATCAACAGAAAGAAAAATTTTGCTTAAAATATCTTAAATCAGAACAAGATAGATATAGAAAATTTCATTATCATCATTGTTTATTACAAGAAAAATTTATACCTCTCTTTGAATGGGTAAAAAAGTATGATCCAGAATTAAATGTAATTACAAGACCAATACAAACATGGAATACTGTATACGGTAAACAAATTTTAGCATCCCATCCACCAAATGAACAAGTTAAAATACAAGTAATAAATACTAATGTTCAAGTAACACCATTTACATCTATAGCAGATAATGAAAATACTCGTGCCTTAGCAAGTAGAGATATTAAAGCAGTATTAGAATAAAATAATTATACTAATCAATATTTACAAACTATAGACGACCAATTAACATGATAGAAAATACTACAAATAGAATAGAAAATGTAGTTGAAGAAACATATTTAACAAAATACCAACAAACTACAAGTTATATACCACCACGGAAAAATTTAATCCATGATGAAGTCCCTTTATTTAAACCCCATGAACTTTTCAAACATATAACTTCATTTAAAGATGACTCTCAAGAAATGTTAGCCGCAATTACAAAAAAAGTTAGAAGCTTTAAATCTACCTTAAACATAAAAAGACAAATCCATAGCTCACATTTTCAAAGAAAATACTCTTATTTTAAATAATTTAAACAATAAATACACTCCATTACCTAACACTAGAAATTATTATCCTCGACCTATTCATGTAGACTTACAATTCGAAGAAAGTGGACAATTTATACAAAGTACTTATAGCAGTGGATCCATTTATGAATGGAACATCAATGACATGTCTGAATACCAAATACTTTACCAAGCTCATGAAATGACTGTGGTAGCAACCGCATACAAAACAAAACAACTTAATAATGACTTTCAAGCTGCCCAACTCATCATTTTAGGATTTATGGATGGATTGGATATGAGACGTACGTTAGGTTAGCTGACTTACAGAATAAGCTTATGCGAGGAGCGCTGCAAAGAAACCTGCCTTCCATATTTAAGTAGGAAATATTTTGATACTCTGGTAGAGTATGATGGATGACACACAGGCATTTAGTTATTAATTACAAATTACACACTTAACATAAAATTAACCAAAACTAACCGTCCAAATTATAGGAGCCAACTTAGATACGTTACAAACAAAATATTTCTAATATTTGATTACTTAAATTATAGATTTCTAGGAATTATTAAACACTTAAAGTGAAAAATATCTAATGGTCTTATTTCAAACAATAAGTGCCCATCAATCAAAGAATAGGATTGTTCAACCAATCTAATTTCTAGCGTATACTTAAGAAACAGCGGTTACAACAATTTAGTCAGTTTTAATTTTAAGATAATATAAAACATTTATACTGTTTTTACATGCCTGTGCATCAAGCGTTATAGGCAACAAGAGTATCAAATAAATCCCCATCTCAAAGGCCATTTTTACTGAGAATATTTTAACGTCCTCTGTAATCCATCCTAATCCTTTAATAACGACCCCTCCCAACGACTGATAACGTTGATATGCTATGTATCCCTCCAAGAAAAATTGATACACAGGCAGAGTGTGATGAATGATACACAAGCACCGGTAAACTACTTAGAATTTACAGACTTAGGATACAAATAATACAAATTAAACTGGCCAAATTATAAGTTTTTGTGTTTAGATGTATCATGAACTAAAAATTAAACTTATTTGATCATATAAATATCAGATTAGTCTAAATGTTTTGGATAGTAAAAAAATGAAAATATCCAACGGTCCTATTACAACAAACAAGTATCCAAAAATCAAACTTTAAAATCCTTCAACAAATCTAATTGTGGGGCCCTGAATTATAATCTGTGATTTTATCAATTTAGTCAGTTTAATATTTGTAAATATTTGCCATGTGTTAAATTTTTGAGTGCCTGCGCATCAAGTGTTATATGTTGCGGCATTAAATAACTCTGTATTGCTTATGCAGGACGCGTTTATAGGAGCTCTTTGCAACGGTAAGCTAGATGGAGCCCATCATTATGTTTTCGAGATATCTACTCCGTCCATCTATTTTTTCAGATTATGTTAGGTCATAGGCCTAAAAATGATGTAGATCCAAAACACAAGTGGCAGCACTACTAGGAAAAATTGGGTAGGGAAATGGCCAACGTTGAAACCTCCCTGGGTTCCACTGAAGATGTTTATATTCCATTCATAAGGTCATTACTATTGTTATTAACTGAAAAAACAAGACTTTTTGCCTGACTCAAAACTTCATTGGCTCCAAGCATGATTCAACGGGACATTCAATCCTTACTATTTTCTCTGGTGCCACCCAATTTATTTTTGGATTTATCTTATTTTTGGGAATATGTCCTAAAATGTTCTGGAAAAACGGATGGATGGTGTGGATATCTCATAAACATCATAGTGGGCCCCACCTAGCTTCCGGTCGCAGGGAGTTTCTGCTACAGTCTTTGGCAGGGAATCCACATCCGCTACATTGGAGAGTTACTTGATACGCTAGTAGACTGTGATGGTTGATACACGTACACTTATAAATTATATTCTTGTTATATGCCATATGCCAACCCAAATATTCTTTATAATCAAACTAAAATCCAAGAAAGTTCAACAAAACATGAATCAAAACAAATCAAACATCTCAACCACGCTACAAGCTTCACCTCTTAGTCCTAGCTAAGAGGTTTAACTAACCATGAACATGATTGAACTAAAATCTCTTAAGAAAAGCATAAAAATGACTAAAAACAACTAAGGAAGAGGAAAGACTCTTAGCGGCGGCTCTCCAAGCTTTTGCTCCACTCTTCAAACCCTAGATGATGCTTAGGAACGTCCTAGGGACTCCTATTTATAGTTGTGAATCCCCATCTTACACACCGACTTGGAATTTTCGGAAACTGCTTGCGAAAGGCCTTAATTTTCGCAATCCGCGTCGACTTTGCGTTATAACTCTGTGCGATTTCGTTGGCACCAAAATCGTAACTGCATTTGAAATTGTATATGCAGAGTACTTAGGTGGCACCGAAATAGCAGTGGGTGACACTGAAATGGCAGTGGGTGGCACCGAATTAAGCTGTTTTCTTGTTGGACTGTTTTGTGCACTTTCGATGGCACCGAAATTGGCTTAGGTGGATGATGAAAGAATTAAGTGCATTATAATCCAAATGTTATATATAACAGTGGCTTGATGAATTTACTAACATACATGATTACAGTTGGCCATGCACAACCAAGATTTAGAAGTACATTATTAGGAGTGGGTTTAGAAGCACAACCAAATCAATTTATGGCATGGTTCAGAAAATGACATAGGTCCAACACTCAAGTAGAACACCCTACAGAAAGTACGAGATTGAACACCTACCACAAGATCATCATGGCCCACTTGCCACAGGTGTCAAATCATTCATATAGTGGGGTCCATTGTGAATATACGTCTCAAAAGATAGGTATAAACCAGAAGATAAACACGTACAGAGATCACCGATTGAACTTAACCGCTGCTTTGATGCCGACTTCTCTTTGCAATTTACTGTTCAAAGCCATTCCTCTTCTCTATTAGAGGATCAAGAGTTGAATGGATCTTTTTAATCTTAGGAAGTAGGAATAATGTCTCACCGAGCACAATGCAATGTGCGTCGGGAATGGATTGGCAACTCCCCCTGCCACTAGCCAATGGCTGGTGGTCGTGCTTTGTGGGCCCCACTATGATGTATGTGTTTCATCCATGCCGTCCATCTATTTTTGTAGATCATTTAAGGGTATGAGACCAAAAATGAGGTGTTTACCGTTCTCAATGGACCACATTACAGGAAACAATGTTGAATGAGTGTCGACCATTAAAAACTTTTTGGGGCCCATAAAAGTTTTGGATCAAGCTGATATTTGTTTTTTCCCTTCTTCTAGGTCTGTATGACCTAATCAACAGATTGTATGTCAAATAAAAAATACAGTGGGCCTTAGGAGGATTTTAATGGTAGATACCCAATCACTATTTTTTTTTTTTTTTTTTTCCTGTAGTGTGGTCCACTTGAGATTTATATCCCTCTCATTTTTTGGATCAATCCATAAATTATCTGTAAAACTGGATGAATGGTACAGATGAAACACATACATTATGGTGGGGCCACAGATCACTGATACATAGCCACCATGCTAGTGACAGGGGGAGTAGCCAATCCGTCCGGTGTTAAACAGGAACGGATTAGGACGTGCGGATGGAAGCAGACTGCCCAGCGAGTAACTCAGTTGCGTACTAAGTAAACTCTGTGAGGTTCACCGTGATGTATATATTTTATCCACTTCTTCCACCTATTTTAACGGATAATTTTATAGCTTTAGCCCAAAAATAAAGCATATATGCTCAAATGGACCACACCACGGGAAACAGTGTGAATTGAACGTCTACAGTTGAAAATTTCTTGAGGGCCACTAAAGTTTTGGATCAAGCTTATATTTGTGTTTTCCCTTCATCCATATTTTTGTGATCTTATTAACAGGTTGGATGACAGATAAACATCTCTGTGGGGCCTTGGAAAGGTTTCAACTGTGGAAATCATTATTCCCACTGTTTCTGTAGTATGGTCCACTTAGAGTGTTTTACATGCTTCAATTTTGGCATCAACTCCTTGAATAAGCTGGAAACACTGATGGACAATGTCCATTAACCACATACATACGTGGTGGGCCCAACAGAGTTTACACAGTAGGATAAGAGTGTACTGAGTAACTAAGTAGGCAATCCGATTTGGACGTGGATTACCCACTGACAGGCTGAGTAGAGAGACTTGCTACTGATGTGATGTCACCAAGTTGCATGGGCCACACCTTGATGTATGTTTTGTATCTATACCGCCCGTCTATTTGGAGAGATCATATAAAGACATGATCCAAAGCTCGATAGGACCCCACGACAAAAAACAGTGGGGAGAATGACGCCCACCGTTAAAAAGTTCTAAAAGCCACAAACGTTTCTGATGAAGTTAATATTTGTGTTTTCCTTTCTTTCATGTCTGCGCTAACACATGAACAGAGGTTGGATCTCAAATAAACATTACGGTGTACCTTAGAAAGGCTTCAACGGCGGGCACATCACTCTCACCACTGTTTTCTGTGGTGGGTCTACCCCAGCTTGGATCTGACTCATTTTTTGGACCATGCCCTAAAATGATCTCTCCAAATGTATGGACGGTGTGGATACAACACATATATCAAGGTGGGGCAAACGAAACTTAGTGACGTTACTTCTCGTGAGTCTCGTTACTCAACCTGTCGGTATCCAATCCGCGTCCAAAGGATCAGGGGACGCAGATTGGCAGGACATTCCTGCGCTGCAAACCTAGGGGAGGCCACCATGATGTTTGTGTGCAATCCACCCTGCCCATCAGTTTTGTGAGTTCAATTTAAGATTTATAAAGATGAAAAATGAACCGGATCCAATACTCAAGTGGGCCGAAAACATGAGGATTAAACCTCCATGGTTGAAATATTCGTGGGGCCACGGAAGTTTTGAATCAAGGTAATACTTGTGTTGTCGGTTCATTCCATAGTAACGGCGTTATGAACAGTATGAATGCCATTTAAACATCACTTTCGATCCCATGGAGGTTTCAACGGTACGAATTTCCTTATCCACCTTTCCCTTTGGTGCCGCCCACATGAGTCTGGTGGGATCATACTATTTTTTTGTCCCATATCTTAAAACGAGCTCACAAAGAGGATGTACAGGGCGGATTTCTTAAAAACATTATGGTAGGCCCACCTATGTTTCCCGTGCAGGAACTTCCCGCGGAAGGTTCCCAGGAAATCCGCGTCTCGATAACTAACCACCATCCCCTTCTCGGGGACGTGTTTTAGCTAGTGACGTTGCCATTAGCCAGGTGGCTAGTAGTTGGTGCTCTATAGGCCTACTACGATCGATGTGCTTTTATCCACACCGTGCATCTATTTTTATACACTATTCTAATATTTTATCCCATGAATGAGGCATATCAAAATCTTAGGTGGACCACACCAGGGAAAAAAATGAGTGCTTGAATGTCTACCATTAAAAACCTCCTAGAGTCAACTGTAATGTTTATTTGGCATCCAACCAGTAGGTTAGGTCATACAGACCTCGATTAAGGTAAAAAAAAACAAATATAGCTTGATCCAAAACTTTTGTAGCCCCGAAAAGTTTTTAATGGTTAAAGTTCAATCAATACTGTATGACCCACTTGAGATCTTCATCTACCTCAGTTTTGAGTTCGTACCATAAAATGATCTGAAAAAATGGATGGATAGAATGGATGAGACACATACATCATGCTGGAGCCCACAAAGCACTGATTAGTAGCCATTAGTGTGGAGTGCCAATCCATTTCCTCCCAAAGTGACGTCCTAAGTTCTATGGGTCCCATTATGAATTATGTTTTGTATCCACACCGACCGACCATTTGGAGAGGCCATTTTAGGGAACGGGCCAGAGAATGAGTCAAGATCCAAATCTCGAGCATACCCGACCGTAGAAAACAAATTAAAAGCTTCTAAAGGTCGCAAAAGTTTTCAATCAGGCTGATATTTGTGTTTTCCCTTCTTTAATATCTGTGTTAACTTATTAACAGGTTGGACTTCAAATAAACATCACGGTGGACCATAGGAAGGTTTCAACGGTAGGCGTCACTCTCTCCACTTTTTTCTGTGGTGGGGTCCACTATAGCTTTGGATCTGCCTCATTCTTTAGATCATGCCCTAAAATGATCTCTCCAAATGGATGGACGGTGTGGATACAACACATACATCATGGTGGGACCCACATAACTTGGTGACGTCACTTTAGTAGCGAGTCTCGCCGCCAATAGCTAATCCGCATCCGAATGCTTGGCAGTAATCCTGATGGGCAGGTTGGATCTCATGTTCACTCCTCAAGTAGAGCTTGCTAGTAATCAATTTTTGTGAGAAATTAAAGGTGCACTCCAAACCGAGCTGCTGACCAAACCCATCCGAGTTTGAGTTGGGGTCAACTAGTGGCCGAGCCGAGTCTAGCTGTGCCAAGTTCGACTTGTGTACAGCTCTAAATTTAATGGTATGTACGTCCATGCTATACCTATACGAGTTAATTTAGGACGGCCAGAACGTAGGATCCGTGGGTCTCACAGACCCAAAGAGGGGTCACAGCCCATCATAATGTGAAATGTACTCTGCTTATTAATCTACTGTGTGCAGGAAACAAATTAAAAGGCTAATGTTTCACGACAATAATATTTTGGGACTCAACGATTGATCCAATCTTAATGAACAACTTGTCCTACTCGTGGTCCACCTGAGATTTATATCACTCTCATTTTTGGAATCAAGCCATAAAATGATATGTAAAAATAGATTAATAGAATGGATGAAATACATACATCATGTGGGGCCCACAGAGCACCGACCACCAGCCATGGAGATGGTGGCAGGGGGAGTAGCCAATCCGTTTCCCGCTCACATTCACGGTGTAGCTGCGGGGATCGGATTGGAGAGAGTAGACGCAAAGACGATGGTAGCTGGTGCGATTGCACGTCTCGCGGATTAGATTTGCATCTTTTTCAATGGGCAGCGATGCTAAGGACTGAGAAATGTACAACAGCAGAACGACTAGCAAACTGATAGGTAAAGACCTCATTTTATCGGACGATACATGTAATACAAAGGGAGGATAAGGTTTCATTTATACTAAAAGTAGCACGTGCAACACACGTGCAGCGAAGAAAGGAGAATTAATAAGAAATGGACGGAGATAATTAAAAAAAAAAAAAAAGATGAAAAGATGGAAAGAGCGAAACTTGGGTGAGAACCGGTGACTAGCTATGTGGGTGAGAACCGGACACCTCAATGTATGCATTGTATATCCACACTGTTAATCTGTTTTTCCATCTTATTTTAAGGATAAGATTTAAAAAATAAAGCTGATATAAGTTTCAGGTAGACCACACCATAGGAAATAATGTGAAAACCTTTTGTGAGCCACCAAAGTTTTAGATGAAGCTAATATTTGTTTTTCCATTTCATTCAGATATTTATGACCTAATCAATAGTTTTTTGATCCTCAATAAACATTATGGTGGATGCTAGGAAGATTTTAATGGTGGCAGTTCAATGACCATTGTTTCATGTGGTGTGGTATAGCTAAATAACTAGTCTTGAGTTCATTTTTGGGTGAATTGACAAAATAGGATCATTGGCCGAATTATATTAGACTCCTCTCAATGGAAATTACCATACGTTGTACCTGATCTTCATTACTAACAAGCAACTGTCTTTTACTTGTTTATAGCTAAATCCATATCATGCAATAATTACCTTTTACCATACTACTAAAAAACCACTGCAAACTTGAAACTTGTCGAGTCAACTTGACTCGGCCAAATTTCCAGTTTAATCTCATGGAAACTTGCTGGCCAGCGTGACCTGGTATGACTCACATGACCCACTCAATGGCTTGGTCAACGAGTTTTTTTTTCCTTGGTTTCAAAAGAAAAATACATGCCACAAAAATCAAACTAGTGAGCTCCACCATGAAAGCAAAACTAGTGAGCTTTCTCCTTTTTTCTTTTGGTTAATTACTTATTCCATTAATCAATTTTAAATTCATTAAACACTATAAAATTTTAATTATTAAACTATCAAGTCCACTTGACTTAAAAAAGATTAAATATTCACTTGGATGCGACCCAGCTAGACATTGAGTCCAGTCGAATTTTTGAACTTTGCCTATTACATTTGTTAGCTGATCTTTCTTTAGCATTCAAGGATGTTGGCTTTCTACATTTGTATCTGATGATGCATGTATTTGTTGTCTATGTAGGAGAATCTCCTCATGCCAAATTTAGAGTTCATTCAGTGAATATAGTCCACAAGCTTGTCTTTTCTAGTTTCTTTCTTTGTTGTTGTTCTTTTAAGAAAGATATTGCAAGAACATTTCTATTAAGGTTACTCTTCCACTTATGCTGGTTATAGGTTGTGCATGTTAGTACTGAGATTCTCAGACATTCGAAAACGAAGCTTCGCAAGTTTACATGACTTATATTTAAATTACAATAACATATCTTTATATTGGAGTTTCATGATTCATATAGAACTTCCTATAAATTGGATGTAATGTTGTCAAGCATCTTCATTTTCAAATACTAGTGCTTAAAAGGGTTAAACAATATATTGTGAAATAACACAAATTTGATTTCTTGATAAGTGGCAGTTTTCATCTGGTTGTGAAAATAAACAATTTAATTCTTTTTGATAGATTGATACAGAATGGAGTTTGTTATTTCGATCTACAGGTTCCTTTTCCAAAATTCAAGATCACATATCTTGGTTTAGCTCTTTGATGGATTTTCAGGAGCTGAACTCTTCGGTCTAAGTTGAAGATGAGAGATTCTTCTGCGTAGTTTGGGAATGCATGCATCATATCCTTAAGAAATAAAGTTAAACATGCATACAAATTACAATGTAGATTTTGAAAAACATTTGCATTTTACTAATGAGAATGCGTGCTTCTTAAGTAAGTTGTTGTTGTAAAACAATTAGATGGAAATGGGCTCCAAAGAAACATGGCATTTTTTGTTGAGATTCTCATTGGAAGACCATCTTCATAGTAAGATGGCAATGCTACCACACTTCAATTTTGGTTATTTACTCTATATTTAGTTAAGTTTGCTATTCAAGCCAATTGACCATCCAAACACACCCAAATTATATTTAGTTTAGTTTGCTACTCAGGCCAATCTTGTGAATTTTGTGATATGGCTTCTTATTAAAGAATAATAGGATTAAAAAAAATATATTTGGATACGATCACTATCTTTTGTAACATATTTAAAAAATGTTTTTCTTTTTAATAATTAAAAAAAATAAAAATTTGCAGAAATTTTAGTGACAGACCAAATTTGCATCGTTTTCAATAGGCAGCGATGCTGAGGATTGAGAAATGTATAGCAGAACGACTAGCAAACTGATAGGTAGATTCCTCATTTTGTCGAACGATACATGTAATACAAAGGGAGGACAAAGTTTCATTTATACTAAAAGTAGCACGTGCAACACACCTGCAGTGAAGAAAGGAGAATTAATAAGAAATGGACGGAGATCATTTTTAAAAAAAAAAAAAGAAAAAAGATGAATTGATGGAAAGAGCGAAACTTGGGTGAGAACCGGTGACTAGCTATGTGGGTGAGAACTGGACACCTCAATGTATGCATTGTATATCCACACCATTCATCTGTTTTTCCATCTTATTTTAAGGATAAGATTTAAAAAATAAAGCTGATATAAGTTTCAGGTAGACCACACCATAGGAAATAGTGTGAAAACCTTTTGTGAGCCACAAAAGTTTTAGATGAAGCTAATATTTGTTTTTCCATTTCATCCAGATATTTATGACCTAATCAATAGTTTTGATCGTCAATAAACATTATGGTGGATGCTAGGAAGATTTTAATGGTGGCAATTCAATGACCATTGTTTCATGTGGTGTGGTATTAGCTACATAACTAGTCTTGAGTTCATTTTTGGGTGAATTGACAAAATAGGATCATTGGCCGAATTGTATTAGACTCCTCTCAATGGAAATTACCATACGTTGTACCTGATCTTCATTACTAACAAGCAACTGTCTTTTACTTGTTTATAGCTAAATCCATATCATGTAATAATTACCTTTTACCATACTACTAAAAGCCCACTGCAAACTTGAAACTAGTCAAGTCAACTTGACTCGGCCAAATTTCCAGTTTAATCTCATGGAAACTTGCTGGCCAGCGTGACCTGGTATGACTCACATGACCCACTCAATGGCTTGGTCAACGTGGTTTTTTTTTTTTTTTTCTTGGTTTCAAAAGAAAAACGCAAGCCACAAAAATCAAACTAGTGAGCTCCACCATGAAAGCAAAACTAGTGAGCTTCTCTTTTTTTTTTTTTTTTTTTTTTTTTTTTTTTTTTTTTATTGTTAATTACTTATTCCATTAATCAATTTTAAATTCATTAAACACTATAAAATTTTAATTATTAAACTATCAAGTCCACTTTACTAAAAAATCGGATGAAATATATTCACTTGGATGCGACTCAGCTAGACATTGAGTCCAGTCGAATTTTTTAACTTTGCCTATTACATTTGTTAGCTGATCTTTCTTTAGCGAGCATTCAAGGATGTTGGCTTTCTGCACTTATATCTGATGATGCATGTATTTGTTGTCTATGTAGGAGAATCTCCTCATGCCAAATTTAGAGTTCAGTCAGCGAATACAATCCACAAGCTTGTCTTTTCTAGTTTCTTTGTTTGTTGTTGTTCTTTTAAGAAAGATACTGCAAGAACATTTCTATTATGGTTACTCTTCCACTTACGTTGGTTGTAGGTTGTGCTTGTTAGTACTGAGATTCTCCGACATTCGATAACGAAGCTTAGCTAATTTACATGACTTAATATTTAAATTACAATAACATATCTCTATATTGGAGTTTCATGATTCATATGGAAATTCCTATAAATTGGATGTAATGTTGTCAAGCATCTTCATTTTCAAATACTAGTGCTTAAAAGGGTTAAACAATATATTGTGAAATAACACAAATTTGATTTCCTGATAAGTGGCAGTTTTCATCTGGTTGTGAATATAAACAATTTAATTATTTCTGAAAGATTGATACAGAATGGAGTTTGTTATTTCGATCTGCAGGTTCCTTTTCCTAATTTCAAGATCACATATCTTGGTTTAGCTCTTTGATAGATTTTCAGGAGCTGAACTCTTCGGTCTAAGTTGAAGATGAGAGATTCTTTTGCGTAGTTTGGGAATGCATGCATCATATCCTTAAGAAATAAAGTTAAATGTGAATACAAATTACAATGTAGATTTTGAAAAACATTTGCATTTTACTAATGAGAATGCATGCTTCTTAAGCAAGTTGTTGTTGTAAAACAATTGGATGGAAATGGGCTCCAAAGAAACATGGAATATTTTGTTGAGATTCTCATTGGAAGACCATCTTCATAGTAAGATGGCAATGCTACCACACTTCAATTTTGGTTATTTACTCTATATTTAGTTAAGTTTGCTCGGAAATTTTTTGTTTTATGACAGATGGGATTCGTCATTTATTTGTAACAGACTTAATCCATCATAAATTAATTCTTGCGACAGTAAACTGTGACAAACCAAGTCTATCGTGAATTGCGTTTTGCGACAGACTTAGTCTGTCACAAATTTGCAATTTTAATGCAGTATTATATCAGGCCGACTCATTGTAAGATAGAGTAGACTCCCTATCATGCTTCGATATAAGTGTTAATCCACATTTTTTTCAGATATGTCCTTGGATAACTTCAGTATGGTGCTCATATGCATGTGATGTGTACGACTAGACTCAATTCCAAAATGTTTCATTAATTCTTTTTACATTGTTTGGCTTACAAAAATGCCATTCTCAAGCTGCTTGACTTGTAAGTCTAAGAAAAAAATTCAGTCTCCCACCATGCTCATTTCAATTTTCGATTGCATCAAGTGGGCAAACTGATGAGCCATTTTCTCACATGTGGAACCAAATACTATGTTATCCACATAAATATGTGCAACAAGTATAGAATCCCCAATCTTTTGAACAAAGTGTTTTATCCACTTTCCCTAGAAAACTTGTGGTCGATCAAAAATTGAATCAATCTTTCATATCACACACGAGGGGCTTGTTTAAGACCGTAAAGTGCTTTCTTTAATCTGTACACTTGATGAGGATATTTGAGATCAACAAATCCCTTTGGTTCTTCTACATATACTTCTTCCTCAAGTACACCATTTAAGAAAGCACTTTTCACATCCATCTGAAAAAGTTTGAATTATAAAGCACATGCTATAGACATAAGTATTCTAATAGACTCAAGTCGCGCTACAGGAGTAAATGTTTCATCAAAATCAATTCCATCAATCTAATAGTAGTCCTACACAACTAGCCTAACTTTATTTCTGATAACATTGCCAGATTCATTGGATTTGGTTTTGTATATCCACTTAGTTCTGATGATGTTTGTATTTTATAGCCTAGAAAGTAAATGCCACACCTTGTTTCTCTCAAATTATTGTAGCTCTTCTTGTATAGCTAGTATCTAATATTCATCTAGTAGAGCTTTTATAACATTCTTTGATTCAACCTTAGAGGTGAAGCACATATGATTATTTATGGTCTCAAGATGCCTTCTGGTTTTCACACCGGTACCAGGATATCCAATGATTTGATCGCGAGGATGATCCTTGATAACCGGAAGGTCAATAAAAGGCTGAGACACTCATGGAGAAGTGGGTTTTTCATCAAATTTTCATTTGGACCCATATCTTCATCCACATCCATCTCAGGACTAGATTTTCATGGGATTGGTCATCAACAACCACATTAACCGATTCTTGTATTGTTAAGGTCCTGATATTGTGCACCCTATAAGCTCGACTATTTAAGGAATATCCTAAAAATTCCGTCATCGCTCTTGGGGTCAAACTTGCCTAATATTTCACGGTCACTTAGAATGTAACATTTACTACCGAAGACTTTGAAATACTTGACACTGGGTGGCTTTCCATGCCACAACTCACATATTGTTTTATCCAGCCCTACTCTTAATTAAACTCTATTGATAGTGTAGCAGGTTGTATTAACAGCTTCGGCTAAGAAACTCTTGGATAAGTCTTTTCTATTTAACATAACTAAGGTCATTTCTTGAAGCACCCTATTTTTCCTTTCAGCAACTCCATTTTGCTGAGGGGTTTTGGGTGCTAAGAATTCATGCCAAATCCCAAATTCATCACAAAATGTCTCGAATCAGTCATTCTCAAATTTTCTACCATGATCACTCCTGATCCTATCTATTATGTATCCTTTTTCATTCTAGAGTCACTTCACGTGTTTCTTAAATTCATCAAAAGTATCTGATTTTTCCCTTAAGAAAGCGACCCAAGTGAACCCAGAGTAATCATCCACTACAACTAAGAAGTGTCTTTTATCGCCCAGACTCTGTACTCTAGTAGGACCAACAAGGTCCACGTGTAAGAGCTCGAGGAGCTTAATAGTAGCCACATATGTGGTCATTTCGTGAGCGACTTTGATTTGTTTTCCTTTTTAAGAGTCGCTATAGACAATCCTAACCGTTTTCCCAATCTTGGGAAATCGTCTTACCAGATTCTTAGTGCTTAGACGAGACAGATCATTTCTATATTGGACATGGCCAAGTCTTTGGTGCCAAAGTTCAGTCTCATTATCTTGGGCCATATGGCATACAACTGGAGATACAGATCCTTCACTACTTTCACGACCCATTTGGAAACAACTTTCTTTGGGCTAGAATTGTGTTTTAGAGAGAGAGAGAGAAGAGAGAGAGAGAGAGAGAGAGAGAGAGAGAGAGTATCTTTCTTAGACTCATCTCTAAGGGTGAGTTTTTACTAAGAGAATGAATTTCCATAGCCAACTGTTCATTGCCCTAATTTACTTGAATCATCATTTTATTTGTTTATTTTTTTATTTTTTTAAGCTGGGAAACTTGCTTGAGCAGTTCTTTTATTCTCCTATCCATTTGAAGAGTGGGATACTTCCTCCTCTCAATTTCCTTTTACGGTGCCTTTCTAGGCGGACATCTCACAGTCTGTAACATTTTTCCAGTTAATATATATGTAACACCCCGAACTTCTTAATACTTGAGTATTGAAAGTTCTCGAATGTTACTATGAAAGTTAATGTAGTATATACATGTGTAGGTCACCAATTTAGCCTATTAAAACCTTACATCTATTTTTTAACCTGAATCTGACCGTTGGAAATAATCTTCATCTATAAATCAAGTCATCTGACTGTTAATTTTTAGGACAAGATCATCATATGTTCAAGTATTCCCGCTTGTCCATTATAACCAACCATTCAGTGAACTATTCACCGCTATGCAAAGATATTCGACCATCCACTTTAAGTTTAGACCATCTGATCATAGTAAACCAACTACTCGATCTCTGCATCCGCTCGTACACATATCGAAATAAGATTCTGATCAATTCATCTTGTTCATCACCTATGAATATACTTAACCCACCATCAGAACTAAAATCTGAGAAACTTACACATGCGAACTTTTATTTTTCTTGAATCTAGATCTTTCATTTTGGTGGGTTTGCTAAAAAATCTGATCTACTCAAACTCATCAACCTCCTTGTTATTCCTTATTATTCTTTGTCATTTTTCTTCCATGGAACATCGGACTAAACGTACCGTTCGTTGTGGGTGTCGAACTCAGTCTACCACCGAGGCATGGGTAAGGACAGGTGAGATTTTAACTTTGTGGGGCCCACACATAATTTGTGTCTTATCCACCACGTTCATATATTTTTAACAGCTCAATACGCTTTAAACTCTGTGGGGCCCACACGTAATGTATGTGTCTTATCCATGTAGTCGACCTGTTTTCCCAACTTGGTATGCTTTAGACCCTGTGGGGGCCACATGTGATGTATGTGTCTTATCCATCCAGTCCATCCTTTTACTAGCTTAATTTAGGTTATGAGATAAAAATTGAAGCATATCCAAAGCTTAAGTGGACCACACCATACAAAACAGCTAGGATAATGATGTCCACCGTTGAAACCTTCCTAGGTTCCAAAGTGATGTTTATTTGTCATCCAACATGTTAATAAGGTCAAAGAGACATGGATGAGGGTAAAACACAAATATCATCTTGATCCAAAATTTTTTGAACCCTCAATAAGTTTTAAATGGTAGTCATTCAATTCTCACATTTTTTTTTTGTGTGGTCCACCTGAGCTTTCAATATGCTTCGATTTTTGCATCATGCACTAAAATGACATGGAGAAATGGATCAATGGCATGGATAAGATACAGTAGGCAGTCGGCTCTCCCGGACGCCTCAACTTTTCCTTGGACACAGACATTGGGCGTTATGGGGTCCAACGTGATGAATGTATTTTATATCCAAGCCATCCATCATTTCCCCCTCACTTTAAGGCATTAAACAAAACATGAAGCAGACTTGCAGCTCAATTAGACCACACCACAAGAAATAGTGGTGATTTAATGCCCACCGCTAAAAACTTCTTGGAGGTTACAAAAGTTTTGGATCAAACTGATACTTGTGTTTTCCCTTCATCTGAAGACTTAGTGACCTTATCAACAGGTTGGATGATAAATAAATATAATGATGGGCCGCAGAAAGATTTCAATGTTGTGTGTCGCCAACCTAACTGTTTCTTGTGGTGTGGTCCATCTGAGCTTTGAATGTACTTCACTTTTGGGCTCATAACTTAAAATGATCTCTAAAAACGGATAGACGGCGTGGATATTAAACATATACATCTCGTTGGGATCCACAGCGCCCAACAAATCAACTCACCACCGCTGGGGGTAGTGTTGGCAACACCTCTTAACCCATGCTCCGTTTTCTAAATGTGTTTATCAGACTTGAGAGCTAGCCCAGTTTTGGATGTCTCCCATGCATGCAATTCCAGCACGTGCAGCATCATGCAGAGGGCGTATGTGGCATGCGCATTGGCTTAGTAAAGTATAAAAAATCTCCCAGATTCCGTCGTTAACAGTCACTTTCACTCCGTATATACCCATTCTTCATGGAATAATCTTATCTAGAGTGTGTGGCCCACCGTTATGTATACATGACATCTAGTCCATCCATCATCTACGTCCCCTCATTGTATCCTTCTTGCCTAAAAAAAAAAAGACAAATACAAAACTCAAGTGGGCCACACCATGTGAAATCATGCTTACAACCCATAAAATAAATCACGTGGTCTGGCCCTACCATAGTTCTGCTCATCTATTCATTCTACTTTTTTCTCATCTAATTGATGGATTTAAAGGAATAAAAAAAACACTTTAGGCGCCTTTTATAACTGGAAACGTTTTAATGGTTGACTTTCATATCCTAACTATTCCCTGCAATGTGACGGTCGTATATTTTGGATTGGCTTGATTTCTAAGATGAAGGGCCAATTTGAAGAGGGCCATCTTATGAATGGATTGAATATGATACGTACGTCAGGTTAGCTAACTTACAGAATAAGCTTATGATAGGAATGCTGCAAAGAAACCTGCCTTCTATATTTAAGTAGAAAATATTTTGATACTCTAGTAGAGTATGATGGCTGACACACAGACATTTAGTTATTAATTACAAATTGCACACTTGACATACAATTAACAAAAACTAACCGTCCAAATTATGGGAGCTAGCTTGATACGTTACGAACAAAATATTTCTAATATTTGATTACTTAAATTATAAATTTCTAGGAATTATTAAACACTTAAAGTGAAAAATATCTAATGGTCTTATTTCAAACAGCAAGTGTCCATTAATCAAAGAATAGGATTGTCCAACCAATCTAATTTCTAGCGTATACTTTAGAAACAGTGATTACAACAATTTAGTTAGTTTAATTTTGATATAATATAAAACATTTATGTTGTTTTCACATGCCTATGCATCAAGCGTTATAGGCAACAAGAGTATCAAATAAATCCCCATCTCAAAGGTCATTTTTACTGAGAATAGTCTAATGTCCTCTGTAATCCGTCATAATCCTTTAATAACGACCCCTCCCAACGATTGATGATACTGACTTGCTGATGCATCCCTCCGAGAAAAATTGATACACAGGCAGAGTGAGATGGATCATACGCAAGCACTGGTAAACTGCTTAGAATTTGCAGACTTAGGATACAAATAATTCAAATTAAACTGGCCAAATTATAAGTTTTTGTGTTTAGATGTATCATGAACTAAAAATTAAACTTATTTGATCATATAAATATCAGATTAGTCTAAATGTTTTGGATGGTAAAAAAATGAAAATATCCAACGGTCCTATTACAACAAACAAGTATCCACTGTAGCAGCACAAGATTACTGTAGCATGTCAGCTCAACAAAAGATAAAAGTACTGTAGCAACACAAGATTTATTGTAGCAATAAAACAAGAATAGTTCCTTTCACAGCACCTTCCAGATTTCAAAGCATTTCAAGTCCGCAGCACCTTCCTAGCAGCTTCCAGACTTCAACAACATTAAAATCCACAGTCAATATAAAAAATTTTCCTTCAACAAGAGAAGCAAAATTCGTTCCAGTCTAGTTCTACAAATTCTAAGTTCTAACTCCTAGCCTCTTCTAACCCACAAATCCTTGTAATCCTTATCATCCCACAATAGCATACAATATGTACAAGTTTGTAATTTCTTTCAAGCAATTTTAGTCTGTAATATTTTATCTCTATTAATATAGAAGTTCTGTTTCAAATGGCTCTTTATATTCTTTTATGCGTTTTTATTTTTATTTTTATATTCTTAGCATATGGAATTTATTTTTGTTTCAAAAAATGATATTTTTCTTAATAGCCATTTTATTTTATTTTTCTCAATCTTATTACCCTTAACAATAATTATTTTATTTTAGAAATCATTATTTTTAGATTACTTAATTAATATCAAGCACGATTAAGAGAATCGTAGTGATACGATGGCTGTGGTCTCTGATCGCCTCTCTACTAGACTTACAAAAGTTGTAAAGTAGAGTCTCTTAATTCTGCCTGAAATAATATAAGATACATATATATTTTTAAATTTTCAAAAATATTAGTTATAGATACATCAGAACCTATTACTACTTTCCGCACACAATATTACTTTGCTGTACAAATCACTCTACCTCCTCCTGGGCTCTCAAATAGTATCAAAACCATGAAGGTATATATTTGGTTAGATGAACAAAATCAATTACAAGCTATAGGTAGAAATGAAGAAGTAGATGTATTGTTCTATTTACCAAATATATTACAGCTTATTAGATCTTGAAATAAGTATGAATACTTTAGATAATATAGTCATTGTTTCAATGTTATTAAAGGAATTTATAGAGATTAATCTTCTGTTCTAAGGTGTGAACTCGCTTTGGCTTTAGGCGAGAAGATGCCGTTGTGCTGTCAAGGATCCGAAATTGAACAGTCAAATCTCTCTTAGAATTTTTTTGATAATAGTAATCGATGGCTAGTTTATTTCGAAGTAATAGTGCTTCATCTTCTAGATCTGAAAATAGTAATATAGCTGAGAATAAAGTTAACAGTATACATCATACTTACGAAAATTTAGAAACAAACATTACAAATTGAACAATATAAAAAATAACTAAAAAAGAAGTTTATAAAATTGGAAAGTTAGATTTAGTTTCTAGTTATGATATTAAAACCACAGAACAAATTATTAGTTTAACAAAAAATCAAGAAACAATCCAATTATTAAGTAGTAAAGCAATAGAAAATCATAAGAAAAACAAGTACAATTATTTACATATAAGATTAGTTCAAATAGGAATTAAACCATTATTTAGAAACGGATTAAATGCTAGCATTTCATTATGTTTAAGAGATGATAGACACGTACGACAAGAACATTTTATCAATTCTTTATTAGGCATAGTAGAAACAATTTTATATAATGGACCAATTCATTTTAATAGTTACCCAAATTTAACATTTTCTCTCACAGATCAAAATATATTAAGTGGATTAACTTTAAATATTAAAACTGATGGCTTTCAGCTGTCACCTGGAAGTCCGTCATTAGCATTAGTTTCTAGAGTATTTTACAAGGTTATGACAACAACAGTAATACCTAAAGCATTAAAAGAAAGTTCTAAAGGACATACTATGTTATTACAAACTAATATTAGTAACAATATGAATGTTATAGTATCTAGAACTATTGAATGGAGTCAAGTTAGATTACCAAATATTTGGAGTTTAGAAACTATACAACCTACATAAAAGATAGAAAATAGAGCAGTAGAAAAAATCGTAGAACATTCAGATGGAACTGTAGATTTAAGATTTACTCCAACTAGACAAGTATCTTTACGTATTTTAGATATACAAACTCCTAGACATTCTACATCATCACAAACAAGTAATCATAACATACCCGAAATATCATCAGTCTTTAGAACAACACCTCAACAAATAATCCTGTACAAATACAAGGAATTAGGAACATTAATGTACAACCTAATATAATTGAACCATATTATTCTACACAATCTGAACAACCACAAGTATTATCCCCTACACACTCACAAATGCAAGACTCTAACATATATACTAATACTCTAGACAAAACAAAATTATTAGATCAAATAAAATTTGAATTAGATTTTAATGATATAAAATATTATCAACAGAAAGAAAAACTTTGCTTAAAATATCCTAAATCAGAACAAGATACATATAAAAAATTTCATTATCATCATTGTTTATTACAAGAAAAATTTATACCTCTCTTTGAATGGGTAAAAAAATATGGTCTAGAATTAAATGTAATTACAAGACCAATACAAACATGAAATACTGTATATGGTAAACAAATTTTAGCATCCCATCTACCAAATGAACAAGTTAAAATACAAGTAATAAATACTAATGTTCAACCAACACCATTTAGATCTATAGCAGATAATGAAAATACTCGTAACTTAACAAGTAGAGATATTAAAGCAGTATTAGAATAAAATAATTATACTAATCAATATTTACAAACTATAGACGACCAATTAACATGATAGAAAATATTACAGATAGAATAGAAAATGTAGTTGAAGAAACATATTTAACAAAATACCAACAAACTACAAGTTATATACCACCACGGGAAAATTTAATCTATGATGAAGTCCCTTTATTTAAACCCCATGAACTTTTCAAAAATATAACTTTATTTAAAGATGACTCTCAAGAAATGTTAGCCGCAATTACAAAAAAAGTTAGAAGCTTTAAATCTACCTTAAACATTAAAAGACAAATCCATAGCTCACATTTTCAAAGAAAATACTCTCATTTTAAATAATTTAAACAATAAATACACTCCATTACCTAACACTAGAAATTATTATCCTCAACCTACTCATGTAGACTTACAATTCGAAGAACGTGGACAATTTATACAAAGTACTTATAGCGGTGGATCCATTTACGAATAGAACATCGATGGCATGTCTGAATACCAAATACTTTACCAAGCTCATGAAATGACTGTGGTAGCATCCGCATACAAAACAAAACAACTTAATAATGACTTTCAAGCCGCCCAACTCCTCGTTTTAGGATTTATGGATGGATTGGATATGACACGTACGTCAGGTTAGCTGACTTACAGAATAAGCTTATGCTAGGAGCGCTGCAAAGAAACCTGCCTTCCATATTTAAGTAGGAAATATTTTGATACTCTGGTAGAGTATGATGGATGACACACAGGCATTTAGTTATTAATTACAAATTACATACTTAACATACAATTAACTAAAACTAACCGTCCAAATTATAGGAGCCAACTTAGATACATTAAAATAAAATATTTCTAATATTTGATTACTTAAATTATAGATTTTTAGGAATTATTAAACACTTAAAGTGAAAAATATCTAATGGTCTTATTTCAAACAATAAGTGCCCATCAATCAGAGAATAGGATTGTCCAACCAATCTAATTTCTTATCTTAAGAGCTAATATAAAACATTTATGTTGTTTTTACATGCCTGTGCATCAAGCGTTATAGGCAACAAGAGTGTCAAATAAATCCTCATCTCAAAGGCCATTTTTACTGAGAATATTTTAACGTCCTCTGTAACCCGTCCTAATCCTTTAATAACGACCCCTCCTAACGACTGATAACGCTGACATGCTATGTATCCCTCCAAGAAAAATTGATACACAGGCAGAGTGTGATGGATGATACGCAAGCACCGGTAAACTACTTAGAATTTGGAGACTTATGATACAGATAATTCAAATTAAACTGGCCAAATTATAAGTTTTTGTGTTTAGATGTATCATGAACTAAAAATTAAACATATTTGATCATATAAATACCAGATTAGTCTAAATGTTTTGGATAGTAAAAAAATGAAAATATCCAACGGTCCTATTACAACAAACAAGTATCTAAAAATCAGACTTTAAAATCCTTCAACAAATCTAATTGTGAGGCCTTAAATTATAATCTGTGATTTTATCGATTTAGTCAGTTT
Organism: Magnolia officinalis; assembly: GCA_021015155.1. Taxonomy (NCBI): domain Eukaryota; kingdom Viridiplantae; phylum Streptophyta; class Magnoliopsida; order Magnoliales; family Magnoliaceae; genus Magnolia; species Magnolia officinalis. The sequence continues at coordinate 46,892,675 of JAJHSJ010000003.1, forward strand.
AATATTTGTAAATGTTTGCCATGTGTTAAATTTTTGAGTGCTTACGCATCAAGTGTTATATGTTGTGGCATTAAATAACTCTGTATTGCTTATGCAGGACGCGTTTATAGGAGCTCTTTGCAACGGTAAGCTAGATGGAGCCCACCATTATGTTTTCAAGATATCTACTCCGTCCATTTAGGTCATAGGCCCAAAAATGATGCAGATCCAAAACACAAGTGGCCGCACTACTAGGAAAAATAGGGTAGGGAAATGGCCAACGTTGAAACCTCCCTGTGTTCCACTGAAGATGTTTATATTCCATCTATTCCATTCATAAGGTCATTGCTATTGATATTAACTGAAAAAACAAGACTTTTTGCCTGACTCAAAACTTCATTGGCTCCAAGCATGATTCAACGAGACATTCAATCCTTACTATTTTCTCTGGTGCCACCCACTTTATTTTTGGATTTATCTTATTTTTGGGAATATGTCCTAAAATGTTCTCGAAAAACGGATGGATGGTGTGGATATCTCACAAACATCATAGTGGGCCCCACCTAGCTTCCGGTCGCAGGGAGTTTCTGCTACAGCCTTTGGCAGGGAATCCACATTCGCTACATTGGAGAGTTACTTGATACGCCAGTAGACTGTGATGGTTGATACACGTACACTTATAAATTATATTCTTGTTATATGCCATATGTCAACCCAAATATTCTTTATAATCAAACTAGAATCCAAGAAAGTTCAACAAAACATGAATCAAAACAAATCAAACATCTCAATCACGCTACAAGCTTCACCTCTTAGTCCTAGCTAAGAGGTTTAGCTAACGATAAACATGATTGAACTAAAATCTCTTAAGAAAAACATAAAAATGACTAAAAACAACTAAGGAAGAGGAAGAAAGACTCTTAGCGGCGGCTCTCCAAGCTTTTGCTCCACTCCTCAAACCCTAGATGATGCTTAGGAACGTCCTAGAGACTCCTATTTATAGTTGTGAATCCCCATCTTACGCACCGACTTGGAATTTTCGGAAACTGCTTGCGAAAGGCCTTAATTTATGCAATCAGCGTCGGCTTTGCGTTATAACTCTGTGCGATTTCGATGGCACCGAAATCGTAACTGCATATGAAATTGTATATGCAGAGTACTTAGGTGGCACCGAAATAGCAGTGGGTGGCACCAAAATGGTAGTGGGTGGCACCGAATTAAGCTGTTTTTTTGTTAGACCGTTTTGTGCACTTTCGGTGGCACCGAAATTGGCTTAGGTGGATGATGAAAGAATTAAGTGCATTATAATCCAAATGTTATATATAACAATGGCCTGATGAATTTACTAACTTACATGATTACAGTTGGCCATGCACAACCAAGATTAAGAAGTACATTATTAGGAGTGGGTTTGTACAAATTAAAGGCCCTAACAGCATAAAAGGAATGCCCAAAAGTACTGTAATAGAGGTAGTAAGAATATACTCAATGACATATGGTTTAACTGAAGTTATAGCCTTGGTAAAGTTGAATGGGAGAATAATATCACATAGCAGACGCTAACTAATTGATATGTGGCTTAGATGGCAATAAAACAATGATGGCATTGTTATATTTGTACCTTGCATTGTTATATTTGTATCATCCACACTTTAGATTCATATAAACAAAATGAATTGATGCACCAAGGCAAAACTGGTATGGGGCATAATCAACTGGAAATTGATAATACCAAATCGGAAAGACCCACACCTGGTTGCAGAATAAATACTAAGCCACTTCACAATGGTTTCGGAGGCCAATGATAAAATGTCCCATTTTAGATTTATCAAGGAAAATAATTGCTAACGGGTCTTATACGATACTCGGCTTAAATGCTTGTACAATACCACTTGTTGTGCAATACTGACACAAACACTTGACACCGTGCGTGCTCCACTGTCAATGGTTCATGACTTTAAAAAAAGAAAAAAAACAAAAAAAGGAAAAAATAAAATAAAATAAATAAAGATACCAAATCCTTAGAGAGGCACATCCTCGTCAAATGATCTGCCATCGGTCAATCTGACGTGGATCCCACATGGGAAATGATTCTCTTCAAATGAAATGTGGAAAGTGATAGTTTGCAAAGACAAATGCTCACAAAAGATCCGAAAAGTGTCCAAGTTCCAGTTGAATTCTCCAGGCCCTGATGGCTAAATAAATGCTCTGATGGATCGTCCTGAATTTTGGGTTCTACTGTAAATGATTGGCAGTAGACCTAATGGGCAGGTTGGATCTCATATTCATTCCCCAGACCCAACGATTAATCCAGGCTTAATGAACAACCGGTCCTACTCCTCGTGAGAATAGAATGAAAAACCCCATCCCTTGATTTTATTCATAGATAAACATTGATACTATATAGTAAAGTAGGAATATATCTGAATTTGGTGTAATACCAAATACACTGTGGTAACCATCGTGATGTCTTTCTGGCAGCCCCTTTATTCATCATGCTTACTTGAGTACGGAAATCTCGGTGCACAAAAGAGCTTTTAGGTTACACCCAATTCACATCCCCAGAGATGAAGTACAAATTAACGAAGAATCCATACAATATCTGCTGCGATGTTGCTGAGCTGCCTCAAGAGTCTATTCCTCTGAGTTAACGGTGATTTAAGATTGTAAAAGATGAACCCTTCCTCACACGTTTCGGCCATTCCTGCAGCGTCTGCAACAAGTTGGCCAATGTCAGAGTATTTCCTTTGAATGGAATTCCTCGATTCCCTCCTTGAAGCGATCTATTGCTAATTCATACTCGCCGTACCAAGTGTCGAGGGATCGGTTCATTAATTCCCCGGTAGATTTCTTCACCGGCACAGATACGTACAACAGAGCGTCCGTAGCATTGGCACGCGCTAGCTCGATGGATATCATTGCGAGGCCACTCACATTCGCGGTGTAGCTGCGGGGATCGGATTGGAGAGAGTAGACGCATAGATGAGGGTAGCTGGTACGGTTGCACGTCTCGCGGATTAGATTTGCATCCTTTTCATTGGGCAGCGATGCAGAGGACTGAGAAATGTAGAGCAGAACGACTAGCAAACTGATAGGGAGTCTTCATTTTGTCGAACGATACATGCAATACAGAGGCAGGACAAGGTTTCATTTATACTAGAAGTAGCACGTCCAACACACGTGCAGCGAAGAAAGGAGAGTTAATAAGAAACGGACGGAGACGCCTCAAAAGGAGGATGCCTAGAAGTAGCACGTGCAACACGCGTGCAGCGATGCCTAAAAGGAGTCATTTATTCTGGAAATCTGATTTCGTACTGAGTCACTCAGTACGCTCCTCTCGTATTGAGTAAACTCAGTTGAGCCCACCATGAATGTATCTAGTCAATCCACGCCGTCCATCCGTTTTTCCATATAGTTTAAGGGGTTGAGCCCCAAAATCGAAGCATATCCAAGTATCAAGCGGATCATACCACAGGAAACAGTGGGAATAATGATTTCCACCGTTGAAACCTTGCTAGGCCCCACAGTGATGTTTATTTTTCATCCAACCTGTTCATACGATCATACAGACATAGATGAAGGGAAAACATTAAAATAATATTGATCCAAAACTTCCGTGGCCCCCAGTAATTTTTGAACGGTAGATGTTCAATTCACACTTTTTCCTGCGGTGTGGTCCATTTGAGCGTTAGATATTCTTCATTTTTGGGGTCAACAACTATAGTTATCCTTTAAAGTGGATGGACGGAGTGGATAAAATACTTAAATCGTGGTGAACCTCAGATAGTTTATTCGGTACACAATCTGCTTCCAAATTCTGCAGGGAACTAGGTAGTGCGCTCCGAAGTTTGCGAGAAATCCACCCCGTTCATCAATTTTGTGAGCTCATTTTAGGCCATGAGACTAAACCCGAGTCGGATCCAATATTCAAGTGGCCAAAAACGTGAAAACTAAACATGCACAGTTGAAATATTCTCGGGGCCACAAAAGTTTTTGAATGATGCTAATATATTTGTTTTCATTTCATACGAGTAGGATTGACGGTATGAAAGGTATCGATGGCACGTACGCATCACCATCTATTCACGGAGGTTTTAACTAGAGGAATTTCCCTGCTCCTCTGCCACCATCGAATGGTTGATGGTGGGTGCGATGTGGGCTCCACCATGATGTATGTGTTTCATCCATGCCGAATCATTTTCTGGTAAGATACCAAAAATTAGGTATGTAATAATCTCAAGTAGACCACATTACAGGAAAGAGTATTTAATGAGCGTCGATCATTAAAAACGCTTTGGGGGCATAAAAGATCTGGATCAAGCTGATCTTTGTTTTATCCCTTCATCGGGGCTTGTATGACATAATCAACAGATTAGATGTCAAATAAACAGTACAGTGGGCCTTAGGAGGATTTCAATGGTAGATATCCAATCACTATTGTTTTCCTGTGGTGTGGTACACCTGAGATTTATATCCCTCTTATTTTTGGGATCAAGCCCTAAAATGATAAGTAAAAAATGGATAAACGGAATGACTGAAACACATATATCGTGGCGGCCACGGAGCACTGACCGGTGAAATTGGATTGCGTACTGAGTTACTTAGTACGCTCTTATCGTACTGAGTAAACGCGTGTGGTTTATCCATGCCGTCCATTCGTTTTTCCATCATTTTAGAGGTTCAACGTAAAATTGATTCATATACAAAGCTCAAGTGAATTATACCACAGGAAAAAGTGAAAGTATTGATTTTCACCGTTGAAAACTTTCTAAGGCCCCCAGTGATGTTTATTTGTCATCCAACCTGTTCCTAAGATCAGACAAACATGGATGAAGGGAAATAAACAAATATCAGCTTGATCTAAAACTTCGGTTGCCCCCAAGAATTTTTCAACGGTAGATGTTCAATTCACACTGTTTCTGGTGGTGTGGTCCAGTTGAGATTTGTATATAAATTCCAATTTTTGTATAAATCTCTAAAATTATGTGGTAAAATAGATGAACCTAGTGGATACAATTCATAAAAGACAGTGGGCCACAGAGTTTACTCAGTACGCTCCGATTAGCGAGTCACAGGTTGAGTAGCGAGACTCACTAGTGAAGTGACGTCACCAAGTTATGTGAGTCCTATCGTGATGTATTTGTTGTATCGACACCGTCCATCCATTTGAAGAGATCATTTTATGGCATGATCCAAAGAAAGAAGCAGATCCAAAGCTATAACGGATCCCACCACAGAAAACAGTGGAGAGATTGACATCCACCGTTGAAACCTTCCTAAGGTCCACCGTGATGTTTATTTGAGATCCAATCTGTTCATGAGTTAAGACAGACGTTAGAGAAGGTAAAACGCAAATATCAGCTTTATTGAAAACTTTTGTAGCCTTTAGAAGTTTTTAATGGTGGGTGTTACTCTCTCCATTTTTTTGTGTGGGTCCACTCAAGCTTTGGATCTGAATCATTCTTTGGATCATGCTTTAGAATGGTCTCTTGAAATGGATGGACGGTGTGGATACAAAACATACATCATGGTGGGACTCATATAACCTGGTGACGTCACTTGTATCGCTACTCAACCGATCAGTAGCGAATCCGCGCCCTAAAAGTCTTTACAGGAAATCCGCTCTTAAGTAGGAGAGAGAGTGATGGAGGACGCGGATTGTAACGGAAAGGAGCTTTCAGTGGGCATCGTGATGTATGGGTTTTATCCCCACCATTCATCCATTTTTTTCATATCATTTTAGAATAAAATCCCAAAAATGAGGCAGATCCGAGAGATGGATGTGGACTACGCAATGAGGATTAAAATTTTACCATTGAAAACTTCTTGGGTCAAAGAAGTTTTGGATGGAGCTGATATTTGTGTTTTCTCTTTATCAAGGTGTATGTAATTTTATGACGGCGAATAAACATTACGGTGGGCCCTAGAAAAGTTTCCACGGTGACAATTATTATCACCACCACTTCCTATGGTGTGGTCCACTTGAGCCTTAAACCTGTCTAAATTTTGCGAGTATCTCATAAAATGAGAAAAATGAATGGGTGTGGATGAAACGCATTCATCAATGTGGCCATTCAAAGCTCCTGACCGTTTCCAGGGTAGACGCAATACACGTTCACTGAGGGAAGGGATTGGGCTACAGGTCCACGAGCCCAAATTGGGTGAGATCCGGTAAGGGATCGGGCTACACGTCCACGCGTGCAAATTGGGTGAGACCCGGGAACCAGATGTGAGTGAGACCCTAACCGCAGGGCCATCTCAATGTATGCATTGTATATCCATGCGGCTCATCTGTTTTTCCTCTTATTCCAGTGTAGGGTTCGAAAAAATGAAGCTGGCCGGTTTAACTTTCAGGTAGGCCACACCATAGGAAATATTGGTTAATGGCCAGTGAAATCCTTTTGTGAGCCACAAAAGTTATAGATAACGCTTATATATATATATATATATATATATATATATATATATATATATATATATATATATATATATATATATATATATATATAATCCCTATATTTTTGACATAATCTATAACAACCCTAAAATTTGGTGCACTAAAAACTAAAATAAATAGTTAAATATTTTATTTTTAATTAAAAAAATAATAATAATAATCAATATATGAGTTGGTAGACACACTTTTGGTTGTGAGAGATGTCAATGGATCGATCATCCCATTTGATGCATTCATACATCATTGCATCCATATCATTATGTAAGTATTAGTTGATAACTACTATTTCCTGTAGTGTGACATATCTAAAACTTGCTCACATAGACTTTGAGATAAAATCCTCAGATTTACTATAATAATAGATTTGTTTTTACTATTTACCAAAACATTTTTATAAGGATACTGATAATTGATGAGTGAAAACTCTAACTTATCCTATGAGTTAGTTTACCTAAAAGCCTCACCAATCCAAGATGATTAGACCAGGAAAACTTGACCCTATGTGTGTCCCAACATGATATGTTTTTGAAATCGAATTTGTTTACTAGTAGTGTAATCCAAATTTATGTGCACCCAATTCCATTTGTGATTCAAGTAGACTATAGTATTGAAAACAGTCCACAAAACGATGCTACCTTCCAAAGTACTTCCCATAGTGTGGCCCACCTAGCTAAACTTACAGATTGTCATGACTTCGGGCCTAAGCTTAAATGGTTTTTGGGGTGGATTTGACATAATCATCAACATGGGCTCCATAAAAAATAATCATTTGTTTCCTATGTTGGGTCATCATGATATTATATGTCCCATCTAACTTGTTAATAAGGTCACACATACCTGGATGAAGGAAAAATATTAATATAATCGCATTCAAAAACTATGCAGTACCATGAAGTTTTCAAACAGTAGGCATTCAATCCCCAGTGTCTTCTATGGCATGGTCTATGTCGATGCAGTTTTCCGGTAGACCCTTCTTAGACCTTCGAATACCAGCACACAAAGGACAAAACAAGGAAGACTCTGGGTAATGCAGGGGACCCTCTGATGCAAAGCCAGGGAACTGAGTCTTTGTAGAAGATGATCTTAGGGAAAAGAGTCACCAGTCATATATAGGTTTTTGAGTTGTGGATTATGTGTGCCTTTCACCATTTAGGGCTTCTCCTATTTATAATCGAGGGAAGATCACACCATGGAGGATCTTTCCGTTTGAAACTCCTGATATATATGAGATCTTCCCGAGATCGTAGACATGCGAGATTTTCGGGATCTCGATCTTATCTCTCGAGATCTCAGGAGAGATCTTCGGGTCGTTTACTCTAGATAAGAGCAAGCATTAGTCGAAAACCGATAGATCCATCCAACCTTTAGGTTATATCGGATGATAGGGGCAGACGATGGCTTGGAGATAGGTAATGTCGAGCTATTAGTAGGTTAGGAGACATGTAATTCCGAGCTATCAATATGTCGGTATCATCCTGGTGGTAATGCTGATCAAGCCATCTTGTGATGTCCTTGTGATCATCGATTCCAGTAGCTATGGAGTCTGTCGGAGGTCGTGCCGACCTATCTAATGATCGGCATATAGTCGTGCCGACCTATGATTATGCCATCCTATCTGATGATCGGCTCCTAGTTATGTCGACCTATCTAATGGTCGGCCCTTTTCCGCCAGTAGTGATCTTTTGAGTAGTTTAGCCCATTGGTTCGTGCTGGTTGTTGATTCGACCTCTTTTTATGAGTCGCTTTATTTTTCCCCTAACAGTAAGCTCCCCTACTTTCGAGTCGGCTATACAGGCTCGGAAACTAGGCCGGACTGTTTCGCCATAAATGCCGAGTATGGTGGCCAGCATAGGGGTCGAGGTGTGTCAGTAATCATGTACGGTGTGGTCGAGATGGCGTGTTGTAGCTCGAGGCCATGTGGTCTGTCAAACCATCGTTTCAGTGCCAGACCAACGAGAGAACGACATGTGGCCATTTCTTGGTATCAGGGTCGATCGACGTGTCGAGTCGTGCCACGTGTTGAGATGGGGTAATCGAGGGGACGTCGTATGGGGTCTGCATTAATGGATGTATTTGAGTGCTGCCACGTGACTCCCCTATATAAGGAGAACCCTAACGCCTGAGAAGATTCTATTGCATTTTCCCCTTTCTTCGTTCTGCATCTCTGGTCGATACTTTCAGAGGCGATTTACGGTGACTTGCACAGTTACCGGCATCGGGGCGACTGTTCACAACCCAAGTGTAGGATCGTGATGTAGTAATAACTTAGTGAAACCGAGGTCGAATCCACAGGGACTAAACTTGTACGTATTCTGAAAATAATTAGAACTAGAACTAGAAAAAGATTTAAATCTAAATCTGGAATAAAAGAGAGTAATTATGAATGATGTTAATTAAAACTATCAATTGAAAAGTGGGAACTAGGGTGCCAAGGATCCACTTGTAGCTATCAAGATGCTACCTTACTCGATTTAAGAAACACAATTGGAATTTGAGTCCTATCCTATCCAATTGTAAGATAAAGCAATTAAATCAAATCTGAACTTTTCATTGACCTAATTCTCAATGAAGGAGTATTTTGATGATTGGAAGGGATTCCATCATCCTACCATGCCCAGGAGATGATTGTGAACAACAGGATATACCAATCTCACAATCTTAAAACAGGAAAAGAATATATCTAAAGCTATCGTAGCATTTATTGTAATTTGAGTCACAATAAATCATAAAAAACTGAAAATATTTCTTTAATATCAAATTTAAATCAATGAGATTCAAGAAGAACAAGAATCAAAGCAAGAAAATCATCTCAACACACTACAAACTTCACCTCTTAGCTCTAACTAAGAGGCTTAGCCAACCATAGACATGATTAGATTAAATATCATAAAGAAAGCATTAAAAATAAATAAAGAAGGAAGAAAAACTCTTGGGAGGCTGCTCCACCCTTTGGCTCCACTTCTTGTAACCTAATTCATGTTTAGAACTCCCTAAAGAAACTATATTTATAGCCTTTGTTCGACCGTATTTAAAAACCGTCTCAAATTTACGCACTCTGCGTAACGCCTTCGATGTCATCGAACATCCTTCGATGTCATCGAATGTAAATTGAATCCGGAAGTCGCATTTTTTTGCACTACATACGACCTTTCGCATTGTGTAACACTTCATGTCATCGAACATACCTTTGATGTCATCGAACTACCTTCGATGTCAGTGAAGGGTGTTCGAATAATCGAGAATGTGTCGAGAGTGTTTCAGCGAGTTGCTCCAAAAATCCACAAAAATCTTGATGTTATCGAATTACCTTCAATGTCATTGAACAGGTCTTCGAGCAATCGAATAAGGTTTCAATTCATCGAGAAATGCATCCAATTTGTCCAGCAATGAACTCGATTTTCATATAATTCTTCGATGTCATCTACATGTGTTCGATGCTGTAACGCCCTGAAAATCGGGGGTCGAGCAGGAGCCCAATTCCCGAGTTCCAACGCATCCCTTATGCAACATAGATAATGATGATTTAAATATTGTCTGTATTAGTGCATAAAACATGAATGAGATTAAGCTAAAACAGCAAAACATACTCCAGGGACAGTCGAATTACGCAAGCGGAAGACTGAGAGAAATACATGGAACGTAAAAACCACTGTAAGTCCCAAAGTATGTATGCGTGGCCAGGTCAAATAATTACAAGTATTGTTTCAAAATACAAAATGTCAAAAGGTGGTGGTCGACTGCAAAGTATAAGCCCTGAAGCCCCGCCGATCAGAACGGTTTATATAAACCCGCCTGAATACTGCATATATGAGAATGTCTCCTCATCATCCTCAAAGTCTGGCTCTGCCTTGTAGACTGTGTCATCATTTGAAAGTACAATAGGGTCTGGTTAGTGTTTAAAACACCGTCCCAGAACATGGGAGTGAGTGATTAACTCAATGGAGCTATAAGGCAAAGGTTAACATGTTTTCAATTCAATCAAGCAGTAATGATAAATCAATACAATCAAGCATCCCTAAGTACTCTGATTAATGCAAGAATGGTATGTATTAATGATGCATGCCCTCTCCTGCACACCCTCTGCGAACTTCATTTCACGGTCGCGGCATGCAATCACTTCCTCAGTGCTCAACTCCAATGTCGAAGACACATGTAATGAGGTGCATGAGCATGATTACGAAGTTCTTATTAGTCCTTTTCATACAGCAGGATTAGAAAACTAAGGTACCTCCCTTATATCATTTCCTAAACAATGATCCATTCTAGGGTCGTCAGTTCTAGTAAATCTCATACGATGTTGCGGTTCTAGGTCATTACAAAGGGCTCTTCACCTCGATGCAGGCCTAGCTTATATCTAGTTGCTACGGAAAGGCTCGTCGCCTCAACGCAGGCTCAGAGTATGCTTGAGGTCACTACGAATGGCTTGTCACCTAGTCGTAGGCCGACAGCTAGAATACAGCGTCCCATACCACCGTATTCGGCACACGAGCTTAGGTTGCTCACTGGTCACTACGGGTGGACTCGTCACCCCGGCGTAGGCCGACAGCTCGACCATGGTGTCCCATACCACCATGTCCGGCTCATGAGTCTTAGCAGATCGAGGTACCAAGGTTAACGGGGTTTCCACTGGTGAGTTTGGTACCTTAGGTTCAGGCAGTAGCGTCCATACATGGTGAACATACATCGGGTCAATCGGGTTACTTGATGAGCTCGACTGGTATGAGTGCACCTCGAGTTAATCGACATGAAGTGCGTAAGCACTCCGTGTGGCCTAACCACTGCTGACAACCAAAGCACGACTCGGATTTATCGAACACGTCCCGTGTGGCGAGACAATCTCATCCACCCGATTAAAAACTGTTACTGATTGCCTGGACTATATCATAGTCCCAACCACACTTAAACATAACAAGGAATCATATATGAATAGGCACCTCAGCATTAAACTAATCCTTCAACTAATATCAACCATTTGAGCATTTCATGAATCATAACATAAACATGATTTCACACATATGCATTTCATACGTAAAACCGATAATATAATGTAAGTTGCATGGGGGGATTTATACACACAGTTAAGGTAGTTGAGAATCTTATCTCAACACCCATATAAAGTATAATTTACCAAATACTTACTCATACAGACATTTTTACAAACACTTAGACTACACACTTCGACATACATGATGTATGTCGACCACAACATGTATTAGGGCAACTCCTTTCACCAAGGAGTTATCACGTACGCAACCACCATGTATCCACGACGGATAAACATGGCAAGCACGAATACAAATTCCATACTCATTTAGACATTTCTACAAACACTTAGGATACACACTACAACATACATGACGTATATTAGTCATAACATGTATTAGGGCAAATCCTTTCGCCAAGGAGTTGTCGCATATACAACGATCCTATATCCACGATAGATAATCATGTCAAACACGAATCCAAATTCTACACACATTCAATCAATTCGACAAACACATGGAATACATTATATTCAACATAGTTCATATATATATCTATAAGCGAATCAGGCATCGCCTTTAGCATGTGAAATGGCACCCACGTCAGTCATAAATCATTAACCGGCATTGAAAGCCTTGAAAACCATAACCTAAACGTTTATAGTCCACACCTTACGCTGGTAAACGCGTAACGAATTCAGTTTAGACACTAAGTCTTTGTCAATAGTAGAATGACAACCTATAGCATGAATTAGGTTAACTATTTCATCACTTACACTATCTGCAACCCTAAAATAGATTAGGGTTAGGTTTTCTTACCTAAGAACAGGATCAGAATCGTCCGAATAGCAATACAGGAATGGTGGATAAGCACGTGGAACAACGAGATTGAGTCCCGAGAACAATCTCCCACACTCTCTCTCTCTCTTTCTCTCTCTTTCCTTCTCTTCTCTCTCTCTTTTCTCTCTAGGGTTTACAAATTCGTATGTGAAGGGAGAGAGAGGGTTTAAGACCCTTATATACGCTCAAACGTGAGCTCAATGGCCCCAGGGCCATGGTATACTTAGGTTATAGCCAAAATCCATCTGTTTCGGCTCAACGGAGCACTTCTGGAGGCCCCTTTTCTGCATGCGGTCGGACTTAAGCTCCCTAACTTTGGATCTATGTCAAGTTAAGTTTTCGGTCCGATCGGATTTACAGATCGACCGTGACGGACCAGTTTCAGTTCAACGGTCACCGATACTTGATCAGGGCCACAAGTACACTGACATACGTATGAAATTTTCCCTGATATAAGGGTGTAATTGGGTCAGATTCTGACGGTCTGAAACCTTAAATTGGTCCACAAGCGAACGGCCCAAATCACTTAAATCTGAGTTCATTTCTTAAAGATATTCGCGTTTCTCACACACTTCGCTTCGAGCTCAAGTTGTGCGTTTCTGGGTATCATTAGGACTTGATTTCCGAAATGATTGTTAAGCCCAGTAAGGCGGTCATAACTGTATAGCTTCGCTGTCATCGGACTTTCGACAAGCGGTCCAGGTCCGATTCGAAGTTTTAATGTGCTCCCGAGAGCAACCGGGTTTTAAGATTGATCCTAGATTCTAGGGTAAAGTAGCGTTAATGATCCTGCTCGTTTTGGGTCTTGCGGTTCGTATTTAAAGCGATTAGGGCTAATTTCACAGATAATCTAGTTTAGCGCTTAGATAATTTCATCTAATTTCTAAAGGATTTGGTCCTGAGTGATTTCTGCCTGAGGTGGTACTCGGGTCTTTGTACGAATTTTTTTGAGACGTTACAATCTACCCCCTTAAAGAAAAATTTTATCCTCGAAATTAGTACCTTTTCATACTCGTCGAGAATTTGAGTGTAGTTCTTACGGACCTCGGCCTCTATCTCCCAAGTAGCCTCTTCCTTAGTGTGATGCATCCATAATACCTTCACTAGCGGAATAACCTTACTACGCAACACCTGCTCCTTCCTATCGAAGATACACGTCGGTCGCAGTACATAAGTAGCGCCCTCACTCAATTGCACCTTTTCCACTTGATAATGTGGGAAGGATCAGGAACGTATTTCTTCAGCATAGATACATGAAATACGTTGTGTACGCCCGCGAGTGGTGTGGGTAAAGCAAGGCCACTACCACCCCCACTCGATCCAATATCTGTAATGGGCCAATGAATTGCGGCTTGAGTTTCCCCTTCTTCCCAAATCGAAGGACTCCCTTCATGGGAGAAACTTTCAGAAACACATGGTCCCCGACCTCGAACTCTAACTGTCGCCGCCTCATATCGGCGTAGCTCTTCTGTCTGCTCTACGCTGTCAGAAGTTGACGCCTGACAATGTCGATCTTCTCTGAGGTCGCCTGTACTAACTCGGGGCTAACTAAACTTCTCTCGCCAACCTCTGCCCAGCAATGTGGTGCTCTACACGGACACCCATACAACGCCTCATAGGGGGTCATGCCAATACTTGCTTGGAAGCTGTTGTTATAGGCGAACTCTGCATAAGGAAGACAGTCATCCCAACTGTCCTTGAAATCTAGTACACAAGCTCACAACATATCTTCCAACACCTGATTTACCAGCTCCGTCTGCCCATCCATCTGTGGGTGGAACGCAGTACTGAACTTCAACTTCACACTCATCGCTTCTTAGATACGAGTCCAGAAGATAGATGTGAATCACGTGTCTCTGTCCGACACGATCTCCATATAAACTCTATGCAGATGCACTATCTCCCTAATGTATAATCTGGCCAAGTCGTCTGCCGAGTTCAAAACTCTAATAGGGAGGAAATGAGCCAATTTCGTTAACCGGTCCACAATCACCCAAATGGAATCATGTCCCTTCCTCGTCTTCGGTAGCCCTGAAATGAAATCCATGGAAATGAAGTCTCATTTCCATTCTGCTATGGGCATGGGCTGAAGCCGTCCAGGAGGTCGGCGATGATCTGCCTTGACCTGCTAGCATGTGAGACAACGAGACACATAATCTGCTATGTGGACGTTCATGTTGTCCCACTAGTACAAGCGTCTCATGTCTTGATACATCTTCGTACTGCCAGGATGCATCACCATCTTCGAATTGTGAACAACCTCGAGTACTTCTCTCCTAAGTCATGGAGATTTGGGATGTAGAGGTGGCCACGATAACGTAAGCCCCCATCCGTACCAACCCTCCATTCGGAGTCCTCATCATCGCTAGCCTGCTCTCAAAGCTCAGACAATCGTCCATCGTCCTTTTGGGCCTCAATGATCCTATCATCAATAAGTGGCCGCACACAAATGTGCGCGACGCTCTCGAACGGCTCCTCCACGGTGAGTTTCTGCTTGAAGTCTCGCACGAACTCTACCATACCCCATTCTACCACCATCAGTGGAGCCGCAAACTCTATGGTCTTCTTGCGGCTCAATGCGTCAGCCACAAGGTTAGCCTTACCCGGATGGTAGGAAACCTAGAACTTGAAGTCCTTCAAGGTTTCCATCCATCGCCGATACCTCATATTCAGGTCCCGCTGAGTGAATATGTATCTGAGGCTCTTGTGGTCGCAAAAGAGCTCGAACTCCTCTCCGTAGAGGTAATGTCTCCAGAGCTTCAGTGCAAAGATGACAGCTGACAACTCTAGGTCATGTGTGGGGTAGTTCTCCTCGTGTTTCCATAACTGTCTCGAGGTGTAAGCAATCACCCTGTCCTTCTGCATAAGGACACAACCCAGACCAACGCGAGACGCGTCGGTGTATATAGTATACCTAACCCCTTGCTCTGGCAATACTAGCATAAGGGCGGATGTTAGCTTGTCCTTCAGCTCCTGAAAAGTTGATTTCACCTTCTCATTCCAGGCGAACTTCAGATCCTTCCGTGTCAACTGAGATAACGGTCTAGCAATCTTGGAGAAGTCCCTAATAAATTAACGGTAGTACCCTGCCAGACCAAGAAAGCTCCTCACCTCAGTAACTGAACCGGGCTGCTCCTAGTCCTGAACCATGGCTACCTAGTGAGGTCAACTGCTATCCCTTCCTTGGACACCACATGCCCAGGAACTTGACTTCCTCTTTCCAGAAGTCGTACTTCTTGTACCGTGCGAACAACTAGTTCTTCTTCAGAGTATCCAAGACTGCTTGCAGGTGTTCCTCGTGCTCTTCCCGACTCTTAGAGTATATCAGGATGTCATCTATAAACACAATGACGAATCGGAATAGAAACGGCCGAAACACCCTGTTCATCAAGTCCATGACACGGTCGGTGCGTTCGTAAGGCCGAATGACATCACAAGAAACTCATAGTGTCCAAAACTGGTCCTGAAGGCCGTCTTCTACACGTCCTCATCCCTGACGCGCAACTGATGATACCCTGACTGCAGATCGATCTTTGAAAAATATTGCGCCCCTTTCAACTGATCGAACAGATCATCTATCCTGGGCAAAGGATACTTATTCTTTACCGACACTTGGTTCAGCCTGCGATAATCAATACACAATCGCAGTGACCCATCCTTCTTCTTCACAAATAACACAGGCGCCCCCCAAGGAGATACGCTCGGTCGTATAAAGCCCGCATCCAACAAATCATCGATCTGTTTCCTCAGCTCCTCCATCTCACACGGAGGCATGAGATACGTTGAAGAGATATAGGTGTCGTACAAGGCACCAGGTCAATAGTAAAATCAATCTCGCGCTGAGGAGGTAATCCAGGAATCGTCCTAAAACATGTCCGAGAAATCCTAAACTACGACGTATTCCCCAACGTTGGGCCATCAATACACTCTAGCAGAGAAGCGTAACAACTCAAACAGAAGGGTGACTTACCTGAACAGGGAAAATAAAAGCGTGCCCTCAGGTCCATGAGCTGTCACCAGCCTAACCTCATAATTGATCGTTGCTCTCATCTCA
>JAJHSJ010000003.1:46909086-47009086 GCA_021015155.1 Magnolia officinalis
AGGTGGAAGAATGGCTGGATTCCAGCCAAGGGGTGGGATGTCCAAGGTTGCTAGAGAGGGAGAGAGAGATGAGGAGGAGAGAATGGAAGGAATGGAGGAAAGGATTGCTAGAGAAATGGACTTTTACCAAAATCCATCATTAGGTTGCTAAAAAAGAGGGGTAATGATTTCTTCTCTCCATAGAGAAGAGGGAGAGGTCAGATTTTCAGACCTTGGTTAGAGAAAAACAGGCTTACTAGCATGGGAGAAGCAAAAAGATGGCCACCTAGATAAGGTAACTAATGATGGGAGGGCTAGCTAGGACCTAGCTTGTAACACCCCGGATTTTTGCCAACCTGGAGTTAGACGTCTTTGGGCAATGAGTCGATCATAATACCTTAATTGACTTCTCAGAACTCAATCCTAAAGCCTCAAATCCCCTTTTTGTAACTCCTCGAAAAAATACGTACAAAGACCTAAGTACCACCACAGGCAGAAATCACTCAGGACCAAATCCTTTAGAAATTAGACGAAATTAACTAAGTGTTAAACTAGATTAGCTGTGAAATTCGCTTGAACCACTTTAAATACGATCTGCAAGACCCAAAACTTGTACAATCATTGACGTTAGGTTATCCTAAAATCTAGGATCATCTCATTACCCAGTTGCTCTCGGGAGCATATTGAAACTCCGTATTGGAGCTGGACCGCACGTCGAAAGTCCGATGACCACGAGACTAAACATTTAGGACTGCCTTGCTAGGCTTGACAACCATCTCGGAAATCAAATTCAGATAGTGTCCCGGGGCTATTCGCTTGAGCTCGGAGCGAAGAGTGTGAGAAAATGTGGTTTTCTTTAGAAATTAAATCTAATTTAAGTAATTTGAGACTTGTCGCTTGCGGGTTGAATATAAGGATTCAGACCGTCAGAATCTGACCCAAATACACTCTCAGATCAGGAGAAATTTCATACACAGGTCAGTGTACTTGTGGCCCTGATCGGTGATCGTGGACCGTTGAATTGAAACTGGTCCGCCACGGGCTATCTGTAAATCTGATCGGACTAAAAACTTAACTCGAGCTAGATCCATGGTCAGGGAGCTTAAGTCCGACCTTTGGCTCAAGGGGGGGGGGGCTCTAGAAGTGCTCCGTTAAGCCAGAACAGTCTCTCTTTGGACATAACCTAAGTATATCATGGCCCTGGGCTATTTCCGTTAGTTCTGGGCCTATATAAGGACCTTAAACCCTCACTCTCTCATGTCATACGAATTTCCTAAACCTAGGAGAGAGGAGAGAAAAGAAAGAGAAGGGAAGAGAGAGAAAAGGTGAGGGGAGTTAGGGCTTTGCTACAGGGATTCCTCCCTGTTGTTCTACGTATCAAATCAACGCTACTGTATCGCTAGTTCAACGATTCTAGTTCCGTTCTTAGGTAAGAAAACCTAACCCTAATTTGTTTTAGGGTTTCAAGTAATGTAGGTTATGAAATAACTAACCTAATTCATGTTATAAGTTGTCAATCCGTCGTTGACAAAAACTACGTGTTTAAAACGCATTCGTTACGCTTCTACGGCATAAGGTGCGGACTATAGACGTATAGGTTATGATTTTCAAAGCTTTCAATGTCGGTTAATGATTTATAATTGACATGAGTGTTATTTCACAAGCAAAATGCGTCGTCTGTTTCGCTTTGAGTTATACATGAACTATATGGAATATAGTGTATTTTATGTATATGTTGAGATGTTTGAATACATATGGAATTTGGATTTGTGCCTAACATGATTATCTGTCGTGAATATATGTTTGTTACATGTGCGACAACTCCTTAGGGAAAGGACTTGCCCTAAATCACGTCATAGCAAATATACATTATATGTGATACAGTGTGTAGCCCAAGTGTTTGTGGAAATGAATGAATGAATATGGAACTTGGATTCATGCTTGCCATGACTATCCATCGTGGGTGCACGCGTGTTATAAATGGGGCAACTCCCTAGTGAAAGGATTTGGCCTAATATCTATGTGATCAACATACGTCATGTATGTTGATGTAAGTAGTCTAAAGTATTTGCTGAAATGTCTGAATGAGTAAATAGTTAGTAAATTGTAATGTATAAGAGCGTTGAGATATGATTTTCAATTCCTTTAACTATGTGTATGCTTTTTACCATGTACCGTATATTATAGTGTATGTTTATCTATGTAATACATATGTATAAATCCATGTTTAAGTTGTATTCCATAAGATGCAAAAACAAAGTCGTGAAGGGTGATGGGGGAGTGGTGTAACGATTCCGTGCAACAGCCCCGACAGCCCTAAAGCGGACAATATCGGACCTTTGATTGTATGATTTGAAATCTTGATTCATTACTGCTTTAAAATCTTTTAGGATATTTTGTTATAATTGAATGTGATTGGGGCTATTGTATAGTCCAGGCAATCGGTAACAGATCCTACATTGGTAGATGATGTTGTTTCGCGACACAGGATGTGTTCGACGAATCCGAGCCATACTTCAGTTTTCGACAGTGGTTAGGCCACACGGAGTGCTTACGCACTTCATGTTGATCTATTTGATGTGCGCTCGTGCTAGTTGAGCTCGTCAAGTAACCCGATTGACCCGATTTATGTTCACCATGTTTGGACGCTACTAGAGCTGTACACGAGCAAACTAAGGCTCGAGTACTCGCTCGACTCGACTCGGAATACTCGACTCGTACTCGACTCGTCTGAGTTAGAGCCGAGTACGAGCGGGTTTCCACTACTCGTTTACATAACGAGTAGAGTTCAAGTCTAGAGGTACTCGACTCGGTACTCGACTCGTACTCGACTCGTTCCTCTGTATATAAGCCCGCCCCAAAAAACCCTACCCACCCACCCGTTTTTCATTTTCAACCAGCGAGTAGCCGAGCGCCCAAAAAAACCCTACCCCACCCACCCACTCGCCCATCATTTTCAACCAGCGAGTAGCCGAGCACCCTTTTTCCCGCCCGTTTGAAAAAAAAAAAAAAAAACCCTCTCTCTTCCAGCGCTCGGCCGGACTCCGGCCGCCCCTCTTCTTCTCTCTCTCTCTGTCTCACTCGCCCGTCGCCGTCGCCCGTCCCTCTTCTTCCCTCTCTCTCTCTCACACTCGCCCGTCCCCTGTCCGGCGGTGCTAGACCCTGCCGCTCGTCTCTGCGGCCTGTCCGGTGACGGAGCTCGTCCCTGTCAGTCGTCCGGTTTAAAATCGTCCCTGCCAGGCTGCCACTCGTGATCGCCCTGCCCTGCACGCAGCTGCCGCCTGCGGTCGTTCCTGCCCAGCTCGCGGTGGTAATGTGTAGATTTTTTATTTTTTATTTTTAGAAATTATAAAAAATAAAATATGTTAATATAGAATTTGTTTAACATAATTTTGGGATTAACCTGATATTTGTGTTTTCCTAAATATTCGGTGGATAATTAGTTGTTAATATAGAATTTGTTTAATATAATTTTGTTAATCAATTGTTAATATATTTCATATTTGTGTTAATATAGAATTTGTTAATCAGTTGTTAATATATTTGTGTTAACTTGATATTTGTTAATACATTTGTGTTAATATATTTGTGTTAACTTGATATTTGTGTTAATATATTTGTGTTAACCTGATATTTGTTAATATAGTTGTTAATATATTTGTGTTAACCTGATATTTGTTAATATATTTGTGTTAACCTGATATTTGTGTTAACCTGATATCAGTTGTTAATATAGAATTTGTTTAATATAATTTGGAATTAACCTGATATTTGTGTTTTCCCTAAATATTTGGCATATGGATATGAATTATTTGTATTATTCTACTTGTAGACTTGTAGACAGTATAGGATAATCAGTTGCCCATTTGAGGATTTCTATGTTGCCAGACATAGATTCAGTGTGTTCTTGGATGCATAGAAATTGCTCAAATTGTCCCTTTTTGGACAGTTCAGGGTTAGATAGATTGTAATGTCTTCATTTATTCCAATTTAAATGCATATGCCTGTTCCGGTTTCATCTCTCCTTTTTCTCTCTGGATATATTTCATGTATTTATTTCCGTCGTCAAATGTCCACACTTTGTGTTGATGATTGACATGGGAATCAAATACAAGATTAATATATTCTGGAGAGATAAGGGGAGATGCTGCCGGAATTTCGGCGTAGCATTTAAATTGGAAAATGAAGCATTACAATCCATCTAACTTTGAATGGGTGACTGATTTAGACAGTTAAGTAATTACGCCCGTCTAGCGGTCTAGCCATCTAGGATCCTATCTCCTAGGTATAGCTGTATAACATATCGAGAATTTTATTTTATAGATGGCTAGTCAAGACGAAAGCCCAAATACCCCTGGAATGGGTGCATCGGCCA
Source organism: Magnolia officinalis (assembly GCA_021015155.1). Lineage (NCBI taxonomy): Eukaryota > Viridiplantae > Streptophyta > Magnoliopsida > Magnoliales > Magnoliaceae > Magnolia > Magnolia officinalis. The sequence goes on from JAJHSJ010000003.1 coordinate 46,913,441, forward strand.
CATCTCCTCTAATAGTAGAGGGAGACACAGACACGTCAACCGCATGCAAAGGGAAGAAGAAGAGATCAGCAGTGTGGGATGATTTCGAAGATGTGACAGTTAACGGTGTACAGAAGATAAAGTGTAATCACTGCAAAGGGTTATTCAGCAAGATTCCAGGAGGATCTACGACACATCTAATTAGACATTTGAAGACGTGTCCTAAGAAAGCAAGACTCCCTCCTCCCGGCCAACAGACGTTGTCATTTACGAAGTCAGAAGGGGACGACTCCCAAGGCGTAGTGTCCACTCATAAGTTTGACAAGGAGAAGCTGAATGAGTGGTTTGCTAGATTAGTAATTTGGAAGAAAAACCTTTCAGAATGATTGAAAGTAAAGGGTTTAGGGCTTTCTGTCAATTCCTTAACCCTCGGGCCGAGAATGTCTCTCGCGTCACAGTGCAGAGAGAAAGCATGAAGATGTACGCAAAGGAGAAGATGAAACTGAAAGAAGTTTTAGCTTCAGTGACCAGAATAGCTTTGACTTCTGATTTATGGACGGCGTCTAATCAAAGAAAAGGATACATTTCATTAACCGCTCACTATGTTGATAAGGATTGGAAACTATGCAAGAGAATTTTAAACTTCAAACACCTTCCTCCTCCACATACTGGTTTACTTATTTCAGATTGCATCTACAGTTGTCTAGAAGGCTGGGGCATTGAGAAGAAAATTTCAGCAATAACTTTAGACAATTTTCAGCAAATGACAGTGTCATTTCATGCTTACGTAACCAATTCAGGGCTACAGGAAATTATTTTTTTTTGAAGGAAAAATATTTCAGGTTAGATGTTGTGCCCATATTGTAAATTTGATTGTACAAGAAGGGCTGAAAGCAATCGATGACACTATAGAGAACATAAGAGAAAGTGTGAAATATATAAGGGGGTCGCCATCGAGACTGAGTGTATGGAATGACATCATCCAACGTTTGAATGTGCCATCTAAAAAAACGTTGAAGTTGGATGTCTGTACACGTTGGAACTCAACCTATGAAATGTTAGATGCGGCAATGGAATTACAACTTGCATTTCCTGAATATGCGGCGCGTGACAGAACGTATTCTTGGTTGCCGAGCACAGATGATTGGGCCAAAGCACAACAAGTTCACACATTTCTCCAAGTTTTCTACGATTGCACGAAGATTTTTTCTGGGAATCAGTATCCAACCGCGAATCTGTTTCTTCCGTCTCTTTGGAGGATTAAGGATGCTCTGCGGAAAAATGTCAGTGCGGGTCCAGATTTCATACGCCAGATGACAGTTGGTATGAAGATGAAGTTCGATAAATACTGGGACGAATGTCATTTGTTGATGTCCTTGGCAGTTGTTCTTGATCCCCGTTGTAATATGGGATTGGTTAGCTTTATTTCATGAAGCTTTATCCTACTGAAAGAGCGGCAGCAGAGACGTCTAAGGTTCGTGAAGCCCTTGAAGATCTGTATAAATCGTATGTTAATACTTTACCTGCAGCGGCAACGGGTGTTGAAGGAAGTAGAGATGCGGATATTTCTGTACCTGGTAATCCAGATGTGCTAAATGAATACATATCATATTTGGCACAAACACGAATGGGAGTTGATACTAAGAAATCAGAGTTAGAAATGTACCTCAAGGAGCCAATCGTAGTGCGAGCTGAATTTGATGTTGGAATGGTGGAAGTGGAAGATGAGGGTTAGTGAATCAAAATACCCTACATTATCTGTGATGGCACGGGACATATTATCAATACCAGTTTCAACAGTGGCATCAGAATCCGCATTCAGCACAGGGAGCAGGGTTGTGAGCAAGTATCGAAGCTCACTTTCGCCAAACACAGTTGAAGCGTTGATTTGTACGCAAGATTGGTTACGCCCGATATGGGGAGGAGATGAATGATGATGATGAAGAAGAGGAGATTGAGATTCATGACGCGTCTCTACCTATAGATCAGTAATCATTTTCGGTTTTTCAAATTTTTTTGGCTGAATGTTGAATGATCTGTAATATTATTTCACTGCAACTGCAAACACGAAAGTGTTGGTCCTTTTGGAATGTGGTTTGGAAGACTTTGAATCATTGATATTTATTTACATATGCCTGTTCATTTGCTTTTATTTTTGAATTTTGATACATTTATATTGCTTTCTTTTGTTGCTATATCAAGTTCAATTTATTTATCAATATTCTGATTTTTTTATTAAAAATTGAATGTAGATATGTCGTCATCTGAGCCATCGTCAAACATTTGGGACTATGCTTCCATAGTTGAATCACCGCCACGGTCTGGAAAAACAAAGATTAAGTGTGGTTTGTGTGGCGCAAAAGTTTGTGCACAAGAGTCATCGCTTTCGCCTACACTTGTCATGTCGAGGTGGTGATGCAAAACCATGCCCCAATGCCCCTAAGGATGTCCAAATTCTTTTTCGAGCCCTGTTAGATTCGAATAAAAAGCCTTCCACTCCATCCAAACCTTCTGCTTCTGGATCTGGTACACAAATGACATCCACAAAAGATGCAGAGGAGGAAGCCAGATTAAAAGCTTTGGAGGAAGAACAATTCCAAATCGCCATAAAACGCAGCATGGAAGATGCTTCTAGACTTCAGCGATATTCGAGTCAAAGACAACACGATGTTGAAGCAGGGTCAAGTTACTCGTCGAGTACGACAAACAAGAGAAGAGAAAAAGAGTAACAAATTGAAATTCCTAACTCGTCTCGGTGAATTTTATAGGGCATTGGGTACTACATACAATTCTTCACATAAAGCAAGTTTGAAAAATCTAGTTGAAAGTGTAGAAGAGCACGAAGGAAAAATCTCTTCGCCTTCTGACTCAGAGGAAGGAAATGAATCAATTTGTATATGAAAAAATAGATAGTAGTTCCGATGGATCAGATGACAATACAGGAACAGGAAGACACTCATCTTATAGAGGTTATTAGTTATAAATTGTCATTTTGAACAATGTAATGTAATTATGTAAATACGTTAATGTAATTATGTAACAATAAAGACACTCATCTTTATTGTTTCGTTTAATTTCGAATTTCAATTGACAATCGAATTGAAATTCAAATTAATTTCAATTTATAACTTGAACTTGGCTCAAAGCTCGAACTCGCCTCGAAAACTGGCACTCGGTACTTAACTCGTGTGCTCGTACTCGGACTCGACTTGAAAACTCGCACTCGGTACTCAACTCGTGTGTTCGTACTCGAACTCGCCTCGAAAACTCGGACTCGACTCGACTCGTTTACTACTCGTACTCGACTCGTACTCGGGCGAGTAGAGTACGAGCAGGGGGTCATGCTACTCGGCCGAGTAGAGCCCGAGTACGAGCAGCGGTCGGTCATTAAGAGTCGAGTACGAGTAGGCAGATACTCGACTCGACTCGACTCGTGTACAGCTCTAGCTATAATGATAAGCCTTCAATGACCACTATTCCTTATGGTGGGGTCCACTACCTGGTGGCCCGACACCATAAAATGATCTAGCAAATGGATGGACGGTTTGTGTGGATCGCATATAACAGGGTGGGTCTACCACAGGTTTCAATCGGTGGACATCATCATCACCGTTGTTTCATGGGTGCAGTCCACTGGAGCGTTGAATATGGATTGGTGGGCCTACCAGAGGTTTCAATCGGTGGATATCATCATCACCACTGCTTGATGGGTGGAGTCCACTGGATTGTTGAATCTGGATCCTGTTTGGGGCCTACATCTATCTATCTAGAACGAAGATGGCCCCACTTTTAGCGGATCAGAAATGTTTATTTTCCATCCAAACCGGTCATAAGGTCGAGCTGAAATGGATGAAGGGAAAGTACAAAAATTAGCTTAATCTAAAATGGATGGACGGTATGGATAAAGCACGTACATCACGGTGGGGCCCGCAAAGCCCCTGAGAGGATCCTCGGGTGGGCGGTTTCGCTAGGGACGCTGACAGCAGCCAGGTGGCTAGTGTCGGTGCTATGTGGACCCCACCATGATGTATATGTTTTATCCACGCCGTCCATCTATTTTGAAAGATAATTTTAGGGCTTGATCCAAAAAATTAGGTAGATCTAGATCTCAGGTGGACCACATCATGAGAAAACCGTTGTGATTGAATGTCCACCATTAAAAACCTCTATGGCCCACTGTAATGGTTATTTGACATATAACCTGTTGATTAGGTCATATAGACTTGGATGAAGGGAAAAAATACATATAAGCTTGATCCGAAATTTTTGTGGCCCCCAAGAAGTTTTTAATGGTAAGCGTTCAATCAATACTGTGCGGTGCACTTGAGATTTGTATCAACCTCATTTTTGGATCATAGTATAAAATGATCTGGAAGAATGATTAGACGGCATGGATGAGACACACACATCATGGTGGGGCCCACAGAGCACCGACCACTGGCCACTGGCTAGTGACAGGGTGCGTAGCCGATCCGTTTCCGACCGTCCGTGGGTTCCTTCATCCGCTTTCTCAGAGGTTGAGTAAGCGAAAGACAGAGACTGCGTTTTTCTCTCCCTTCCTCATTTCTCAGCAGCAGCAGCAGTTTTTGGGAACTTGTAACCCTACTTCTCTCTTTCCGTTGCCATTTTCCAGGTATTTTCTTCCCATAAGCTTTGATTCGTTTTCAGTTTCTCTCGAAATTGGGCGAATTTTCTCTCCCTTTCTTCAATTTTCAGCTGAAATGAGATAATTTGAAATCCGTTCACGAAAATTCGGCTGTTAGAGGATTTAGCTCCGCTTTGAGATGCTGATTAAGGAATTAGCACTCGATTTCAGTGTAGATTTTACAGTGAATTGAATTTTCAGGGTTTCTGTGGAGTTTTCCTGCGTTTGAAGATTTCAACTCCTTTGGATCTGACATTCGAAATTCTGCTTCAGTTTCACTTTAGGGTTTAACTGAGATTTTCAGCGAAAGATTTGCTCTTATATTTGATGATGATATTCGATTTCTAGGGTTTTCTTTTGATGTGAATTCTAACGTGGTCTGTTTTAGTACTAGAAATGTCGAATTCTAGAAATTCGTGGAATTGCTAATTGTAATCTTTAGCTGACGATTTCGCGGTTAATTTCAATCTAGATTTGCCAGAACTCTCTCTCTCTCTCTCTCTCTCTCTCTCTCTCTCTCTCTCTCACATTTTTTGGTGTATTTAATCATAAGGATTGTTTTCAATCAGATGTCTAAAATATGAGAACTTGTTTGAGTTTCATAGTTCAATCTCATTCGTTCTGGACTGTTTGGTCAGATCAAGACCTGATTTCGCATATTCTTGTCAATGAATTTTTTTTTTTTTTTTTTTCACCATAAAACTCAGGGATTCAATTTTGGATGGTCGGAGGAACATTTTCACCATAAAACTCAGGGATTCAATTTTGGATGGTCGGCTGAATGAATTCCACTAACTCAAATTGACAAAGTAGAAATGACCATATTTGCGGAGCTTGACTCTGCTCATTATGAGGGATTGTCCTCCAAATCCCAATATAGATCATTGAATTTAAATTATGGTTCGCCATTATTTCAACTCTATTTTGTCTCCAAACACTCCTTATGTTGGTATTACAATGTTCACTTTCTCTTTTTGCCTTGTAATGCATTTGCATTTTAATATGTTTATCTTTAATGGCCAAATCCCTCGCATAACTTATCTTCTCTCACCATCGCAAAGATGCATGTGTTTTACCTTTTCCATCTCTGTGCAGACAAAGCTGGTCAGCAATCAATGGAGCTTTTCTTCAGAGGTCTCAATGAGAATCCATCGGCATAACTTATCTTCTCTCACCATCGCAAAGATGTATGTGTTTTAGCCCTTCCATCTCTGTGCAGACAAAGCTAGTCAGCAACCAATGGAGCTTTTCTTCAGAGGTCTTAATGAGGATTCATCAGCATTTGACCGGTCCTTTGCTCATCAGGACATCGACAAATGCCCTTTCTTGAGGAACATCAATGAGCCTACGAGCTTTTCCTTCTCCTCACCCATGCATTTCCCCATGCCTGTGAGTTATCCCCAGTCCATGCCTGTCTTTTTGGAAAGGGCCTTTTTTTTTTTTTTTTTTTTTCTTACTTTTATTTTCATTTTCTTATGTATGCTTGTGCTGTGGGATTATTTTATTTTATCTTACTGTTGTTGATCTTGACAATTCTCTCATTTCCATCCTAGAAATTGAGGTAGTGTTTGGGTGCATCTCCAAATTATAGTTGGTGGGGCTTCCCATGCGTACTTAGTACCCTTGGGGTCTAAAAGATGGAGTACAGAAAATGGGACCAGCACTAAGCTGGTTGCCATTGTGCCACTCATTCTACCCCTAATCGCATGTGGATTCAGAATAGGAAGTTCCCTGTTGCTTTTCAACTCAACCATGAGTGTATCCTTTCAGTGTTGGAAAGCAGGAAAAACTGATGTAGAACGTGTCACAGATACGTTCCTAGCATGGTTGGGCCAAAAGAAGGTGGACCGTAAATTGACTATAACTTTTGATCCGGGTATCGTTACGGGGCGCACAAGCTATCAATCTTTACTGAAACGGGCCATCTGAGGTGAACCGACCCACAAAGTCGGTCGCATCTGTCCGTTTCGTCAGAAAACGCGCGCTTTCAGCTCAAAAACGAATTTTAGGAAGATTTTACTATTTTTAGTAATTCCGAATTTTTGATATTTTTAGAGTTTTAGATTTTCTTTCCTTATAGAAATAAGTTTTAGTTATACTAGGACTCTTCTAGAGAAATTTTATTAGTAATTTTTATTTTTAGAAATTAGGCTTTAGAAGAGTTGTATTAGAATTAGGATTTTTATTAGAGTTAGAATTTTGCTATTTTTGGTAATTACAAATTTTAGTTTATTTTTTTCTTTATTAATAGTGTAAGGAGACACATTAGAAGATGATCAATGATTCATTAATCTATTTCAAATTTATTAGAATTTATTTCTATTTCCTGCTCTCTTTTCTCGTGGATTCGAGAAAGTCTGTGAGGAGTCCAGAGAAGTTCCGTGGATTCGGAATAGTTATCCTCTTGAGGAAGACGGTGCTCGACCTCACGTCCTCCCCTGCGTCAGTTTGGTATCAAAGCGAGGCTTCTCCTCGGGACGATGGCTTCTAACGACGGGTCGGGCAACAATCCCATAGGCGGTGCTCCAGGAAATTTTCCTTTAACGGCAGCAACTTTCCAAGCAGCGCAGCAAGAGAATCGGCAAGCCATGCAAGGGCTGCAGGCTTCCATCGACAGCATAGCGGATCTCTTGACGGAAAACCTAAGGCAACTCCGTGTTCATGGTGGTGATCCACCACCAGCAATTGCTGGAATTCGTAATTATACTGATCGTAGGGCGATGCTATCAATGAACCACAGGATGGTTCAAGAATTCAAGATGAAAGTCGATCTTCCTAGTTTTAATGGTCAACTCTACTTCAAGGACTTCCTTGATTGGTTGCTTGAAGTCGAACGTTTTCTTCGACTACATGAACATCGTAGAAGAAAAGAAAGTTAAAATCGTGGCATACAAGTTAACGGGCAGAGCCTCAGATTGGTGGGAACAACTTCAACACGAGCGGGTGAGAGACAGATGAAGGCACCAATCCGCACGTGGTTGCGAATGAAGAAGTTATTGTGCATGCGATTCCTCCCTCGAGATTACGATCAGGTATTATTCCAACAAAACCAAAATTATTATGAGGATAGTCGATCAGTAAAAGGTTATGCAGAAAAATCTATTATTGGTCCTCGAGAAACGACTTCATCAAAACAGAGTTGCAACAGACCACAGGATTCATCAGTGGCGAACATGTGACCTCTATAGGAATGGAGAACCAACCCAACACTTCTAAAGTGGAGGAGCAATATCTCATCACTGAACAGGCCTTTGTTAAACAATATGAGGAAACGGAAAATATATATCCATTAGTTGAAAAGAAAAAATATGTGGAGCCTGTGAATATCTTAGAGGATTTGGAACCAGTATCGCAGGAGTTCAAGAGGGTTGTGCTCGATGAACTCCCTAATAAATTACCTCCCGTACGAGATATACAAAATCACATTGATCCCGTCTCAGGGGCAAGTCCGCCTAATTGCCCACATTATCAGAAAAAATATGAGATCTTGAAGGCAGATGTGAAGGAACTAATCGATATTAGTCAAGTCAAGGAAAGCATGAGTACATGTATTATGTCAACTCAAGAGCTTAATGTCAAGTACAAAAAAAGAGCTAATGAACATCGACGTCGGAAGTTATCTCAGACTCATGTGCCAAGTCTCTTGCGTAACTCGAGGACGAGTTTTTTTCAAGTGGAGGAGTCTGATGTAGAACGTGTCACAGATACGTTCCTAGCATGGTTGGGCCAAAAGAAGGTGGACCGTAAATTGACTATAACTTTTGATCCGGGTATCGTTACGGGGCGCACAAGCTATCAATCTTTACTGAAACGGGCCATCTGAGGTGAACCGACCCACAAAGTCGGTCGCATCTGTCCGTTTCGTCAGAAAACGCGCGCTTTCAGCTCAAAACGAATTTTTAGAAGATTTTACTATTTTTAGTAATTCCGAATTTTTGATATTTTTTAGAGTTTTAGATTTTCTTTCCTTATAGAAATAAGTTTTAGTTATACTAGGACTCTTCTAGAGAAATTTTATTAGTAATTTTTATTTTTAGAAATTAGGCTTTAGAAGAGTTGTATTAGAATTAGGATTTTTATTAGAGTTAGAATTTTGCTATTTTTGGTAATTACAAATTTTAGTTTATTTTTTTTCTTTATTAATAGTGTAAGGAGACACATTAGAAGATGATCAATGATTCATTAATCTATTTCAAATTTATTAGAATTTATTTCTATTTCCTGCTCTCTTTTCTCGTGGATTCGAGAAAGTCTCTGTGAGGAGTCCAGAGAAGTTCCGTGGATTCGGAATAGTTATCCTCTTGAGGAAGACGGTGCTCGACCTCACGTCCTCCCCTGCGTCAAAAACCCAAATAAACCCTCATCCTTACTGCTGTGTTGCTGAAATCCCCTTTTCTTTTACCTAGGTGCAGGGAGCCAAGGGTCCAATTTTTGAGAATGGGACAATAAGGCACATTGCTCAAACATTTTTTTGTTTTTTTTTTTTTGTAACACACACGCACACACCACCACACTCACGCCTTAGTGGGATTTCACCACCCATGGGTGCTCGAACCCTTGACCAGGTGTTGAAACTCCTAAGAGTCTACCACTGGAGCAAGAGCAAGGACCCTTGCTCGAACATTTATTGACACACTATGGTGTTACTGTATTAATGTCACAAGCAGAGGTGATCATGACCCTGCTAGGGCTACCCACTGGAGTAGGATTCTGAATCGTACCCTCCCCATATGTTCCAATTATATAGGACACATGTGAAACCCAGGTTGTTCATCAGGTGGTCCACACATGATATGTACGATTGGCCTGATTGTCAGGTGGGCAGTATCTCTAGCATTTGACATTGTTCATTTTTCTAATGATCCATTTTTCTTGGTACATGGCCCACCTGATGGCCAAATTAGCCTGATTATCAGTCCCTAGTGCACACAGAGTGAGGCCTGCTTCATGAATGACCCAACTCTTGGACACATCACATTGCCATGTGTGATCAGAGTTGGATTCAAAATCAGGTGGGTCACACATGTATCTACCAAATTCTAAACAAAGAGATGATTCCAAAAGAGGAGATGGAGAGTATGTTTCAGAAGGCAGTGATCATCACTGTTTTGACCTTTATATTGAGTAATTTCGAGTGAATAGATGACTGGTGAGTCCTTCATTTGTTACATATTAATTTTCTGCATATATATGTGTGTGTGTGTGTGTGTGTGTGTGTGTGTGTGTGTGTGTGTGTGTGTGTAAGAGAGAGAGAGGGAGGGAGGGAGGGACTCTCATTAATGAAATACACTTCTTTTTTTTCCCACTATTTTTATGTATGATTTGGGTCCTTACTCATGGCTCAGTGTGGGCCATAGTGAATTTTCAAACCCAGCATAGATTTTCAGAGACTCTCATTAATGAAATACACTTTTTTTTTCAGTATTTTTATGTATGATTTGGGTCCTTACTCATGCCTCAGTGCTGGTGGCACAATACGCTTAGGCATGCACACAGGTGCACGCCCAAAAGCCTTTGATTACACTGGTTCAAAATTGGCATGGAAAAGGCTTATGTGACTGTGTAATACTATCTTACGGGGCATATGGGGTTTGTTGATAGATGGAGATAAGGATTAAGGCGTACTTCTTTCTGTGTGGCTTTCTTTTCAGTCAATGGAAGCACGGCCTGCTTATCTCCCCTCCTGTTCACTATTGTTGCTGAATGTCTAAGTAGCATGCTGAAGAAAACCTTGGATATTGGTCTGATTCTGGGGATGCGTATTTCAAATGATAGTACTAGAGTCTTTAACTCCCACTTCGTTGGCGGTGCTCTTTTTTTTTTTTTTTTTTTTTTTTTTTTTTTGTGCTGTTTTTTTGGTAGAAGCTTAAAATATTTTTGTGTTCAAAGTTCCCTTTCTTTTCTTTTCCTTTTCTTTTTCTTTCCTTTTTTGAGGAGTACACCAACATTCATTACTTTGGGTAAGGTAATCTCAGAAATGCATCTGAGACAACCTCTGAAATGTTAGGGAATGCATCAAATTTACAAAATGGTGTCGTCAGTAGACACATTTTTGGGAAATAGTTGTTTCACTTCTGTAAAGTTCTCCTGTGAAAAACATTTTGCTGTACTCTTGTAATTATGGTTTAAGGCCACTCATCTGCCATCATTGATAAAAAATTTATTAGAATATGGGCATGTTCTTTACATCATCCTTAACACTGAGATCAAAGCTTTTCGAGCCATTTTGTCTTGGGCCAGCATTGTGCTTCTTGCTATAATCCTCCCACCAATTCGAAGTATATGGTTCCTTCTCTGTGTTTTTACTATAGATGCAGAGTTACACTCCATTGACATACATAATGATTAAGATGTATTGAATTCAGTACTTGGATCTCTGCTCTTTGGTGGCCTAAATTGGTGAGACTTCTTTTCCAGCGTCATTTTCAATTCCTTGTTAATCGATACTTGAAGTTAATATAATCACATGAGTTTTGAATTATAGATATATGAATTTGCTATGTTTTACAATCTTTAAAATCTTGTTATGGAAGTTTGTATCCATACATTGTCGGAGAAACTAATAAACCTCCGCATTCTCAGATTGCATTGAAAAGCGCACAAGGGAAAAGAAAAGACTTGCTCTGCACAAGGGTTTCCTCTGCTGGAATACTTACATTCTAAAAGAGTGGAGAGTAGATGAAGTATCGATGCCATGCCCTTTACATTTGTGGATTGATGGATGCTCTGATTTGAAGATGCTTCCAAAAGGACGACAAGAAATTGGAGTTGTGGATCATGCATTCATAATTCAAAGCCATGTTTTGAGAAGATGAAGGAAATATTGGCATAAGATTCAACATATATTCGTCAGTGAAGTAGGCAATTATTAAGATGCGATGGCGTTGAATTAATCACTTGCATTTCCTCTACTTGTGAGGTAAATTGGTGAGACTTCTTTTCCCTTAAATCGTTTTCATTTCACTATTAATAGCAGTGTTTTAAATAGCGGTAGCATGATGTGTAGCGCTCAACCCTCTATAGCGTGTAGCGTAAATACATAGCGTGTAACGTAAGCTACACGATACTTCTATTTTTTAATTTAAAAATAGGAAAAATACAATAAATATTGGAAAAAAGGAAAAGAAAAATATAAAAATGCCTAAAAGATTATTCATTTTATCAATTATAAGCATGTTCAAATGATTTATTAGTTATCATTTATCAAAAGCCGATCCACATGTAAGCCAAATCAAATAATTATCACATCAACAATTTTCTAAGCAAACCCCTTTAATTAATAATGTCTAATTGAAACCATAAGTCACAATTATGAAAAGAAATAAAAATCACATAGGTTAAAAGTATCAGTACAATACAAGTGTCACATTCCTCAACATTAGATACAAAGAAAATATGAAAAAAGTAATAAAAAATAAAATAGTAAAAAAATACATTGTAGCTTACGCTACATACGCTATGTAGCTGTAGCGTACACTACAAGGGATTTATGCTATTTAGGACGCCGCGTAGCGCTACAGCCACGCTACGCTACGTAACGTACGATACGAGCACTATTTGAAACACTGGTTAATAGTTACATGAAGTTAATATAGTCATGTGAATTTCTATTATTATTTTACTGATGTGTTTTATTATTATTATTTTTTTTTTTATGGAAATCTGCATGCTAATTGTTTTAGGAAATGCCTCAACCAAGAACCTTTTTATTTTAATCATGCTAGAGGTCTTGCATTTTGATGCTTCATAAATGGGGTGTAATTCAGTATATGGTTGGATGAACCCATTACATCATCCACTTAATTGACCCTTCTTTGGTGAACCATAGTATAAATTCACAATGATTCATGGAATTTTCCCATGTTGGCCATTTTTGTTTTTAGCCATTTGTTTGAAGGAAGCAGATTGCATGGTGGGCCACATATCACCGACCTCGGTGGGGTGTTGATGTGACAAAGTTTTGTAGGCTCCACCATGATATATATGTATTATATCCACACTATCCATCCATTCTGAGAGATCACTTTAGGGCATGAGCCCAAAAGTGAGGCAGATCCAAATCTCAAGTGGACCACACAAAAGAAATCTGTGGGGTTAGTGACACCCACTGTTGGAACCTTCCTAAGTGGCTGTTGATGATTTTTATTTTTATTTTTTCCTTTCTGCAGCTAGCTGTATCTTGTGGTTCACCTCATGTGGGCTTCTTACTGTCCTATGGGCGTTTGTCATTGGCCTTCTTGGTAAATTTAACTTCTTGCTTGTCTTATGATGTTTATCGTTTTAACCAATGGGACAGATAACTTTAATATTGTGTATATGCAGCAATCATCCTTCATTCAAGTTTTAGAACACCTAATCTAAAAGCTTGTCTGAACACATTCCGCAAGGAGTTCCGTGCAGCTGATCAGATAGATAACTTTTTTATTGGTATTGTGCTTTTATGAATGGATTAAAATGAATGATTGTATTTGAATGAATGAATGAATGAATGAATGATTTTGCCTTTATCCAATCTGCGATTCTCCCTATGATCGAGTAGACTTCTGTCCCCCTATGTGCAATCCCTACTTCAGGCACTTCGCCCCTGATCTTTGAAAGCAAACAAGTGCCCTTCCATCCCTTAGTCTCGCTATGTTCAACGAGGCACTTTGTCCCTTAGTCTCACTATGTTCAATTAAGCACTTCGTCCCTTAGTCTCACTATGTTCAACTAAGCACTTCGTCCCTAAGCTTAGCTTATAGAGGAAGCACTAGATGTGGTGCGTGTTTCGACATGCTTCTTCGGATTGTGCTTCTATTAAGCTCACTCCCTATCCTTAAACAAACATGAAACTAGATTGGCAATGGGCCATCAGGTTTCAAGTACTGGGGGCTATCAAGTTACGCCTTCTCCATTGGACTCCACAGGGCGGCCAGTACACAAACCTTAACTCGCACGAATTTAGGATTAGGACAGGGCCGCCTGTCCGATCGTTTTACTTGTTGGTTTGCTGCTTTTATAAAGTGGGAAGGGCTACTTCCTAAAGGGTAACTGCACTACAACGAGTTGTTGAGAACTGAGGTTAAAAATTAAATTTAGCCTTAGTTGATGCCAACAGAGGTTAAATCTATCTTTAGCCTCAGTTACCCAAACTGAGACTACAACTCCCGCGGCTAAAGGCTTTAAATTCAGTTGTTGAGAACCGAGGTTAAAAATAGATTAGCTTCGGTTGGAGGCAATTGAGGTTAAAATTTGGATTTAGTCTCAGTTGGAAAGAACGAAGGCTAAAATTTTGATTTAGCATCATTTTGAGGTGATTAAAAAGTTTTCTTTAGCTTCACTTGAAGAACCGAGGCTATAAAAGTCTTTTTAGCCTTGGTTACCAAAACCGAGGCTTTTAGCCTTTAGCCACTGGGGTTCTAACCTCGGTTTGGATAACTGAGGTGAAATTGAGGCTAAAGGCTTTAGCATCATTTTAAAATCTTTTTAGCCACGGTTTTGAACTCAGGCTAAAGCCCCTTTTTTCTTGTAGTGTTTGTTAATAAAATTATAGTTAGTGTGCTCCTACCTTTCGAAAAAAAAAGTTCACACTATTCCATAATATCCATGCATTCCCAAAATGAGTAAATAGTTTTCCACATGCATGCTCTCTCCATGTCATGGAAGAAGGAGAATTATAACATAGCTACACAAACAAGAAACACATACATACATATGAGGATACTTTCAGTTGCACTGTCTCATGATAGTTGGTGCAACCAAACTAACCCTAGAAGCTAGAATCTCAAACGGGAATAGGGTCCACCCGCACCATTGTAATATGTTCTTTGGTCTCATCTGCTGAATTGGTATATACGTCTCGATTCTGGTACAGGAGTTCGATCACACGTGTGAGGTTCACTGGCCGCATGATCACTTCCCTGGGAACGGGAATGGGTTCCAAGCATTCCAGGTTTAAGTCTTTCCATGCACCTGCAGCCTTCTCTTGGAACATCTTGCATGTGTCAGTGTATGTGGTGTTTTGCTCCTTCATGTAGCACTGGATCGCTGATGCAACGTGTGTTCTCTTTTGCTCAAGCTTCGCATATCATTGTTGGAAAGAAGAAATTGTTAGCAGAGTTAGGTGAGTCGTAAACATGAGATAAGGGACTCATGAGCACACATCCAGGTGATCTGGGCGGTTCATCGGGTAAGGCCCATCTGGAACCTGCCCATCCAATCGATAGGCCATAAAGTGAAAGGTGAGGATCTTTCAAAATATCTGACCAAAGTATGTCATCTAGCATTTGCTCAATGCACTGGTAGGATACAGTGCATTGGACATAATGTTGGTAATTTTATTTATTTATTAGTGAAAAAATATAAATAAGTGCTAACAGGATAAAATTACGAGAAAAAGAAAAGAAAGTTAAGATTATTATTTTTATTTGACTAAAAGGATAAAAGTTATAAAATAGTAATACATTGGTCATTAAATTAATAAATAAATGAAATATTCAAACAAGAAATGATCCAGTGACATCAGAGTACATTAAGTTGTATTTCTCCTTCTTTTCTTTTTTTTTTTCTTTTTATTTTTTATTTTTTTTAAGTTTTATTTCTCCTGGTTGTATTGGCACACTTGGGCAGTCCAAGACCCCAATTGTAGCTGTCCATCAGGTCCATAGCACATTTAATACATTTAATGCCTTATAATGTAAAATCATGATTAGCCATCCAATCAATAGGCCACAAAAGTGTGCTTGGGGCTATGTCTGGGAGTCACTTGGTTTTTGGTTGATGAACCGTTCTTCTTTAGTTGAGGCCAGGCCAGGTTTTTTTTTTTTCCCTCCCTTACTAGGTGCATATTTTTAGGATTTCTCCATACAATTTCAGGTGGTGTGCTCCCACTTTCTCAAAGAAAAGAAAAAACCTATTGAGAGGATGGTGAGGATTGTTTGTGAAAAGCAATCTCCCATCAATAACGAGCCGTCCATTTGCTAAGGGAGATATTCATACAATGCACATTGAAATGAACATGCTAGATAGAAAGAAGGCATGTATTTTACCTCATTTGATGTGATGTCATCCTTGAGTCGGCAAATTACACCAATAGCCTTAACCACCTTAGGTATATTGATGGCCCACTCGAAGGTCTCCTTTGTTGCAATATCTCCCATCCCAACCAGAGATGCTAGGGTAAGTGTGGGGTAGGCACTACTCAATAATGCATTTTTCATATACTCTTCCAATGTTGGCACGTACCCTGTATTTGCCCATCTTGCTTCTACTAGGAAGGCTTTGGCCACAACTGTGAACTACATGAAAAAATATATATATAGAAATAAAACAAAACATGCTATTGCGATGTTGGAGATTGAAGAACTCATTCCCCTCTGCCAAGAACAAATAATACTACTACTACTACTACTACTAATAATAATAATAAATAAATGCCAAGCATAAAGTAAAGAAGAAAGATTCTATTCATAAGCTATACGCTGATTGTGTGTGGCCCATCTTTGGCACCAAACCGCATAATGTGCATTGATCAACACCATCCGTTCACTGGGTTGTATCTGTCAGATCAATGAAAAACCTTTGGATGTTTAAAAGTTCTTGATATGTCCCCGAAACTTTTATTAATCAAACCGTAGTAATTGCACACTAGGCATCATTTTACTTGGACTGGATAAATGAAGGGCATTGCAGCAGTTATTATGGAATCCAGGCCATGAAATTCAAATCGGTTCTGCTATTGGTTTTGCTTATCGATCGAACAAAATTTCCTTTAGTTTGTTGTGTTAGAAAAATTCAAACCATATTGGACGAGTTCACATTGTCGACTCTCTCTCTCCAAATAAAAAGGGTACCATTTAGGATTTCGAAATAAGCCCTAAAAGAACTTTAAGGGGTCCGGCTCCATGGCTCAGTGGTAGACAGGTTCTGTTTCAACACTGAGACCAGTGATCGGGTGCCCACGTGGTTTGAGTGGGTGGGTGTCTGAAAAAAATAAAAAATAAAAACTTTCAGAAGTAGATTCGTATACACATACAGCTTTCTTTAAGCAGGGTATACAGTAGGATTTCCCTTCCAGACTCAATTCGTACTCAAATTTCTCGACCACACTCAGAAGTGCATTGTGGTGCACTTTTATGTAATCCGGTAGCTCATCCATAGCTGTCCAATCCCATCTGAAAATTAAGTACCAATTCACAATTCATGAAATCCAGAAGTGGAATGAGAATAAATGAAAAACATGAATGGAGGGTGCAAATATCAAACCTGTCGATTACAGCGGTAAATAGTTCTAGCTCTTCCACTGTACCATATATGTCGTAAATGTCATCCATCACTGATAGCAAGCATATTGCTTGGGTCCTCATCCTTCTAGCTCGAGAATATTGTGGTTCGAAATACACTCCTAATATCCCCAAGTAGCACTCTACCATTCTATCTCTAATGAATGGTAGCTTTCTTCAAAAATCATTCTCTTTCCACCACCTGAAGAAAAGATTTCAGTCAGTTTTAAAAGAGTAATTACATACCAGTTTTATGCATCGTAAACCCCTTCTTTTGTGAATTTTTTTAGACTTAATCCGATTCACCTAACCAACTTGACTGGTGAGTTAGAAGTACACATTATGGGATTCCGTTAATGATTATTTTAATATTCAAAATATGCTAATGGCAGAAAAAAGAAAAAGAAAAAAAAGTCAATGGCATATCTGTAATGGTGGCAGGAAATAGTAGTGGTGACAATGGGTCAGGTTTGGATCAAGGCTCACTTGGGCCTTACCCATTTCCTAGATGGGCACATGATTTGGGTTTAAACCTTGCCCTCATGTCTAAATCAGATCAAGGATGTGTAGTGTTGGAAGAAGTTAATTGGAAACAGAAATTGAGGAACCAACAGCGCCAATCATCAGATTAGCCACTTCTTTAGGGAAGGGGTCACTGTAGTAGATGGACAAACGCATGTGGGAAGCAATGATGGAAATAATATAGTTTTGAAGAAGAGATGATCTATTGATGCCAAGGAAATTACCTGATAGTCCATCACCCAGCGGACCCAAATTCAGAAAGGTTGAGGCTGGGGTTATTAAAAATTGTGGTGAGTTGTTCTCTTCTTAGCCAGGTTGGGAAGAAGCAAGGATATTAACATGTTATTTAGTAGACTATCGGAGCTTCCTAGAATTATCTGGGCCTGCAGTGATCAAGAGGGCCTTGGAAACAACCAAGCTATCTAGGGCTCCCGAGGATCTATATCAGTGCGGGTATGGTTGGCCTTGGGTTGCCAATTTTTATTTTCTTTTTCTTTTTCTTTTTCTTCTTCTTATTGTTATTATTATTATTATTTTGGATGAGGCTTCCTTCATTCTGTAGAGACATTGGATTAGGAGCCAAGTTCTTGACCTTCCACTAGTAGGTGTATCTTTTGCTTCTTTAAAACAATTATAGGTGTACTCCCACCTTCCCCTTAAAATAAAAATAAATAAATAAATAAATAAAGAAGAAAGCATTGGAATTTCTCTAAAAACATACCTTGAGAGGTCACTTAGTTCCTTGAAATCCAACCTAACAAACTCTAATAATATATCATTTCGCTCCTCTTCTTGGTAGATTGAGATGTAGTACCTTGTTTGTAGCCTCTCAACACGCTTTCGTAGTGGTAGATCTAAGGCAAACTGTACTAAGGTTGAAATAGGAGAGCTCAAATGTGGCATTGCCAACTTAAGGTGCTCAGTGGTGAAATTTATGTCTTCATCCAATATATTATCTTCACCTGCGCCAAGATATGCAGCTTCATACAAGCTTAACAATCCTTGGATGTCATCTTTTAATGTCGCCTTAAACTCATCCTTTTGGTCTTTAAACCTTTTAAACACACCTGTTTGACAAAAGACATTTTACGATTTTGACTATCAAGAGATAATATAGTAAATTGATAGAACTTTCTGATGTTGATACTCAGAAGACAATATAGTAAATTAAACTTCCAGTAGAGCAAAAATGGCGCAATCATGCAAATGGTTTTTGTGCATACTTGTGCACATGCGTAGATGAATGAAATGTGTATGTAGATTGATGCACACACACACACAAATATATATATATATATATATTGTGTATGCAAAATGTCTATGAATGATGAAAGTGTTTGCACAAAAACTTACTGGATGAAACATTAAACCCTTCTTGCCTTAGGAGCCGAAACCAGAGAGCAACGACACGAAGATCATCACCAACATCATTGCCATTAATATGGGCATCATACATCTTGCATAATTTGATGGGGTTTTTTCCCTGTGCTCGACCCGTCGTGAGCTTTACTCGATTGGTCGAGGGCTGGTGCACGACCAGTTGAGCAGGGCTCGACTCAAAGTCCAACAAGTTGAGGTTTTGGATTTCTGAGGTACTCGGCAGGTCGTGGGATGTGCTCGACCGGTCGAAGGTGCCGCTCGACCGGTCAAGGGATCCACTCGACCAGTCGAGGTTACGCAAATTCGTTCTACGATTTTGTGCGAATTGCAGATTTTTTAGTTCTTTCGCAACAAGGATGCGGAAGGGAGTTTCTTAAAACTATAAATAGGAAGTCCCTAGGGTTTTCTATTGCATGAAAAAGATACAAGAGAGTTTCTTAAAACTTTGCAAGGGTTTGCTAAAGGGTTTAGGGCTATCAAAGGGGTGAGAGAAAGAGAGAAAGAGAGAGAGGAAGCATGTGGAAGGGAGGTTCTGCTCGTATAGGTGATCTACTGTGTACTTGATATCTCAGCGCTTCCATGTCCTCGTCATCGATTTGATCTCTTTTCTTTGTTTCTCTTATTGTTTATCCACTCCTGCGTGAGTGAAGAAGGTTGTAACGTTCTACTTTATAGTGGATTGTTGATCTGGACGAGGTCCCATGGTTTTTACCTCTTTAAGGGTTTTCCACGTAAAAATCTCTTGTGTGGTGTGTAGTTTATGCTTTGATTTATTTCATTGTTTTATTATTCCATAATTCTTGTTTGTTTCGGGAGGCTAGATCCTAAGGTCTTGTGCAAGGCCCCCAACAAAGTGGTATTAGTATTGAACGGGTAGGAGCGGTTTTTGAATTATGGAAGGTGGCTCATCAAGGATGATTAGCCTCAATGGTTCTAACTGGACCATATGGAAGGCTAAGATTGAGGACTTGCTTTATTGCAAAGACCTATATTCTCTAATTTTAGGCATATCAGCAAAATCCAAAGATATGTCTGGTGATGATTGGAAGAAGATGGACCGAAAGGCGGTGGGGTTTATTAGACAATGGTTGGATGATTCTGTGTTCTACCATGTGTCTACAGAGACCTCAGCCGCTAGCCTATGGCTAAAATTAGAAGGGTTGTATGAGAGGAAGACAGCCGGTAATAAATTTTTTTTGATAAGGCGACTTGTGAATCTCAAGTTCAAGGATGGTGGTTCTGTGGCCGAGCATATGAATGAGGTCAGCAATATAGTGAACCAGCTCTCTGCTATGAAGATGTTCATAGATGATAAATTGCAGGCCTTACTATTACTTAGTTAATTGTCTAACAGTTGGGAGACATTGGTGGTGTCTTTAAGTAACTCCGCGCTAGACGGAAAGATATTCATGAAATAGGTGACTAGCTGTCTCTTCAATGAGAAGACAAGGAGGAAGTCTCAGGGGTCTACTCAGCAGGAGGCCCTTGTGACGCAGGAACGGGGGAGAGGAAAGAACAGGAAGGGTGGGAAGGCCCGAGATCGAGATAAATCAAGAGGCAAGTCGAGTAACAAAAAGGATGTTGATTGCTGGAATTGTGGCAAGAAAGACCATTACAAGCATGAATGTCGTGGTAAGAAGAACGACAAGAAAGGAAAAAGAAAGGAGAAGGAAGATGAATCAGACTTCATTGCGGTCGTTTCAGATGGTGACGTTGTAGTTATTCTTTCAGCACATCATGATGTTTGTCTCACGGCTACAAGTCAGAACACCGACTGTGTGATTGATTCAGGTGCTTCTTTTCATGCGACTCCACGCAGGGACTTCTTCACAAGCTACAAGTCTGGTGACTATGGGACCGTGAAGATGGAAAATTCTGGTGTATCGAAGATCGTAGGGGTCGGTGATATTTGTGTGAAGAGCGATGTAGGCTGCACATTAGTTCTCAGGGATGTGAGGCATATCCCAGACCTTCGCCTCAACTTGATGTCAACAGGAAGGTTGGATGATGATGGCTATGAAAGCCTGTTTGCTGGTCGACGCTAGAAGCTCATCAAGGATTTGTTGATCGCAGCCAGAGGAAAGAAGTGTTACACCCTTTATAAGGCAAGTGTCAGTGTGTGCAAGGGTGAGTTGAACGTAGCGGAAGATTCAGTTATTGACATGTGGCACAGGCGTCTAGGCCACATGAGTGAAAAAGGGCTTCAGCTACTAGTAAGGAAGCTGCTCCTTCTCGACGTGATAGGTATACCTCTCAAAACCTGTATTAATTATTTATCAGGGAAACAGCATAGAGTTTCATTTATTAAATCTCATTCTTATGTTAATAAAGTGCATGCATTAGATTTGGTTTATTCTGATGTTTGTGGTCCTAGGGTGGGGCATTGTATTTTGTCACTTTTATAGATGATGCATCTAGAAGGTTTTGGGTTTATGCTTTAAAATTCAAGGATGAGGTCTTTGGTGTGTTTAAATTGTTTCATGCTATGGTCGAGAGAGAGATAGGTAGATCATTGAAGTGCATCCGCACTGACAATGGTGGTGAATACACTGACGACTTCCATGAGTATTGTAAGTCACTGGGTATACGTTATGAACAGACGGTTCCCAAGACCCCCCAACATAATGGTGTAGCTGAGCGAATGAATCGCACCATTGTTGAAAGAATTAGATGCATGTTATCCCATGCGAAATTGCCTAAGACGTTCTGGGAAGAAGCAATGCACACGGCGGTGTATTGATAAACAGGTCTCCATCAGCCCCGTTGAATGGAGAAGTACCTGAGAAGGTGTGGACTGGACAGGATCTATCGTACAGTCATCTCAGGGTGTTTGGATGCAGGGCATCTGTTCATATACCAAAGGACGAGAGGTCCAAGCTCGATATGAAGATCAGGCAGTGTGTGTTCTTGGAGTACGGTGATGAAAAGTTCAGTTACAGATTGTGAGATCCGACCGAGAAGAAGTTCGTCAGGAGCAGAGATGTGGTTTTCTTTGAAAATCAGTGTATGGAAGACATTAGTAAGCCAGAGAAGAACCAGCCTAGTTTAGGTGAGCTAGAGGACATGGATCCAGTTATTCCTCCTGTGGTGCCTGATGACGGGGGAGTACAACAAAGTGGAGAGGACGGGGGAGTTCCTTCAGAAGATGGACCAGGGGAGCAGCCCCCACTTGATCCACCTGTTGAGCCACAGGTGAGGAGGTCATCTAAGGACAGACAGCCGTCCAAGAAGTACTCCCCGCATGAGTACATTATGCTCACTGATGGGGGAGAGCTAGAAGATTATTCTGAGGCCCTAGCCGACAACATAAGGGGGAGTGGCTGAAAGCTATGCAAGAGGAGATGAAATCCTTGCATAAGAACCACACCTATGATATGGTGAAACTGTCTAAGGGCAAGAAAGCTCTGAGCAACAAGTGGGTGTTCAGAAAGAAAGTTGAGCAGAAGAATTCACATAGAAGGTTCAAGGCCAGACTTGTGGTGAAATGGTTTGGTCAGAGGAAAGACATAGACTTTGAGGAGATATTCTCACCAGTGGTGAAGATGACATCCATATGGGTATTGCTTAGGTTGACGACTAGCATGAATCTAGAGATAGAACAGTTAGATGTTAAAACTGTCTTTCTCTATGGTGACCTGAAAGAAGAGATATAAATGCACAACCAGAGGGGTTCGAAGTCAAGGGCAAAGAGCATATGGTGTGTAGGCTGAGGAAGAGCTTGTATGGGTTGAAACAAACTCCACGACAATGGTACAAGAAGTTCGACTCGTTTATGTTGAAACATGGGTATGACAGAACGGAGTCGGACCACTGTGTGTTCATGCGCGAGTTCTCAGATAGTGAATTCTTAGTTCTGCTGTTATACGTTGATGACATGCTCATCATGGGAAAAGACATCAAGAGGATTGACAAGCTGAAACAGGAGTTGGGCAAGTCTTTTGTGATGAAAGACTTGGGCCCGGCTAGACAGATCCTACGAATAGAGATAACCCGTGACAGAAGCAGCAGGAAGCTTTGGCTTTCACAAGAGCGGTATATTGAGAAAATCCTAGAGCGGTTCAATATGAATACAGCAAAGCCGGTCAGTACTCCACTGGATGGTCACTTCAGATTGAGCGACAGACAGTGTCCCAAGACGAAGGCAGAGGTGGAAGAGATGCAGAAGATACTTTACGCGTCACCTGTAGGAAGTTTGATGTATGCTATGGTGTGTACACGCCCAGACATAGCATATACGATTGGTGTTGTCAGCCGGTATCTTGTCAATCCTGACAAAGAACATTGGGCAGCGGTTAAGTGGATACTGCGGTATCTAAGAGGCTCATCCAGGTTGAGCCTATGATATGGTGACGGAAAACCTGTGTTAGAGGGCTACACAGATGCAGATATGGCAGGCGACATAGACTCCAAGAAGTTTACATCGGGGTTTATGTTCACGTTTGCAAGGGGAGCGGTTTCTTGGCAGAGCAATGTACAGAAGGTCGTAGCATTGTCGACGACAGAGGCCGAGTACATTGCAGTCACAGATGCATGTAAAGAGATGCTTTGGATGAAGAGGTTCCTACAAGAACTTAGCCTGAAGCAGGAGAAGCACGTGGTCTATTGCGATAGTCAGAGTGCTATACACTTGAGTAAGAATCCAAGTCAGCATTCCAAGTCGAAGCACATAGAGATTTGGTATCACTGGATCAGGGATACTTTGGAACAGAAGGTGTTATAGCTTGATAAGGTCTACACGGACGATAATGGGTCAGACATGACGACCAAGGCTTTGCTCAAGGGCAAGTTTGAGGTTTGTAGAAATCAAGCTGGCTTGAAGAAGGTGAATCTCTCCTGGGTTAAAAAGGGGAAGATTTGATGGGGTTTTTTCCTCGTGCTCGACCGGTCGAGGGTTGGTGCACGACCAGTCGAGTAGGGTTCGACTCAAAGTCCAACATGTTGAAGTTTTGAATTTCCGAGGTACTCGACCAGTCGTGGGATATGCTCGACCAGTCGAGATTACGCAGATTCGTTCCACGATTTTGTGCGGATTGCGGATTTTTGAGTCCTTTCGCAATAAGGATGCGGTAGGGAGTTTCCTAAAACTATAAATAGGAAGTCCCTAGGGTTTTCTAAGGCATGAAAAAGATACAAGAGGGTTTCCTAAAGCTTTATAAGGGTTTAGGGCTATCAAAGGGGTGAGAGAGAGAGAAAGAGAGAGAGGAAGCATGTGGAAGGGAGGTTCTGCTTGTAGAGGTGATCTATTGTGCATTTGATATCTCAGTGCTTCCACGTCTTCGTAATCGGTTAGATCTCTCCGTTTTCTTTATTTTTTTATTGTTTATCCACTCCTGCATGAGTGAAGAAGGTTGTAACATTCTACTTCATAGTGGATTGTTGATCTGGACGAGGTCCCGTGGTTTTTACCTCTTTAAGGGTTTTCTACGTAAAAAAGTCTTGTGTGGTGTGTAGTTTATGCTTTGATTTATTTCATTGTTTTATAATTATTCCATAATTCTGGTTTGTTTCGGGAGGCTAGATCCTAAGGTCTTGTGTAAGGCCCCCAACAAATGCATCTTTAATCTCCGCTTCAAAGTGATAAGCAACCTCTAGGCGTTGAATTTCATTGATTAAATTCAATTCTTGCAAAGAATCATTGACATCATTGAACATCCTCTTCACTTGTTCCTTTAGTTTTTCTACCCGTTGTTTGGTTACTACATCAATCTCCTGCATCGGCACTATTAACAGTCATATTTGACCCTAATATTAAGGTTTCAACTACAGTAGATGTAGTAAGTAAAGTCATAATATTGAAAGAATGAGGAAACTTCTTTTCACGTTTGCCTGTGGATATAGAACATTGAGGTGGTATCCACTAAAAAGTTTGTAAGTTTGACCAACAAAACACATTACACGTGTCTTTAATGGATTTGAGCATAGATTGATTAAGCTTGTGAAATAAATCTCTAGCAAAGAAGTCCTAATTCAACATTTGTGCTTAATGAATAAGAATATTTTATAACAAATGAGAGGTTGTTTGAGCATGTAACCTAGAAAATCAATATGAGCCCTAATTCACTGTCCATGTAGAAAAGACAGGGTTAATCTTAGCTGATCGCGATACCATTTATTATTATTATTAATGAAATAGTGGGAGTACACCATCCAAATTTTTTATTGAAATGAAAGTAGGTTGTACCAATCATTCAGTGGGGTTTACACTCAATTGTGCTATGTTAGGACGGCCTGCACATTAAGGTACATTAAAGTGGGGATGTATAGTGATGTCCAGACATCGTTTTAACGTACCACCATGTTGGTGTCCAGACAGATGTGCGGACACTAATCCACTATCCATCTTTGGTCTCAGACAGGGCTGATCTCAGCCATATATTGTCAGCAGATGTCCGGTGCACAGGTTAGTTTAACATGTTTGTCGTGTCATCTCCTACGGAAACGCACAACTGCTAAACAATAAATCAAAATCAGATTGGTTGCATAATCCTGACATCTGATTTTTGGACAGATACTAAGTAATTTATACATACTGCATATTATCATCACACCACGTGGTAGACAATCAGATTGGTTTTACTTGTGCAGGGATTCAAAGGTCTGGTTAGGACGACCAGATATCTGCATCAACAACTATTAAGTCAAATTAAATCATTCAAATTATATGTACCACTTTAGAAATGAAATGCATCGGGTATCATTACAACAAACAAGTGTAGACAAATAAATGGTTAAGATTGTGCCCCTAATTTGGTTTTTGGACCATTACTGGCTAAACAATCTTATACTAGGTTCAATTTGATTTAATATAAGCCCCACGTGTTGTGTGGCAGAACTCCTGCATATCAAGTGTGTCATGGGCATCCAGAGCATCATATGACTAGTTTTTCTATGTAAAAAATGTAGACAGCAAACACTCAGCGGGTGAAGCTCGAACGACCAAGTTCTCCATGGAAAAGCATTAATTTTCATGTACACAGAGGAAGTTCCTGCCCAAGGATGCTAGGTGGGACCCACTGTAATGTTTATGAGAAATCCATCCCGTCCACCCGTTTTTTGAGCTCATTATAGGACATTCGACCAAAAATGAGGTGGATCCAAAACTCAAGTGGGCCACAAGAGAAGAAACAGTGGGTATTCAGTGAGCACCGTTGAAACATTCTAACTTAAGTTTTGGATTCAAATGATTTTCGAGCTTCAAGGAGGACGTTATGAGGTGTGGATGATGAACGGGTTTGATGTGAATAAAACATTATGGTGATGACCTAACAAAAGGTGTTGGAACATAAGCTTATGTGACAAAGCTTCATACGGGATCCAGCCACAGTGCGACATAGATGGTACTTGCCATCTCGTCTGAAGAGGAAGTAACAAACCAATCACCCCCACACGCTTGGGTGAAAATTTGCACATGCGCGGCCAATCTCCTTCCTGCTATTCGTTTCCATCTTTAATTTTTTTTGTAGGAATATCCAAGTAGCCGTTTTCCAAAATATGAGATATGAATGAGAGAAAAGATAGAAATAACTGCAATAGGATTGGCAACGACTGTATTCTACAGATGTTGTTACTTAAGGCAATCTATAAGTCTGAAGGCTAACATAGTGGGTATTTATAAGAACAGGCTAGCTGTCTTCATGAAATTGGAGCGAATACGACAGCTACCAAATTCAATTATTGTACTTGGCATGCGATTCTAAATACATGGCTAATGTTTATATTGTTGAAGCTATTCAGACAGTCTGCTCATGAGGCAACCTTCACAGTGACAAATGTCATTCCCAAATTTTGACATTGCTCCCCCAATAAATAGTAATGGGACAATGATTCTCACCCTTAAAATATTTATAGGGCCCACCATAACGTTTAATTTCCATCCAATCTGTTCATAAAGTCACACAGATCTGGATGAATAGAATAAAATAAATATCATATTAATCCAAAATTTCTGTTACCCTAAAAAGGGTTTGAATGGCGGGCGTTCAATCTCTCACTGCCTTTTACAGTGTGGTTCACTTGATTTTTGGCTCCGTCTTATTTTTGGGATTAAGCCTTACAACGAGCTTGCCAAGTGGACGGATGGTTTGAATATAACGCATACCTCGTTATGGGACCCACATAACTTCGTGATGTCAACATACCAGCTAGATTGGTGGTGTGGTACACCAGCCAATCCGCTTCCCTCACCGGCTACATTCACGTGGAGAATTTAAAGAGAATAGTCCACATTTAATGAACATGTGCAGGGGTAATCACGAATTTTATCCCACTGACTCTATGATGAACGTCCTGGCATAATTGTCCTTAGCAAATTTTGATGGGGGCTGCAGAAAGTGTTAGCCTTGTGAAGAATGTGGGATTGATGGGAAGCAGTACCATGATTCAAATGATGAGATGACGATGATTAAAGTAACGGTGAAGAAGGTACTATATACTTGGCATTGCACTTATCAAAGTAAGAATCGATCACGTTGGCCACACAAAAAGCCCAATAAATATATATACTTTTGATATCAAGTGGGCTGATAAGATATTCAAAATTCTATTGGCCGGGAAGCTTATCAAGATTTCCATTAACAATGAGATACCCTTAGTCGGCGAATTGCAAAAAGTTGAATATTATAAATGGAATGGAACTTATTCCTATTCAGGATAACTCACGAACGTAGTTCAGGATAACATTGATTGTGGGTTGCTGAAGTTCCTTGAGAAGGGTGAAAAATGTGATAAAGCAACATTGATCGGTACTGATCCATTCTTGCCTAACCTTGAGGTCAATATGACTACGACAAATCTACGAATGACTGATCAACTACGATAGAGGGTCGATTTCAGCCCAAATAACATCACAACAACTGTTCGCTTGTATTTCAAGTGCAAGGTGGCGAAGTAGCAATAATCTTGGTGAGAACAATGTCAAACCCACATCGACTATATGTGTTATAATTTTCTGAACTATTTAAGAATTAGAATCAGGGACTAAACTAAATCTAAGATTTAAGAAGAATATTGTAATAAAGTGAACTATCAAAGTAATGAGAATTAGTGCGCCAAGGATCCACTTTCAATCATCTTAATGACATCTTACTTAATTCAATCAATACTCCAACTGTGATCGAAGTCTTAATCTATCCAGTCAAATGATAGAGCGGGTAAAACATCATAAATAGATTCAAAACAGATTATGAACATTTATAGTAATAGTTTCACAAATAATTAACCTTCTTGTTGTATTGATTGTAGAAAGTTCAAAGCATCTACCACGCCCTTAGTCAATGGTATCAGAGAGGAAAGCATTCAAGAAGTTCATAAGCATCCACTACGCCCGGAGTCAACGATAGATCAAAGTAAATCCAAAACTACATCTATATTTAAACCATAAACTATGAAAAATTCAATATTAAGATCATAAACTTGAATCAAAATAAGAAAAATATTAAAATAAACTACAAGCTTCATCTCTTAGCTCTAGTTAAGATATTAGTTAACCATAGACATTATTGAACTAAAACTCTTAAAATAAAACATGAGAAACTAACTAGAAAAAGAAGATTGAAGAAGAATGAGAACTCCTTGAACTAACACAACTCTTTGCTATACTCTTCTTACCCTAATTCCTTCTTAGAAAGACTCAGAAGACTTCTTTATATAGGCTTTGATCGGACCGACTTTGAAACCGACTTCAATTTACACAGTTTACGCAGCTTCGATGGGACTCGATGGCATTAAAGATCCATGGCCAAGTTCGATTCGAATTTCGAAACTGTCACAACTGTCTGCATAAATTCATTGATAGGATCGCCCGTCCTTTGATGGTATCGAACTAGCTTCGATGTCAGAGATCAAAAAATGTTCAAAACAGTCCAACGAGTAAAGTTCAAAATTCTGAAATTTTTCGATGTCATCAAACTGGCTTCAATGGCATCGAACTGGTCTTCAATGGGATCGAAAAGGTCTTCGATGAGATCGAGAATTGCACCCATATATTCAGCAACCAAACTTGATTTTCTCTAACTTTCCGATGGGATCAAGCCTCCTTCGATGGCATCGAATACTTCAATGGCATCAAACACTTACTTCGATGGCATCGAACTGTCAAATTCAGCAACTTCAGATTTCTGCACTTTGCAATCTCAAAATTCTTCATTCTTCACTTGATTTTTTTGGATCCTGGACTCTTAAACTCTTCAATCTTGACCTCCAAAGATCCATTCCTTGCTTGGTAATTCTTGAGTATTAAATATATACTTTTAACATCATTTTCACCTTAAGCTCTCAAAATCACCTTGCAAGACAAAACATATATAAATATATCGATTAAGCCTTATCATGTTCATAAAACCAATGTATAACAAAGGAGAAATATGCAATATTTCACCCTCAACACACCCCCAACCACCACTTTGCTAGTCCTAAGGAAAACATGTGTGAAGCAATCTTCAAATTTTAAATTCCAATTCTCTTTTCGACAATAATTTTCTGTGCAAGCTTCATACATGTGAGTGGTATTCAAAGTCATGAGAGTAAAACATGAATGATCTAGGTAATAATATCCATAGCAAACAAATGGACTAAGCCCTCATTCATCACCTAATCAATAGAAGAAATCTAAACATCTAAGTTCCTAGTGTGCTTGGTGAACTTATAATTCTATGAAATTGATTTACTTTTCATAATGATAAACATGTTAATTATCGTAAAGTGGGTAGCTCAACACAATTACCGTAAGACCCGTAACCTCACGAGACCTTCGGTACACTTCTACTTCGACAACGGTATGTTCCTGGTGGACCAAATCGATGGGTTTTGATCGTGACCCCATTTTAGTACCGCAATACCTCGAGACTTATACCCTAGCGACCGCGCGGCACACCCCATTTCAACCCTTAGATTAGAAATTACAATTTTGGCATAATCCGAGGCGCCATGTTGTCAAATCAATCAATCCATCAAGCCATCCATCACTCATGTCACTCTCTCTTCATTAGTCAAACAAGCTCATGCCTTTCTCATGCAACCCATACCCCTACCTATGCTAGCCATCATTCTTTTCTTCTTTTTCTCCCCATTTTACCCATCCATCTTCCCCTTATTCTCTCCCTATCCTAAAATCTTTACCACAAAAACTCTTTAATTTCCTCTCATTTCTACAATTTTCTAGCAAGAGTAGAGAGAGATTAAGAGAGAGAAAAATATTAAAAAGATTAGAGAGAAATTAAGAGAGAAAGAGAGAAAAGAAAGAAAGAGTAGTGAGAGATTAAGAGAAAATAGAGTGTTTAGGAGAGATTGGAAAGAGAGCTTGAGAGAGGGTTATGAGGGATCAAGAGAGTAAGTGAAAGAGAAAAGTGAGATTAAAGAAGATTAGGGGTGAGGAGGAGTTTGGTGGGACATCCGATCACCGATCCGAGACGATCTAACCGTCCATCCTTCTAAGTGAGTGCATGGGAGGGTCAAAATCCTCTCCTTCTTTGTGATATCTCTATTTTGATAGGCCCATAAGGGTGAGACCTACCTTGATCATGCATTGAGTATGTGGTGGACCCCATAGTGGCGGGGGGCCACCTTGATGGCCGGATCTCTTTTCCTTCCTTTCCCTTTCTTTTCTTATTCTCATGGTGTTGTGGAACCCACAAGTGAGCCACGCTATTGGAGAGCGTGTCCCGTGAAATTGCAGTAATGACCACTTTAGTTGAAGTAAGAATATGCCAATATGTCCTAGAGGGGGGTTGAATAGGACTATTATAAAATTTTATATCAATTTAAAATCCTATCACTCTAATCCTAACAGCAAACATCCATTAGGATTACTCAAAAGTAACTCTACTGGCTTCCAAGCCTTGTAGAGGATCTAATCACAAACTATTTGAGAAATGAACGATGTGCAAATTAGTTTATGATGGATATGACTATATGAGGTGTGATCTCAAATAATCAAATATGAAAATGCTTAAGGAAATCACACAAGTAATGGAAGACAATGGCAATCTCAAACACAGTTATTTCTATAGTGGTTCGACTACTTATCTACTCCACTCTTGGCAACCACACTCAACCCTTAGTGTACCAGATTTCACTAAGGAGGTTTCACACGGTTCACCTCAAACCCGAGGTTTTAAATCAGGTTCACCTCTAACCAGTACAACTTACACCTAGGCTGACAGTTTATGCTCCAACAAGCAAGGATCAACACATAGAACCCGATTTTAGGCACACTGGCCAAGGATCCACACAAGAAACCTCACTTGTTTATAATGGAATCATACTCTATTGAATATTTTCCTATAAGGGAAATAGAGTGATTCCAATCATTTATGCATTCAAGGCATCTCAGCTTAATGATTTGCCATTAAGGTGGTAGCTGGAGGATCCTGGAATGCAGAAGTTCATTCCCCAATCCACTCTATTGAATGTCAATGATGAGGGTCGATTGGAGGATGAACTTCCATGAGAGAAAGGGCTTTGGGTATATGATCTAAGGTTAAACACTCAAAAGCACTTTCTTCTTTCTCTACCAGCAACTAAGAACAAGCTCTCTATAAATAGGCAAAAAGGTTCTAATGGATATAAAACGGTTACATTTATGACAGAGTTCGATATCATCGAGCAGGGTCAATATCATCGAGCGTATACTCTCGATTGCATCGACTGGCCACTCGATGATACAAACTCAAATGTCATACGCTTTTGAAACCTTTTGCCAGCTGGTCGAGGGCATCGAAACATGTGTCGATATCATCGTATTTCAAACTCCGATTGCATAGATACGAGGTTCGATTCCTCGACATTTGAAAAATGAGAGAGACTTGCCTTATAAATATTTCAGGTCTAAGATATGATCGAGGCACACTTGATATCATCAAGATTTGATTGTCGATGATATCGATAGCAGTGTCGATGCATCGATAAATCCAAAGGATTTCACAGTAAGCTTGTTTGACAGGTTATATCCTTTCTCGATGCAATCGACCCGGCCTCGATATCATCAAAATTTGAATATCGATTCTATCGAGTGCCCCTTGATCCAAAATAAAAACCACCTGAAAATATTGCTGGTTGACTATGTGTCCAAGACCGATATCATCGAAGGCCTTCCGATATCATCGGTATTTGAATTCTGAGGATATCGAGGAGAACTTCGATATATTGAAGATTTTATGATTTTCCTTAGAAAAACAGGGACACATCCGATGTGTTGTCGATTTTATCGAGTCAACTTCGATAGACTCGAAATTCAAAGATCGATGATATCGATAGGTATATCGATATATCAATAAATCCATCCAGAAATATATGTGGTTGTTGGACATCTTTTGTCCTTATTTCGATGGTATCGATTGGTCATCGTGAATATCGACAGCACTTCTCGATTATATCGATCAAACTATCGATAAATCGACAGAGGCAGAAAACTTGGAGATTTTCAGAAAATTTAAAAAAGTTTTCTAACCCCAAAACCCTATGATATTCTAATCAATTTTAAGGGTTTTAATTACCTGGTGTTTTGGGACATGAGATGTGAGGCTTAGATTTACCTGTGATGAGTTTGGGAACACATTCGGTTGAGGCAGACACTTTGATCAATCTTCCTATGGGACTCTGCAGTTCTAGCTGACTCAACACTCACGCTAATTAACAAACCAGGGCAGTTTCAATCTCCCCCTTTGTCAATTACGTGACAAAATACCAAAACACTCTAAAACAACTTCTATACGGACACCCTAAATTGTGTGTACATGAACTTTACACAATTGTACAATGCTATCTAGTTCACATACACAAATATTCAGAAGCTGCTATCCCTCAATTGCAATCTCTTCCCCTTTCTCCTTGCGGCTGCTCCCCCTAACACCTGCATCACCATTCACATGCACAAGCAAATACACACACTTTTTCTGTCGGGGTGTTGATCTGTTCTCCCCCTTTTTGTTAGTCATTGGCAAAGGTAAACAACAATGGATATTGACTGAAGTTGAAGCAATTGGGAGAACCACCATTCAGGGAGCATACACATACAATAGATAGATGTAAAACAAACATTTTAGTACAGAAACCATGTATGTATAATTAGGATAAAAAAATGCAGTGAAATAAGCAGATAAGATGGAGATAACCACGTCTTTTATAGAAACACTTAGATAAACCAGGTCTAGGGAGAGCTGTGATTTTTATAGACAATAGCATTATAGACATAAATCCCAAAACCAATGCGCAAGTGATAAGGAATATGCAGAAGTAAGTAACCACAGTTGAGACCAGTATTCCACAAACTTAGACACATAATTGATAGCAAATATATATGAATTATCAACCGGCTACCAATAGAAATATCTAAAAGGAAGACTGCCCAAGCTTGGTAGTATTGTAACATTCATCCCAAATCAACAGACACAATTTAGCCAACCCATCCATGAGCATACAAAAGAGAGTATTTTCCTTACTCAGAGGATATCACAAAAAAAAAAAAAAAAAAAAAAAAAAAAAAAAAAAAAACTTGTCAAGATTTTGCAAGACAGTAGTTCATCACACACACAAATATGGGCGTAGGGCATTCAAAAAAGATATTTATGCCCTAAGCATCTAGGGGAGACTCCATGTATGTGATGAATGGAATGATGCACTACAGACAACGAAAGCCTGGGTAAGCTTATGACGCAGGTAGTGAATCTAGAATTTTCTTTGTAGCACATTGCAGAGCCACCAGTATATGTTTTATTTCTGAAAGACAGGCTTCACAGTCATCAAGTCACTTCAGCATGTGAGATTGTACATCTAGAGGGTGTTCCACAATGTCCTACTCGATGAAAGCCTTAATTCTATTGACAGAAGTTGGGCTGAGCACTAGATTGCCTGAGGTTGGATTGATTTTTCCACCACGAAACACGTTGTCAATGATATTCAAGTTGCAAATGTCTTCGTTGTTTAACCGGGTACACAGGTGCAGGAGATCATTAGTAGACGGCAGCCCAATCTGTCGAGAAAGCTTGGACATAAGATACGGGAACGAAAGTGTAGTGATGTATTATTTTGTGATCACACGAATTAATTATTGCAGAAGAAGAGTCGGTAGACACACTTGAATACCTTGATGAACATCATACAGAATGTTGAGAATGTATGGAGAAAGTTTGTTGCCAGAAACTTCACAAGGGTAGACATTTGAGCTGAAGATGCTGTGAAGAATTTTATAGATATGATGGAGATGCTTGACTTGAAGAATGTTCTTTGCATTTCTAGGTATTTGTAAGTGCTATGGTTTCTTATTCCTTTGGTTGTCAAATTTTGTGGCGCCAAAAACACAATCTATGTCTTGTGTAGCATGTCGATTTGTATGTTCAAGGCGCTGCATCAATGCTACAAGTTAAGAACAGTGATCTACTTCAAGAAATACAAGGTCAAGTCCTTTCTCCACTTCTCTAAGCTTCAATGTTAAGAATATTTCAAGAGCTACATCAGAAGACGAGTGATTATTCAAGACTTAAGTTCAGCTCGAGATATTGTTCAACTCAAGATGAAGTGTAGTTCAAGCTCTAGAAGATCTCAAGTTCCATGCTACATCAAGTATAGAGATCTCAAGCTTTACAATCTTCTAAAGGTCAACTATCATCTGAAGAAATGAAGACTCAATGTCCATACTTCACATTCAAGGTATGAATGACCTTCGATAGACCTTAGGGTAGGTCATTTTGTATACATAATTCAAATTGAATCTTTTTATAAGTGTTTGGTCTGTTCTAAGACTAGTCCTAGACTCTGTTCGACTAGTCCTAGAACTGGCTCGACCAGTCCAAGAAATTCCAAGACCAGTCCTAAGTTGTTGCAAATTTTTGAAATTTTTTGGTTGAGCTTCGACCAGTCCTGGAGTCTGCTCGACCGGTCGTAGGAACAATACTGACTCATTCACGAACAGTCTTGCAGCTACGACTCAAACTCCAGCAACCATTCTTGGTTCCTCATGACCAGTCATGGGTTGGTCACGACAAGTCGTGGAGGCCTCACGACCAGTCGTGGACACCCTACGACCAGTCATGGAACGGTTTTATCCGATCGCGTTTAAAATTTTAAAATGCAGTTCGACTTACGACCAGTCGTGGTGGCCACTCGACCAGTCATAGACGCGATTTCTGCATCTATAAATAGAACACGATTTTCAGAGTTTCATATCGGAATTCAAGTAAAATTCAAGGCTTCACTCTGAGATAAGTTTGTGTTAATTTTTAAGCTACGTTGTGCATATTTAATATTCTTTTTTGTTAGATTTGTCAATTTGATTTTGTTTCTGTATTCCAATCTAAATTGAAAAGAGGAATTGTTGTATTCCTTCTTCTTCTTGGAATCAAAATCAAATAGAGCTAGTGTAAGTGTTATGGTCTCATGCTCCTTTGGTTGTCAAATTTTGTTGTGTCAAAACATCTTTCTGTGTCTTGTGCTTGTATGGTGATTTATATGTATTCAAGACACTGCATAAACACTTCATGACATTGGATGTCTTTAAGAAATACAAAGTGTACTTCATCATCCTATCAATGTTTAAAGCTACAATGTTGAAGTTCAAGTCTCAAGAAACAACTTCAAGACTCAAGAAATGACTTCAAGATTCATAAGCAACGCATGAAGTAGTTTTCACGCTGATGAAGATCTCAAGATTAAAGCTACAACAAGTTCAAGATCTCAAGCTTGATATGGTTCAAATATCTACATTCGTTGAATGGTTGAAGTTCAATGTCCATACGACATGTTTTCAAGTTTGACTGACCTTAGGTTGACCTTATAAGTAGGTCACTTTGGATACATAAATCAAATGTTTATTTTACATAAGTTTGGGCTATTCTACGACCAGACCTAGCTCCTGTTCGACCAGTCCTAGCATTGGTTCGACTAGTCCAAGAAATTCCACGACCAGTCCTAAGTTGTTGAAGATTTTCAGAATTTTTTGGTACACCCACGACCAGTCCTGGAGGTCCTTGACCGGTCGTAGAAGTGTCTTCGACTCGTTCTCGACCAGTCGTAGAGCTACGACTCAAAGTCTAGCAAGCTAATTTATAGTCCTACGACCAGTCGTAGAGAGCTACGACCAGTCGTAGGTGACCCACGACCAGTCGTAGGCTTCCCACGACCAGTCGTGGAATGACTTTCAAAGATCGCGCTCAATATTTCAAATATCCGTTAGAGCTACGACCAGTCGAAGGTTTCTAAGACCAGTCGTAGATGCGATTTTTGTTTCTATAAATTGAACACGAAATTCAGAGTTTTCACAATTCGACTCGATTCAATTCAAGAAATTTCAAGTGATCACTCTGAGATAAGTCTGTGTTTATTTTAAGCTACGTTGTGCTTATTTAATATTCCTTTTTGCTAGCTTATTTAATTTGATTTTGTTTCTGTATTCCAATCTTATTTGAAAAGAGGAATTACCTTATTCCTTCTTCTTGGAATCAAAATCAAATATAGCTACGC
Organism: Magnolia officinalis; assembly: GCA_021015155.1. Taxonomy (NCBI): domain Eukaryota; kingdom Viridiplantae; phylum Streptophyta; class Magnoliopsida; order Magnoliales; family Magnoliaceae; genus Magnolia; species Magnolia officinalis. Next base: position 46,949,678 of record JAJHSJ010000003.1, read on the forward strand.
CCAACTAGTTAAAATCTAAAATCTATTAGAATTTAAAACCATATTAAAGTGAGTATTGGAAATTGAACTTTGACATTCAATCATCTACTCCGATTGGTTCTACCGGGCTGCTACGAAAAGGAGAAATCCAGGTATTTTACAATTCTGTAAAATTTCATTTCTTTTGGTTTTGTTTGAGGTTAAGCCAGAAAAATCTCATTGTATTGGTTTTGTTTGAGGTTAAGCCAGAAAAATCTCATTGTATTGGTTTTGTTTGAGGTTAAGCCAGAAAAATCTCATTGTATTGGTTATCTGAGGAGAGCCAGAAAACTCAGAAAAGAGGGGTTTTTGAATTGTGTAAGCCCGAGTGAAAAAGACACAATTGTAAAGGTTTTGGGTGAACCTGTGAAAACCTATTTGATAGTGAACGCTAATATCCCCTGTGTGAGGATATTAGGAGTGGAGTAGCATTCTGTGTGGCTGTTGAAAGACAGTTGGTGTACACACAGGCGAACCACTATAACTCTTTGTCTTGTGGATTGAATGCTTGCTTAATTTTCATATCTTTTATCATTCAATTGTGTGGAATGTAGAAGTGGATGTGAATGTTGTAACTATTTACATTTCAAGCAAGTGTGGGATTGTTGTAATAATTTAGATCTATATTTCTGCACATTTAATTTCAATTCCTTGCTATTCATTTATTTCTATTAAAATTGAGTCCTTGATCCAAAAGATGTTCTAGAAATAAGGTTGTCCTACCATACGCCCTTGTTTATTATGGTGTAAGGTTGTCCTTAGAACTGAATTTGTATCAATCTCTCAATACTTATTTATCAAGGTGATTTGATTCCAGCATTGTGAATTGATTTATAATTGTAAGGCTATTGGTTTATTTTATTTCCGCTGATTTTATTTTAATTTGGCATAGTCCTATTCACCCCCCCTCTAGGACATATAGCTTGGCCTTTTCAAGTGGTATCAAAGCCTAATAGCTCATTTTTGTTGCTTTTTATTTCGGATTTATCTCCTGAGCTAACGATCTAAGCTATATAAAAGATGTCAAATTTTGATAGCCTTTCAGTTACTAGGCCTCCACCCTTTGATGGCTCCAACTATGCCTATTGGAAAGCCAGAATGAGGATCTTCCTCAAATCAATGGATGAAAGTGTGTGGCAAGCCACAGTGACTGAATGGAATCCTCCTATCATGGAAGTAACTGGTGTTGATGGTTCAAAATCTATGAAAATTACACCGTATTTCCAATGGACCACACTTTAGAAAAATGAGAGTAGTGCAAATGCTAAAGCAATAAATGCAATCACTTGCGCACTATCACCGGATGAGTTCAAAAGAATCATATCCTGTGATACTGCAAAGCAAGCCTGGGATATATTAGAAATGACACACGAAGGTACATCAATTGTCAAGAAATCTAAAGTCCAACTCCTCACAACTAAATTTGAAGAAATTCATATGGAGGAAAATGAAATGTTTATGGACTTTTACACTAGATTGAATGACATTGTAAACTCAATGTGGGGTCTTGGCGATAAGATCCCAGAAAGTAAAGTGTGTGCTAAAATACTACGCTCTCTTCCTGAACGGTTCAATTCTAAGGTAACCGCAATCCAGGAACTTCGTGATACGGATAATATGAGGGTAGAAGAATTAGTTGGTTCTTTACAAACCTATGAATTAAGTTTTAAAGCTCCTAAAGGTAAATCTATTGCTTTGAAGTCATCTAAAGGTATTACTCAAGAAAATTCAGATTCAGAAAATTCTGAAGATGATATGGCCCTTTTGGCGAAAAAGTTTTATAAGATTTTCAAAAGTAAGAAAAGAGTCAACTTTCAAAAGGCAAATGAAAAGAAACGTTCTAAACCTAAGTCTAAAACTTGGAAGTCATTGAAAGATAGTCAATGTTACAACTGTCAAGAATATGGGCATTTAGCAAACAAATGTCCTAAAAAGGACAGATCCAAAAGGAATGGTATGTTGGCTACTTGGGATGAATCGTCTGATTCTGAAGCCTCTTCTGAATCAGAAAATTCAGAAACCAAGTCGGGCAGTGAACTTAAGGCCCTTATGACTCTAGCCAAGTTTACTTTTTCAGATCACGATGATTCAACAAGTGAAGAAAATTTGGATAGTGATCATGAAAATGATGAAGATCTTCAAGATGCTTACAATGCCTTATATAAGGAAAGTTGTAAAATTGCTGTTAAACTTAAACTTCAAAAAGAAAAGTTTTTTAAAATTAAAGAATGTTTTAAAACCCTTGTTTTAGAAAAATCCCAAATTTCAGATTGTTTTGAAAAATCAAAGTGTGATCTGGAATTCAAAACCTCCCTGATTGAAAATTTGAAATCTGAAAATGAGAAACTTAAAAATGAAGTATCTTCTCTTCTGAGTTTGAAGGACACATGGAGATATGCCCAAGGTGATCCAAAATTAGAAAAATTATTATCCGGATCAAGAAAATGTGGCGATCGATCCGGGTTGGGCTATGATAAAAACACGTCTCCTAAACAGAAGAATACTCCTTCCAATTTTGTGAAAGGAGAGACTTCTAACTCAAAAGGAAAAGGTACTAGTTAAGTTTTTTCTAAAAATACAAAAACTTTTCAAAAACCCAAAAGCAGCTATATAAATTTCAAAAATCAGATTCGAAACCCACTAGCTGAAAAAATTGTTGATTTACTTAAGGAGCTATTAAAATCTAACTCAGTAGGTCACTCTTACAACTGTAAACAAAAGAAGACCAACTATTCTCCTAAACCCAAAACAGTTCTGAAATGGGTTCCTAAGGTTGCCTGTTTGGTTGCTCACACTGCTTTCAAAGCTACAAGCCATTCGAAATGGTACCTAGATAGTGGATGCTCCAGACATATGACAGGCGACAAGGCGCTATTCACCGATCTTAAAGATATGACTGATGGGTCAGTCACATTTGGTGATGGTAGCAACTGCAAGATAATTGGCAAAGGTACGGTCCAACTCTATAACCTTCCCTTATTTAAAAATGTTTTATATGTTGAGGGTTTAAAACACAACCTGTTGAGCATATCTCAAATATGCGATAACAACCATAATGTTAAATTTTCTAATCAAGGTTGTGAAATTATAAACGAAAAGGGTTCTGTAATATTAACTGGTCGCAGAACTTCTGAAAACTGCTATATAGTAAGCGATGGTAGCTCATCTAAACAAACGTGCTACATGGTCCATACCGATGAGACAAAATTATGGCATAAACGCCTCGGACATGTACACTACCGAAATTTATACAGATTGAGCAAAGGAGAACTAATTAGAGGTCTACCTAAGATGCAAAAAGTAGACAAGATTTGTGGTGAATGCCAGTATGGTAAACAAACTAGGAGCTCTCACAAAAAGGTGAACTCCAATACCACCACAAGACCACTCGAGCTTCTCCACATGGATCTTATAGGACCAACAAGAACGGAAAGTCGAGGTGGCAAAAAATACATCTTAGTTATCGTAGATGATTATACAAGATACACTTGGGTTTCATTCTTGAGGGACAAATCAGAAACCCTTGATGAAGTGAAAAAGATTATAAAACGGATTCAAACTGAAAAATGTTCTCAAGTCAACAAGATCCGTAGTGATCATGGATCCGAATTTGAAAATAGCGGTTTTGAGAAATTCTGTAGCGATCAGGGAATATCGCATGAATTCTCTGCACCTAAACTCCTCAACAAAATGGAATTGTCGAGAGGAAAATAGAGTGCTTCAAGAAATGGGAAATGTTATGTTAAATAGCATGAAGCTCCCTAGGAATCTCTGGGCTGAAGCAGTGAATACTGCCTGCTACATTATTAACCGTGTTTATATTTGTGAATCTAATAATAAAACGGCTTATGAAATGTGGTTTGAGAAAAAGCCTTCTGTCAAATACTTTCGAGTTTTTGGCAGCAAGTGCTATATTTTGCGTGACCGTGAAAATTTGGGAAAGTTCGACACTAAAAGTGATGAAGGGATCTTTTTAGGATATTCTTTAAACAGTCGTGCATATCGTGTTCTGAACAACAGGACCGGTGTGATTCAAGAGTCAATAAATGTTGTGATTGACGATCATTTGAATACACCTGTCCCTAGTTCAGATAATGATGAAGTTCTTATACTTGAAAAATAAGAAACTTCATCAAGTGAAACTAATTCTGAATTAAGGACTGTTAAAGATCATCCAACTTCTCAAATACTTGGAAACCCTCTCACTGGTGTGCGCACTCGTAGACAATTAGAGGACATATGTAACTACGTATGCTTTACATCCCAGATAGAACCGGTTAACGTGAAAGAAGCACTTTCGGATAAAACTGGATAGTTGCGATGCAGGAAGAACTTAATCAGTTTGTCAGAAATGATGTCTGGTACCTTGTTCCTAGACCTAAAGATAAACATATTATTGGAACAAAATGGATTTTCAAAAACAAATCTGATGAACTTGGAAATATTATTCGAAATAAAGCAAGGCTAGTTGTACAGGGGTATACACAAATTGAAGGTATTGACTATAATGAAACATTTGCCCCTGTAGCTCGTCTTGAATCAATCAGACTTTTTATCTCCATTGCTTGTTTTAGGAAGATTAAAATTTACCAAATGGATGTAAAAAGTGCCTTTTTGAATGGTGATTTACATGAAGAGGTATATGTTGAACAACCTACAGGGTTTGAAGATCCTAAATTTACTGATCATGTGTATCGTCTTAAGAAGGCTCTCTATGGTCTGAAACAAGCTCCCAGAGCATGGTACGAAAAACTGACTAAGTTTTTACTGAGTCATAATTTTCAGATGGGATGTGTTGATAAGACGCTCTTTGTTAAGAAACATAACGATGATATTCTAATGGTTCAAATATATGTTGACGATATTATTTATGGATCAACCTGTACTAACATGACTGTTGAGTTTGCAGATTTAATGAAGTCTAAATTCGAAATGAGCATGGTTGGAGAATTAAATTATTTCCTAGGGTTGCAAGTAAAACAACAACCTGATGGAATTTTTATCTCTCAAACCAAATATGCTCTGAACTTAATTAAGAAATTTAGATTTGAGAATGGTAAAAATTTTGATACTCCTATGAGTACAACTTTGAGACTCTCAAAAGACTCTACAGGTAATGATGTGGATCCTAAATTGTATCGTAGTTTGATTGGTAGTTTGCTTTATCTGACTGCAAGTAGACCAGATATTTCTTTGAGTGTTGGCATTTGTGCTCGTTATCAGTCAAATCCTAAAGAATCTCACTTAACTGCTGTTAAGCGGATTATGCGATATGTCGCAAGTTCTGCTAAACTGGGTCTCTGGTATCCGCATGAGACTAGTGTTCAATTAGCCGGGTACTCAGATGCTGACTGGGCTGGAAACATTGATGATAGGAAATCAACCAGTGGTGGTTGTTTCTACATTGGAAATTGTCTTGTTTCTTGGTTTAGCAAGAAGCAAAGTTCTATATCGCTATCAACAGCTGAGGCTGAATACATTGCTGCTGGAAATGCATGTACTCAGCTTGTTTGGATGAAACGTATGTTAAGCGATTATGGAATTACACAGGATTCTATGATTTTGTTTTGTGATAATTCCAGTGCAATAAATATCTCAAAAAATTCAGTTCAGCATTCACGTACTAAGCATATTGACATTAGATTTCATTACATTCGTGAATTAGTGGAAGAAAAATTAATATATTTGGATTACATTCCAACCGAGACTCAACTTGCGGACATTTTCACTAAACCGCTCGACAAAAGCAAGTTTAATAAATTAAAGTTTGATCTCGGTATGTGCAATTTAAATTGAATTTGCATGCTTTGGTGTATCATAATGTACATATGTTTGATGTTTTATTTGCTTAAATTTGGAAATCATTTTAAAAATTACAAATTTTAGTCGGTACTCGACCAATCGAACACATCCACGACCGGTCGTGAAACTCGTGAATTCACTTTATTTTGGGGATTTGGCTCTTCTTCTTCATTTCCTTTTATTTCTCCAACGAGCCTAGCCTCGACCGGTCGAACCCACCTTCATGATACTTCAAGGTTAGTGGTTCTTTTACAATTTTCTTGCAGATTCTTGTTATTGGTGTTTCAAATTTCACTCTTGTAGAATCTACTTGCTCTTTCATTGCAAGTTTGGGGTTTTCTCTTGAAAAATCTGTTCTATCAAAACCCTACTTCTTCTTTCTTGCATCTTATAGTTTCCTTGAGTCCTCCTTTGAAAATGGATGCTATGGGTAAAAAGAAAACTACACGTGGTCCCTCTTCATCTAGATGAGCATCTATTTCGCAACGTCATCTTCGCTCTCCCGAAAATGATCCTTCAGATGTACGGGATTTGCGTATGCGCAATATTATTGTTGAGCGTCCTGTTAATGTTAATCACATTGCTTCCTTTGGTATCCTTCCTCTGTTGCAATCTGTGGGATGGGATAACATCTTACATTGGGGTGGAGCTGCATACCAGTCCATTGCCCAATCCATGTTTGCATGTATTTGTGATTCTTCTCTTGAGAATTTAACCTTTAAAATTGATACTCAAGAAGGCTTATTTTCAGTGGATCGACATTTGATTGCTCACCTTATGGAAATACCTGTCAATGATGAGGGCATTCCAATTCATATTTTACATGACAAACTCTCAGAATCTGAGCGAAAAATGCTTACTAGAGATTTGTGTAATTTGGATGTTCACTGGACTCATAAAGGTCATGCACTTCCCTTAAGGTACTTGTTACCCAGACACAGAGTGCTTCACAGGATTTTCATCTCAAATCTATATCCGCGTTCTGGTAATAAAACCGAACTCACTGCATTCATGGTTCGTGTTTTGCATTCTGTCATCTTTGGTGCGAAAATCTGTCTACCTTCGTTAATTTGTCACTCCATTATTTTGTCTCGTCACCATCCAAGTCATAGTGATATTCCCTTTGGTTATTTGATGACTATGCTCGCAAATCATATGCTCGTGGCTATGCCTGTTAGAGAAAAACCATCCATCATCTCCCTTTTAATAATTCAATCTTAACAAGATGAATTTAGAATTGGTTCCTGGCCAAGTGGATGCTGGTAGCAGTGGTGCTGAAGCAGGAAATGCAGATCAAGCTGGTGATCTTCCTGGAGATGTAAATATGGATGATTTATTTGAAGAACTTGAGTTAGACTCGGCTGATGATCCTGACTTTCAGCCTTCTGATTTTGATGAGAGGTTGAATTCTCTTCAAGAACAGGTGGCTCAAATTAGTGTTACCCAAGACACTCAATTTTCTTATTTACGCAAATATATGAGGCAGGTTGCTAGGGGTTCCTGCTCCCTCTTCTGGTTCTGACTGAATTTTTATTGGGTCTGTAATAACTAATATTTTTCTTTGCTTTTGGTCTGAACTTTGCATGCTTACTGACTTTTTGTTGAATTATGCACTATGCTCTCTTGCATCTATATTCCATCTCTTATTTTCCTTATCCTTGATGCCCTTCTTCCTTTGTCATTTTGTGTCAAAAAGGGGGAGAAGTTTTGGGAGGCTTTGGCTTTGGTTGGATTTAATGATTATGATTAGGTTCATTCATGTCTATGGATGTGCTGCTATTACTTAGGGGGAGTTAAGCTTCTCAGGGGGAGTTATGCTAGATATTGCTTATAATGTCTATATAACTGGTGCATGATTCTCTATTTGAACCTGTTGTGCCTGTACTTCTCTTATTTCTATTGGAAGTATTATTTATTTGGGTGTTTTGTCACAAATTTGACAAAGGGGGAGATTGTAAGTGCTATGGTCTCATGCTCCTTTGGTTGTCAAATTTTGTTGTGTCAAAACATCTATCTGTGTCTTGTGCTTGTATGGTGATTTATATGTATTCAAGACACTGCATAAACACTTCATGACATTGGATGTCTTTAAGAAATACAAAGTGTACTTCATCATCCTATCAATGTTTAAAGCTACAATGTTGAAGTTCAAGTCTCAAGAAACAACTTCAAGACTCAAGAAATGACTTCAAGATTCATAAGCAACGCATGAAGTAGTTTTCACGCTGATGAAGATCTCAAGATTAAAGCTACAACAAGTTCAAGATCTCAAGCTTGATATGGTTCAAATATCTACATTCGTTGAATGGTTGAAGTTCAATGTCCATACGACATGTTTTCAGGTTTGACTGACCTTAGGTTGACCTTATAAGTAGGTCACTTTGGATACATAAATCAAATGTTTATTTTACATAAGTTTGGTCTATTCTACGACCAGTCCTAGCTCCTGTTCGACCAGTCCTAGCATTGGTTCGACTAGTCCAAGAAATTCCACGACCAGTCCTAAGTTGTTGAAGATTTTCGAAATTTTTTGGTACACCCACGACCAGTCCTGGAGGTCCCTCGACCGGTCGTAGAAGTGTCTTCGACTCGTTCTCGACCAGTCGTAGAGCTACGACTCAAAGTCCAGCAAGCTAATTTATGGTCCTACGACCAGTCGTAGAGAGCTACGACCAGTCGTAGGTGACCTACGACCAGTCGTAGGCTTCCCACGACCAGTCGTGGAACGACTTTCAAAGATCACACTCAATATTTCAAATATCCGTTAGAGCTACGACCAGTCGAAGGTTTCTAAGACCAGTCGTAGATGCGATTTTTGTTTCTATAATTTGAACACGAAATTCAGAGTTTTCACAATTCGACTCGATTCAATTCAAGAAATTTCAAGTGATCACTCTGAGATAAGTCTGTGTTTATTTTAAGCTACGTTGTGCTTATTTAATATTCCTTTTAGCTAGCTTATTTAATTTGATTTTGTTTCTGTATTCCAATCTTATTTGAAAAGAGGAATTACCTTATTCCTTCTTCTTGGAATCAAAATCAAATATAGCTACGCCTAACTAGTTAAAATCTAAAATCTATTAGAATTTAGAACCATATTAAAGTGAGTATTGGAAATTGAACTTTGACATTCAATCATCTACTCCGATTGGTTCTACCGGGCTGCTATGAAAAGGAGAAATCCAGGTATTTTACAATTCTGTAAAATTTCATTTCTTTTGGTTTTGTTTGAGGTTAAGCCAGAAAAATCTTATTGTATTGGTTTTGTTTGAGGTTAAGCCAGAAAAATCTCATTGTATTGGTTATCTGAGGAGAGCCAGAAAACTCAGAAAAGAGGGGTTTTTGAATTGTGTAAGCCCGAGTGAAAAAGACACAATTGTAAAGGTTTTGGGTGAACCTGTGAAAACCTATTTGATAGTGAACGCTAATATCCCCTGTGTGAGGATATTAGGAGTGGAGTAGCATTCTGTGTGGCTGTTGAAAGACAGTTGGTGTACACACAGGCGAACCACTATAACTCTTTGTCTTGTGGATTGAATGCTTGCTTAATTTTCATATCTTTTATCATTCAATTGTGTGGAATGTACAAGTGGATGTGAATGTTGTAACTATTTACATTTCAAGCAAGTGTGGGAATTGTTGTAATAATTTAGATCTATATTTCTACATTTAATTTCAATTCCTTGCTATTCATTTATTTCTATTAAAATTGAGTCCTTGATCCAAAAGATGTTCTAGAAATAAGGTTGTCCTACCATAAGCCCTTGTTTATTATGGTGTAAGGTTGTCCTTAGAACTGAATTTGTATCAATCTCTCAATACTTATTTATCAAGGTGATTTGATTTCAGTATTGTGAATTGATTTATAATTGTAAGGCTATTGGTTTATTTTATTTCTGCTGATTTTATTTTAATTTGGCATAGTCCTATTCACCCCCCCTCTAGGACATATAGCTTGGCCTTTTCAGCTAGCCTAACTGGTTTAATTTAAAATCAATTAAAACCTAGAACCATTTTAAAGTGAGTATTGGACAATTGAACTTCTATATTCAAACTTCTACTCTGATTGATTCTTCTGGGCTGCTACAAAAGGAGAAATCCAGGTATTTTACATTTATGTAAATTTCCATTGCTTTTGGTTTCTTTTGAGATTGAGCTAGAAAAATCTCATTGTGTTGGTTATCTAAAGAGAGCCAGAAAACTCAGAAAGTGGGGTTTTTGAATTGTGTAAGCCCATTTGAAAGACACAATTGTGAAGGTTTTAGGTGAACCTGTGAAACCTATTTTCATAGTGAATGCTGATATCCCCTGTGTGAGGATATTAGGAGTGGAGTAGCAAGTTGTGTGGCTGTTGTTTAATAGTTGGTGTACACACAGGCGAACCACTATAATTTTTTATTTTTTGTGGTTTGAATGTTTATTTAATTTCTATATCCTTTATCATTCAAAGCTGTGAAATGTATGCGTGGATGTGAATGTTGTAATATTTACATTTCAAGCATTGTGTGAATGTTGTAATAGTTTAGAATTTCAATTCTTGCTATTTCTTTTATTCCTCTTCAGTTTGAGATATTGATACTTAAACCGTTCTAGTAAGGTTGTCCTGTCATAAACTCTTGGTTTTTATGGTGCAAGGTTGTCCTTAGAACATCATTCGTATTAGCCTCTCAATACTAGAATATTGAGGTTGCTTTACATTTATGTATTGTGATTTATTTAAAGTATTATCTTTCATTTATTTGTTTATAAGGTTATCTTATTGTTTAATTCCTGTGGTATCATTTTAAATTTGGCATAGTCCTATTCACCCCCCCCCCCCCCCCCCCCCCCCCCCCCCGACATATAGTTAGGCCTTTTCAATTGGTATCAGAGCCTAATAGCTCATTTTAATTATTATTTGGATTTAGTTCCTAAGCTAATTGATCTAAGCTATTTGTAAGATGTCAAATTTTAATAGTCTTTCAGTCAATAGGCCTCCACCATTTGATGGCTCCAATTATTCCTATTGGAAAGCCAGGATGAGGATTTTCCTCAAATCAATGGATGAGAGCGTGTGGCAAGCCACAGTAACTGAATGGATCCCTCTTACCAATGAAGTGACTAGTATCGATGGATCAAAATCAATGAGAGTAACACCTTATTTTTCTTGGACCACACTTCAGAAAAGTGAGAGTAGTGCCAATGCAAAAGTACTAAATGCAATCACTTGCGCACTATCACCGAATGAGTTCAAAAGAATTATATCCTGTGATATTGCAAAGCAAGCTTGGGATATTTTAGAAATGACACATGAGGGTACATCAATTGTCAAGAAGTCTAAAGTCCAAATCTTCACAACTAAATTTGAGGAAATACATATGAAAGAAAATGAAATGTTCATGGACTTCTATACTAGACTGAATGACATTGTAAACTCTATATGGGGTCTTGGCGATAAAATCCTAGAAAGTAAAGTGTGTGCAAAGGTACTACGCTCACTACCTGAACGGTTCAACTCAAAGGTGACTGCGATCCAGGAACTTCGTGATACAGACAATATGAGGGTAAAAGAATTAGTTGGGTTTTTACAAACCTACGAGTTAAATCTTAAAGCTCCTAAAGGTAAATCTATTGCCCTTAAGTCTTCTAAATGTATTTCTCAATTCTCAAGAAAATTCTGATTTTGAAAATTCTAAAGATGATATGGTTCTCTTAGCGAAAAAGCTTTACAAAATTTTCAAAAGTAAAAAGAGGGTTGATTTTCAAAAATCAAATGACAAGAAAAGATCTAAATCTAAATCTAAAACTTGGAAATCTTTAAAAGATAGTCAATGTTATAACTGCCAAGAATATGGGCATTTAGCAAACAAGTGTCCTAAAAAGGACAAACCTAAAAAGAAAGAAATGTTGGCTACTTGGGATGAATCTTCTGGCACTAAAGCCTCTTCTGAATCAGAAGATTCTAAAACTGAGTCGGGCAATGAAGTCAAAGCTCTTATGACTCTAGCCAAGTTCACTTTTTCATATCATGATGATTCTACTAGTGAAGAAAATCTGAATAGTGATCATGAAAATGAAGAAGATCTTCAAGATGCTTACAATGCCCTATACAAGAAAAGTTTTAAAATTGCTGTTAAACTTAAACTTCAGAAAGAAAAGTTTTTAAAGCTTAAAGAAAAATTTAAAACTCTTGTTTTAGAAAAATCTCATATTTCAGATTGTTTTGAAAAATGCAAATGCGATTTAAAATTCAAAACCCCCCAGATTGAAAATCTGAAATCTGAAAATGAAAAACTTAAACTTGAAATCTCTTCACTTCTGAGTTTAAAGGATACATGGAGGTATGCCCAAGGTGATCCAAAGTTAGAAAAACTTTTGTCTGGATCAAGAAAATGTGGTGACCGATCCGGTTTGGGTTATGATAGAAATATTCCTCCTAAACAGAAAAATACTCCTCCTAAGTTTGTAAAAGGAGAGTCCTCACACTCAAAAGAGAAAAGTTCTAATCAAAAGTTTTCTAAAAATGCTAAAAGTTTTCAATCTTTCAAAACTAAAAGTAACCATATCAACTATAAAAATCAGAATCGAAACCCTTTAGCTGGGAAAATAGTTGATCTACTTAAGGAGCTCTTAAAATCTAACTCAGTGGGTCATTCTTACAACAACTACAAACATAAAAAGACCAACTATACTCCTAAACCCAAAACAGTTATGAAATGGGTTCCTAAGGTTACTTACTTGGTTGCCCACACGGCTTTCAAAGCTTCAAGCCATTCAAAATGGTACGTAGACAGTGGATGCTCCAGGCACATGACTGGTGACAAAGGTTTGTTCACCACTCTTAAAGACATGACTGATGGTTCAGTCACATTTGGTGATGGTAGCAACTGCAAGATTATTGGCCAAGGTACGGTTCAACTTTCTAACCTCTCCTTATTTGAGAATGTTCTGTACGTTGAAGGTTTAAAACATAACTTGTTAAGCATTTCTCAAATATGCGATAAAAATCATAGTATTAAATTTTCTAACCTAGGGTGTGAAATATTAAACAAAAATGGTTCTGTAATATTAATTGGTCGTAGAACTTCTGAAAACTGCTACATCGTAAGTGCTTCTAGCTCATCTAATCAACTGTGTTACATGGTCCATACCAATGAGGCTGAGTTATGGCATAAACGCCTTAGACATGTACACTATCGCAATCTCTATAAATTGAGCAAAAGAAAACTAATAAGAGGTCTACCTAACTTCAAAAAGTAGACAAAATATGTGGTGAATGCCAGATTGGCAAGCAAACTAGGAGTTCTCACAAAAAAGTGAACTCCAATGCCACATCAAAACCGCTTGAACTTCTCTACATGGATCTTGTAGGACCAACCAGGACGGAGAGTCGAGGTGGCAAAAACTACATACTGGTGATCGTGGATGATTATAACAGATTTACTTGGGTAACCTTCTTAAGAGATAAATCAGAAACCCTTGATGAAGTAAAAAGGATTCTCAAACGGATCCAAATTGAAAAAGGTTCTCAAGTTAGTAAGATCCGTAGTGATCATGGATCAGAATTTGAAAATAGTAGTTTTGAGAAATTCTGTTGCGATCAAGGAATATCTCATGAATTCTCTACACCCAAAACACCACAACAAAATGAAATTGTTGAAAGAAAAAATAGAGTGCTTCAAGAAATGGCTAATGTAATGTTGAATAGTATGAAGCTCCCTAAAAATCTTTGGGCTGAAGCCGTAAATACTGCCTGTTATATAATCAACCGGGTTTATACAAGTAAATCTAATAATAAAACTGCTTATGAACTATGGTTTGATAAGAAGCTTACTGTCAAATACTTTCGAGTTTTTAGCAGCAAGTGCTATATTTTACGTGACCGTGAAAATCTGGGGAAGTTTGACACTAAAAGTGATGAAGGTATCTTTTTAAGGTATTTTTTGAACAGTCGTGCATATCAAGTACTGAACAAGAGGACCGATGTGATCCAAGAGTCCATCAATGTGGTCATTGACGATCACTTGAATACACTTGCTCCAAGTTTAGATAATGATGAGGTTCTTTTAATTGACAAACCAGATACTTCATCAAATCAAACTAATTCTGAACTGAGGACTGTCAAAGATCATCCAACCACTCAAATTCTTGGAAACCCTCTCACTGGTGTGTGTACTCGTAGACAACTAGAAGACATATGTAATTATATGTGCTTTACATCCCAGATAGAACCAGCTAACGTAAAAGAAGCTCTTACTGACGAAAACTGGATAATAGCTATGCAAGAAGAGCTTAACCAATTTGTGAGAAATGATGTTTGGTATCTTGTTCCTAGACCTAAAGATAAACACATTATAGGAACTACGTGGATTTTCAAAAATAAGTCTGATGAACTTGGTAATATAATTCGAAACAAGGTTAGACTGGTTGTACAAGGGTACACTCAAATTGAAGGCATCGACTATGATGAAACCTTTGCCCTAGTATCTCGTCTTGAATCAATCAGACTATTCATATCCATTGTGTGCTTTAGAAAATTTAAAATTTATCAAATAGATGTAAAGAGTGCCTTCTTAAATGGTGATCTGCATGAAGAAGTTTATGTTGAACAAACAATGGATTTTGAAGACCCTAAGAACACTGATCATGTATATCGCCTTAAAAAGGCTCTCTACAGTTTGAAACAAGCTCCCAGGGCATGGTACGAAAAATTGACTAAGTTTTTAGTAAGTCATAATTTTTTAATGGAAAGTGTTGATAAGACTCTGTTTGTTAAGAAACATAACAATCATATCTTAATGGTGCAAATTTATGTTGATGATATTATTTATGGATATACTTGTACTAACATAACTGTTGAGTTTGCAGATTTAATGAAATCTAAGTTCGAAATGAGCATGGTTGGGGAATTGAATTATTTCCCAGGATTGCAAGTAAAACAACAACCTGATGATATTTTTATTTCTCAAACCAAATATGCTTTGAACTTAATTAAAAAGTTCGGATTTGAGAATGGTAAGAATTTTGATACTCCAATGAGTACAACATTAAGACTCTCAAAAGACTCTACATGTAAAAATGTAGATCCTAAAATATATCGCAGTATGATTGGTAGTTTACTTTATTTAACTGCTAGTAGACCTGATATTGCTTTGAGTGTTGGTATTTCCGCTAGATATCAGTCTGACCCTAAAGAGTCTCATCTAACTGTTGTTAAGCGGATTATGTGATATGTAGCAAGTTCTGCTAATTTGAGTCTCTGGTATCCATATGATACTAGGTTCAGTTGGCGGGGTACTCAGATGCTGATTAGGCTGGTAATATCAATGATAGAAAGTCAACTAGTGGTGGTTATTTCTATATTGGAAATTGTTTAGTTTCTTGGTTTAGTAAGAAGCAAAGTTCTATATCGCTTTCTACTGCTGAGGCTGAATACATCACAACTGGAGATGCATGTACTCAGCTTATTTGGATGAAACGCATGCTAAGTGATTATGGAATTGCACAGGATTCAATGGTTTTATATTGTGATAATTTCAGTGCAATAAATATTTCTAAAAATCTAATTCAGCATTCTCGTACTAAGCACATTGACATTAGATTTCATTACATTCGTGAATTAGTGGAAGAAAAAATAATTTCATTGGAATACATTCCGACCGAGACTCAACTTACCGACATTTTCACTAAACCGCTCGACAAAAGTAGGTTTAATAAATTGAAATTTGATCTTGGTATGTGCAATTTAAATTGATTATTCATGCATGTATGTATCATAATATATATATATTTGATAATTTATTGGTTTAAATTTTAAATTTTGATAAAAAAAATGCATGTTTTTGTTGGTTCACGACCAGTCGAGGATGTGCTCGACCAGTCGTGGTACGACCGGTCGAGAACAGTCCTCAGCCAGTTGTGTAGCGCGCTTAATCTCTTAAAAATTGGAGAAAAAGTCATCTTCTTCATTTCCTATTTCTTCTCCAACGGGCCATAGCATGACTAGTCGTACCCAACTGTCTGATTCCTCAAGGTTAGTGCATCATTTGTGTTTTTCTTGTAGATTTTAGTCAATATTACTTCATTTTCACTCTTGAAGTAATTTATTTTGTGATTCATTGCAATTTTGGGGTTTTTTTTTGAAAAATCTGATCTTAGCAAAACCCACTCTATGATCTTTGCTTCTTCTTGGTTCTTTGATTTTCCTACTGCAAATGATCCCTCTCATGTACAGGATTTGCGATTGCAAAACGTAATTGTTGAAAGACCTGTGTTTATTAATCACATTGTTCTTTTTGGTATCCTTCCTCTTCTCCAATCTGTAGGTTGGGATAGCATCCTACATTGGGGTGGGCCTGCATAACAATCTATTGCTCACGCCATGATTGCTTGCATTTCTGAATTTTCAACTGAAAATTTAACATTTAATATAGCAACAAGAGAAGGTCTATTTGAGGTAGACCGTCATCTGATTTCGGCTCTAATAGATATACCTGTAAATGATGAGGGTATTCCTATTCAGACTCTAGTTGAAAAACTGTCAGAAACAGAAAAATGTATGTTAACTAGAGATTTATGTAATATGGATGTTCAATGAACTCATAAAGGGAATGCGCTCCCCTCAAAGTATTTGTTACCCATATACAGGGTTCTCCACAAAATCTTTACTTCAAATTTCTATCCGCGTTCTGGTAACAAAACTGAACTGACTTCATTTATAGTTCGGGTTTTTCATTATATCGTCACTGGTACTAAAGTCTGTCTGCCTTCTTTAATATGTCATTTCATTATTCAGTTTCGTCTCCATCCAGGACACAGTGATATTCCATTTGCTTATCTTATGACTGTGTTAGCTTCTCACATGCTAGTTGCTATGCTTGTTGAAGAGGCTCCTATTCATCATCTTATTTTTAACCATTCTAATATAAACAAGATGAAATTGGAATTGGCTTCTGGCCAAAGAGATGTTGGTGGTGGTGGTGCTGAAGCAGGGGATGAAGAAGAAGTTGGCGATCTTCCTCCTTATGACATAAATAGGGATGACATTTTTGATGAAATTGAATCAGATTCTACTAATGATCCTGACTATGAGCCATCTGATTTTGATGCTCGTCTTCGTGCACTTGAGGAGAAGGTTGAGAACATAAATGTTGCCCATGATTTACAATTTAAATATACACTGCTCCTTCATCAACTTAATCCTAGCATACCTGCTCCTTCATTAGGATCTGATTAAATGTTTTTATTCATTGGTCTGTAATAACTGTTAGACTATTTTGGTTTCTTTCAGTGTGTGCTAGACTTACTCTGGATTATACTGGTTTATGATATATGCACTTTGAATTTGCTTCTATATCTTTTGTCTATTTAACTCATTTATTACTCTCTTATTGGACTTCCACTTTCATTTTTTCCTTTCTTCCTTTGTCATTTTGTGACAAAAAGGGGGAGAATATGTTTTTGAGTGATAAATTTGGATTGTATATGGATTGTGAGGGAGTAGCATAAGGCATAATTTTTATGGATTTTATGTGTGCTACTCAGGGGGAGTAAGTAATGAAGAATTTGTGAATGACAATTGGTGCATGATTCTTTAATCAGGCTGTAACTGGTTTGCTTTTATAACTGGTGCATGATTCCTTGTGTTCATATTGATCATATTTTTGTTAGGTGTGTTTTGTCACAAATTTGACAAAGGGGGAGATTGTAAGTGCTACAGTTTCCTATTCCTTTGGTTGTCAAATTTTGTGGTGCCAAAAATACAATCTATGTCTTGTGTAGCATGTTGATTAATTTGTATGTTCAAGACACCGCATCAATGCTACAAGTTAAGAATAGTGATCTACTTCAAGAAATACAAGGTCAAGTGCTTTATCCACTTCTGTAAGCTTCAATGTTCAGAATATTTCAAGAGCTACATCAGAAGACAAGTGATTATTCAAGACTCAAGTTCAGCTCGAGATATTGTTCAACTCAAGATGAAGTGTAATTCAAGCTCTAGAAGAGATCTCAAGCTTCACAATCTTCTAAAGGTCAACTATCATCTGAAGAAATGAAGACTCAATGTCCATACTTCACATTCAAGGTATGAATGACCTTCGATTGACCTTAGGGTAGGTCATTTTGTATACATAATTCAAATTGAATCTTTTTATAGGTGTTTGATCTGTTCTAAGACTAGTCCTGGACTTTGTTCGACTAGTCCTAGAACTAGCTCGACCAGTCCAAGAAATTCCAAGACCAGTCCTAAGTTATTACAAATTTTTGAAAATTTTTTGTTGAGCTTCAACCAGTCCTGGAGTCTGCCCGGTCGTAGGAACAGTGCCGACTCATTAACGATCAGTCCTGCAGCTACGACTCAAACTTCAGCAACCATTCTTGGTTCCTCACGACCAGTCGTGGGTTGCTCACGACCAGTCGTGGACACCCTACGACCAGTCGTGGAATGGTTTTATCCGATCGTGCTTAAAATTTCAAAATGCAGTTCGACCTACGACCAGTCGTGGTGGCCACTCGACCAGTCATAGACGCGATTTCTGCATTTATAAATATAACACGATTTTCAGAGATTCATATTGAAATTCAAGTAAAATTCAAGGCTTCATTCTGAGATAAGTTTGTATTAATTTTTAAGATACGTTGTGCATATTTAATATTCTCTTTTGCTAGCTTTGTCTATTTGATTTTGTTTCTGTATTCCAATCTGAATTAAAAAGAGGAATTGTTGTATTCCTTTTTCTTGGAATCAAAATCAAATAGAGCTAGCCCAACTAGTTTAATTTAAAATCAATTAGAACCTATAACCATTTCAAAGTGAGTATTGGACAATTGAACTTCTATATTCGAACTTGTACTCCGATTGGTTCTTTCGGGCTGGTATAAAAGGAGAAATCCAGGTATTTTACATTTATGTAAATTTTCATTACTTTTGGTTTCTTTTGAGATTGAGCCAGAAAAATCTCTTTGTGTTGGTTATCTGAGGAGAGCCAGAAAACTCAGAAAGTGGGGTTTTTGAATTGTGTAAGCCCATTTGAAAGACACAATTATGAAGGTTTTAGGTGAACCTGTGAAACCTATTTTCATAGTGAATGCTGATATCCCCTGTGTGAGGATATTAAGAGTGGAGTAGCAAGCTGTGTGGCTGTTGTTTAACAGTTGGTGTATACACAGGCGAACCATTATAATTCTTTGTGTTTTGTGGTTTGAATGTTTATTTAATTTCTATATCCTTTATCATTCAAAGCTGTGGAATGTATGTGTGGATGTGAATGTTGTAATATTTACATTTCAAGCATTATGGGAATGTTGTAATAGTGCTATTTCATTTATTCCTCTTCAGTTTGAGATATTGATACTTAAACCGTTCTAGTAAGGTTGTCCTGCCATAAACCCTTAGTTTTTATGGTGCAAGGTTGTCCTTAAAACATCATTTGTATCAGCCTCTCAATACTAGAATATTGACGTTACTTTACATTTATGTATTGTAATTTATTTAAAGTACTATTTTTCATTTATTTGTTTATAAGGCTATCCTATTGTTTAATTCCACTGGTATCATTTTAAATTTGGCATAGTCCTATTCACCCTCCCCCCCCCCCCCCCCCCCCCCCCCCCAGGACATATAGCTTGACCTTTTCAGTATTGTAGAACCATTACATAATGCTCGAGTGACTTCTCCCCAAACACCAAGGCCATTCATATTCGGTTCCAATACGGGTATCCTAGTGACTTCTACGCCAACCAGACGACTTATCAGTCCAGGGGTGATGTGCTCAGTTCGATTTATGACAGCAACTAAAATGAGTAGAGGATTATTTTCAACGTTGTAGATCAAGTTCAGAAACTGATGCACAAGATCATACTGAAATCCTCCCCCAAAATTCACGATATTTCCCCACCCAATTTGTTCTAAGAGATTGATGATCCCAAAGGATTCAATGCACTTCCTATGAACAGCTCTTTCTGCCACGATTTCTAGATCTGAAAATGAAAATGAGGCATATGAATTTTTCTTACCTTTCTTGCTCTCAGTTGAGACATTTTGTAGAAGAACTATACCTTTGTCTTTAGACATTCTTGCTTAAGGTGAAGGGAGACTTAAGGTTTAGGTGTTGACAACAGTCAAGATAAGGAAATTGATCTGGGAGATGCAAACCCAAAAATGTGGTTAACAGGTGAACCTCTATTTCCGATCTTCTGACTTTTTATTGAGCAACAACCTTCGATATCATCGAACGTAGATTCGATGATATCGATATATCCTTTTTGATATTTTCAATGAAGAGTTCGAGGGAAGACTAACCGACTCATCGTTTCAGCTACTCGAGAGATCGACGATGGTAACGATTCTCGGTCGATGTAATCGAAAAGTCCATATGATGTATCGACAGACATATTGAAGGTGAATATTTTTCATTTCTCCGCAGATCGGCAAACTTTCATGTATAGTGTAATATATATATATATATATATATATATATATATATATATATATATATATATATATATATATATATATATATATATATATATATGAATAAGCAATATACATAGCAAAATTTTATACAAACATTGTACAGATCAAAATTATAAACACTAGAATGTTTATATACAAAAAGATTGAGATGAGGGACCTCAGATGTATCATTAGGAGCTCAACAAAATTGCATCATTTCAGCAAATATCCAGATCTAGATGCATGATCTGAACTTGTTTTTTCATGCTCAATGTTTCTGAGCATATGGATCAGTCCTTCCTCTTCCTTTAATGACATAGCATTGGTTATTTGTGTGAGAACCCTTCATCGTTGTTTCACCTGATAGGTCTAGGATTTCGCATTCATCTTTGTTGAATGTAACCACATGCTTATTGTCACATATTTGAGAAATGCTCAGAAGATTATGAGTTAATCTTTTTATGTAAAAAGCATTCTCATTTTTTAGTGAAGTAATTCCTTTGATAATTCCCTGTCCAATTACTTTAGCGGTGCTTCCGTCTTCATAGGTGACTATCCCATCATTAAGATCTGAATAGTTTGACAGAAGGGATTTGTCACCCGTGACATGTCTTGAGCAACCGCTATCTAGGTACCACTTTGTATCATTGCCTGTTATATGATTTGAATGAGTAATAAGGCACTTTTTCTTTTCTCTCACTACCCATTTTGTGACAGGATTTTTTATTATGGTAGATTTCTTATTTAACTTGGCCACTTGATTCAATAACTCCT
The DNA here is from genome assembly GCA_021015155.1 of Magnolia officinalis. Lineage (NCBI taxonomy): Eukaryota > Viridiplantae > Streptophyta > Magnoliopsida > Magnoliales > Magnoliaceae > Magnolia > Magnolia officinalis. Next base: position 46,970,706 of record JAJHSJ010000003.1, read on the forward strand.
TCATTCTGTCATTTTCTTTCGGTGGTGATGGATGTGTATTACTTTTATCCATATTCCTAGGTGAACTCCTGCTGTCTTGTATTTTTCTGGTTAGTTTGATTTTACCAAAATGATTTTGACCAGAATTTTGTTGTGTCCTCTTAGGTGTTAAGCATTCCAACTTATAGTGACCCGAATCACCACATAAATGACAGACTGGAGTAGTTCTTGTGTTACTTCCTAGAGCAGCAGATTTTTCAGCCAATGGTGCTGCATTTTTAGTTTTTGTTTTAAATTTACCATATCCTAAGCCACTCTTGTCCTTTCCTTATCTTCCCATTCCTAAGAGTTTTTCTAATTTCTCACCACTTTGGGAAACTTATAGTTTATCGTAGCAAGTTTTCTAGACTCTTCTAAATCAAATAGAAGTGTGTGATTTTCATTTTGAAGGAGCGTATTTTTGTCTTTTAATTGCTCAACCTATTTGTTTAGTTTTTCGGATTCAGTTTTAAGGAAGGTGTTGATTCTTTCTAGTCTATCATTATTTGAGTGATATTGTTGTAGATCATTGATTAAATGTGTATTAATTTCTAAGGTTTTATCCAAATCTTTTTGCAGCAATTCCTTTTTGTTTTCAGATATACCAAGTCTTCTAACTATATTGATGCTACGGATATAGAGTTGATTGTAAGCATCTTGTAGTTTATCTTGTTCTTCTTCTTCTTCCTTTTCAGTTTCCTCATTGTCTGACGGAAATGATTCAGTGGCTTGTGGTTCTTCCTCATTCTCAGTTTTAATGGGAATGATTGGGGCAGTGGAAACCATAAGAATTTTCAAAGAGTTTTTATCTTCATCGCTCTCTGAGTCGCTAGATTCTGAATTTGACTCTTCTGTATCATCCCATGTGGCAGCCATTGCCTTACCCTAGTTTTTCTATTTGGGCATTCAGTAGACAGGTGTCCAAACTTCTGACAGGCATAACATTGTGGTTCTTTGGTCTTTTTACCAAATTTACCTATAGAAAGCTTGTTGTCCACCTTTCTTCCTTTAAACGGACGGCCACGATTTTTCTGAAAGAACTTCCTGAATCGTTGCACCAACAAAGCCACTTCCTCATCGTCGTTTTCTCTTTCACTTTCAATGTCCTCATTTGTTGTATTCTTTGAAGTTTTGAGGACAGTAGTTTTGGATTTAGGGGTTTGTTTGAAGTGTAGTTCAAATGTTTATAGAGAACCTACTAGTTCTTCTACTTTCATTTCATTGATGTTTTTACATTCTTCAATGGTTGTTACTTTAGGATTCATCCGTTCTGGTAATGATCTTAGTATTTTTCTACAGATTTTTGGAACCAGAACCTTCTCACCTAATCCACCCATGGAGTTGCAAATAATGTTCAGTTTTATGAAAAACTCCATGAAGGTCTCATGCTCTTCCATTCTGAGACTTTCAAACTGCAATGTTAGAAGTTGCAGTTTGGATCTCTTCACAGTACTTGTTCCTTCATGGGTTGTTTCCAACAAATCTCATGCTTCTTTGGAGGTCCCACAGATACTGATTTGATTGAAAATATCTTGGGACATAGCACAGTAGATAGCATTCATAGCTTTATCCTTAGCAGTTTGGTTTTCTTTATCGAATGTTGTCCACTTTTCTTTGGATTTTGGTTTGGTGATAGTTGTGTCATTTTCAAGTACTATTTGTTCAGATGGTGACACATATCCTCTTTCAACTATATCCCAAACATCATGATCCAAAGATCTCAGAAAGTAGTGCATTTTAGCCTTCCAGTATGCATAGTTTGATCCATCAAATACTGGAGGTCTAGAGACCGATGAGCCCTCTCCTTTGGCCATAGTCCCAACTTCAGTCAAGATCACTCTCTAGGTGGTGAAGCTCTTTAAGAGAGACCCTCTCTAATACCAATTGAAATTGTGGTAATGACCGCTTTAGTTGAAGTAGGAATATACCAATATGTCCTAGAGGGGGGTAAATAGGACTATTATAAAATTTTATATCAATTTAAAATCCTATCACTCTAATCCTAACAGCAAACATCCATTAGGATTACTCAAAAGTAACTCTACTGGCTTCCAAGCCCGGTAGAGAATCCAATCACAAACTATTTGAGAAATGAACAATGTGCAAACTAGTTTATGATGGATATGACTGTGTGAGGTGTGAATATTTTCCTATAAGGGAAATAGAGTGATTCCAATCATTTATGCATTCAAGGCATCCCAGATTAATGATTTGCCATTAAGGTGGTAGCTAGAGGATCCTTGAATGCGGAAGTTCATTCCCCAATCCACTCTATTGAATGTTAATGATGAGGGTCGATTGGAGGATGAACTTCCATGAGAGAAAGGGATTTGGGTATATGATCTAAGGTTAAACACTCAAAAGCACTCTCTTCTTTCTCTACCAGCAACTAAGAACAAGCTCTCTATAAATAGGCAAAAAGGTTCCAACGGATATAAAACGGTCACATTTATGACAGAGTTCGATATCATCGAGGAGGGTTGATATTAAGTGTATACTCTCGATTGCATCGACTGGCCCCTCGATGACACAAACTCAAATGTCATACGCTTTTGAAATCTTTCGCCAGTTGGTCGAGGGCATCGAAACATGTGTAGAATCATCGGATTTCGAACTCTGATTGCATCGATACGAGGTTTGATTCCTTGACATTTGAAAAATGAGAGAGACTTGCCTTAGAAATATTTCAGGTCTAAGATATGATTGAGGCACACTCGATATCATCAGAATTTGAATGTCGATGATATCAATGGCAGTGTCGGTGCATCGATAAATCCAAAGAATTTTCCAGTAAGCTTGTTGGACAGGTTATGTCCTTTCTCGATGCAATCGACCCGACCTCGATATCATCGAAATTTGAATATTGATTCTATCGAGTGCCCCTCGATCCAAGATAAAAAACAACTGAAAATATTGCAAGTTGACTATGTGTCCAAGACCGATATCATCGAAGGCCTTCCGATATCATCAGTATTTGAATTCCGAGGATATCGAGGAGAACTTCGATATATCGAAGATTTTATATTTTCCTTAGAAAAATAGGGACACATCTGATGTTCTGTCGATTTTATCGAGTCAACTTCGATAAACTCGAGATTCAAAGATCGATGATATCGATAGGTATATCGATACATCGATAAAACCGTCTAGAAATATATGTGGTTGTTGGACATCTTTTGTCCTTATTTCGATGGTATCGATTGGTCGTTGAGGACATCGACAGCAGTTCTCGATTATATCGATCAGACTATCGATAAATCACAGAGGCAGAAAACTTGAAGATTTTCAGAAATTTTGAAAAAGTTTGCTAACCCAAAAACCCTATGATATTCTAATTAATTTTAAAGGTTTTAATTACCTGGTGTTTTGGGACATGGGATGTGAGCCTTATATTTACCTGTGATGAGTTTGGGCACACATCCGGTTGAGGCAGACGCTTTGAACATCCGGTTGAGGCAGACGCTTTGATCAATCTTCCTATGAGGCTCTGCAGTCTTAGTTGACTCAACACTCAAGCTAATTGACAAACCAGGACACTTTCATCCCGCACACTATTATAGCGTGGACCACCTTGTGTGGCCCACCGTGATGTTTTTTTCTATTTAAACCATTTGATTGTGTAAGCACACTTCGATGGTTGAAATACACCAAAAATCGATGTGATCTAAAGCTTCTTGGCCCCACCATGAGTTGGACATTCAAATGGATTGAGTGGATTTCCTAGGTGGGCCCTACCTAAAAAGGCTGAGCTAAAGTCCTAGAGGGGGGGTGAATATGTAACACCCCATACTTTTTGGTACTCAGGTGTTACCGGGTAATCGAATTTTGAATGAGTACAAATCTAATTCATCTAAACGTTCACACGTTCCATTCCAAAATCTGACCATTAGGAGCGATATTCAACTATAGAACAAGTTATACATTCGTTGATTCTTTGAGACGGATCCCTACATCACCAAGACACTCCATTTTTAGGATTTCAATCACCTTGATATAACAATTACCCTGATGGATAAATCAAACAGTCCAATATGAATCATAGAAGGCCCTAATCTTGGATCATCTTAAAGACTGGGACCCGAACCATCAAATGATACCCGTGTAGGCATAAAAACTAAGCATTATGACATTAAATCCACCCCATCTTTGGCCTGAAGACCAACAGTCATGTCCAAGATGAGTGGAGGGAGGAGATTCCATTAAACAATTTTGGGACCCAATTCATCAAGTTTACAGTTCAACGAGCCCACGACATTCAAATTCACAACTCACTTCATGATCATCATTATCCCAACTTCTGGTAGTTAAACTTACCATAGAAATTCACTTAAATAGGCCTAGAGACCTTTAGAAATCCGATGATTAAATGGAGAGACTGTTTGATCGTTAGATTGCTAATGATCAACAAGTAAAGAATAATAATAATAATAATACATAGTAACTAAAAACATTAAACCGTAAGCTCAAACCACCTAACAACATCAATCTGACAAACCCTTCATGACAAAAATACCTGAACTAGCCCTGCTAGAGATCTGACGGTGCAGATCTCTTAGATCATCAGGTGGGTCCCACTTTTTAATCACGCAAGTGCATAGAACCATGTACACTCGTTGTACATGGGATTGAGTTTTGGGTCAAACAAGGTTTGACCCGATAGAAATCGAAATGCAGAGAAAATTTCAAATCTCCCGCCTGACGTTCTCTCAAAACCGGACCCCGTTTGATGACGCAGATGACATTTATCTAAATACGGTTACTTGATCCAGACCGTCCATCTGATAGAGAGGGTCCCACCGACCTCGACCATAATAGGATCAATGATTGAAAACCTGCCACACCACTACTATCAACGAATCAACAGGCAACGCACAAGTTCGGTGCTGACGTGGAAGCTACAGCCACATCTTACACACCCTTGACCAATCCGACCGTTGGAGACGGTCGGATGGAGGCCACGTCCGCGGAGGAATGCCGAGTCAACCCTACAATTGCCGGAAATAGACCCCTACGCAGCAAAAGGCGGAGGAAGAAACTTCCATTTTAGGTAGGAACAATCTCCACCCTCCTCTGACTTCAGGAAGCCTCTCTGGAGCAGATTTGGATCGTCCGCGCGTTAGGGCAGCATGAAAATCTCATAGCAGCGCCGAGATTTTGACAAGTTGATGCTCAGACGCGAGTCACCGCCTCTCCCAGACCAACGTCGTAATCATAGGCTATTACGCACCATCGGGTGGGCCACGTCGACCTCTTGGTCACCATCCAACCCTTCTGGACATCTCTGATCAATGGATAACCCAACCATGGCAAAAATGCCATGATCAGTGGGTCACCTTCCTCGATCCAACCATGAAACCCACACTCGATGCAGGTGACCCATTCGCCCATCCAAGTCGTCCATCGTGTAGCCCACCCCCTCTAATACTCATCAGGGCCCATATCAAAACCCCGTACATTGGGTCAGTGGTATAATAAGTCCCTGTTAGTAGCTGTTCTCATCTATGTCACGTTAACGCCACACTAATCACGGTGATTAGCGGAAGAAGAATCCAGAAACAGAAAGCCTATATATATTCCTTTCATTAGGGTGAATTCCAAGGAAGTAAAAGAGAAGGAATAGGAAAGGAGAGTATGAAAGAAGTCCTGTCGCAGCTGGGGCGAGTTGCATAACCGGTTGCAACCTGACTTAGTTGAATGACTGTCTGCAGTGAAGAAAGCAGTATGAGCAAAGTGAGATTGGGAGGAATGGAGAAGGAATAGAGAGCAGGGATGAAAGCGAGTTGGGTCGGCTGCTGGAACAATTTCCAGTCAGCCGTCTGAAGCTCCTTCATCACAAGCTCTGTTCCACGTAGCTCGAATCCCCAGCCATTAGCCACGATCCAAGCCTCTGCAAATCGCAGGTCGGGACTCTTCCAGCAACCAGAAAATGTCCCTGGTCAGGTAACCATACACATCCACCTCTGTCATTATCAGATTCTACCCAACCAACTGACTGATTGCCTAGTCCACTCAACTCGGTTGTGAGTTGGTTACTCGGCCTCATTCCAGCTCTATTCCAATGGGAATTACCCATCTACCTCCATTGAGGTGGTCGTTTTTCCTCCTAGAACTGGGACTGACGCTCCTAGTCAAGCTCTGGTTCGCCAGATGCAGCCGATCGCAGTGCCTTTTCCATTGAGGTGCCACTGAGTCAGTGACTTGGAACCGACTTTGAATCAGAAACTCTGACTCACTGGACCTCTGTAACCTCCCATTCACGGCTGTCTACAAGACTAAAACCTTATAGAATACTCACCTTCCACTGACTTCAAATCAACTATGTAATGACAATTTCAAATAACCCATAGCCATTACAGGTATAGTACCGAAAGCTCAATTGCTTTGATCCGGAGGTCACAAACTCCCATTACAAAAAGTAGCAAAGCAGGTGAAATGCTCATCCAAGGTAAGGAGCATCCCCCATAGCTTCTTCCTTTCACTAATTTCCATATGGATTAAATCTCTAATGTATAGAATTTTAGAAAATCATTGATTCTTGGCTATTGTAACTTTCTTGGATTAATCGTTTTAATGTCATATTTCCTTAAAATTATGTGCATGATGTATTGTCTTATAAACTCTATGTCACATTTATAATTATTTGCCGATGAATATAACTTGTTAGACATATTAAGAAAAGAAAGCTTCCACACTATATTATCTGTGAATTGGGTAGTGAAATATTACCTTCATGACTTTCTATATTCTCTAATCTCTAATTTAGTTGGCATTATCATGTGGATAGTTCTTAAGATATGGCAAATGTGAATTTGTTTATATATAGTGTACAAAGGGATGATGGGAACTCCATCTTTCATAATTATTACTGTTTTGCTATGAGACAAAATTTCTCTCGTCATCTTTATATCAAGAACATAACTCTAATGAGACTGACTTGAGCTTTACAAACTTCTATTTCATTATACATTGTGAGTAGTATGAAGAAGGATTATGGGAAGAGTCCTTAAGGGACATAGAAGGACTCTTAAATAATTCAAATGATATGACCTCACTTGTAAATGTACATGATACTTGGTGAGCCCTCCTTGAATGTAAAGAAATTATGGAAATCCATGTGGAATGTATAGTTGGATATTTCCTATTTGAAAATTGAAAGTCATTCCTATTCTATCAAAGTAATGTATATATGTGTCATGGTGCATAACATTCACGCATGACATGTGAGCTTTTCCGAGTGCTTAATGTAAGCCACATTCTACTCAATTTACTGTAGGTCAGTTGAATGACCAGAGTTGTGCATTTGAGTCACTTTGGGCGTTCTTATTTTACATAAGGCTTTTCTGAGATTTATATTCCTCCTCGAGCATACCCCGGGTATTTCTCCAGGAGGTCGTCCTTGGGCGCACTCACCTTCATGACCTTTTCCAAGTAGTTTATCTACCTCGGGCAGTCTTTTATTTTGACAGCTGGATGTGCCTACCTAGATCTGTGTCTTAAACATACATTCATACTGTCACGCCCCAAACTTGAAAACTGGGCGCACAAAATTTTCGATCGCCGAATCCGGCGCCGACAGCCTCCGTAGTACCCCATTCTCGGCTCTTAGCGCTCATTCGCCCAGTTCCGATCCTGTGATGTTATGAGGAGGATTTTCAACATCAGTTTGATTCGTAATAAGCATAACTAAAAGCATAATCCACAAACAACAACCAAAAACTTCATCACATTTCTACTATGATTAAAAACTTTATAAGTACAATGAGCATAAAGGGAAATACAATGATAATGGTCAAAAAGCTCCAAGATGATCGGCTATGCACTCCTGCCTTAGCGTTGCTGCGATCAACGTCACTTGCATGCAACGATCGTGCATAAGCTTATGGAAAGCTTAAAGGGTGGTGAAAGTGTGTGCGCAAGGTAGTAATACAGTTATGCAGTATCAGAGTAATACGGAACATGTTGATGAATCCATGAATACCATTAGCCGTACCAAAGCTATGCAATGCAAGGCATGAATGATGTCGGCCATACCAAGGTCATGCGATGTGAGATACAACTCAAGCATACAAATCCTCATCTGAGTCCATATGTCAATATAGCTCAACTCTGAAATATAACCGGGGTCTAGTAAACTCCAAACCAGATTGTCGCCCCATCACGCACAACAAGGTGAGTGGAAGAGACCTCACTATCCGTCTGCCAATATTGGGCCCGACTCGTCAATAGCGGACCCATTCCTCGAGCTGGTCAAACTCAGCCTAGCTTTGCCCTCTCCTCTCGGACGGGTAAGGCCGCACCCCCTTCCAACCGACCATGACACAGTGGAAAGCTGAAAAGGCCAAGCTATATGTCCTAGAGGGGGGGCTGAATAGGACTATGCCAAATTAAAATAAAATCAACAGAAATAAAATAAACCAATAGCCTTACAATTATAAATTAATTCACAATGCTGAAATCAAATCACCTTGATAAATAAGTATTGAGAGATTGATACAAATTTAGTTCTAAGGACAACCTTACACCATAATAAACAAGGGCTTATGGTAGGACAACCTTATTTCTAGAACATCTTTTGGATCAAGGACTCAATTTTAATAGATATAAATGAATAGCAAGGAATTGAAATTAAATGCAGAAATATAGATCTAAATTATTACAACAATCCCCACACTTGCTTGAAATGTAAATAGTTACAACATTCACATCCACTTGTACATTCCACACAATTGAATGATAAAAGATATGAAAATTAAGCAAGCATTCAATCCACAAGACAAAGAGTTATAGTGGTTCACCTGTGTGTACACCAACTGTCTTTCAAAAGCCACACAAAATGCTACTCCACTCCTAATATCCTCACACAGGGGATATTAGCGTTCACTATCAAATAGGTTTTCACAGGTTCACCCAAAACCTTTACAATTGTGTCTTTTTCACTCGGGCTTACACAATTCAAAAACCCCTCTTTTCTGAGTTTTCTGGCTCTCCTCAGATAACCAATACAATTAGATTTTTCTGGCTTAACCTCAAACAAAACCAAAAGTAATGAAATTTTACAGAATTGTAAAATACCTGGATTTCTCCTTTTCGTAGCAGCCCGATAGAACCAATCGGAGTAGATGATTGAATGTCAAAGTTCAATTTCTAATACTCACTTTAATATGATTCTAAATTCTAATAGATTTTAGATTTTAACTAGTTGGGCGTAGCTATATTTGATTTTGATTCCAAGAAGAAGGAATAAGGTAATTCCTCTTTTCAAATAAGATTGGAATACAGAAACAAAATCAAATTAAATAAGCTAGCAAAAAGGAATATTAAATAAGCACAACATAGCTTAAAATAAACACAGACTTATCTCAGAGTGATCACTTGAACTTTCTTGAATTGAATCGAGTTGAATTCTGAAAACTCTGACTTTCGTGTTCAATTTATAGAAACAAAAATCGCGTCTACGACTGGTCTTAAAAAACTTCGACTGGTCGTAGCTCTAACGGATATTTGAAATATTGAGCGCAATCTTTGAAAGTCGTTCCACGACTGGTCGTGGGAAGCCTACGACTGGTCGTGGGTCACCTACGACTGGTCGTATCTCTCTACGACTGGTCGTAGGACCATAGATTAGCTTGCTGGACTTTGAGTCGTAGCCCTACGACTGGTCGAGAACGAGTCGAAGACACTCCTACGACCGGTCGAAGGACCTCCAGGACTGGTCGTAGGTGTACCAAAAAATTCTAAAAATCTTCAACAACTTAGGACTGGTCGAGGAATTTCTTGGACTAGTCGAACCAATGCTAGGACTGGTCGAACAGGAGCTAGGACTGGTCGTAGAATAGACCAAACTTATGTAAAATAAACATTTGATTTATGTATCCAAAGTGACCTACTTATAAGGTCAACCTAAGGTCAGTTAAACCTGAAAACATGTCGTATGGACATTGAACTTCAACCATTCAACGAATGTAGATATTTGAACCATATCAAGCTTGAGATCTTAAACTTGTTGTAGCTTTAATCTTGAGATCTTCATTAGCGTGAAAACTACTTCATGCGTTGCTTATGAGTCATGAAGTCATTTCTTGAGTCTTGAAGTTGTTTCTTGAGACTTGAACTTCAACATTGTAGCTTTAAACATTGATAGGATGATGAAGTACACTTTGTATTTCTTAAAGACATCCAATGTCATGAAGTGTTTATGCAGTGTCTTGAATACATATAAATCACCATACAAGCACAAGACACAGATAGATGTTTTGACACAACAAAATTTGACAACCAAAGGAGTATGAGACCATAGCACTTACAATCTCTCCCTTTGTCAAATTTGTGACAAAACACCCAAATAATAATACTTCCAATAGAAATAAGAGAAGTACAGGCACTATAGATAGAGAATCATGCACCAGTTATATAGACATCATAAGCAATATCTAGCATAACTCCCCCTGAGAAGCTTAACTCCCCCTGAGTAATAGCAGCACATCCATATTTAAATAGACATGAATGAAACTAATCATAATCATTAAATCCAACCAAAGCCAAAGCCTCCAAAACTTCTCCCCCTTTTTGACACAAAATGACAAAGGAAGAAGTGCAGCAAGGATGAGGAAAATAGGAGATGGAATATAGATGCAAGAGAGCATAGTGCATAATTCAACAAAAAGTCAGTAAGCATGCAAAGTTTAGACTAAAAGCAAAGAAAAATATCAGTTATTACAGACCAAATAAAAATTCAGTCAGAACCAGAAGAGGGAGCAGGATTAGATGGATCACTTTTGTGTAAACCCCTAGTAACCCGCCTCATATATTTGCGTAAATAAGAAAATTGATTGTCTTGGGTAACACGAATTTGAGCCACCTGTTCTTGAAGAGAATTCAACCTCTCATCAAAATCAGAAGGCTGAAAGTCAGGATCATCAGCCGAGTCTGACTCAAGTTCTTCAATAAATCATCCATATTTACGTCTCCAGGAAGATCACCAGCTTGATCTGCATTTCCTGCTTCAGCACCACTGCTACCAGCATCCACTTGGCCAGGAACCAATTCTAAATTCATCTTGTTAAGATTGGAATTATTAAAAGGGAGATGATGGATGGGTTTTTCTCTAACAGGCATAGCCACGAGCATATGATTGGTGAGCATAGTCATCAAATAACCAAAGGGAATATCACTATGACCTGGATGGTGACGAGACAAAATAATGGAGTGACAAATTAACGAAGGTAGACAGATTTTCACACCAAAGATGACAGAATGCAAAACACGAACCATGAATGCAGTGAGTTCGGTTTTATTACCAGAACGCGGATATAGATTTGAGATGAAAATCCTGTGAAGCACTCTGTGTCTGGGTAACAAGTACCTTAAGGGAAGTGCATGACCTTTATGAGTCCAGTGAACATCCAATTACACAAATCTCTAGTAAGCATTTGTCGTTCAGATTCTGAGAGTTTGTCATGTAATATATGAATCGGAATGCCCTCATCATTGACAGGTATTTCCATAAGGTGAGCTATCAAATGTCGATCCACTGAAAATAAGCCTTCTTGAGTATCAATTTTAAAGGTTAAATTCTCAAGAGAAGAATCACAAATACATGCAAACATGGATTGGGCAATGGACTGGTATGCAGCTCCACCCCAATGTAAGATGTTATCTCATTTTTCTGAAGTGTGGTCCATTGGAAATATGGTGTAATTTTCATAGATTTTGAACCATCAACACCAGTTACTTCCATGATAGGAGGATTCCATTCAGTCACTGTGGCTTGCCACACACTTTCATCCATTGATTTGAGAAGATCCTCATTCTGGCTTTCCAATAGGCATAGTTGGAGCCATCAAAGGTGGAGGCCTAGTAACTGAAAGGCTATCAAAATTTGACATCATTTTATATAGCTTAGATCGTTAGCTCAGGAAATAATCCAATAAAAAGCAACAAAAATGAGCTATTAGGCTCTGATACCACTTGAAAAGGCCAAGCTATATGTCCTAGAGGGGGGGGTGAATAGGACTATGCCAAATTAAAATAAAATCAGCGGAAATAAAATAAACCAATAGCCTTACAATTATAAATCAATTCACACAATGCTGAAATCAATCACCTTGATAATAAGTATTGAGAGATTGATACAAATTCAGTTCTAAGGACAACCTTACACCATTAATAAACAAGGGCTATGTGGTAGGACAACCTTATTTCTAGAATCATTTTTGATCAAGGACTCAATTTTAATAGATATAAATGAATAGGCAAGGAATTGAAATTAAATGCAGAATATAGATCTAAATTATTACAACAATCCCCACACTTGCTTGAAATGTAAATAGTTAAAACATTCACATCCACTTGTACATTCCACATAATTGAATGATAAAAGATATGAAAATTAAGCAAGCATTCAATCCACAAGATAAAGATATAGTGGCTCGCCTGTGTGTACACCAACTGTCTTTCAACAGCCATACAGAATGCTACTCCACTCCTAATATCCTCACAGGGGATATTAGTGTTCACTATCAAATAGGTTTTCACGGTTCACCCAAAACCTTTACAATTGTGTCTTTTTCACTCGGGCTTAACAATTCAAAAACCCTCTTTCTGAGTTTTCTGGCTCTCCTCAGATAACCAATACAATGAGCTTTTTCTGGCTTAACCTCAAACAAAACCAAAAGTAATGAAATTTTCCAGAATTGTAAAATACCTGGATTTCTCCTTTTCGTAGCAGCCCGGTAGAGACCAATCGGAGTAGATGATTGAATGTCAAAGTTCAATTTCCAATACTCACTTTAATATGATTCTAAATTCTAATAAGATTTTAGATTTTAACTAGTTAGGCGTAGCTATATTTGATTTTGATTCCAAGAAGAAGGAATAAGGTAATTCCTCTTTTCAAATAAGATTGGAATACAGAAACAAAATCAAATTAATAAGCTAGCAAAAAGGAATATTAAATAAGCACAACGTAGCTAAAATAACACAGACTTTCTAGAGTGATCACTTGAACTTTCTTGAATTGAATCGAGTTGAATTCTGAAAACTCTGACTTTCGTGTTCAATTTATAGAAACAAAAATCGCGTCTACGACTGGCTTTAGAAACCTTCGACTGGTCGTAGCTCTAACGGATATTTGAAATATTGAGCGCGATCTTTGAAAGTCGTTCCACGACTGGTCGTGGGAAGCCTACGACTGGTCGTGGGTCACCTACGACTGGTCGTATCTCTCTACGACTGGTCGTAGGGACCATAGATTAGCTTGCTGGACTTTGAGTCGTAGCCCTACGACTGGTCGAGAACGAGTCGAAGACACTCCTACGACCGTCGAAGGACCTCCAGGACTGGTCGTAGGTATACCAAAAAATCCAAAATCTTCAACAACTTAGGACTGGTCGAGGAATTTCTTGACTAGTCGAACCAATGCTAGGATGGTCGACAGAAGCTAGGACTGGTCGTAGAATAGACCAAACTATGAATGTAAACATTTGAATTTAGATAGATTCGACTAGAGCTAGGAAGTAAAAGACAGACCTGAAGTACATGTGTAGAAAGAAAAATTCTATGATGTGAAGATTTAGATAGATCGAAAATAGGTATGATTTGATAGATATAGAAACTATGTAAAATAAACATTTGATTTATGTATCCAAGTGACCTAATTATAAGGTCAACCTAAGGTCAGTACCTGTGAAAAACATGTCGTATGGACATTGAACTCAACCATTCAACGAATGTAGATATTTGAACCATATCAAGCTTGAGATCTTGAATTTGTTGTAGCTTTAATCTTGAGATCTTCATCAGCGTGAAAACTACTTCATGCGTTGCTTATGAGTCTTGAGTCATTTCTTGAGTCTTGAAGTTGTTTCTTGAGACTTGAACTTCAACATTGTAGCTTTAAACATTGATAGGATGATGAAGTACACTTTGTATTTCTTAAAGACATCCAATGTCATGAAGTGTGTATGCAGTGTCTTGAATACATATAAATCACCATACAAGCACAAGACACAGATAGATGTTTTGACACAACAAATTTGACAACCAAAGGAGCATGAGACCATAGCACTTACAATCTCCCCCTTTGTCAAATTTGTGACAAAACACCCAAATAATAATACTTCCAATAGAAATAAGAGAAGTACAGGCACAACAGATAGAGAATCATGCACCAGTTATATAGACATCATAAGCAATATCTAGCATAACTCCCCTGAGAAGCTTAACTCCCCCTGAGTAATAGCAGCACATCCATATTTAAATAGACATGAATGAAACTAATCATAATCATTAAATCCAACCAAAGCCAAAGCCTCCAAAACTTCTCCCCCTTTTTGACACAAAATGACAAAGGAAGAAGTGCAGCAAGGATAAGGAAAATAGGAGATGGAATATAGATGCAAGAGAGGATAGTGCATAATTCAACAAAAAGCCAGTAAGCATGCAAAGTTCAGACTAAAAGCAAAGAAAAATATCAGTTATTACAGACCATAGTGGCGGGGTCCCTCCTCTATCTCACCGTGTATCTCTCTCTCTCCTTTTCCCCTCCTTAGAATGTAGTGGACCCCACTGAATTATGTAAAATCTACTCCATCCATCAGACAGAGTGGCCCACCGCATTTTAGGGAGATCTCATCTCTTAGACAAAAATATATGTAATATATTATATTATAATGATATATATATATAATATACTATAAATACACACATTATGGTGCGCCATGACCATGTGAGACCCACCTTGATAAACATGAGCTAGGTACGCGTGGGCCCAGCCATGATGCCTGTGTTACATCCATGCCGTCCAGCGTCCCTGGACGCTGGACATGCGGCTAACATGGAGTGCGTGTATTGACATGGATGTGTACTGACAAGCTAAAAAAAAAAAAAAGGAAAGATGCCTTTGGGTGTGGACTGCTCATGCAGGCCCTACCTTGATGTATGGGGCTGATCCACGCCGTCCATTCTGTTCTCCACGTCATTTTAGGCGATGAGCCGAAAAATGAAGCTGATCCCATTTTCTGGCGGGCCGTGGCATTGAGAATGCTAGTATTTTCTGTTAAAACTTGGAAAAAATGATTGCGGGTCCACAAGAAGCTTGGACCCACCTGAAACTTGGTTTGGACCCCTAATTTGTGGGACGCATACAATGGACGGGATAGATCTAGTTAATGTGGGTCCCACCTAGAAAAAAAATAATAAATAAAAAAAACAACAGCAGCAGCGCTGCTACAGACGCAGGCAGCGCCTGCGCGCTGACGGTGGGCGAACGGACTGGGTCCCACGCTCTAGCCGTGGGCCCCACCATGATGCGTTTCGAACATCCGCACCGTACATTTGATGTGTCCCCTTTAAATTTTGGGGTATCCCAAAAATCAACCGTATACGGAACTCAGGTGGGCCATACCATCTAAAATCGTGTGAAGACACGCCTAAAACATATAAAATCACTTGGTGGGGTCTACTGAGGTTTGGATGTGGCTGAAACTTGTTGTGGACGCTCAGCTAAGTGGGACACACATAATGGGTGGGCTTGATTTGTGAACCACATTTTGGTGGGCCCCACACCCACCCCCAGGTCCAACTGACCTTATAAACAGGTTGGACGGCAGATAAATATCATGGTGGGCTCCCTGCCCACGTGACCCTATCAATAGGTTGGCTGGCAAACAAACATTACAGTGGCCCCTAAGTCCACATGACCTCATCAACAGGTTGGGTAGAAAATAAACATTTTGGTGGGCCCTGGATCTGTGCAACCTTATCAACAGGTTGGATGGAAAGCAAACGTTATGGTGGGCCCCACGTGAGAACCACAATGATATATGTGATTTATTACCACCGTCCAGGCGGACGATGGAGCCCACCGTGATATTAGTGTTTATTTCCACCATCTAGGTGGATGGTGGAAAAATGATGTATGGTTTTATTCATACGGTTCAATGACAGTGGAACCCCACATGATGTGTGTTGCATCCAACCCTCTAACTATTTTAAGAGCTCATTTATGGCATGAGTAGAAGAATGAGGCAGATCTAGGATCAAGTGGACCGCCTATATGTGAGTGTGGCCCATTTGATATACATGTGGCCCATGTGGTATGACCCACTTACCATATTTAAGTCCCATTGTTGAGGCCCACCTGAATTGTATAAGGCCAATTGTTGAGGCCCATCTTGATGTATCTCTGGCCCATTGTCGAGACCCACTTTGACACGTATAAGGCCCATGTGATTAGGCCCCTCTAGATGTATTTGTGGGTCGTTGTCCAGGCCCACTTTGACATATATGAGGCCCATTTGATGTATTGGTTGCCCACGGGTCAAGGCCCAACGGAATATACATAAGGCCCGTTGTAGTGTGATTCCACCATGGTTTATATGTTGACCTTTATAGCAGGCTATGCCTTGGGAGCAAATGTTGGTTTGATGTCCACATTGTACGAATAATGTTGGTTAAATGTCCGCATTATACTCTCCCTAAGGCCCACTGATAGGCCTATACTTGTAGTGAGTAGGCCGTCTAGGCCCATATCCGTTATGCACAAGCCCATCACTATATAACATGTTTAGTATAGATATATGATTCATGATCATACGCATCATATGTATGCTCGGTATGATGAGTGAGTGATCATAGCATATGCCTTTATGCAGACTGTTTACAGGCTCCCTGATAGGCGGAGTTGCCTACATGAGCGTGTGCCTCACACAGGATGGTTGCATGACTGATAGTATGATACATGCACTTCCATGTGTGTGATTGTGATATGCCCTAGCGATATCAGGGCCATAGCCTCCACAGACACACCATGGGTGGCTGGTTGGATACCGACAACTATGTTCTAAGCAATTGGGGCGCCATAAATGTCCCTGGGTGAAAGTGCCTGAACTCGATGGTACTAGAGGATGACTCCAACGTCGAGAATGAGTGGATATATGAGCGCACGAGGGCCGAATACCATGAGGCCGCGTCTCCCACTGTGTCGTGGCCAGTTGGAAAGGGGTGTGGCCTTACTCGCCCTAGAGCAAGGGGCATTACTAGGCTGAGTTTGACTAGCTCGGAAATGGGTTCGCTATCGACTTGCCGGATAGATGTTGGCTGACTATTGGCCAAGCGGATAGTGAGGTTTCTTACAATCACTTGGACTGTGCTGCTAGGAGAGAGACAGTGTCATTTTGAGTATACTGAACCCCGGTGATTATCCAGACTGAGAACCGTACTGATTTGATGCTCTAGTGAGGAGCTGCATTAGTATGTGGATAGGCATGCTTGACTTGCATTATGCATCGCATGGCTTTGACATGGCCGATAGTATTCATATCTTGCACCGCATAGCCTTGGTACGGCTGACTGCATTCATGTACTCATCAGCATGTTTCCGCATTACTCTGACCTTGCATTCTGAGCACGCTCATATTGCGCACACACTTACACCACCCTCTAAGCTTTCTATAAACTTATGCACGATTAATGCGTACAGGTGACGCTAGGACGTAGCCGTAGTCTCGCCGCAATTGGAGCGTGCAGCTGAGCTTTTGGAGTTTTTGTCATTTTCAGTATATTATATTTCCCTTTCATACGCCTTGTACTAAAAAAAATTTATCATAGTGGATTTTTGTGATTGTGTTCTTGTGGTTATTGTTCGTGGGTTATGCTTGTGGTTATGCTCATTACGAACCCAATTGATTATTAGAAATCCTCCTTGTAGCATCCCAGGATCGGAACCTGGTATATGGGTACCGGGAGCCGAGAATGGGGTACTACGGAGGCTGTCGGCACTGGATTTGGCGATCGGGAATTTGTGAGCCCGGTCTCCAAGTTCGGGGCGTGACAGCACCCCATGTAGAACAAGATTTTCGATATCCAATCCTGCCAACCACGATACGCCTGTGGAGGTTATGACCTTGATGTCGCTAGGGCATTCAGTATATATGTCACACAATGCAAGATGCATGAATCACGCAATCCAGTCATACAATAAACTGTGCGTATCGCGCGTTCATGTGGGCAACTCCCCTTACCAGGGAGTCCCTAACAATCTGCCCAATGGCATGTACTATGATCAATCACTCATCTCATCACAAGCATGCAGATGATGCGTATGGTCATGTATCATGATGCTATGTTGCCACATACTCATAATCAGAATTGAAAGTCGGAATCGATAATCGGAATTGAGAATCTGAATCGAAAATCGAAATCGATGATCGGCCTATAAGCAAGGCGGGGTCCATATATGAACCGCCGATTAAACCATAATATAAAGATCGGCCCTCAACCATGGTTATATCAAGTCCGATAGTATGAAACCATCCATCTACAGCGAATGGAGCCCACTTATCTAGGTTAACCCAATAAGAGAATGGGCCTAACAAGGCCTAAGGGAAGGTCACAATGAGGACATCTAACCATCATTGCCCATCAATGTGGACGTCAAACCATCATTTCTCCCAAGGCATGACCGCCAAGAACATCATCACATACATCATGGTGGAATCTCAATCAAATGGGCCGAGTCAAATGGGCCGGATTAATGGGCCGAATCGAATAGGCCGATTCAAATGGGCCGAATCCAATGGGCCGAGTCAAATGGGCCAAATGTATATTAACTTGGGCCCACCGTTATGTATTTGAGATCCGACCTATTCATAAGTTAATCATGGAGATAGATGAAGTGAAAACAAATATCAGCTTAATTAGAAACAACTTGTGGCCCTTAGGAGTTTGAACGATGGATACCACTATCCACTATTTAAATGGTGGGGTCCACCTGAACTTTAGATCTGACTCATTCTTTTGCCCATGACATAAAGTGATCTCACAAATGGTTGAACGGCATGGATACAACACATGCATCATGGTGGGTCCCACCACCCAAACAACAGACCGTGTAGATAAAACACATACATCCCTATGGGGGCCTGTTGTAACGTCTCGGAAATTTCCATACAAACACCCGAGTACCACATCAGTCAGAAATAACTTAGGATCAAATTCTTTAGAAATTAGACAAAGTTAACTAAGTGCTAAACTAGATTAGCCATAAAATCCACTTGAATCACTTTAAATACGATCTGCAAGACCCAAAACTTGTAAAATCATTGACGCTAGGTTATCCTAAAATCTAGGATCAATCTCATTACCCGGCTGCTCTTGGGAGCATCACAAAACTCCGTATCAGATCTGGACCGCCATCTAGGCCCATATCCGTTATGCACAAGCCCATCACTATATAACATGTTTAGTATAGATACATGATTCATGATCATACGCATCATATATAAGCTTGGTATGAGGAGTGACTTATCATAGCATATGCCTTCAGGCAAACTGTTACGGGCTCTCTGTTAGGCGAAGTTGCCTACATGAGCGCGTGCCTCACACAGGATGGTTGCATGACTGATAGTGTGATACTTGCACTTGCATTTGTGTGATTGTGATATGCCCTAGCGACATTAGGGTCATAGCCTCCACAGACACACCATGGGTGGCTGGTTGGATACCGAAAACCTTGTTCTAAGCAATTGGGGCGCCTTAGATGTCCCTAGGTGAAAGTCCCTGAACCCGATGGTATCAGAGGATGACTCCGACGTTGAGACTGAGTGGGTATATGAGCGCACGAGGGCCAAATACCATGAGGCCGCGTCTCCCACTGTGTCGTGGTCGGTTAGAAATGGGTGTGGCCTTACTCGCCCGAGAGCAGGGGGCATTACTAGGCTGAGTTTGACCAGCTCGAAAATGGGTTCGCTATCGACTTGCCGGATAGATGTTGACAAACTAATGGTCAGGCGGATAGTGAGGTTTCTTACGCTCACTTAGACTGTGCTGCTGAAGAGAGACAGTGTCATTTGGAGTATACTGAACCCCGGTGATTATCCAGACTGAGAACCGTACTGATTTGATGCTCCAGTGAGGAGCTGCATTGGTATGTGGATTGGCATGCTTGACTTGCATTATGCATCGCATGGCCTTGACATGGCCGATAGTATTCATATCTTGTACCGCATAACCTTGGTACGGCTGATTGCATTCATGTACTCATTAGCATGTTTTCGCATTACTCTGACCTTGCATTCTGAGCACGCTCATATTACGCACACACTTACACCACCCTCTAAGCTTTCTATAAGCTTATGCACGATTGATGCGTGTAGGTGAAGCTAGGACGCAGCCGTAGTCTCACCGCAATTGGAGCGTGCAGCCAAGCTTTTGGAGTTTTTGTTATTTTCAGTATATTGTATTTCCCTTTCATATGCTTTGTACTCAAAAAAAAATTATCACAGTGGATTTTTGTGATGTTGTTCTTGTGGTTATTGTTCGTGGGTTATGCTTGTGGTTATGCTCATTACGAACCCAATTGATTATTAGAAATCCTCCTTGTAGCATCCCAGGATCAGAACCTGGTATATGGGTGCCGAGAGCCGAGAATGGGATACTACGGAGGCTGTCGGCGCCGGATTTGGCGATCAAAAATTTTGTGAGCCCGGTCTTTGAGTTCGGGGCATGACAGAAGTTGGTATCAGAGCATAACTTGGGAATAACCGAGAACAGTATCACATGCTTGCTATGAGTTTAGGGCGATTAGGTTTCGAGTACGAAACCTTCCGATTGAGTTCCCTAACGTGTGATTCTCAAGATTGATTGGCGCCTTATCTTTTCATAGGACATGTCGCCCAAGAGAGTGACCCGTTCGACTCCCGCTCCACCATCTGAGCCTCCAACTTTACCACCCGCGCCTCCCGCTCCACCGCTAGAGATCCCTGCTCCCTTGCCTGAGGATGACATTCCTCCGCCTGATGCCGGTGCGGATCCGACAGTGCCTGTGAGTGCCTCGCAGTTACAGTAGATGTTGCAGGCTGTGACTGCCACGCTTCAGGGGTAGGGCAGGCACCCAGTTGTTTCCCCAGCCCAGGCCGAGCAGGAGTGCGCGAGCGCCCTTCTTAGAGAGTTCAGACAGTTTGATCCTCCGCGTTTCCAGGGCGAGCCAGATCCGACAGCAGCTAAGAGATGTCGCTCCGACATGAAGAAGATCTTCGATACTATGTCATGTACGGCCGAGCAGCGAGTCCGACTGGCCGTATTCCTTTTCTAGGGCGAGATCGAGCATTGGTGGACCTCTATTACCCGTGTCACAGGCCTGAGTATGTCTGGACATGGGATGATTTTATCGACCGATTCGAGGAGCAGTACTTTCCTGACCACATTCGTCGTCAGAGGGCATGAGAGTTCAAGACTCTAGTACAGGGGGACATGTCCGTGGCGCAGTACGCGACCCGTTTCACGGCACTATCGAGGTTTGCACCGTATTTAGTTGATGATGAGGGGCGAAAGGCCCGCCGTTTCAAGAGCGGCTTATGTTTTGGTCTTCGAGACTGTGTTATTGGGCATGAGCTCCCGACCTTTCAGGCGGTAGTACGGAGGGCCTAGATCTACGAGACTGAGTGGGCTAGCTCTCAGAGCGATCGAGGTCAGAGGAGAGGCCGGAAGTGGCCAGCCCAGTCCAGTAGCTCTCAGCAGCATCGATGACCACAAAGATATAAGAGTCATCCACCTACTAAAGCGCCAGCAGCACCAGCAGCACCTCTAGTGCCACCACAGCAGCTGTTTCCTGGGACATGTTTTGGATGTGGCAGTTCTGGACACCGCATATCTGAGTGCTCTCGTCCTCATCTGCAGCAGTCTAGAGGGCCACAACAGTCTCCAGGACAGCCGCGACCACAGCAGCAGCCTCCAGCACAGCAGCAGCGGCCCCATCAGCAGTGACTGCAGCCACCTCAGCCACCGAGGCCCCAACAGCAGCAGAGACAGCAGCATAGGCCGCCGTAGAGGCAGAAGCAGTACCAGGGACCTCAGAGGGGACAGACACCTCCCCAACCAGCTCAGGCTAGATTTTATGCGGCTTAGTAGGACCCACAGACTTCCGGAAGAGTCGTTGAGGGTATACTTCCTGTCTCTTCATGCATCGCCCGAGTACTATTTGATTTCGACGCTTCGCACTCATTCATGTCTGAGGATTTTGCTGATCGACTAGATTACCGACAGAGTCTACTAGTGAGAGATTGACCGTATCGACGCCCTTGGGAGGACCATAGTATTGGGTCGTTTCTGTTTGTCTTGCCCCATTCTGGTCCATGATATCTTTTTACCTGCTGACTTGTTTGTAGTGCCGATGACAGATTTTGATGTTATCTTGGGCATGGATTGGCTTGCCGAGTACCACGCCATCTTAGACTGTTCCGCGAGGACAGTCACGTTCTGCATACCCAGCTTGCCACAGTTTCCGTTCGTCGTCAAGCCTAGAGGAGAGTCATTGTTATGTTTGATGTCCTGCGCAGTCGAGGAGCCTGTTGCTGATTGTCTGTGATTTCCCCGACGTATTCCAGGAGATTCCGGAGTTGCCGCCGCATCGTCATATTGAGTTTCAGATAGATCTTGTGCCCGGTACCGCGCCTATCTCGAAGGCCCCATACCATATGGCACCGATGGAGTTGTGAGAGCTGCAGCGACAGTTGGACGAGTTGCGTGAGTTGGGATTTATTCGTCCGAGTAGTTCGCCTTGGGGAGCGCCGGTACTCTTTGTCAGGAAGAAGGATGGCTTGTTGAGGCTCTGCGTAGATTACCGCGACCTCAACCGGGTCACGATTAAGAACAAGTGCCCACTCCCGAGGATAGATGATTTATTTGATCAGCTGTAAGGTGCACAATTCTTTTTGAAGATTGACCTGGTCATGTCCTTTGGACTGACCAATACACCCACGATCTTCATGCAGTTGATGAACGAGGTCTTCCGTCCATATCTTGATCAGTTTGTTGTGGTCTTCATCGACGACATTCTGATATATTCGAGGACCCGTGAGGATCATATGCAACATCTGGAAATCGCATTGCAGACCCTCCGTGCCCACCAGCTGTATGCGAAGCTAGAGAAGTGCGAGTTCTGGCAGGAGGAGATGAAGTTTCTCGGTCACGTGGTGACGAGAGAGGGTGTCGCAGTCGACCCCTCGAAGGTTGAGGCAGTGCGTCAGTGGGGCCAGCCCACTGCTGCATCCGAAATCCGTAGTTTCCTTGGTCTAGCGGGATACTATCGGCGTTTCATTGACAGCTTCTCCCGTATCGCGGCCCCGATGACCAGGTTGACTCGGAAGGGCACAGATTTTATTTGGACTGACGGATGTGAGCGGGCATTTGTGGAGCTGAAGGACCGTCTGACGTCCTCTCCTGTCCTCACTCTTCCCTCTGGGAGTGATGAATTTGTTGTATTTACCGATGCCTCACGTATTGGTTTAGGTGCTGTCCTGATGCAGCACGGTAGACCTGTAGCCTTCGCGTCTCGTCAGCTTAAGGTCCATGAGCTGAACTACCCCTCGCATGATTTGGAGCTGGCAGCAGTTGTCTTCGTACTGAAGGTGTGGAGGCACTATCTCTATGGGGTCAGATTCGAGCTCTTCTCCGACCACAAGAGCTTGAAGTACTTATTCTCTCAGTCTGAGCTAAACATGAGACAGAGACGCTGGATGGAGCTTCTGAAAGACTATGATTTTGACCTCCAGTACCACCCAGGGCTAGGCAAACGTGGTGGCGGATGCCCTCAGCCGTCAACCATGAGACCTGGTGGCACACATGATGATTCAGGAGTGGAGGATGCTTGATGATATAGCAGAGTACGACTTTGATTTTAGTCTGCAATCTTCTATCGTTCAGCTATCGAGCCTGTCGATTCAACCCTCTCTTGTCACAAGGGTGATCGAGACTCAACAGACAGATGAGTCATTACAGGATTACCGAGCAGAGGCAGCATCTGAGAGTCAGACAGATTGGCAGACTGGTTCTGATGGTGGACTTCGCTTTAGAGGCTGATTATGTGTCTCGGATATTACCGAGTTGTGCAGAGATCTTATGACCGAGGCACATCGATCGCGGTTTTCTATCCACCCTTGCTCGACAAAGATATATCGTGATATGAGGAGACAATATTTTTGAGCAGGGATGAAGTGCCAGATTGTCAGTTTTGTGGCCGAGTGTGACACCATGCCAGCGTGTCAAGGCCGATCATCAGAGACTCCCTGGTCTATTGCAGCCGTTGAGCATCTCGATGTGCAAGTGGGAGCACGTATCTAGCAATTTTATCATGGGTTTGCCGAGGACTCAGCACGGTCATGAGCCATCTGGGTCACCATTGATCGTCTGACGAAGTCGGCACATTTTCTTGCGATTCGTGCGACTTGGCCTTTGGACCGGCTTGCGAGATTATTCATCCAGGAGATCGTGAGACTGCACGGCGTTCCAGTCTCAACGTTTCTGACCGAGACCCGAGGTTCACGTCTCAGTTCTGGAGGAGCTTTCAGAGAGCGATGGGGTCTGTTTTGTAGCTCAACACTGCATATCATCCGCAGACCGATGGCCGGACCAAGAGGGTCAACTAGATCCTTGAGGATATGCTTCGGGCCTGCGTGATCGACTTTGGGGGTAGCTGAGATGAGCATCTGCGATTGGCTGAGTTCGCATATAACAACAGCTATCAGGCGACCATTGGCATGCCTCCTTTTGAGGCATTGTATGGCAGACCGTGCAGATCTCCGATTTGTTGGACCGAGGTTGGAGAGCGGCGTCTCCTAGGTCCCGAGCTTGTGTAGGAGACATCAGAGGCTATTGATATCATCAAGCATAGAATGTGCACAGCTTAGAGCCGGCAGAAGAGTTTTGCTGATCGCCGACGTCATCTCTTGGAGTTTGATGTAGGAGACCATGTGTATCTCAAGGTCTCGCCCATGAAGGGCGTGGTTCGATTTGGAGCGAAAAGCAAGCTTGACCCGAGATTTATAGGACCTTTCGAGATCATTGAACGCATTAGCGCTGTGACTTATCGGCTTGCCTTGCCATCTCAGTTGTCTGGCGTCCACAACGTTTTCCACGTCTCTATGTTGAGGAAGTGTGGGTCAAACATCATTCCTGTTATTGATTGGCAGTCGTTGGAGGTTCGTGAGGATGCTTCTTACATTGAGCATCCAGTTCGTATCCTTGATCGAAAGGAGCAGGTCCTCCGGACCAAGGTCATACCCTTGGTAAAAGTTCAGTGGGGTCACCATTCAGTCGATGAGGCATCTTGAGAGAGCGAGGCAGAGATTCGAGAGCGTTATCCCCATCTCTTTGATGATTGATTATATGTTGTATTTTGATGTTGTCTTCGATTTTATATAATGATGCGATGTTTCTTCTTCTATTATAAGTTATGTCTAGCAGCAATGATTATACAAATTTCGAGGACGAAATTTTTTATTTGGAGGGGAGAGCTGTAAGACCTGTGTCCTAGTCTATACTATTCCGTAAGCTTCCGCGATCCTACCGGTCAAATTTCGGCGACCCTCAACCCGTTACTGATGTTTCCGCACAATCCTGAGCCGAGTCCTGCTTACCGAAGGCGGCTCTATTCGAAACTCGTACCATAGCGACCGTGCCGTCGCTGCGGTTCCAACGGCGCAACTCGCGCACCGATCCGATACCCAGGGTAGGTAGAAGATGCCGGTCTGCGTTCATTCCGAAGAAACGCCGCACGTTGCGAACTTCGAGGGAATCTCTACGATATGTCCTATCAATCAATCAATCAATCAATCAATGTCAAGTACAACCATTCCTCAAGTAGAAGCCCCATCCCTCCTTTTTCCCTCAAGTCAACTCTCTTTCCACCGCACCATTCCCTTTACAAAAATTTCAACCAAACCCATCCCTCTTTACAAAATTTCAAACTCACCCATACTTTCCTTACATCATCCCATCCCCTCTCTCTCTCTCATTTTCTTAAACCTCCCAAGCACCACACGTCCAACCTCCCTTCTCTCCAAAGCAACACAACAAGTGTGGCCCACTCTCTCATCTCTCATCCCCACCATCAAAACCCCATCAACCTCCATCAAAGTTGAAGGCAAGGAGCTTAGGAGCCCAAGGGATCAAGGAGAAGGCCTAGAGGTGGGACCCATTTGATGTATGCATGTATGAAATGGAGGGCCCATAGTGGCGGGGTCCCTCCTCTATCTCACCGTGTATCTCTCTCTCTCCTTTTCCCCTCCGTAGAATGTAGTGGGCCCCACTGAATTATGTAAAATCTAGTCCATCCATCAGACAGAGTGGCCCACCACATTTTAGGGAGATCTCATCTCTTAGACAAAAATATATGTAATATATTATATTATAATGATATATATATATATATACTATACTATACTATACGTACACATATTATGGTGGGCCATGACCATGTGGGACCCACCTTGATGAACGTGGGCCAAGTACGCGTGGGCCCAGCCATGATGCCTGTGTTACATCCATGTCGTCCAGCGTCCCTGGACGCTGGACGTACGGCTAACATGGAGTGCGTGTATTGACATGGATGTGTACTGACAAGCTAAAAAAAAAAAAAAGAAGAAGGAAAGATGCCTTTGGGTGTGGACCGCTCATGCAGGCCCCACCTTGATGTATGGGGCTGATCCACGCCGTCCATTCTGTTCTCCAGCTCATTTTAGGCGTTGAGCAAAAAAATGAAGCTGATCCCATTTTCTAGCGGGCTGTGGCGTTGAGAATGCTAGTATTTTTCGTTAAAACTTAGAAAAAATAATTATTAGGGTCCACAAGAAGCTTGGACCCACCTGAAACTTGGTTTGGACCCCTAATTTTGTGGGACACATACAATGGACGGGATAGATCTAGTTAATGTGGGTCCCACCTAGAAAAAAATAAAAATAAATAAATAAATAAATAAAAGCAGCAGCAGCGCTGCTGCTGCAGACGCAGGCAGCGCCTACGTGCTGACGGTGGGCGAACGGGCTTGGTCCCACGGCTCCAGCCGTGGGCCCTACCATGATGCGTTTCGAACATCGGCACCGTACATTTGATGTGTCCCCTTTAAATTTTGGGGTATCCCAAAAATCAACCATATACGGAACTCAGGTGGGCCATACCATCTAAAATCGTGTGAAGACATGCCTACAACATATAAAATCACTTAGTGGGGCCTACCTAAGGTTTGGATGTGGCTAAAACTTGGTCTGGACCCTCAGCTAGGTGGGACACACATAATGGGTGGGCCCCACGCCTACCCCCAGGTCCAAGTGACCATATAAACAGGTTGGACGGCAAATAAATATCACAGTGGGCTCCCTGCTCACGTGACCCTATCAATAGGTTGGCTGGCAAACAAACGTTACAGTGGGCCCTAGATCCACATGACCTCATCAGCAGGTTGGGTAGAAAATAAACATTTTGGTGGGCCCTGGATCTGTGCAACCTTATCAACGGGTTGGATGGAAAGCAAACGTTATGGTGGGCCCCACGTGGGAACCACAATGATATATGTGATTTATTACCACCGTCCAAGTGGACGGTGGAGCCCACAGTGATATTTGTGTTTTATTTCCACCATCTAGGTGGATGGTGGAAAATGATGTATGTGTTTTATTCATACGGTTCAATGACAGTGGAACCCACCATGATGCATGTGTTGCATCCAACCCTCTAACTATTTTAAGAGCTCATTTTATGGCATGAGTAGAAGAATGAGGCAGATCTAGGATCAAGTGGACCGCCTATATGTGAGTGTGGCCCATTTGATATACATGTGGCCCATGTGGTATGACCCACTTACCATATTTAAGACCCATTGTTGAGGCCCACCTTGAATTGTATAAGGCCAATTGTTGAGGCCCATCTTGATGTATCTCCGGCACATTGTTGAGACCCACTTTGACACGTACAAGGCCCATGTGATTAGGCCCCTCTAGATGTATTTGTGGGCCGTTGTTAGGCCCACTTTGACATATATGAGGCCCATTTGATGTATTGGAGGCCCACGGGTCAAGGCCCAACGGAATGTACATAAGGCCCGTTGTAGTGTGATTCCACCACGGTTTATATGTTGACCTTTATAGCAGGTTATGCCTTGGGAGCAAATGTTGGTTTGATGTCCACATTGTACGAATAATGTTGGTTAAATGTCTGCATTATACTCTCCCTAAGGCCCACTGATAGGCCTATACTTGTAGTGAGTAGGTCGTCTAGGCCCATATCCGTTATGCACAAGCCCATCACTATATAACATGTTTAGTATAGATACATGATTCATGATCATACGCATCATATGTATGCTTGGTATGAGGAGTGACTGATCATAGCATATGCCTTCAGGCAGACTGTTTACGGGCTCCCTGATAGGCGGAGTTGCCTACATGAGAACGTGTCTCACACAGGATGGTTGCATGACTGATAGTGTGATACATGCACTTGCATTTGTGTGATTGTGATATGCCCTAGTGACATCAGGGCCATAGCCTCCAGAGACACACCGTGGGTGGCTGGTTGGATACCGAAAACCGTGTTCTAAGCAATTGGGGAGCCATAGATGTCCCTGGGTGAAAGTCCCTGAACTCGATGGTACCAGAGGATGACTCCAACGTCGAGACCGAGTGAATATATGAGCACACGAAGGCCGCATACCATGAGGCCGCGTCTCCCACTGTGTCGTGGTCGGTTGGAAAGGGGTGTGGCCTTATTCGCCCTAGAGCATGGGGCATTACTAGGCTGAGTTTGACCAGCTCGGAAATGGGTTCGCTATCGACTTGCCGAACAGATGTTGGCAGACTATTGGCCAAGCGGATAGTGAGGTTTCTTACGCTCACTTGGACTGTGCTGCTAGGAGAGAGACAGTGTCAGTTGGAGTGTACTGAACCCCGGTGATTATCCAGACTGAGAACCGTACTGATTTGATGCTCTAGTGAGGAGCTACATTAGTATGTGGATTGGCATGCTTGACTTGCATTATGCATCGCATGGCTTTGACATGACCGATAGTATTCATATCTTGCACCGCATAGCCTTGGTACCGCTGACTGCATTCATGTACTCATCAGCATGTTTCCGCATTACTTTGACCTTGCATTCTGAGCATGCTCATATTGTGCGCACACTTACACTACCCTCTAAGCTTTCTATAAGCTTATACACGATTGATGCGTGCAGGTGACGCTAGGACGCAGACGTAGTCTCACCGCAATTGGAGCGTGCAGCCAAGCTTTTGGAGTTTTTGTCATTTTCAATATATTATATTTCCATTTCATACGCCTTGTACTCAAAAAAATTTTATCATAGTGGATTTTTGTGATGGTGTTCTTGTGGTTATTGTTCGTGGGTTATGCTTGTGGTTATGCTCATTACGAACCCAATTGATTATTAAAAATCCTCCTTGTAGCATCCCAGGATCGGAACCTGGTATATGGGTACTTGGAGCCGAGAATGGGGTACTACGGAGGCTGTCGGGGCCGGATTTGGCTATCGAAAATTTTGTGAGCCCGGTCTCCAAGTTCGGGGCGTGACAGCACCCCATGTAGAACAAGATTTTCGGTATCCAATCCTGCCAACCACGATACGCCTGTGGAGGCTATGACATTGATGTCGCTAGGGCATTCAGTATATATGTCACACAATGCAAGATGCATGAATCACGCAATCCAGTCATACAATAAACATGCGCGTATCGCGCGCTCATGTGGGCAACTCCCCTTACCAGGAAGTCCCTAGCAATCTGCCCAATGGTATGTACTATGATCAATCACTCATCTCATCACAAGCATGCAGATGATGCGTATGGTCATGTATCATGATGCTATGTTGCCACATACTCATAATCAGAATTGAAAGTCGGAATCGATAATTGGAATTGAGAATCGAAATCGATGATCGGCCTATAAGCAAGGCCGAGTCCATATATGAACCACTGATTAAACCATAATATAAAGATCGGCCCTCAACCATGGTTATATCAAGTCCGATAGTATGAAACCATCCATCTACGGCGAATGGAGCCCACTTATCTGGGTTAACCCAATAAGAGAATGGGCCTAACAAGGCCTAAGGGAAGGTCACAATGAGGACATCTAACCATCATTGCCCATCAATGTGGACGTCAAACCATCATTGCTCCCAAAGCATGACCGCCAAGAACATCATCACATACATCATGGTGGAATCTCAATCAAATGGGCCAAGTCAAATGGGCCGGATTAATGGGCCGAATCGAATGGGCCGATTCAAATGGGCCGAATCCAATGGGCCGAATCAAATGGGCCAAATGTATATCAACTTGGACCCACCCTTATTTATTTGAGATCTGACCTATTCATAAGTTAATCATGGAGATAGATGAAGTGAAAACAAATATCAGCTTAATTGGAAACAACTTGTGGCCCTTAGGAGTTTGAACGGTGGATATCACTATCCACTATTTAAATGGTGGGGTCCACCTGAACTTTAGATCTGACTCATTCTTTTGCCCATGACATAAAGTGATCTCACAAATGGTTGAACTGGCATGGATGCAACACATGCATCATGGTGGGTCCCACCACCCAAACAATAGACCGTGTAGATAAAACACATACATCCCTGTGGGGGCCTGCTGTAACGTCTCGGAAATTTCCATACAAAGACCCGAGTACCACATCAGTCACACTTAGAGAAATTAGATCAAGTGATCAACTAGATTAGCCATAAAATCCACTTGAATCGCTTTAAATACGATCTGCAAGACCCAAAACTTGTAAAATCATTGACGCTAGGTTACCCTAAAATCTAGGATCAATCTCATTACCTGGCTGCTCTTGGGAGCATCACAAAACTCCGTATCAGATCTGAACCGTACATCGAAAGTCCTAAGAATACAAGGTTATAGAATTAGGACCGCCGCCTGGGGCTTGATAACCATCTCGAAGATCAAATCCAAATAGTGTCCCACGGCTATTCACTTGAGCCCAGAGTGAGGAGTGTGAGAAAACCTGATTTTCTTTAGAAATTAAATCAAATTTAAGTAATCTGAGACTTGTCGCTTGCGGGCCTAATATAAGCAATCAGACCATCGGAATCTGACCCAATTACACCCTCGGATCAAGAAACATTTCCCATACATGTTTGTGTTTTTTTAACCCTGATCGAGTTTCTATGACTGTTGAACTGAAACTGGTCCGCCACGTACGATCTGGAAACCCGATTGGAATGAAAACTTAACTCGACCTAGATCCATAGTCAGTGAGCTTAAGTTCGACCTTTGGCTCAAGGGGGGGCTCCAGAAGTGCTTCGTTGAGACGAAACAGACCCGCTTTGGATATACCTAAGTATACCTTGACCCTGGGTCTAATTTGGAGTGTTTTAGGCCTATATAAGGACCTTAAACCCTCTCTCATTCTCACCATATAACGAATTTGAAAAACCTAAGAGAGAGAAATGAAGAAAGAAGAGAAAGAGAGAGAAGATTAGAGTAGATTAGAATTCTGGAGAGAATTAGAATTCAAATCAATCCGCTGTTTTCCGTACGTATCCACCACAACATTATCGCTTTTTCGGCGATTCTGATTCCTTTTCAGTAAGGATCCTACCCTAATCAGTTCTAGAGATCCGATGAGTGTAAGTGATGAAGTAGCTAACCTATTTCATGTCTTAGGTTGCCGTTCTGCCAGTGATTAAGAATTGGTGTTTAACTGAATCTGTTACTCGTTCCTACGGTGTAAGGTGCGGACTTTAGACGTATAGGTTATGGTTTTCACAACGCTTTTAATGTTAGATAATGATAGATTCATGATCTGGGTGTTATTGTACATGCACAATCTGTGATGTTCGTTTTACGTTTCAGTTGCGTATGCAAATATGGCAAATTGTGTATGCAATATATTTGTAGAAAATACCATATACATACAAATTTTGAAAGTGTATTTGCCATGATTAATATTGTATGAACATGCTATATATGTGTATAATACTTACTTTGGCGAAAGGATTCACCCTAATACATGTTTTTGCTAGTATACGTTATGTATGTTAAAAGAGTGTATTCTAAGTGTTTGTGAAAATGTTTGTAAGAGTAAGTACTTAGATGATAGTGCTTTAGATAGGTGTTGAGATAGGATTCTCACTACCTTAGTGATGTGTATGATTTCCTTCATGCAATTTGTTAAATTAATTGCTTACTTATGAAATATATGTGTTTGTATTTCCTGCTTGCCTTGTGCTTTATAACATGCTTATTAACATGTTTGAATCATTTTATTTATTCTGCTTTACTCTACATGCTTCTAGTTAGGGATTGAGTATGATTGGGGCTATGTATAGTCCAGGCGATCGGTAACAGACTTAAGTTCATGGTTGAGATTCATTTTGCCACGTAGGATGTGTTTGACGAACCCGAGTCGTACTTCGGTTGGTGACGGTGGTTAAGCCACGCAAAGTGTTTATGCACTTCATGTCGTTCAGCTGGTTGTGCACTCGTGCTAGTCGAGCTCGTCAAGTAACCCGATCTGTCTAATGTATGTTCACCATGTTTGGACGCTACTGCTTGAACTTAAGTACCAAACTTACCAGTGTAATCCCGTTAACCTTGGTACCCACCCTCGATCCGCTAAGACTCATGAGCCGGGCATGGTGGTATGGTACCATGGTTGAGCTGTCGGCCTACGCTAGGGCCACGAGCCTCCCCGTAGTGACCAGTGAGCAAACCCAGCCTCGTGAGCTGAATATGGTGGTATGGGACACTGTATTCGAGCTGTCGGCCTACACTGATTGGTGACGAGTTATTTTGTAGTGACCTCGAGCATACTCTGAATCTGCGGAGAGACGACGAGCCTTCCCGTAGTAAACAAGTATAACTAGGCCTGTATTGATAAGGTGATGGGGGAGCGGTGTAACGAGTGCGTGTAACAGCCCTGGCAGCCCTCTATAGCGACCTAGAACCACATCATCGTATGAGATTATCTAGGACTGACGACCCTAGAATGGATCATTGTTTGGGAATGATATAAGGAAGGTACCTTAGTTTCCCAATACTGTATGAAAAAGACTAATAATAACTCGGTAATCACGCTCATAACATAGCACTGCATATGCCTGGAAGATGTGGAGCACTGAGGGATGAACGCATGCCGCGGACGTAAGATGTTGCCGCATGAGGGAGCATTAGTGAGGGCATACATCATGACTGCATTCATACTTGCATTAATAAGAGTATTTAGGAGTGTTTGATTGTACTGCTTTATCATTACTGCTTGACTGAATTGATAACATGTTAACCTATGCTTTATTGTTCCACTGAGTTAGCTACTCACTCCCACATTACGGGACGGTGTTCTGGACACCCACCAGACTCTGTCTTAGATGCAGGTATTGACGAGACACAGGAGGCTGAGCCTGATTACTATGATGATCAGGATGAGCTCTCCTACATGCAGTTCTCTAGAGGCTACGCTTAGGCCATTCAGATGACGGGGCTACAGGGTGTACCATTATAGTTGTACCATTTTTGGCATTTTAATTTTTGAAACAAATATATGTATATGGTGACTCAGTAAAGTGTTCATACTCTGGAGACCGATTGTGACATTTCTGACTTTATATATATCTATATCATCTTTCAGTCTTCCGCTTGTGTTTTATAACTTGATCTGGAGTATGAATTACTGTTTTGGTATAATCTCACTCATGATTATTGCACTGACACAGACAACATTCAATCATAAGCATTTGTTGCATAAGTGATGTTTGGAACTCGGGTGTTGAGTTTTACTACTCGACCCCCGATTTTCAGGGCGTTACACCTACCGAGCTCACCGACGTGCACCCATTTGTGGACAGCCCACCTGTTTTGGATGGGTCCCACATAGGCGGAGGTGGATAGTAAACGTGCAGCCCTGCTGCATTAAAAGACAAAGGTGGGTCCCACGTAGGGCCCACCCTCACATAACATATATATAATATATAATATAATATATATATATAATATAATAAATATATATATTATATGTATGTAACGTCCAGGCCCTTGGATGGCCTGGATGGTCACACAGCAAGGAGGGCCCCACACGTGGAGTGTGTCCCACCGTCCAAGACGGTGGACACGACACATGCATCATGGTGGGGCCCATCTAAATGGATGGACGTCGTGGATAGGTCCCATGGACCCCACTGGTGTTCACACATCACTGTTAGCCACTCGTACAAGGGAATAAATGCCAGGACCTCAGCGTTGAAAAGAGGTATCTTTTCACCCAGTCTACCTCTTGAACTATGGATCTGGGTCCCACTATTTACACGGTCTAGATCTCACGTGGGACCCACAGAACTGCTGACGTTGAAAAGGTCGTGGGTCCCGCCATCTGGTAGATGGATGGCGTGGACTAAACATCAAGGTGGGCCATACATGGCACCATCCAACGGACGGTGCTGATGAACCATGTAGCCAAGTGGGGTCCACGAGCGTGGCCCACCAGAGGTTGTTGCGTACAGCAGTAACCCTGCTGGCTGCTGACCAGTGTCACACCAGCCAATCCGTTTTCCTAAACAGGTGGGTCCCACGGGCCCACACATATAAATGTTTTATAATATTACAATATATATACCTATCATGCCTATATTAATATAATATTATATCATATTATATATCATATATAATATAATATTATAATATATACATATACATACCTACTATCTATATTAGTAATTATATCATATATATATATTATATATATATATATATCTATAATATATCTATATATATATATCTATATATATATCTATATATGTTTGTTTAAAGCAGCAACGTCCAGCTGTCCATCTGGACGCTGACAAAATACATACGTCCTGTGGCCCACCGTCCCATCCCTGTTGGATGATGGCTGGATGAGAAACACATACATCTGGTGGGCCCCACCTTCACACGTGTCACACGTGTGGGGTGGACCCCATGCAAATGGATGAACGGTTTAATAAAACACTGTATTCATGGTAGGCCCATAGCTTGGTCGGTGGCAATATAGCAGCCACCTTGCCACTTTAAGATGGATGGACGGCGCGGATGATATCATGCGTCAAGGTGGGCCACAAGCCATCACACAAAAAAAACAAAAAAGAGGGAGAAAGAGAGAAAAGGAAAGGAACTTGTAGGGGAGGGACCCCGCCACTATTGGGCCCTTCCTTAACAATACACCATCGAGTGGGTCCCACAACAAGTGGGCCCTTAAATCACCAAAAGGTAAAGATGTGGGTCCAAGATCATCCACCGTCCACTTCTTCTTGCTCTCTTTGCTTCCTTTGCTCCTTAGCTTCGATCATAATGGAAGAGATGGAGTTTGGATGGTTGAGATGGGAGATGAGAGGGTAGGAAGTGGGCCACACACAAAGCTCTCTTGGAGGCTAGAAATGCTTGGACGTGTGATATTTTTCTTGCATGGGAATGAGCTTGAGAAATGAGAGAGAGAGAGAGAGGGTTTGTAAAGAGAGAGAAGATGGGTGATGGATGTCGTGAGTGATAGGTGTGTACGAGATTGTTGACTTTAGGGGTAGATTGTGTATAAAGGTAGGGTGGTTTAAAAACTTTTTGACTTATGGGGTTTGCTGGGAGAGGGTGTAAGGTGATGGTGTACTTGACCTGTACTTGACCCTTGATGGGATTGATTGATTGATGGATATGACATTCGATAAAGATTCTCTTGGGTTTTTACAACGCGCGCATTTTTCCGAAACTGAACCGGGCCCCATCTCCTAGCCTGGGTATCGCGC
The DNA here is from genome assembly GCA_021015155.1 of Magnolia officinalis. Classification (NCBI taxonomy): domain Eukaryota; kingdom Viridiplantae; phylum Streptophyta; class Magnoliopsida; order Magnoliales; family Magnoliaceae; genus Magnolia; species Magnolia officinalis. The sequence goes on from JAJHSJ010000003.1 coordinate 47,006,304, forward strand.
TCAGCGCGCAAGACGCGGCATCGGAACCATGACGACGGCGCGGTCGCTAGGGTACAAGTCTTGGTTTAATTCGACTCGGGTTGACAGGACTCGGCTTAGGATCGCGTGTAAACATTAGATAAAGGTCGAAGGTTGCCGGAATTCGACAGGGATCGTGGTAACCTATGGAATAGTACAGACTAAGATACGGGTCTTACACATACATTCATGCAAATGCATATGTAAATGTATTGCCCTATGAATCATATATGAATTGTTAACCCATTTTGGAATGATGTGTTATGGTTGAATCTATGAGGGAAATTCCCACTGAGTTTTCACTCACCCGATTCTACGGTTGCACCAAATAGATACAGGTGTGATGACAAGTGGAGACACCTAGGACGGGATCCCAGGGAAGGCTGAGGTGGGGTTAGGCGAGAAGGGCCTTTATGCCATTGCAATTGAGCCGCTAGAGCTCGACTGATAATTTAGGATTTACTTGCTTTCATATTTTCAGATTTTGTATCTTATTTGAATTGTAATAAATTATTTCCCTTATTGTAGGATTTCATTTTGCTCCCATTCACATGTATTAACTATCTTCCTTTTTGTTACTCCTGATATCTCTAGTTTTTACATGGTTGTTGCCTTGTTACATGTCATGGAAAATTCTAGTGATTAGATGTAAAGTTTGAAATTTACTACTAATTGGATGTATGATAGTCCATTTTATAACGTAACACTCGGGTTCTCAATGAGGAGTGACTATCCCCAGTTTCGAGGACAAGGGTGTTACAGAATAGGACTATGACAAATTAAAACTTAAATGCAAAATATAAATAAAGATAGCACTTAAAACAATCTCACAATACAGAAATGAATAACAACCTTAAATATACAAGTATTGAGAGGTTGATACAAATGTTGTTCTAAGGAACCCTTACACCAAAACCAATGGTTTATGGTAGGACAACCTGATTCCTAGAAAGGTCTGTGTATCAAAATCTCAAACCGATACAGAGGAATAAATAAATAGCAAAGAATTAAACTAAGCTATTACAACATTCCCACACTTGCATAAAAAGGTTACAAACATTCTTCCACAAATGCATAAAGGAAATTAACAACATCCACACATGTCATAATCAATCAATCACCACAAGACCAGAAATTATAGTGGTTCGCTTGGTGTACATGTAACGACCGTAGTTTTGGCGCCTAGTGGCATATGTTTGTGCATGTAGGAAAATAAGGGTAATTATCATCATCCTTAATAATAATAGAAGCACTGAATTTCGGGGACGAAATTCTCTTTAAGGGGGTAGATTGTAACACCCCGTACTTTCAGTACTCGGGTGTCACCATGAATCTAATTTAGTATAAATACAAACTTAACCTATTTAAGTATTCGCGTTCATTGCGGTTTAAATCCGATCGTATAAAACAGTCCCCATCCATATATCAGGCTATCCAACTGTAAATCTTCAAGACGAACCATCATGTCATTAATGCAACCCGTTGCTAGGACTTCGATCACCTCGATAGAGTCAACCATCCTATGATATTCAACAGCTATATAATCATCCTTGTTCATTATATATAAGTGTTACTCAAAGATAGATCAGAAAAAATTATAGATGTATTTTGATAAATTACTTATCATGTAGAAGCGTATGAAAGTATATTATAATAAGAATGATATATATATCTAATGCGTGTAAAATATTATGAAAATAACATTGTATTAACTAAACATAATGAGTAATAATTTTAATTGAATTATAGGTATTAATGTAGTATTGAATATTTCTATAAACCTGTACGCCAAAAATTATTAGATGTTTGAATAAAATTTTACATATTATTAACGATGTGATTTCAAATAAGGTATTGTACAATTTGCAATTCATATGTATGTATAATATGAGACTGTATATTATGAATTATATATTAATAAATAGGAGATCAATGGCATGCATATATTACTATGTTAATATTAAAATTTTAATTTATTTATATGTATGAGATTTTATATATTGTAATAATAATAATATACAAAAATAATAACATTATATTATATTAGTATTGGTTAGTAATAGATTACAAAAGCCTTTCATATGGCCCATTAAGATCTTTTAACCATTGACGTCCAGTTTTGGAATGATCCGACCATTAGATTAACAGAAAACCCACCGATACGACCCAAATCAAGTGGTGGGCCCCACCCAGGCATTTCATCGGCCTGATCTTTAATCCCAGGCCTTGCTTAGGACCTCCAAGCGGAATGAACGGAGTGGATTTATCACAAGCATCACGGTGGGCCCCACACGGGGTGCGGGTACACCTACTGCGCTCGTACCCGCCGTGCACCGGGTGTGCCAGCGCGGTCAGCAGCGGCTGACCCGCCATTTCCAAAAAAGGAGAGATTTCTCTCTCTCTCTCTGTTTCTTCAACCGACGGACGCCGTCCGTTCCTCTGATCATTGGCCCACCGCTGGCCATGGATCGGAAGATCAGATCGTCCATCTTGTAGACGACCCGAAGCTTAACAAAACCATGGTCGATCCACCATTGGATTGCATGCACATGCACACGACGTCAGCCTCAAATCAGGCCACAACACATCCATTTCCGAAAATGGAAATCTGCTGCTGCCACGAGGGCGATCCGCGTGAAGGGTCTCTGGCTGATCTCGGCCATCCATTGGAAGGCAATCCCAGCCGTTTGTCCTTAGGGTTTTTTCAAAGAAGTAAAAGATCTAGGAAAGACAGCAACCAAAAATAGCTCTCCCAGTCGTTTCCT